>OZ012668.1:52423561-53172422 GCA_963942505.1 Lordithon lunulatus | reverse complement strand
AAAATGGCTACTTTTGACACGAATATAGCGTTTGACGCGAGTAGATGAAAGAGAACTTCTCCAAAGACTTAAATGCATTATTCTGTTCCTGGTTGAAAGGCAAGAGCAAGGTTTGAGTGTTTAGTAGGTATGACCTGTACTGAATTGCAGAGTGAGTCCCACACTCCCCCCTGCGTAAATGCATCCCCCATAGCAAAAAAAAGATGAAAGATACTTTGTTGTGGCTTATTTTGACGATGAGCGGTTAACAAGGCTGTCAAATTAGAAGATATGAGTCAATCAAAGCGTCTCTCGTCAAAAATTGAGTGTTTAGTAGGTACGACCTGTACTGAATTGCAGAGATAGTCCCACACTCCCCCGTGCGCAAATGCATCCCCCCATAGCAACAAAAGATGAAAGATACTTTGTTGAGGCTTATTTTGACGATGAGCGGTTAACAAAGGTTGCCAAATTAGAATATATGAGTCAATTAAAGCGTCTTTCGTCAAAAATTGAGCATGCTTTACACGGCCATCCCTTGTTATTGTTACAAACTGTTCAGAAACATTAGATGAAATTATTTTATTGCAATAAAATTATATATATATATATATATATATATATATATATATATATATATATATATTGTTCCCTTATTGGCGACTCAAAGGAAACCATATTTCATCTAATAACATCAACAAGAGTAGCCATTTTGAATTAATTACACATAACTACAAATAGCTGTTTGTTTCTCTATCCATTAGATTTAGTTCAGCATTTGATACAAAATAGTGATTCTAACAGCTATTCGGTTTGGATTTATTATGATGTGATGCAACTACTTAATACGCAGATATGAAAAATTACGATCGAATCACGATACTCTTATAACGGTATGCATAGAGCAGATTTTCACTTATGAGACAGCTGTAACTATGCATTGCCCTATTGCCTTCCTATAATTTTAGGCTCTCTAAAATGCCAAAACGATAACAACAAAAACAGGCGATTATTTTCTTTATAAGCATATAGATGCAGCATTATGGCATTTATATGTTATGTTTATTTGTTACCTCAAAACGTCTTCATCTTGCTAGATGAACTCGTTTTGAGGTAACAAATAAACATAACGGAGAGCATTATGGCATTTATATGCTTATAAACGAAAGCAATCGCTTGTTTTTTTTTTGTAGTAGTTTTAGCGTTTTGCATTTATATGCTTATAACGAAAGCAATCGCCTGTTTTTTTTTGTAGTCGTTTTAGCGTTTTGGAGAGCCTAAAATTATATTAAGGCGTGTTGAAGTGACACGTGGTGTCTAGGAAGATATAAAGCTTTAAAAAAGCTCCATCTGTTGGATATATAAACATTCATTAATAATGCTATACAGGTGTTCATGGAGTAGCACAGCTCATGGATGCGATTTTTGAGCGAACGCTATGAAAAAAGAGATCGAGAGACGTTCGCTAATATTATCACTAAAAACGTGATCACGTTAAATGCGAACGTTCAAAAATCACACCCCATGAGTAAAAGCATACCTTTATAAGCATACCGTTATCGTGATTGAACTGAAAACATTGCCATAACACAAATTACATATTTCAAGGTACGCGTATCCATTTTAATTCAGTATAGTTTATTTATATGAAAAGTTATTGTTAGTTTATTACTTAATTTATTATAATATAATAGATCTAGTAGCAAACGTTTGTTTCGTTCTTTTGTTATAATATCCTTTTCTTACTTAACTATGTATAAATATATATGTTTTAGTTATAAACAAACCAGGCGTTGTTTTTGATGAAAATTAGACGTTAGAAGCCCATTACATTTTATTTTGTTAATCTAGTTGTGCTTTGTTCTACCCGAAAACTACATTTGTATCGTTTCAACACTACAAAGAACTGTGTGATACTGAATAACAGGTTTGTTGGTGTTAGTTTTAGTAGTGTATGTCATAAAATTTCTCATTAAAGACGTTTTAAATAAATTAAATTATTTTAAGTTAAATGCAGACATGAACTGAAGCTGGATTTAGTGAGAATCAAGGAAGACAAAATAATTGTTTTAATGATTTATAGACGAAAAATCTTTAAATCTTTAATGGTTATGCGCTTTAACTCAATCAAGCAATAACTATAACTATAACTCAATCAAGCAATAATTATAACTATAACTCAATCAAGCAATAACTATAACTATAACTCAATAAGCAATAACTATAACTATAACTCAATCAAGCAATAACTATAACTATAACTCAATCAAGTAATAACTATAACTATAACTTAATCAAGCAATAACTATAATTATAACTCAATCAAGCAATAACTATAACTCAATCAAGCAATAACTATAACTATAACTCAATCAAGCAATAACTATAACTATAACTCAATCAAGCAATAACTATAACTATAACTCAATCGAGCAATAACTATAACTATAACTCAATCAAGCAATAATTATAACTATAACTCAATCAAGCAATAACTATAACTCAATAAGCAATAACTATAACTATAACTCAATCAAGCAATAACTATAACTATAACTCAATCAAGTAATAACTATAACTATAACTTAATCAAGCAATAACTATAATTATAACTCAATCAAGCAATAACTATAACTCAATCAAGCAATAACTATAACTATAAATCAATCAAGCAATAACTATAACTCAATCAAGCAATAACTATAACTATAACTCAATCAAGAAATTATTCTTTGAAACCTTTTTTCTAATTAGATATTACGTAAAGGTCTCCAAATAATTTTGGACAGCTATCGTTGATTAACCGTGTCCAGTTGCGAATTATTGTAGAGGCCGTATGCCCCACAAGAGGATAACAGACTTAAGAAAGATCTTTAATTAAAAGGTAAAGTAAAGGTCTCCCCAATAATATGGCACTAATTTTTGTTATCCTTGATAAATCGTGTCTAGTTGCGAGTTATTGCAGAGGCCCTATGCCCCACAAGGGGCCAAAGGACCTAAGACAGACAGAGCGATTGTTGATTGAAATATTCATATACTTCAATCAACGTTGCTATACAAGATCAATTTTGAATGTTGCTCCTTTTTTTGATGATCTAAGATGTACTAACTACTAATTTGTTCAATATTGCTCTATCAGTCCAATCAACATTAAAATTGTGAAATTGATGGATGATTACCATACAGACTGTATCATTAAACAATAATATAAGAAAAGTTTTAACAAAATTTAACAGATTTTTGAGTTATGATGAACTGAAGACACTATAGACAGTTGTTTACATACTTTTTTTTTTAATATTAATCCACGCCTCTAATCTATATTAAAATTATCAAATTGATGGATGATTACCATACAGAATGTATGGTTAAACAATAATATTAGAAACATTTTCAAAAAAAAATTCAGATTTTTGAGTTGTAATCAACTAAAGAAGGGTGTTAGTAGACATTTGTTGGTAATTTGTTTAAAATTGCTCCACTAACCTAATATGTATCAAAATTATTAAATTGATGGAGGATTACCTTACATAATGTATGGTTAAACAATAATATTAGAAATGTTTTCAAAAAATTAATCAGATTTTTGAGTTGTGATCAACCAAAGACAGGTGTTAGTAGACATATGTTGGTAATTTGTTTAAAATTGTTCCACTACTCTAATCTGTATCAAAATTATCAAATTGATGGATGAATACCTTACAGAATGTATGGTTAAACAATGATAATAGAAAAGTTTTCAAAAAATTGGTGAGATTTTTGAGTTGTTATCAACTAAAGACAGGTGTTAGTAGACATATGTTTCTAATTTGTTTAAAATTGCTCCACTACTCAAATATGTATCAAAATTATAAAATTGATGGATGGTTACCTTACAGAATGTATGGTTAAACAATGATATTAGAAAGGTTTTCAAAAAATTAATCAGATTTTTGAGTTGTGATCAACCAAAGACAGGTGTTAGTAGACATATGTTGGTAATTTGTTTAAAATTGCTTCACTACTCTAATCTGTATCAAAATGATCAAATTGATGAATGATTACCTTACAGAATGTATGGTTAAACAATAATAATAGAATAGTTTTCAAAAAATTAATCAGATTTTTGAGTTGTGATCAACCAAAGACAGGTGTTAGTAGACATATGTTGGTAATTGATTTAAAATTGTTCCACCACTCCAATCTGTATCAAAATTATCAAATTGATGGATGATTACCTTACAGAATCTATGGATAAACAATAATATTAGAAAAGTTTTCAAAAAATTAATCAGATTTTTGAGTTGTGATTAACTAACAACCGGTGTTAGTAGACATTTGTTGGTAATTGATTTAAAATTGTTCCACCACTCCAATCTGTATCAAAATTATCAAATTGATGGATGATTACCTTACAGCATGTATGGTTAAATAATAATATTAGAAAAGTTTTCAAAAAAATAATCAGATTTTTGAGTTGTGATCAACCAAAGACAGGTGTTAGTAGACATATGTTGGTAATTTGTTAAAATTGCTCCACCACTCTAATCTGTATAAAAATGATCAAATTGATGGATGAATACCTTATAGAATGTATGGTTATACAATAATATTAGAAAAGTTTTCAAAAAATTAATCAGATTTTTGAGTTGTGATCAACCAAAGACAGGTGTTAGTAGACATTTGTTGGTAATTGATTTAAAATTGTTCCACCACTCCAATCTGTATCAAAATTATCAAATTGATGGATGATTACCTTACAGCATGTATGGTTAAAATATAATATTAGAAAAGTTTTCAAAAAAATAATCAGATTTTTGAGTTGTGATCAACCAAAGACAGGTGTTAGTAGACATATGTTGGTAATTTGTTAAAATTGCTCCACCACTCTAATCTGTATAAAAATGATCAAATTGATGGATGAATACCTTATAGAATGTATGGTTAAACAATAATATTAGAAAAGTTTTCAAAAAATTTATCAGATTTTTGCGTTGTGATTAAAGACAGGTGTTACTAAACACATGTTGGTAAATTGTTTAAAATTGCTCCACCACTCTAATCTGTATCAAAATTATCAAATTGATGAATGATTACCTTACAGAATGTATGGTTAAACAATAATATTAGAAAAGTTTTCAAAAAATTAATCAGATTTTTGAGCTGTGATTAACTAACAACCGGTGTTAGTAGACATTTGTTGGTAATTGATTTAAAATTGTTCCACCACTCCAATCTGTATCAATATTATCAAATTGATGAATGATTACCATACAGAATGTATAGCTAAATAATAACATTAGAAAAGTTTTCAAAAAATTAATCAGATTTTAGAGTTGTGATTAACTAAAGACAGGTGTTAGAAGACATATGTTGGTAATTTGTTTAAAATTGCTCCACTACTCTAATCTGTATCAAAAGTATCAAATTGATCGATGATTACCTTACAGAATGTATGGTTAAACAATAATAGTAGAAAAGTTTTCAAAAAATTAATCAGATTTTTGAGTTGTGATCAACCAAAGACAGGTGTTAGTAGACATATGTTGGTAATTTGTTAAAATTGCTCCACTACTCTAATCTGTATCAATATTATCAAATTAATGGATGATTACCTTACAGAATGTATGGTTAAATAATAATATTAGAAAAGTTTTCCAAAAATTAATCAGATTTTTGAGTTATGATTAACTAAAGACAGGTGTTAGTAGACATTTGTTGGTAATTTATTTAAAATTGCTCCACCACTCTAATATGTATCAAAATCATCAAATTGATGGATGATTACCTTACAAAATGTATGGTTAAATAATAATATTAGAAATGTTTTCCAAAAATTAATCAGATTTTTGAGTTGTGATTAACTAAAGACAGGTGTTAGTAGACATATGTTGGTAATTTGTTTAAAATTGCTCCACCACTCTAATCTGTATCAAAATTATCAAATTGATGGATGATTACCTTACAGAATTTATTGCTAAACAATAATATTAGAAAAGTTTTCAAAAAATTAATCAGATTTTTGAGTTGTGATGAACTAAAGTCTGTTGTTAGACTTATATGTATGTATTTTTTCTAGTATACTCAATACAGCCATTAAAATTATATTGAATACAGAAAAATAAATTCCACTTTTGTCAACACTACACTCAGCTAATTGTAATAGAAATCCAGCACATATTTAATTGTACGCCAATTTGCAAACTAACATTCTTAATTAGTCATTAATGAGAAATTTTATTCAACAACGGAATGTATGAGTTAAAATTGTTTGTTTTTATAATAATCTAGTTTTGTATTTATGTGTATATACTAGTTTTTTTTGTAACAATTATAAATTACGTTTTGACTTTTGTTTTTGTAAACCTTTAAAATCCAACAATAGTTATCTATATAGTATTGTAGATGTTCTTTTAATAGGGTGCAATAAAATACTCTCTATACGTAGTTAACATAATTAACACACGACGTGTTAATTTTAAAGCATTGCGGTTATATTTCCTAACTAACTAAATAATTCCCTCTGCAAATAATGAAGGTGACATTCGAATTTTTTGGCAAGTTACTTGGACTACGGTTGTCTAAAAGGTACTAAAAGTTATCATAGTTGGTCATTTTAAATTTCACTCTTTGGTTAAAAAGTATCATTTTCAGCACCATTTCACCATGCTATTTACATGTTTAGAATTGCATTTCAATAATCTAATCTATTTAATAATAAAGCCGAAAAAAAACTTTTAAATCACAAGCATTTGATTTACTAAATCATTATTGACCTGTTTATTAATATTATTACGCTAATTACTAATTAAAATTATGAATCTAACGTGTGACTACTTTGACTTTCGCTAGGCCTTGAAACTGGTAACGGTTTAGAAACGCCAATTTTCACCAGGCCCGGTAAAGTGCCTTTTAATGCTTGCACAGCTTGGTCCAACGTGGCATTTTTAATAATCTTATCATTAACCGAAATCAACCTATCACCCGGTTTAATTCTGCCATCGCCCTCAGCAGCCCCATTAGGCACTAAACTCCTGATAACAATCACCGTGGATTTCGTATCAATAGGATCCTGGTAGTCGAGTATCGAAAACCCTAAACCCCTATCAGTTTTACGTATCTCAAAATATTCAACCTCATCCACCCACATGGCTAAATTAGTAATTTCCAAAGAACGCGATTTAGCTTTTTGCAGACTATTCTCATCGGTTATTGTCGCAGTGCTTGAAGTATTAATGCTCGTATCGCTAAGCGCTTTAAGCAGCCTCTGCTCGCCTTGTGGCAGCAACGTTTTCAAACTACCACCTAAAATATTACGGGCCTCGAAAGCCTCAGGATCTTGCGAGGTGTTTATCACGCGATTCTCCTCGGATTTGCGCGCACAAACCAATCGCACCGTACTGGGCAAGTCTTTCAAAATCTTCACCACCTCCACGTGTTTTATCCCTAACAACTTCTGCCCGTTTACCTCAAGCAACTCGTCGCCCGAACTCAGCTTCCCATTAACACCCACAGGACCTTCTGGTAGAATCGATCGGATGTAGTGGTGTGGCCGTACCTCCACGCCAGCCTCAACATCAACAGTCCCTTCCAAACTAATTCCAAGCCCGGTTAGTTTCGTTAAATGGGCTACAACAATCTCCGTCTCGTCACCAACGATAACACTCCATTTACGTTTAATAGTCGTTTCGCAATCAGCTGTCGGAATGGACTCGAAATTATCATCCACGAATATTTCTTTCGTTTCCGGACTTTCGTAGATCTCGCTATTGATTGTTGTCACCGACTCGCCTTCCGGTTCGATTATTATTTGAGCCTGAAAATCATGTTTACCTTTGCTATTCAATTATTATACCGCTACCAATCACAAAACTATCTAAAGCAGCTTTAGTAGTGCAATTATTTTCGAAATTAATGTGTTTTATTTTATAAAAAAATAATGATTTCGGTGGGTGGTGGTGGTAGCAGAGGCGTTGTGTAGTCTTCTGTGTGGTGAAAGATGATAAAGCAGCATGCATTTTCATTACCGTGCATTGAGAAATAATATTAAACAGTATTTCGACTATATTAGATATGAAACGTAAAGAAAAGTCTAAATTAACAATTCTATCCCTTGTGAGGAATCGTGAGAATGCAGAGAATATCTTGGGTGGAGCATATTACGAATAATGAGGTTCTTAGACGCATGAACAGAGAGAGTAGTATTGACTACTATGAAGAAACGTAAGACGTACGTAAGCGTACCTAGGACATATCTTCAGAAGTACAAAATATAGCCTTCTAAAATTAATAATGGAGAAGGCAGCTAAAGAAGAAGAAGACCAATTCTATTTTTTTTTTTGCGATAACAATACCTTCCTTATACAGTGCTGTATAAGTAAAATATTAAATACGTGATGGATACTAATATTTGTTGGATTATGGTTATATAGTAGAATTATTTTAGAAGATTGAAATTCAATTGTTTCTTTCAATTTATAAAAACAATATCTAGCATATTATCGCCTAAGCAGCAACATCACACATCTGAAATTTGATTGGAGGTTAACAGGAGAGAGAAAAACTGATTATAAAATGATACAACTAACCCACTAGGAGGAAAGTTAAACGCCATCTGGCGGCATCACTTCAATTAGCAATGAACACCCATATGGTAATAACCGTCAACATGCTCATGAAAAATCAAATAATGCCTTTCAATTGTTTAATTTTAATCATAAATTAAATGGAATTAATTTTAACAGTTGACAAGTGTTACAAATAGCTTTGAAAAGAAAGAGATGCAAAGGCGTAGTATGAAATAAAATAAACTACGGTGCAGTACTAAATTAACGTAACGTATCAAAAACCTTTTAAGTGCACAAATATGCAATTAAGAAACAATGATTGTTTTGCATATCAGAAATCATCTTGTGTTCAAATAAAAAAGAAAATTGTTGGTGACAGAAAAACAAAACTGCGTGTGTCGTCTACAAACACTTACTTCCGTATCAATAGGTATCCAACTTAAAGTAGTAACAGACGGCGAGGGTGGGCTTAAATCTTTGGTTTCAGTACTAGCTAGCGCCTCCTGCAGGTGCTCATACTTGGGCCCGCGTAAATATCTCTCAAACGTCAAACTAATACACGACCCAGACTGTTTCAACTTCTCAACAGCTTGATAATTAGTGCAATCATGCAATGACTCTTCATTGACCTCAACAATTCTATCATTGATATCAATTTGCCCGCACTTATGGGCCTCACTGCCCTCACTAATGCTCTTCACGAATATCCCACTCAAATCCTCCCTTTCACACACATAACCAGCTATCGTAATCCCCAACCCATACTCATTCTTCTCCAACTGCACCGAAAACCTCTCCGTTTCGGGTTCCAAATATTCAATATCAACCGGCGTTAAAATCACCTTACCGCTATCAGGCGACTCGCAAGTACCATTAACAGTCAAACTATTAACATCTATCACATTTACAGAGTTGATATCATAGTTATTAATTTGCGTATCCGTATCCTCATTATCAAACGAGTTTTGACTATACGAGTACTCCTGATACCCGTTCTGCACGAGCAGCCGTTCAACCTCTTCAGGATCAGTCAGCACCTTCGTGGGCACTATTGGGGCGGCACTATTAAAACTCTGATAGTCCGCCGATGTCGATTCGATCGGTCGGGCCACCACCATTCTCACCTGAGCACCGGCCTGCCGCAGGACGCTAGCTACCTGATCCGCTGCAAAGCCCCGCAAATTGACATCGCCGATCTGTATGATGTGGTCGCCGCTTTGCAGGCGGCTGTCTTTGTCGGCGATGCCACCGGGGAGGATAGACTTTATTACAACGCCAGTGCTACGGCCACCGACTATTCCAAAACCTAAGCCCGAGCCATCGTTTACCAGGTCAATCACTTCAACTTGAGACCATTCTGTACTCAGAACCATCTTGTCTTTTAATCTCATTCATTTCTTTTTAAATATGTCAACACTAGAAAATACTGTGGATGTAAAATACACATTAATTTGAAAAGTTTTGCGTTTGTGAAAAGTGCGATCGGAATTAGCTTTCTATAGCATTATAGTAAACTAAAATAATATAGTTTTGGAACATATTTAACTATATTTTTCTACAATTATAAAAAAAATAGGCTTCGACTATAAGCACATTATGCAAATTACAAATAGCAAATTAATTTTGAATATCTATTTTATACTTCAGAGGTAAGGGTGAGAGCTCAAGCGAAGGAGTATCTCCTGAAGAAGTTATCCACTGCTTAGGAAATAATTGCAAATTTATTTTGAATATCTATTTTATACTTCAGAGGTAAGGACGATTTTATACTTCAGAGGTAAGGACGAGAGCTCAAGCGAAGGAGTATCTCCTGAAGAAGTTATCCTTAGAAAGTATCCACTGCATAGGAATTAATTGCAAATTAATTTTCAATATCTATTTTATATTTCAGAGGTAAGGACAAGAGCTCAAAGGAAGGAGTATCTCCTGAAGAAGTTATCCACTACTTAGGAAATAATTGCAAATTTATTTTAAATATTTATTTTATACTTCAGAGGTAAGGACGATTTTATACTTCAGAGGTAAGGACGAGAGCTCAAGCGAAGGAGTATCTCCTGAAGAAGTTATCCTTAGAAAGTATCCACTGCATAGGAATTAATTGCAAATTAATTTTGAATATCTATTTTATATTTCAGAGGTAAGGACAAGAGCTCAAAGGAAGGAGTATCTCCTGAAGAAGTTATCCACTGCTTAGGAAATAATTGCAAATTTATTTTGAATAGCTATTTTATACTTCAGAGGTAAGGACGATTTTATACTTCAGAGGTTAGGACGAGAGCACAAAGGAAGGAGTATCTCCTGAAGAAGTTATCCACTGCTTAGGAAATAATTGCAAATTTATTTTGAATATCTATTTTATACTTCAGAGGTAAGGACGATTTTATACTTCAGAGGTAAGGACGAGAGCTCAAGAGAAGGAGTATCTCCTGAAGAAGTTATCCTTAGAAGGTATCCACTGCATAGGAATTAATTGCAAATTAATTTTGAATATCTATTTTATATTTCAGAGGTAAGGACAAGAGCTCAAACGAAGGAGTATCTCCTGAAGAAGTTATCCACTGCTTAGGAAATAATTGCAAATTTATTTTGAATAGCTATTTTATACTTCAGAGGTAAGGACGATTTTATACTTCAGAGGTTAGGACGAGTGCTCAAGAGAAGGAGTATCTCCTGAAGAAGTTATCCTTAGAAGGTATCCACTGCATAGGAATTAATTGAAAATTAATTTTGAATATCTATTTTATATTTCAGAGGTAAGGACAAGAGCTGAAAGGAAGGAATATCTCCTGAAGAAGTTATTCACTGCTTAGGAAATAATTGCAAATTTATTTTGAATATCTATTTTACACTTCAGAGGTAAGGACGATTTTATACTTCAGAGGTAAGGACGAGAGCTCAAGAGAAGGAGTATCTCCTGAAGAAGTTATCCTTAGAAGGTATCCACTGCATAGGAATTAATTGCAAATTAATTTTGAATATCTATTTTATATTTCAGAGGTAAGGACAAGAGCTCAAAGGAAGGAGTATCTCCTGAAGAAGTTATCCACTGCTTAGGAAATAATTGCAAATTTATTTTGAATATCTATTTTATACTTCAGAGATAAGGACGATTTTATACTTCAGTGGTAAGGACGAGAGCTCAAGCGAAGGAGTATCTCCTGAAGAAGTTAGCCTTAGAAAGTATCCACTGCATAGGAATTAATTGCAAATTAATTTTGAATATCTATTTTATATTTCAGAGGTAAGGACAAGAGCTCAAAGGAAGAAGTATCTCCTGAAGAAGTTATCCACTGCTTAGGAAATAATTGCAAATTTATTTTG
This sequence comes from Lordithon lunulatus, assembly GCA_963942505.1. NCBI lineage: Eukaryota > Metazoa > Arthropoda > Insecta > Coleoptera > Staphylinidae > Lordithon > Lordithon lunulatus. The sequence continues at coordinate 53,160,576 of OZ012668.1, read as the reverse complement.
AATATCTATTTTATACTTCAGAGGTAAGGACGAGAGCTCAAGCGAAGGAGTATCTCCTGAAGAAGTTATCCTTAGAAAGTATCCACTGCATAGGAAATAATTGCAAATTAATTTTGAATATCTATTTTATATTTCAGAGGTAAGGACAAGAGCTCAAAGGAAGGAGTATCTCCTGAAGAAGTTATCCACTGCTTAGGAAATAATTGCAAATTTATTTTGAATATCTATTTTATACTTCAGAGGTAAGGACGATTTTATACTTCAGAGGTAAGGACGAGAGCTCAAGAGAAGGAGTATCTCCTGAAGAAGTTATCCTTAGAAGGTATCCACTGCATAGGAATTAATTGCAAATTAATTTTGAATATCTATATTTTATATTTCAGAGGTAAGGACAAGAGCTCAAAGGAAAGAGTATCTCCTGAAGAAGTTATCCACTGCTTAGGAAATAATTGTAAATTTATTTTGAATATTTATTTTATACTTCAGAGGTAAGGACGATTTTATACTTCAGAGGTTAGGACGAGAGCTCAAGAGAAGGAGTATCTCCTGAAGAAGTTATCCTTAGAAGGTATCCACTGCATAGGAATTAATTGCAAATTAATTTTGAATATCTATTTTATATTTCAGAGGTAAGGACAAGAGCTCAAAGGAAGGAGTATCTCCTGAAGAAGTTATCCACTGCTTAGGAAATAATTGCAAATTTATTTTGAATATCTATTTTATACTTCAGAGGTAAGGACGATTTTATACTTCAGAGGTAAGGACGAGAGCTCAAGCGAAGGAGTATCTCCTGAAGAAGTTATCCTTAGAAAGTATCCACTGCATAGGAATTAATTGCAAATTAATTTTGAATATCTATTTTATATTTCAGAGGTAAGGACAAGAGCTCAAAGGAAGGAGTATCTCCTGAAGAAGTTATCCACTGCTTAGGAAATAATTGTAAATTTATTTTGAATATTTATTTTATACTTCAGAGGTAAGGACGATTTTATACTTCAGAGGTTAGGACGAGAGCTCAAGAGAAGGAGTATCTCCTGAAGAAGTTATCCTTAGAAGGTATCCACTGCATAGGAATTAATTGCAAATTAATTTTGAATATCTATTTTATATTTCAGAGGTAAGGACAAGAGCTCAAAGGAAGGAGTATCTCCTGAAGAAGTTATCCACTGCTTAGGAAATAATTGCAAATTTATTTTGAATATCTATTTTATACTTCAGAGGTAAGGACGATTTTATACTTCAGAGGTAAGGACGAGAGCTCAAGAGATGGAGTATCTCCTGAAGAAGTTATCCTTAGAAGGTATCCACTGCATAGGAATTAATTGCAAATTAATTTTGATTATCTATTTTATATTTCAGAGGTAAGGACAAGAGCTCAAAGGAAGGAGTATCTCCTGAAGAAGTTATCCACTGCTTAGGAAATAATTGCAAATTTATTTTGAATATCTATTTTATACTTCAGAGGTAAGGACGATTTTATACTTCAGAGGTAAGGACGAGAGCTCTAGCGAAGGAGTATCTCCTGAAGAAGTTATCCTTAGAAAGTATCCACTACATAGGAATTAATTGCAAATTTATTTTGAATATCTATTTTATACTTCAGAGGTAAGGATGTGGGCTCAAGTAAAGGAGTATCTCCTGTAGAAGTTATCCTTAGAAGGTATCCACTGTATAGGATACGTGGACAATAATACGATCGTCGTGAAAAGAAAATTCACGGGAATATTCTCATATCGACAATATAGTGGACAAATGGTGTGAGGATTAAAACATGTCCATAAATCCTCTGAAAACCACAATAATCAATTATACAAGAAGATGAGTACTAACAGGTCAAAAACGCCCGATACTTAAAGGTGTAGACATTCCATTTACATCAGAGGCCAAATACCTAGGATTTCTTATTCTTAGTATGCCGAATAAAGGTCTTTTTTTGTTGATTGTAGCAATTCGTTGCAGTAATTCGTACGTCTATTTTCTATGACTATAACGCGAGAGTCTGAATATGGTTTTACCTAAATAAAACTACAAATAGGAGTCATTTAAATACGTATTATTCGATTTTGAAAAAATACCTTTATTTGGCATGACAACTCAAAAATACGAAAACCCTACAATATACAATGCTCATCAAGAACAACAACAAAAACTACATAAAAAATAAAAATAAAAGTAACAATCGGCAAAATACACATTAAGAGCATAAATAACCCTACACTCCCTCCGTATTATCCGATTACCTACTATCTATATTCAGGACTTTATAATCTATAATATTATAGAAAAAAAAACAATAAATTAGAGAAGTTAAAATAATTCAATGTTTAAAAAAAACAATAAATTAAAGAAGTTAAAATAATTCAATGTTTACAAACGGACATGTGTAATTATGATTACAACATACCATTGTAATAACATTCACGCAAATATAAGTCAAGTAATATTCAATGGTAATATGAGGGTAATAATAATGTCATTGAAAGTAATTCACAAACGCACTTTCCATCCAATAAATTCACCCTTAATAAAAACGGCCAAGCAACGCACAACCCCCCGTATTTGTTTACAGAATCAATATACTGAAAGGGGGTGGGCACCCTGGCCGTCCTAAGAAACACTGCAAGTAAGGTTATGTTCTCACCAGAAAGAATAATTGAAGTCCTACCGTCCTTACAACACCAGCCAACTTTACATATTTACAATACACAGCCTTCCACCATGCTCAATTTCTCTACTCGCACCGCCACGATTGTCAAGCAGGCTGCTCGTATTGCATGGCCCTGCGCGACGTTGATTTGACAGTCTCAATGAAGGGTGTATATATGTATTTGTACTCAAATTGCGGCCGTTTCACATATACCATACGAATCACGACCTTTGTGCTGGAAACACGCAAGTCTTGCCCTCGGAGGAGGAGGAATCATGAAATTTTTATACGAATCGATAAAATTCAAACATCTTTTTTTCTGCTCTCCCGTGTCTCTTGAACGCACGGATCTATTTTTATTGTGTTTATTTATAAACAAATATCTATCCCGTGTAGCCTTCAGATTCAAACCCACGTGAATTATGTTTGGAATCGAATTTAAAAATAATAGTTATTTTTATATATGTACTTGAAAATATGTTTGATAATATGCTTTTACTTAAGAATTAAACTGTCGTAACTACCAAATTCTAAGATTTTATTTTTTAGGTTTTTACACCCTTTGTTGTACGACAAAGGGTGCAGGAACCTAAAAAATAAAATAAATAATAATTTAGTTGCAGTTAAGATAACATGAAAGGGCTCTATATATATATATATATATATATATATATATATATATATATGCACACGTCGATTTACATAAATACCAATCGCAAAATCTTATCCGTTTCAAAACAATTCAAATGTGACGTCTGTGAGAATGAAATTGGTGTACGTTCATTCTTACAAACTCATATATTTCTAGTATCTTCCAATATCCAACCTCTAACACATTCAGATCTTGTTTTGTATCTTCGGGTTGGTTATGCCACAATACAAATTACATAACACCAGAATACCCATAAAACCCCGTTGTTTTAACACAACTCACTCTACAAGGGCAGATGTTTGTGCAACAATATTGCAATAATTATATGCAGTGCGTTCAAAGTTGTGAAGATCGGGCCGCCATCTTATAATGAACTGTCGCGCGGCTGGTACCATGTACCAAAAACGCAAAGGCGGGATTAAAAAAAACCCATTATATCATCATTAAACAAAATTTTCGAAACAACACTACTGAACTAAATCACCAACCACTTTAACAAAAATAATACAATACACCAAGCGCAATATGTCTTCCAGAAGCAATCGGGAACGATATCGATATCGTCCCTTCTGATTATACAAATTTTGACTTTGAAGGGCTGTAAGTAAAAAACAGTTGAAGACATCTGAATGCGGTTTTAAAATTTGACTTTTTCGGTTAATTTTGAATACAAATCATATTGATTATAATCTATTTTGAAATGAAAAATTATATAAAACAGCAATTAATATGCTTCGTTTCTTCTGATTATACAAATTTTGACTTTGAAGACCTGTAAGTCAAAAACAGTTGAAGACAACTGAATGAGGTTTTAAAATTTGACTTTTATTGTTAATTTTGAATACAAATCATATTGATTATAATGTATTTTGAAATGAAAAATTATATAAATCAGCAATTAATATGCTTCATTCCTTCTGATTATACAAATTTTGACTTTGAAGGGCTGTAAGTCAAAAACAGTTAAAGACATCTGAACGTGGTTTTAAAATTTTACTTTTATAGTTAATTTTGAATACAAATCATATTGATTATAATCTATTTTAAAATGAAAAATTATATAAAACAGCAATTAATATGCTTCGTTCCTTCTGATTATACAAATTTTGACTTTGAAGGGCTGTAAGTCAAAAACAGTTGAAGACATCTGAATGTGGTTTTAAAATTTGACTTTTATAGTTAATTTTGAATACAAATCATATTGATTATAATCTATTTTGAAATTAAAAAATATATAAAACAGCAATTAATATGCTTCGTTCCATCTCATTATACAAATTTTGACTTTGAAGGGCTGTAAGTCAAAAACAGTTAAAGACATCTGAACGTGGTTTTAAAATTTGACTTTTATAGTTAATTTTGAATACAAATCATATTGATTATAATCTATTATGAAATGAAAAAATATATAAAACAGCAATTAATATGCTTCGTTCCTTCTGATTATACAAATTTTGACTTTGAAGGGCTGTAAGTCAAAAACAGTTAAAGACATCTGAACGTGGTTTTAAAATTTTACTTTTATAGTTAATTTTGAATACAAATCATATTGATTATAATCTATTTTAAAATGAAAAATTATATAAAACAGCAATTAATATGCTTCGTTCCTTCTGATTATACAAATTTTGACTTTGAAGGGCTGTAAGTCAAAAACAGTTGAAGACATCTGAATGTGGTTTTAAAATTTGACTTTTATAGTTAATTTTGAATACAAATCATATTGATTATAATCTATTTTAAAATGAAAAATTATATAAAACAGCAATTAATATGCTTCGTTCCTTCTGATTATACAAATTTTGACTTTGAAGACCTGTAAGTCAAAAACAGTTGAAGACATCTGAATGAGGTTTTAAAATTTGACTTTTATAGTTAATTTTGAATACAAATCATGTTGATTATAATCTATTTTGAAATGAAAAATTATATAAAACAGCAATTAATATGCTTCGTTCCTTCTGATTATACAAATTTTGACTTTGATGGGCTGTAAGTCAAAAACAGTTGAAGACATCTGAATGAGGTTTTAAAATTTGACTTTTATAGTTAATTTTGAATACGAATCATATTGATTATAATCTATTTTAAAATGAAAAATTATATAGAACAGTAATTAATATGCTTCGTTCCTTCTGATTATACAAATTTTGACTTTGAAGGGCTGTAAGTCAAAAACAGTTGAAGACATCTGAATGAGGTTTTAAAATTTGACTTTTATAGTTAATTTTGAATACAAATCATGTTGATTATAATCTATTTTGAAATGAAAAATTATATAAAACAGCAATTAATATGCTTCGTTCCTTCTGATTATACAAATTTTGACTTTGATGGGCTGTAAGTCAAAAACAGTTGAAGACATCTGAATGAGGTTTTAAAATTTGACTTTTATAGTTAATTTTGAATACGAATCATATTGATTATAATCTATTTTAAAATGAAAAATTATATAGAACAGTAATTAATATGCTTCGTTCCTTCTGATTATACAAATTTTGACTTTGAAGGGCTGTAAGTCAAAAACAGTTAAAGACATCTGAACATGGTTTTAAAATTTGACTTTTATACTTAATTTTGAATACAAATCATATTGACTATAATCTATTTTAAATTGAAAAATTATATAAAACAGCAATTAATATGCTTCGTTCCTTCTGATTATACAAATTTTGACTTTGAAGACCTGTAAGTCAAAAACAGTTGAAGACATCTGAATGAGGTTTTAAAATTTGACTTTTATAGTTAATTTTGAATACAAATCATATTGATTTTAATCTATTTTGAAATGAAAAATTATATAAAACAGCAATTAATATGCTTCGATCCATCTCATTATACAAATTTTGACTTTGAAGGGCTGTAAGTCAAAAACAGTTAAAGACATCTGAACATGGTTTTAAAATTTGACTTTTATACTTAATTTTGAATACAAATCATATTGACTATAATCTATTTTAAATTGAAAAATTATATAAAACAGCAATTAATATGCTTCGTTCCTTCTGATTATACAAATTTTGACTTTGAAGACCTGTAAGTCAAAAACAGTTAAAGACATCTGAACGTGGTTTTAAAATTTGACTTTTATAGTTAATTTTGAATACAAATCATATTGATTATAATCTATTTTGAAATTAAAAAATATATAAAACAGCAATTAATATGCTTCGTTCCATCTCATTATACAAATTTTGACTTTGAAGGGCTGTAAGTCAAAAACAGTTAAAGACATCTGAACGTGGTTTTAAAATTTGACTTTTATAGTTAATTTTGAATACAAATCATATTGATTATAATCTATTATGAAATGAAAAAATATATAAAACAGCAATTAATATGCTTCGTTCCTTCTGATTATACAAATTTTGACTTTGAAGGGCTGTAAGTCAAAAACAGTTAAAGACATCTGAACGTGGTTTTAAAATTTGACTTTTATAGTTAATTTTGAATACAAATCATATTGATTATAATCTATTTTAAAATGAAAAATTATATAAAACAGCAATTAATATGCTTCGTTCCATCTGCTTATACAAATTTTGACTTTGAAGGACTGCAAGTCAAAAACAGTTGAAGACATCTGAATGCGGTTTTAAAATTTGACTTTTATAGTTAATTTTGAATACAAATCATATTGATTAAAATCTATTTTGAAATGAAAAATTATATAAAACAGCAATTAATACGTTTCGTTCCATCTGATTATACAAATTTTGACTTTGAAGGGCTGTAAGTCAAAAACAGTTGAAGACATCTGAATGCGGTTTTAAAATTTGACTGTTATAGTTAATTTTGAATACAAATCATATTGATTATAATCTATTTTGAAATGAAAAATTATATAAAACAGCAATTAATATGCTTCGTTCCTTCTGATTATACAAATTTTGACTTTGAAGGGCTGTAAGTCAAAAACAGTTGAACACCTTGAATAACGCTACTGAATGGAACTTTGGAGACACCATTGGTGTTATTATTCAGTGTTTCCAATAGAAATAATCGAGAGTAATTACATTCCCTAGATAATATATTTATTGTTGCTATAACAACGAATACCTATAAGTTCAATAGTTATTGATAAATGTATGGAATGTTAGTCAATACGGGGCTCCGATTAGTTACCAGTCCGAAGCAAGGGAGTTTTATTTTCACCCCAAAAAGTCTCAGCAAAGTATTTGGAATCTTATAACTACAATAAATAACTACAATAAATACACTATCTAGGGAATGTAGCTACTTTAGATTCTCTCTATTGGAAACACTGGATAATTAAACAAACAGTATCTGTTGTTATAGCAACAATAAATACATTTTCCAGTGAATGTAGTTACTTTATATTCTTTCTATTGGAAACACTGAATAATTAAACAAAAGGTGTCATCAAAGCTTCAATTGCAAGCGCTATTCAAGGTGTTTGACAATTGTTTTGGCATATTCTGTTACAATGATGTTGTCAATTTATCCATTCAATAGCTTATGGGACCTATAAAGTTTATGGGATGTTGGTGAATACGTGCAATAAACTTTATAGGTCCCATAAGCTATTAAATGGATAAATTGACAACGTCATTGTGACAGTATATGCCAAAACAAATGTCAAACACCTTGAATAGCGCTTGCAATTGAAGCTTTGATGACACTTTTTGTTTAATTATTCAGTGTTTCCAATAGAAAGAATATAAAGTAACTACATTCACTGGAAAATGTATTTATTGTTCCTATAACAACAGATACTTATGGGTTCAATAGCTATTGATAGATTTATGGAACGTCGGTGAATACGGGCATAGGTCTAGCATACAGTCAATGTCAATTCTCAGTAAGGGGCACAACAAAGGCCCTGTCCGTTTGGCTACTACTAGTGACTAGTAGTGACAGTCACGCTGTACTATTATTATGAGCGTGATGTCAGCATGTGTGACTACTAGTCGCTAGTAGTAGCCAAACGGACAGGGTCAAAATTTAAACAGAATTAAAAATGGATAGCCACTAGCAAATTGTGTCCTTTTTGCGCCTATCCATGTCCTGTGACGTCATAAGTAATGATTACTAACAGGCCCTATATCATAACTTAAAGCTACGTAAATCCTGAACACGTATATCAACCTAGATATCGTTTAGATCAGAAAATAAATTCTACTTACCTGTGAAGTCCTGCAATATTCTTTGAAGCGAGTACAAATGAAATAGCTGGGTTGCACACATTTCCAGAATCTTCCAATTTCCAACCTCAAATACATACAGCTTTTGTTTTGGGTCTCCCGGGTTAGCTATACTCGACGGTGGTGAAAATCATACATCGCCAGAATCCCAATAAAATGCCCGTTCGTTTAACATAACTCACTCAACCGGGGCACTTCTATATGCAACAATATTATAATAAATATGTGCAGAGCATTCAAAGTTGTGCGGATAGGGCGGCCATCTTACATTGAAGGTCGCGCGATTTGTGTCCGCTACGACATCTAGCGGCCGCAGGTGATATCACTTATTTATTGCTAACTACACCAATGGGGTTATTTTTGAGCAATCGCTATAAATATAGCGATCGACAAACCTTCACTATTATTGCCAATGGTATTGATTTTTGGACCTTCGCGTGGCGAACAGTGATCGCTATCTTTGGTAGAACTAAAAAATGTGACAGTTCTTATATTTTGCCATTAATTTTTGAGTTAATGCGTTTAGTCCATCGCTATGAAACTAAATTTGTCAAAAGTAACGTTAAGGTGTCAATTTTGACAAATTTGTGACATTGCCGCCTTTTTCTACATCCCTCATTAAACCAGCTATCCTTGTGGCTGCCCCACAGAGCATTATAAGCCCTATGCCCTATGTCAAATGTCACAAATTTGTTAAGAGTGACAGGATAATAACATATTTTACTATCTTAACGTCACTTTTAAGAAATTTGTGATACAGCAGTATGTAAAATTTAACCTCATTTGTCAACGAGCGACGTTAAGATAATGAAAGAAGTTATTATCCGTATCTTAACTCAGTCCCACTCAAAGAACATCCACATTTTAAACCTAGCCTATGATCGGCTGACGCATGAACGCTTGTAGAGCAACGGAATACAGAAATATATGACTTTATATATTTCCAGGGATCAATCATGGTTAAAATGACGATCGAATTCAAGTTAACCCGTACACTATTTAATTACATTTAAAACGCAAACAAAAATCCGGATTTACAGTTGTAATCGTTGGGTCACCACTGTCTATGTAATACTTGCACGTTCCCAATTTTTCGACGACTGCAATGAATTTCATAATGCGATATTTATTATCACAACAAAAATCATTACGCGATGACTTACCGCGTAAATATTTAATCTAATTTTAATGGCCCTGATTGTAAACAATCTATTTCAAAACATAAAACGTATCTTATCGTGCACGCAATTTGCTGGCGAAGTGCAAAGATAATGGGATGTTCAAAAATATGATGTGAGGCCCGTGTCGGTGTTGTTTGACGATGCGGTAGAAGATTCCACGAATTGCGTCCACTCCGTGAACGTCGTCGCGCCGTGACGTCAGACGGGTTTTATGACAGCAGCACACTTCGAGAGAAATCACTGACATACACTTGTTCGGTGCCCACTCGATTAGTCAACGCAAGTGCGAAAAAATAATATTTTGTGTTTACATTTTTCCGGAGGGCAACGGGGACACACGCAGTAAACATGAATGTGAGACAGAAAAGTGCAAACATTTCAGTGATATTTTTCGATTTGGATAATACGCTGATCGCCACGAGGAAGGCTGATAAATTGGCGTGCAATAAGGTAGGTCCTAAATTCGCTGTATTGCGCGTCGTAGAAAACAAACGAACCGGTTTTTGTGACCGAATTTAATCGAGTCGTCAGGGGGGTAATGAGTTTTATATGCTAATTCAATAGAATTCATCGGAATTAATTCCGGTCCTGTTTTAAATCAGCTGTTTGTTGCCAACCTAACACTCTAGAATGCGCCTGGCTTCAATTCAGTCAACTTTTTCAGCACGAGCGTTTAGAAACGTAATAGTGGTAATTTTAAACTTTTGGTCATGTAACGCACGTTGCTTGCAGTCAGTGACTTAAGGTCTAAAAATACGACCGCATGAAACCGATCCATCGCCTTTTAACCAATTTTAGAAGCTGCCAGAGGGAATCTTCTAAATATAACCTTTATGCGGCTTACAGACACGCAGTCGTTCTTGAACTTTAGTGCAGTGAACAATTCGCGGCGCTACATTTTATGAATTTAATTTAGTATAAGTGTTAACTAAAATGGCACAAATATCGGACGCTGTTAAAAAGTGCGTGGCGATTTTGCAAAATGCAACCAGTGACACTGAGAAATTCGCGGCGCTTTTTATGGTGACTAAACTAGTGAGGGGCAAGGACTGTAATACAACTGCTAAGAAAGCTATATTCGAGGCTATTGGTTTTAAATTCCTGAAGAAACTTCTGCTCACCAGCGATGTGCCTGTTGATTGCCCACCAGCAATTTACAAATCTGTTGCCTTATCAATCCTAACATGTTTTTGTAATGAACCTGAATTGGCCACACATCCAGAGATGTTAGCAAACATCCCAGTCTTCCTTGATATAGTCCAACAGGCTGATGCAACCGATTATGATGACAGTTTAATTATTGTAGGTGAAGCTTATGGTTGCTTAAAAAGTATAGCTTCATTTGAACCAGGCCAAAAGGCTTTATTAGATGTTGGGGCTATTGGGAAAATGTCTGAAATCTATTCACAACAAAGTTTTCAAACAGATGAAGCTTTGAATATTCTAGTGATTTTAGTGAGCCAGTTTGGGCAGCAATCGTGGGATAAAAACAATCCCAACAGCTTCCATGTTCTAATACATAAAATTGCACTTGATTTTGAAACTGATCAGGATGAACGGAAGTTCGAATTATGCTCAATTTTAAACACTTTAATTTATAATTGCCATAAAAAGGAGGTCGAAGAAACTGTTACTGGTGAAACATGGCCTGAAATGATCTACAAAGGCCTTTTTGATATCCTCACAAGCAAAATCTCAAAAAAACAAAGAGACCCTGCTATAATTCTAGCATCAACAATGCAGGATCTACTTGGAGTCGAATGGGCTTTATCTGATGAGGAAAAAGGCAAACAATTTTTCCTACTACTCATCCAACTGGCAGCAATTGAAGTCCGTATGCAGCTTGATGGCAAAGGCTTAAACCAAGTCTACACACAGGCTAATTTAATAACAGCATGTTTCATGATCCTCGAACTTTCAATCAACTATATTTCAACTGACCAACTCGATATGGACCAAAAAGAAAAACAAACGCTATACACCGGTTTAAAAGGAGCTTTCACAGCCGTAATGTCGTTCTTGACAAAAATTTCAAACGATAAAAACGCCGACAAAATCCCACCCAATGAAAAACTATTTGTATGTGGAACCGTACGTGTTTTAGCAGCCTGGCTCGCACAAGAAACTTCAGCAATGCGACCACAAGTTTACCAACTACTACCCTTTATACTGTCTTTATGTAATGATACTTTCCGGGCGTGTAAAGCGAGGCGTTTAGCTGAAAAAGCTGGTACCCCACTGGAAAACAATGAACCAATCTCTAAATTTGATGTATTAAGAATCATTCTTCCTGCACTCTGTCATTTAACTGTAGAGGATGAGGCTAGAAAAATTATGCTGAAAATCAATCAAGATAAGGTGCTTTTTGAGGCATTCGAATTTCATTGGTCGATTGTACACTACAAAAGGCCTCCAGTGCCTCGTAGTGAGCGTTTAAAGGTGTTACAAAACCCAAAGTTGGAGCTATCACCAGAAATTTTGGATGAAATGAAGGATTCTAGAGCTGCAATGATTAGCACATGCAATATTTTTATGAACATAACAGTTTTGGAAGCTAAATATATTGAGGAAAGCGATTTGTTTAACACCCTTATGAAGTTTATTTTTGAAAACCTTCCCGAGTTAAAGGATATTCCCGAGAATTTACCGTTGCACGGGAATTTGGCTGTATTAGGGTTGTTACTAATGAAACAACAAGCTAATAAAATTAAGAAGAATGATTTCTCGATTTGCCGGTATATTCAAGTCACCATTCGGTTCTTATGGGATGCGTATGTTATTGATGAATCTAATGACACTGGTTTAGTGGTTGCAATGAACTACAAGGAGTATTGGATGGAAATTATGGAGTTATGGTTTTTGGGTATGCAGACAATGTCTGGAATTCTAGCGCTGGTTCCATGGATATCCGAGTTTGCAATTGAGAGTGGATGGGCTCAAGGCATCATAGAGACTTTGAAGAAAGTTAAGATTGGTACACTGCCTCCTAATGTCAAGTCCGCTTATGAGGACTTCTTGTGTCGGCTGGCCGATGCTAATGAGAATGTCGTGGAGGTGCTCAAAAAGGCTGATGCGTTGAAGGCCTGCAGGAATCACCGACTGATGGAGTTGGGCAAGAAATTGTTCGGCGATTAAATCTATGAGTTATATTTGATACTTGTTGAGCTTTTATCGTTTTTTTTAATACACATGAAAAATGTAATTTTTATAATAATTAATTCGGACCTGTTTAACACAACGTGTGAGACTAACTAATTGTTTTGTATCCTGTATTTAGTAATTTGCGCGCGCTTTATATTCTTTTGTATTATTTTATATACCAATACAAATAAACACTTATGTATATACTCTCAAATACACACATTTACTTACATATAAAATACGTTTGTTTTATTTACCTTTGTTTAATAACATACAGGGTGATTTTGAATAGGTGTCACGTTAGTTATGCGTGATTAGTATGACAAATTAAGGCACACAAATACTTTATAAGTAATATTCATTACAACTAATAAATATAGGGCTATCTATAAGGCAATCAATAATACTGTCAATCCTAGTACTGTCTATATTTGCTTCAATTCTCCTTTTATATTTATCATGTATTCCAATTCCATTATTTCAAATGACTTGAACTCTGCACTACATTATTATCCATTAATTTCTATGATTTAATTTTAGTTTCATTTATTAATTTACGCCTGATTCGTATTTTTTTTTTAAACAATGTAGTGCATAGTTCAAGTCGCTTGAAATAGTGGACGGACATAGTTTGGTTGGTAGGGGCCACCTGCCCACCCCACCTTTGCACGCATAGTTTTTCCATAGGATAACACTCTTCTTGGAATAGTTTAAACAATATAAAACGTTTGCATCCATTGAAAAATGTATGCGAGCAAATGTGGGGTGGGCGGGTGGCCCCTACCAACCAAACTATGTCTGTCCACTATTTCAAATGACTTGAACTATGCACTACATTATTATCCATTACTTTCTATGATTTAATTTTAGTTTCATTTATTAATTTACGCCTGATTCGTATTTTTTTTTAAACAATGTAGTGCATAGTTCAAGTCGCTTGAAATAGTGGACGGGCATAGTTTGGTTGGTAGGGGCCACCCGCCCACCCCACCTTTGCTCGCATAGTTTTTCCATAGGATAACACTCTTCTTGGAATAGTTGAAACAATCTAAAACATCTATATCCAACGAAACAACTATGCGAGCGAAGGTGGGGTGGGCGGGCGGCCCCTACCAACCTGACTATACTCGTCCACTATTTCAAACAGCTTGAACTATGCATTACATTATTTTCACATATATTTTTTAATTAGTCTTAAATTAATAAATGACATTAATTTAATCATAGAAAATAACAGATAATAGTGTAGTGCATAGTTCAAGTCGTTTGAAATAATGGACGGGTATAGTAAGGTTGGTAGGGGCCGCCCGCCCACCCCACCTTTGTTCGCATAGTTTTTCCATAGGATAACACTCTTCTCGGAATAGTTTAAACAATATAAAACATCTATATCCAATGAAAAAACTATGCGAGCGAAGGTGGGGTGGGCGGGCGGCCCCTACCAACCTGACTATACTCGTCTACTATTTCAAACAGCTTGAACTATGCATCACATTATTTTCACATATATTTTTTAATTAGTCTTAAATTAATAAATGACATTAATTTAATCATAGAAAATAACGGATAATAGTGTAGTGCATAGTTCAAGTCGTTTGAAATAATGGACGAGTATAGTAAGGTTGGTAGGGGCCGCCCGCCCACCCCACCTTTGTTCGCATAGTTTTTCCATAGGATAACACTCTTCTCGGAATAGTTTAAACAATATAAAACATCTATATCCAATGAAAAAACTATGCGAGCGAAGGTGGGGTGGGCGGGCGTCCCCTACCAACCTGACTATACTCGTCTACTATTTCAAACAGCTTGAACTATGCATTACATTATTTTCACATATATTTTTTAATTAGTCTTAAATTAATAAATGACATTAATTTATCATAGAAAATAACGGATAATAGTGTAGTGCATAGTTCAAGTCGTTTGAAATAGTGGACGGGTATAGTAAGGTTGGTAGGGGTCGCCCGCCAACCCCACCTTTGTTCGCATAGTTTTCCATAGGATAACACTCTTCTTGGAATAGTTTAAACAATCTAAAACATATATATCCAATGAAAAAACTATGCGAGCGTAGGTGGGGTGGGCGGGTGGCCCCTACCAACCAAACTATGTCTGTCCACTATTTCAAATGACTTGAACTATGCACTACACTGTTACCCGTTACTTTCTATGATTCAATTAGTTTCATTTATTAATTTACGCCTAATTCGTAAAAAAAATGTGAGAAACAATGTAGTGCTTAGTTTAAGTCGTTTGAAATAGTTGACGGGTATAGTTATGTTGATAAGAGACTACCCCCCTAACTAAAAAATACCTGTTTGTCAGAAGAGCAAACGGTTGAGGCAGTATGGGATCAACTTGCGGAAATATTTAAAAAATATTCAAGAAACATTGAAAGCACCAAAGGCCAATAAACGAAAGCAGTGGATGACTGAAGAAATCATGAATTTAATGGATGAACGAAGAAAATACAAAAATGTGGATCAGCAGAAATATAATGAACTGAACTCAAACATAAGAAGAAACATTAGAAAAGCTAAAGAAAAATGGATGGAAGAAAGATGCCAAGAACTTGAAGAGCTACAAGACAAACACGAACTGTTCAACCTCCACAAAAAGGTGAAAGAAATAGCTGGAAATACCAGAAGCATCTAGAATAGTAAATGAGGACAATCAACTTTTGACAAATAAAGAAGAACTGAAATAAGAGTGAAATTTGTTCGATAACGAAATTAATTTACCACATCCAAATCAAGGTGAAGACACTGGCCCGAACATCATGAAATCAGAAGTTATTAAAGCTATAAAATCCACCAAATCAGGTAAAGCTGCAGGGCCTGACGACATGTACATAGACATCCTAAAGCTTATACAAGAGGAAAATACCGACATTCTTGTAAACTTCTTCAACAAAGTATATGAATCCGCAAACATACCACAAGACTGGTTAAAATCAATATTCATTGCCCTACCAAAGAAATCAAACGGAACAAGTGTGATCAATTCCGACTGATAAGCTTGATGAGCCAAGTATTAAAAGTATTCCTAAAAATCCTACATAATAGAATACGTAAGAAATGCGAAGAAGACCTAAGCAAGGAACAGTTCGGTTTTAGAGATGGACTGGGAACAAGAGAAGAGTTGTTTGGGCTGTCAGTTCTCATGCAAAAATGTAGAGACCAAAGGAAGGACGTGTACATCTGTTTTATTGATTATGTAAAGGCATTTGACTGTTTAAAACACAACGTCCTAATTAACATTCTGATGACTAAAGGCCTCGACCAAAAAGATATCTCCTTCATAAAAAAATTGTACGACCACCAGACTGCTGTAGTAAGACTCGAGGACGATACGACCAGCGATATTCCTATTAAACGTGGAGTATGTCAGGGCTGTATACTATCACCATTGCTGTTCAATATCTACTCGGAGCAAATATTCCTGAAAGCCGTAGAAAGCTCTACAGATGGAATCAAGATCAATGGTGAATTATTGAACAACATCACGTACGCGGACGATACGGCTATAATTGCAGACAGCGCAGCTGGCCTACATCGTTTGATGAACCAAATAATAGCAGAAAGTGATGGCTAAAATTAAATACTGCCAAAACGAAAACAATGGTTATCAGTAGAACACCAGATATCCAAGCCAATTTGCGAGTATACAATAAGCAAATAGAGTAGGTCGCTAAATTTAAATACTTGGGCAGCTGGATCACCGAAGACCTGGAAGTAAGAACACGCATCGAAATAGCCAGAACAACATTCCTTAAGATGAGAAAAGTATTTTGCGAGAGAAGCCTAAACCTAAAACTAAGATACCGGTTCGTTAAATGCTACATTCTCTCGGTACTGTTGTATGGTGTTGAGGCTTGGACGTTGAAGATCAATACTATGAACAGAATAGAAGCGTTTGAGATGGGAATCTTTCGAAGAACGCAGAGAATATCTTGGGTGGAGCATATCACGAATAATGAGGTTCTTAGACGCATGGACAGAGACAGAGAACTATTGGCTACTGTGAAGAAACGTAAGACAGTGTACCTAGGACTTATAAATATTATTTATTAGTCTGAGATATAGACACTCGGACAGGCGTTTTACAAAAAATATTCTATTTCGGTTATATTAGTCATGAAACGTAAAGAAATTCAAATTTGACTCATCTCATCGTGCTGTATTTGGAAAGTAAAAGCTTTTTATTCAGTAATAAATAATCCGAGTTTAGTTTAAATAGTAAAATTGATATTTAATAATTAATTATTATTATTAATTTTAATAATATTAAAATTATTATTTGTATTAGTATTATTAAATTTTTTTAAATCTAATTGTCTATCCATTCCTCTCCATTAAATCGATTCGAGGCCCTGGTAAGCCGCAAGGCAAGAACAGGACAACTTCGGTGAAATGATGAAAAAGAGAACCTCCCGTATGTTTAAAGACATAACGGTTTTGAATGTAATGTAATTTGAGGCGTTTTAACTTGTACAGTTGTAGTTTCGGCGATTCAGGTATAAATATATACAAAGGGGATTTATTTTTGAAACTATTTACAGTCGTAAAATACTATGGTCGTATGTTACGGGTACCCCTTCGCCCTTCAACAAATTACCACCAACAACAAGAAGACGCTGACCGTATTGTTATATAAACAAAAGCGACCATGAATATATTGCTGATACAAATACCACGATATTTACTATCGCCGTACATTTGCACCAGCATATTTACAAACACTAATTACTATTTAATATCAATCAGCATTAGCTAAGTCAGCACTTGTATATCGGCTTTTGCATTGCCGATACAATGTTCCATAAATAAGTTAAACCATGTAAATATCTGTGTTCATCCATAATTCGTACAGTTTGTACCTGCTCAACTAAAAGGTATTAAACCCAAATTGGCAGGTACCTCTTAATCCGTATTTACCAGGACTTTCTCGGGTATAAAAATCTTTTATCAAGAGCTATAAATTCCTAGTGGTTGAGTGAACATTATCAAGCTTAAAATGCCATATATTGCAAACGCTTCTAAGAGGGTCATAAAATTAGTACCTGTAGTAAATGAGACTCAAACGAGTATCTGGTTGGTAACATGACTACTGGGAAGTAATGGCTGGTAATGGCAAAACAAAATAATTACTTTTCACTGGATGGTATTAAAATCGAATTTCTAATTACTTTCCGAATACATCACCGATGTAAAAGACGGAAATGGCATCGTAAAAATGTCTTCACGTTTTCTAAATAAGAATGTCGAATTATTCGAAAATTTTCCGGGCAAAAAACTACACTATAAGGAATGTATTGTTGTCGTGAACAATTTAGAAAATCAAAATTTTCTTTACGCCTAAAACTTGCCGATGATGTCAACAAAAATGGTTGAAAAAAATTGACACTTTCATAAAAAGTCAATTATATATATATATATATATATATATATATATATATATATGTATATGTATATATATATATATATATATATATATATGTATATATATATATATATATATATATATATGTATATATATATATATATATATATATATATATATATATATATATATATGTATATATATATATATATATATATATATATATATATATATATATATTACAAAGAGAGATAAGAAACATAGCAAAATTGGAAAAAGAAAAAGGAAAACACGTAAAAATAGGATATAGAAAGATAATAGTAGACAATGAAATATACATATGGGATAAAAAGGAGAAAGGAGTCATAGCCAAAGATAATGGGGTGAAAGTAACCAATCCAAAAAACTACTAGCAAAAGAGAAAACGGACGGAAGCAAAAATACAAAGAATAC
Source organism: Lordithon lunulatus (assembly GCA_963942505.1). NCBI lineage: Eukaryota > Metazoa > Arthropoda > Insecta > Coleoptera > Staphylinidae > Lordithon > Lordithon lunulatus. Next base: position 53,141,955 of record OZ012668.1, on the reverse strand, counting down.
AGCGAGGAAAGGGACAACGAAGAAAGGAAAGAAGAAAAAACACATAATAAATGGAAACAAAGAAAAGAGTACAGTAAAAAAAAGAAAAATATGGAAAATTGGGACTTGGAATATCAGGAGTATAAATGGAAAGGAAAAAGAGCTGGAAGAAGAATTTGAGAAAGCTGAACTAGACTTCTTAGTGGTAACAGAAACAAAAAAGAAGGGAAAGGGAGAGTACAAAATGAACAAGGAACATATATTCATATATAGCGGTGTAGATAACAATCGGAGAGCCGCAGCAGGGGTAGGATGTATAGTGCATAAAAAACTGAAATCGAATATATATAAATGGGATGCAATTACGGAGAGGATTTTGTCTATCAAAGTTAGAGATCAAAGAAACAGCTACCATAAAACTATCATAGCAGTGTATGGACCAAACGAAGATGATACTGCGTGCAACAAAGAAACATTCTGGGAGCAACTCAACGAAACAACAGAAAAAGCCAAAGGAGAAGTGTACGTGGCGGGAGACTTCAATAGCAGAATTGGCAACGAAGTAAAAGATAATGACGCGATGAGAGGAAGATATGGAGAAGGCGTACTCAACGAAAATGGTAAGAAAATGCTAGATTATTGTAGAATGAATAATCTAGTAATAACGAATACACTATTCAAACACAAGGACATACACAAATACACCAGGGAAGTGATAAGCAGGAACGAAAAATCTATAATAGACTATGTACTAGCAGAACAAGGGAAAAGGAGCAAAATAATAGACACAAGAGTAAAGAGAAGTTACGAAATTGGAAATGATCACTATCTATTAGAGACGAAAATGAAGGAAGTCTACCAAGATAGCGATAAAAAAAGCAGAGAACAAATATAGCAATAAACTACAACAAGATAAGAACATACAAACTAAGGGAAAAAGAAATAGCAAAAATCTATAAAGAGAAAATAGAGGAGAAATTAGTAAAGGGCAACTATAGACAAGAAGTAGAGGAAATGTGGAATAAATTAAAGAAAAATATACTGGAGACAGCACAAGAGACATGTGGGACAAAGCAAAACACAAACAAGAAGCAGCAGACAGCATGGTGGTCGCAGGACATAAGAGAGAAAATAAAGGAAAAGAAAAAAGCATGGCAAAGATACCTAAATGACAAAAATAGTAAAAAGTACGAAGAATACAGTTTAAAGAGGAAAATAGTAAAAGATAAGGTCAGAATAGCAAAGAGCAGGAAATGGGAAAAGTTCGGAGAGACAATGGAGAAAAATGCAAAGGAAAACCAAAAATTATTCTATAAAACACTAAAACTAAACAGAAAAGAAAAAGGACAAGAAGTAAACTATATACAAGACAATCAAGGAATATTGCTGAAGGACAACGAAAAAATACTGGAAAGATGGAAAGAATATTTTGAAGACTTATTATCACAAAATGGTGGAAATGAACAGAAGACAAGAGACCAGAACGACTCGGAAGCAGATATAGAGATGATCAATGGAAAAGAAATACTAGAGATAATAAGGGAAATGAAAATAGGGAAATCACCAGGACAAGACCAGATCACAACGGAAATGATTAAACATATGGGACCTGCAGGTAATGAAATACTACTAAAATTAATAAACGAAATATGGAGGACGAATAAAATACCCAGAGATTGGCAAGTATCGTTAATCGTTCCTATACACAAGAAAGGCGATAAGACAAAATGTTCAAACTATAGGGGTATAACACTCATAAGCATAGGTATGAAGATCTTAGAAAAAACAATTAACAAAAGAATACTAGCAAAAATAGAGCAGACGCTAGAAGAATCGCAATGTGGATTTAGGAAAGGAAGATCCACACAGGACAACATTTTCACGATAAAACAAATCACAGAAAAAAGAATTGCAAATAATAAAAACACATACCTAGGATTCATCGACCTGGAAAAAGCATTCGACATGATACCAAGAAATAAATTATGGAAAATCCTGGAAGAGAGAGGTGTAGAAAGAAAGACAGTCGAATTAATACAAAACATATACAACAACACCAATGCAATAATACACAAGGGACAAACATCAAGAACATTTCAGACAACCACTGGACTAAGACAAGGACGCGGGCTTAGTCCTACATTATTTAACATATACATGGATGAAATAATGAAGAGCATGAAACCAGAAACCAAAAAAGCAAACATAGGGTACAAAAACATGCAAGTTGTAAAAATATCGGAAGGAGCATTCGCTGATGATGTAGTAGTGATAGTAGAAAATGAAGGTAATCTGCAGCACAACCTTAGTGTATGGAACAGACACCTAGAAAAGTATAACATGAAAATGAACTATAACAAAACAAAAGTAATGGTAATAGGAAACCGGAAAGAACAAATAAATATAAAGATAGAACAACATACAATAGAACAAGTAGAAGAATTCAAATACCTGGGAGTAGCACTGACAGAAGACGGAAAAATGGAAGGCGAACTTAGTAACAGAATAAACAACACAGCTAAAACATACCACGCATTGAGCAATATACTGATTAACAAGAAAGAGATCAGCAGAAGGACAAAAATAAATATATATAAAAGCATATATAGACCTATACTGACATATGGAAGCGAGACGTGGAAGCTAACGAAGAGGGACAAAAGTAGAATACAGGCAATGGAAATGAAATATCTCAGAGGAGTAAAACAAGTTACGAGAAGAGACAGAATAAGAAATGATGACATCAGAGAAGAACTGCGAATTGAAGCTGTAGATAAGTATATAGAAAAGAAACAACTAAACTGGTGGGGTCATTTAATTAGGATGGACAAAAAGAATGAAACAAAACAGGTATGGGAAGCAAGAACTGAAAATAAAAGAAGAAGAGGTAGACCAAGAAAAGAGTGGGACAACATAATAGAGGACATAATAATCAAGAAAGGAAAAACAGTCAAGCAAGCAAGAGAACTTGCGAAGAATAGAAAGGAGTGGAAAGAATTCACAAATGTATAAACAGCAGTAATTGTAAACTATAATAATGTAAATAATGTTAATGTAATAGCCTACACCGAAAGGTAAAAGGCAATTGATAATATATATAATATATATATATATATATATATATATATATATATATATATAAAAGAAAAATGGCATCTACTTAATTTTCTTATGACAAATGTATTAACGAACTTGCCACCGGCGCCCACACTTGGAACGCGTCCAGCGCAGCGTGCACGAAATTTATTCGAGCAAAATTGATGTTCATTAAGATATATTTCTGGAAATTAACACGTGCCGAAGAATGTGAAAAAGAAATACAAGCGACATGTGCCAAGTACACAACTTTCAATTCATAACGCAAAAATAACTGTTTGCAAAAGATGTTTCCACATCACATAACTTTGACATTCGAGGCGGAGAGCGGTATACTTAGAAACAGAAACTGAGGGTCAAAAATAGATCAATATAAATGTTTATATTGTGTAGGTGCCAATGAAAAGTGTTATTCGTATGTTTAAGCACGCAATAAGCATATTGTTGTCCATGTGCAGTGCTATAAATATCAAAATAATTGACCGGTTCATATATTTAGCACTGGACTTACTACAACAATATGTTTATTGGGTGCTTACACATGCAAATAATTTTCATTGGTACCTACATAATTATAAACATTTATTTTAATGGACGTCCATTGTTAAGTGCGGAAGATATACTAATTCTATAAATAAATACATCATATAATACTTATGTATAGTGCTATGTTAGTAGTTACATTTAATAATTATAGGCTTTATTGTCCTACAGAAAATATTCCATTTACAGGGCAATAACAAATATACAGTAAAATTTAAATAAATCACATAAAAATTGATATAAATTTTAACTGTAAAGCGTTATTGTCCTCTAAAAAATATCGTATGTAATTTCTAATATTTGTAAAAGTAGCCTAAGGTAATTTTACTGTTTAGAAGATAACCTATGGCATTGTTAATCCGCTTGTAAAGTTTGATAAATAACCATTCATCAATTTTTTTTAAATAAAATTTTGAAACCATCTATGAACTGCATAAATATAAACAATATTTCCAAAACTGGCCGAACATAATATTGGTTTACTATATTTAGGCATCAGTAATCCGTTGTGGGGTAAATTCTTCCTTGAATTGTTTAAACAATATTAAACCTCTGTATCCGTTGAAAAAAAACTATGCGAACAAAGGTGGGGTGGGTGGCTGGTTTCTACCAATCTAACTATGCCCGTCCACTATTTCAAACGACTTGAACTTTACACTAGACGGTTTTCATCAACTTTCTATGATTCAATTAATTTCATTTATTAATTTACGCCTAATTCTTAAAATAAAACATGTGAGAAACAATGTAGTGCATAGTTCAAGTTGTTTGAAATAGTGGACTGGAATTGTCGGGTTGGTAGGGTACGCCCGCCCACCCCACCTTCGCTCACATAGTTTTTTCAATGGATACAGAGGTTTTATATTGTTTAAACCATTCACGGAAAAATGCTATCCCATGAAAAAAACTATGCGAGCAAAGGTGGGGTGGGTGGGCGGCCCCTACCAACCAGACTATGCCCGTCCACCATTTCAAACGAGTTGAACTATGCACTACATTGTTTCTCACATGTTTTTTTTTTACGAATTAGAATTAATAAATGAAATTAATTGAATTCGAGAAAGTTGATGATAGCAGTGTTGTAGGAACCGCCCTCGAATTGTTTAAACAATACTAAACCGCTGTATTCGTTGAAAAAAACTATGCGAACAAAGGTGGGGTGGGTGGGTTGTTTCTACCAATCTAACTATGCCCGTCCACTATTTCAAACGGCTTGAACTTTACACTACACTGTTATCATCAACTTTCTATGATTCAATTAATGTCATTTATTAATTTACGCCTAATTCTTAAAATAAAACGTGAGAAACAATGTAGTGCATAGTTCAAGTTGTTTGAAATAGTGGACGGGAATTGCCGGGTTGGTAGGGGACGCCCGCGCACCCCACCTTCGCTCACATAGTTGTTTCAATGGATACAGAGGTCTTATATTGTTTAAACCATTCACGGAAACATTCTATCCCATGAAAAAAACTATGCGAGCAAAGGTGGGGTGGGTGGGCGTCCCCTACCAACCAGACTATGCCCGTCCACCATTTCAAACGAGTTGAACTATGCACTACATTGTTTCTCACGTGTTTTTTTTACGAATTAGAATTAATAAATGAAATTAATTGAATCCGAGAAAGTTGATGATAGCAGTGTTGTAGGAGCCGCCCACCCACCCACTTTTGCTCGCATAGTTTTTTTCATAAGATAAAATTCTTCCTCGAATTGTTTAAACAATACTAAACCTCTGTATTCGTTGAAAAAAACTATGCGAACAAAGGTGGGGTGGGTGGGTTGTTTCTACCAATCTAACTATGCCCGTCCACCATTTCAAACGGCTTGAACTTTACACTAGACTGTTTTCATCAACTTTCTATGATTCAATTAATGTCATTTATTAATTTACGCCTAATTCTTAAAATAAAACATGTGAGAAACAATGTAGTGCATAGTTCAAGTTGTTTGAAATAGTGGACGGGAATTGTCGGGTTGGTAGGGGCCGCCCGCCCAACCCACCTTCGCTCGCATAGTTTTTTCAATGGATACAGAAGTTTTATATTGTTTAAACCATTCACGGAAAAATTCTATCCCATGAAAAAAACTATGCGAGCGAAGGTGGGGTGGGTGGGCGGCCCCTACCAACCTGACTATGCCCGTCCACCATTTCAAACTAGTTGAACTATGCACTACATTGTTTCTCACGTGTTTTTTTTACGAATTAGAATTAATAAATGAAATTAATTGAATCCGAGAAAGTTGATGATAGCAGTGTTGTAGGAGTCGCCCACCCACCCACTTTTGCTCGCATAGTTTTTTTCATAAGATAAAATTCTTCCTCGAATTGTTTAAACAATACTAAACCTCTGTATTCGTTGAAAAAAACTATGCGAACAAAGGTGGGGTGGGTGGGTTGTTTCTACCAATCTAACTATGCCCGTCCACTATTTCAAACGGCTTGAACTTTACACTAGACTGTTTTCATCAACTTTCTATGATTCAATTAATTTCATTTATTAATTTACGCCTAATTCTTAAAATAAAACATGTGAGAAACAATGTAGTGCATAGTTCAAGTTGTTTGAAATAGTGGACTGGAATTGCCGGGTTGGTAGGGGACGCCCGCCCACCCCACCTTCGCTCGCATAGTTTTTTCAATGGATACAGAGGTTTTATATTGTTTAAACCATTCACGGAAAAATTCTATCCCATGAAAAAAACTATGCGAGCAAAGGTGGGGTGGGTGGCCGCCCCCTACCAACCAGACTATGCCCGTCCACCATTTCAAACGACTTGAACTATGCACTACATTGTTTCTCTATTGTCTATAAACCACCTGTTCGAAATGCAAACAATACAACAATTCCAAACAAAACTCTTTAATATATCAAACGGTATCACAATAAAAAAACGTCTTATTTTTATTACGTCTTCATTGTTATGTTCCAGCTAACCGAAATTCTGTGGGAGAAATTCGCCGTGCCGCTGGAGGTGTCCCGGGTGATTTGCTGCAACTATTTGCGCGCGTTCCGAAAATGCCCGGACAATCCCAGTATGGACCTGGACACGTGGAGGCGTTTGCTTTGGACGCAGGTATTAGGAGACCAGTACAGCAGCTTGTCAGGTAACACACACACATCACATAGTACTAGCGCTGCCTAGAGTTGTTGAAATCGTTGCATGGGTTGCGCTTGCAAGCCGGCTCGACGAACTTCTGATAAAAGCTCTTCCTCGACTCGGCTTCAGCGTACTTGAGACCGCCACGCAGCGCGATAACCAAGTGCAGCGTGGTGCCCGGCTGGATTTTGTAGAACTTTATTGTTTGATCATCCCTCATTTTCTTGCCCTGGTAAATCAACCTTTGCTGATCGACGGGGATGCCTTTGAAGAGGTGAATTAATTTAAAATAATTTATGTATTTTTTTACTAGTTACACACCTTCTCGCTCCTCCAGCTTATCTTTTACGCTTTGTATGGTGTCACTTGTTTCCACGTTCATCTCCAGCTCATCACCTGTTAACGTTAATATTTTCACCATCATCTTGCCGTATATAATTTAATTTGAAACCTTGAAACAGGGAATTTAGTGTCACAAATAACAAACAGTCAACGCCTATGCGTTTTATAAATTTTTATTCTCAACGACTCTTTTAGGGGAAATCTATTCCAAATGGCTTCAGCTCCGTTATCATTATCTAGCTTTAACACCAAACGTAGTGTCCTTGCTGAACAAGCTCCGCCAGCACTATCTGCTCGCTTTGATTACCAACGGTCCGTCAGCGGCGCAATGGGAGAAGGTCGAACGGTTGAATTTGAAATCTAGCTTTGATTTAATATTAGTATCAGGTGATCTGCCGTGGGAAAAACCGCAACACGAGATATTTCACGAGGCGTGCGAGTTTCTGGGGGTGGAGCCGCGGCAGTGCGTTATGGTTGGGGATAAACTAGAGACGGATATTCTGGGCGGAATTCAGGCTAAACTAGGCGCTACCGTTTGGGTGCCTTTGAGCAGCTCCGACGTGCTGACCAGCGACTACAAACCGGACTTTATTATCGAAAAGGTTACTGATCTACCGGGGATACTACCGGGCAAACAGAAGATACTCACACGGAAGACGAATAATATGAACAGGTTGATACGAAATCTGCCGGATTTGGATGATTATAACAGCAATAGCAGTGATGGCAGCTAGAAAGGGCGATGGGTGGTTTTATGCGTTTGTAATAGCATTTAAAGGTCGGAAGGGGTTGGATAGATGAAATATGGAATGTTGCAAATTAAACAGATTTGCCCTTGTGGTGATGGCGAGAGGAATTGTAGGTTGAAATGGATTATACTAGTTTATTTATGTTAACTTTTTTTGCGATTTAATTCTATTGTAAATGTATCTATTCAAGAGTTGGATAGTCTTCAATTTTCGGTTTAGAACCTTTTATGGTTATAGAGTAGACTATCCAAAGGTTGTAGAGTTACAAGATGATCCAGGGAATTTAGCTGATCAAATGAAGATCATGTAGGAATGTTATTTATGTTAGGTTTTGTTTTTGGATACATGTTATTATAACTCAGCTACTATTTGTGGCCCTTAGCCCCACGTGGCCAATAGATGATTGTGTGCCTATAGACACACAGTTACATGCAGTAACAAATTTGCCTGAATAACAAAAATTATAGTACTCAGGGCATTGAAAAGAGAAATGATGGTGGTGTAGGAGTGTTTATTTTTTCGTTAATGTATTTTTAAGGACGAATTGAGGTGCTGGTCAGTGGTGTATTGCTAACATAATTCATAAAGGAACACTATTCGATTAGTTACAAATATATAATTATATTATTTTTTATTTGAGGAAATATGAGAAAATATGAGAAAATAGTAATAAAGAGAGAAAACAATATCTATTAGGATATAGATCTTTCAGCCTAAAGTATGAATTACATTGTACTAGATTTGTCATAAATCTTTAACAAGTTTCAAGTATTTATATGTTTGATTGGTCATAGTACTAGATTCGTCATAAAATGTTCTTAAGTTTAAAGTATTTTTATGTTATGTCTTTTATTATACAAGACATGATTGGTCATAGTACGAGCAGAATATAGTACTAGATTCGTCATAAAATTTTCAAAAGTTTAAAGTATTCCTATGTTATGCCTTTTATTATACAAGACATGATTGGTCATAGTACGAGCAGAACATAGTACTAGATTCGTCATAAAATTTTCATAAGTTTAAAGTATTCCTATCGTATGTCTTTTATTATACAAGACATGATTGGTCATAGTACGAGCAGAACATAGTACTAGATTCGTCATAAAATTTTCATAAATTTAAAGTATTCCTATGTTATATCTTTTATTATACAAGATATGATTGGTCATAGTACGACCAGAACATAGTACTAGATTCGTCATAAAATTTTCATAAGTTTAAAGTATTCCTATCGTATGTCTTTTATTATACAAGACATGATTGGTCATAGTACGAGCAGAACATAGTACTAGATTCGTCATAATATTTTCATAAATTTAAAGTATTCCTATGTTATATCTTTTATTATACAAGATATGATTGGTCATAGTACGACCAGAACATTGTACTAGATTCGTCATAAAATTTTCATAAGTTTAAAGTATTCCTATGTTATGTCTTTTATTATACAAGACATGATTGGTCATAGTACGAGCAGAACATAGTACTAGATTCGTCATAAAATTTTCATAAATTTAAAGTATTCCTATGTTATATCTTTTATTATACAAGATATGATTGGTCATAGTACGACCAGAACATAGTACTAGATTCGTCATAAAATTTTCATAAGTTTAAAGTATTCCTATGTTATGTCTTTTATTATACAAGACATGATTGGTCATAGTACGAGCAGAACATAGTACTAGATTCGTCATAAAATTTTCATAAGTTTAAAGTATTCCTATGTTATGTCTTTTATTATACAAGACATGATTGGTCATAGTACGAGCAGAACATAGTACTAGATTCGTCATAAAATTTTCATAAATTTAAAGTATTCCTATGTTATATCTTTTATTATACAAGATATGATTGGTCATAGTACGACCAGAACATAGTACTAGATTCGTCATAAAATGTTCATAAATTTAAAGTATTCCTATGTTATGTCTTTTATTATACAAGACATGATTGTTCATAGTACGGCCAGAACATAGTACTAGATTCGTTATAAAATTTTCATAAGTTTAAAGTATTCCTATGTTATGTCTTTTATTATACAAGACATGATTGTTCATAGTACGGCCAGAACATAGTACTAGATTCGTTATAAAATTTTCATAAGTTTAAAGTATTCCTATGTTATGTCTTTTATTATACAAGACATGATTGGTCATAGTACGAGCAGAACATAGTACTAAATTCGTCATAAAATATTCATAAGTTTAAAGTATTCCTATATTATGTCTTTTATTATACAAGATATGATTGGTCATAGTACGAGCAGAACATAGTTCGTCATAATATTTTCATAAGATTAAAGTATTCCTATGTTATGTCTTTTATTATACAAGACATGATTGTTCATAGTACGGCCAGCACATAGTACTAGATTCGTCATAAAATGTTCATAAGTTTAAAGTATTCCTATGTTATGTCTTTTATTATACAAGACATGATTGGTCATAGAACAAGCAGAACATAGTACTAGATTCGTCATAAAATTTTCACAAGTTTAAAGTATTCCTATGTTATATCTTTTATTATACAAGGCATGATTGGTCATAGTACGAGCAGAACATAGTACTAAATTCGTCATAAAATATTCATAAGTTTAAAGTATTCCTATATTATGTCTTTTATTATACAAGACATGATTGGTCATAGTACGAGCAGAACATAGTACTAAATTCGTCATAAAATATTCATAAGTTTAAAGTATTCCTATATTATGTCTTTTATTATACAAGATATGATTGGTCATAGTACGAGCAGAACATAGTTCGTCATAATATTTTCATAAGATTAAAGTATTCCTATGTTATGTCTTTTATTATACAAGACATGATTGTTCATAGTACGGCCAGAACATAGTACTAGATACGTCATAAAATGTTCATAAGTTTAAAGTATTCCTATGTTATGTCTTTTATTATACAAGACATGATTGGTCATAAAACTAGCAGAACATAGTACTAGATCCGTCATAAAATTTTCACAAGTTTAAAGTATTCCTATGTTATATCTTTTATTATACAAGGCATGATTGGTCATAGTACGAGCAGAACATAGTACTAGATTCGTCATAAAATTTTCGTAACTTTAAAGTATTCCTATGTTATGTCTTTTATTATACAAGGCATGATTGGTCATAGAACAAGCAGAACATAGTACTAGATTCGTCAAAAAAATTTCATGAGTTTAAAGTATTCCTATGTTATGTCTTTTATTATACAAGACATGATCGGTCATAGTACGAGCAGAACATAGTACTAGATTCGTCATAAAATTTTCACAAATTTCAAGTATTCATGTGTTATTTACAGCTTGTACTATGATCAATCGAATCCTGTGTATGTCTTTTATTATACAAGTCATGATTGGGCATTTTATGAGCTGACTATAGCACATAAACAATTGAAACTAGAAACTTCCAATTCCTTGATGAATCTAATACAATGTAATTCACGCTTTATACTAAATAACGAAGACGCTAGCATGTAGATACTAAATTAAATAATGGTAGCATTCATACCCAGATACTTTGGTAACTCTAATAAAATCAGTATCCAGCATACCGGTATCGCATACTAGGTTTTTGTGTGAAATAAGTCGAATCTGTCATATGTAAACAGGTTGGCAATAGAATTCGTGCTGTAAATTTAAACAAACAAAAAACAGACATTTATTATATACGAGTCATTTAGGGCAAAAATTACTTACTCTCAAATTTAAAAAAAAATATATTTTTATGTATAGTACTAATAATAATAATAATAATAGTAACATAAACGTAGTATGTATTTTATTTTGAGGGTTAATCCACTTTTACTCTCATGCCTCGTGTGAAGGACTACAAGGATAATAATTGGTTCAATATACAGGCCTTCCCAAAAGTTCCTTGTACGTTTTTATAACTCTTTAGTGATCCCCTGAAAATTTGGGGACATTTTCTTCATAGTTCAATATATATTTCGTACAAGAAATAAATAGTGGAAACATAATCCAAACAAATTCGAAAATATGGGAAATTATATTTGTAAAACAAACAAATATTCCTAATAATTAAATATAAAATTTTCCCGGAACGCATTCACGAAAAGTTAGGGCGTTCCTGCCACAATACACCACTGGTACTAATGCCTAACAGTTTGCAAATATATCACACTGTTATTACCCTAACTGTTGATAGTCAATATAGTTTATTACAAAAGTTGGAGGCTAAATAGATTTTATGTATAAAAATTCTTTAAAACTTGTTTTTTTTTATAGCAAAAGTGACCAAAATTCTGAATTTTCATACGTAGATATATAGTTAGTTACTTATACAGGAACCTATTTATGTTATAACTAAAGTTTCAAATGCAAATTCAATTCAAGTGTTCGCGAATAAAGTCAATCTTCTAATAGGCACTTCGTGTATTTACGTTCATGTTCGATTGATTTCACATTTTGCCTGGCAGCTAACTTATTTGGATTTAACCCAATGACAGTATACAAGAGGACGTTGAATTTTCCCTCAACCAATCAGATGATGGCAACAACATTTCGTCATCAAACTATGATTTCATATCTGAATCATTACAATCGAGCTACATCTTGGATATTGAGAGGCACATTTGTAGGGGTTTATCAAGAAGTTTGAGTGTAATGTATTCAATATTCATAAAATTAAGTAGTTTATGGTACATTTAAAAAAGTAAATATAATAAAAATAACCCTAGGAGGAAAGTTAAGCGCCATCTGGCGGCACCACATCAATTAGCAATGCACACCCATATGGTAATAACCATCAACATGCTCATGCCATCAGGATCACCGGGTAGTGCCCTCTAGGGAATAATATTCCGCTTGAGATATCAGCACAAGGCCAATCATATAAAACATATATAAGTGTGAACCCGCCTCTTAGCAATCTACATATCTAGATTTCAATCTTATTATGAGTGTGCATTGCTAATTGATGTGATGCCGCCAGATGGCGCTTAACTTTCCTCTCCTAGGGTTGTACCTTTTTTATTATATTTACTTTTTTTATTTACCATTAAATTTGCAACTACAGACAATAAATCATGTCACAATTTAGGGATCAAGCTAGATCTTGGATATTGGGAGGCACATTTTTTAGGGTTTTCAAGAAAGTTAAAGAAGCTGGTTTCTTTGTGACGCCACTAGAAACGAAAGTATTAGCGTTAAATTCGATTTATATTAGTTCAACCGACTAATGACGAACTAGCCCATAGAAAATTGCCTTAATAAGTAATGACTTGATCTCTTCAAAAGTCTTATCTTAATCATTAATTTCGTAATTATTTTGTATTGGTTTTTGTATTTGCAAGACTTCTAGAATTAAAACAAACGAGTGGTTATGATTTAATATTTACAAAATTCATTAATTTTAATTTAGCCTACACCGAAAGGTAAAAGGCAATTGATAATATATATATTAATTTTAATAATAAAAATTTTGTTTTGTGTCACTTTTGTGATTTGTTCAATAATAAGTAATTGTCACAAATATTTAATATGTATGACTGTTTTAAAGAATTTTTACAACCAGTTACCATATCTTGTAATATATATATATAATAAAATATAAAAAACCTGTTTGCCTAATACACATGAATTATATAAACATATTGTATATTAAGTAGAATATAAGATGAAAGAATATATAAAATCAGAAGACATCTGATCGAAACGAAGTGCAAATTCCATAATTTTTAAGTGTAAAGAAAATTGTTTTTTCAGTCGGTGATGGTTTCCTTGGAACGATATTACTAGCTCTATTAAGATAAATTTTATTTTTGTTGTAGGTGTACCTGAATATTTTAGTGTATTAGCACAAGTACCTGTGTAATTAAAAAAAACTTTAGTTATGCGGAACTTGTTTGTAAACTCCCGTTGGGCTGGAAAAGGGTTGTGATTTTTAACTACTAAACTAGTTGTGTAAGTCAGGGATTTTTTGTTTGTGAATTATATTAGTTTTAAGGAAATGTTTAATATGCTACACATATCTTGTGTTTAAAAATTAATGCTAAGGAATAGAATTGATTATTTTTGTAATTATTTAAATACTACAGTAACGTATTGCAGTAGTATATGTTGGTCATAATATGAGCTTAATGTGGACATAGATAATTCAAACTAGAAACTTGTTGAAGCGAACAATTCTGTAACTGCCTAGAAACTTGTTGAATCTAATACAATGTAATTCACGCTATAGTCAAGTAAAAATAAATCAAGTATAAAATATACATGAATTTAAATTAATGTAACACTCGATCTGCCGTGTGTTACATTAATTTAAATTCATGTATATTTTATACTTGATTTATTTCTTCTTGTCTAAAGCGTGAATTACACTGTACTAGATTCAACAAGTTTCTAGGCAGTTACAGAATTGTAACAAATACTATCAAATTATTGATGTCATTTATATGTTTACAACAAAATAATAAATAAAAGAAATTTGATAATTGTATAGTTTCTCTACGCATGCGCAACACTATGGCTATCACGTTATGACATTATTATTATTGTAGAGGTTTTAAAAAAAGTTATGCATTTGTCTACTGCTGATAAATTTTGTCTTCCAACAAACATATCATAAAACTCAGTTCAGAGTTCAGCACATATTGAGTTTGTAACGCAATAAGGGCCAAATGATTTAGGACAGGTTCTACAATTGACATTTATTCGGAGAATAAGTTTAAGATTTTAACACCAATATCTGAAACTTATTCCACGAATAGCCTTATTCTCCAGTTAAATATCAATTGTAGAACCGACCATTAAATGATTTAATAAACAAAACTAAAAGGGCCAATCTGTAGCTCCCTCCGAAATTTTATTACACAATAGTTAAAAGTTAACTATTAGTATTAAGTCCTTTAAGGGCCGGTTCTACAATTAACATTTAGTCGGAGAATAAGGTTATTCGTGGAATAAGTTTGAGATAATGACACCCATATATCAAACTTATTCCACAAGTAGACTTATTCTCCAGTTAAATATCAATTGTAGAACCGGCCATTAATGGATTTAATAAACAAAACTTAAAGGGCCAATCTGCCTCTCCCTCCCAAATCTTATTTCACAATAGTTGAAAGTTAACTGTTAGTATTAAGTCCTTTAAGGGCCGGTTATACAATTGACATTTAGCCGGAGAATAATGCTATTCGTGGAATAAGTTTGAGATATTGACACGAATATATCAAACTTATTCCACGAATAGACTTATTCTCCAGCTAAATATCAATTATAGAATCGGCCCTTAAAGAACTTAATAGTTAACTTTTGTTAACTATTGTTAACTATTGTGAAATAAGATTTGCGAGGGAGAGGCAGATTGGCCCTTTTAGTTTTGTTTATTAAATCATTTAAGGGTTGGTTCTACAATTGATATTTAACTGGATAATAAGTCTATTTGTGGAATATGTTTGATATATTGGTGTCAATATCTCAAACTTATTCCACGAATAGCCCTATTCTCCAGTTAAATATTAATTGTAGAACCGACCCTTAAAGGATTTAATACTAATAGTTAACTTTTAACTATTGTGAAATAAGATTTGCGAGGTAGAGGCAGATTGGCTCTTTTAGTTTTGTTTATTAAATCATTTAAGGGCCGGTTCTACAATTGATATTTAACTGGAAAATAAGTCTATTTGTGGAATAAGTTTTATATATTGGTGTCAATATCTCAAACTTATTCTACGAATAGCCTTATTCTCCAGTTAAATATCAATTGTAGAACTGGCCCTAAATCAGTTTTGTCGTTTTGTTAAAAAAAACAGATTGGCGCTTATTGTGCTACACAGTCGAAATGTTCGGTTTTCCCGAGCGACATCACTCTTCCCTTGACACATTTACAAACATATCATAACATATGTACAATTTTGAAAAAATCAAATAAATCCAGATTATCTGCATATAACCGTTGATTGAAGTATTGATGTATTTATAAATACTTCAATCAACGATATAACAATAAATGTTGGTCAATATTTTGATCAAATTTCAAATTACTTGAACCTAAAAAAAACTAAATTAAATTTTATATAATAGCAGCACTGTAATCTTCAAAATAATAAATACATAATTTAATGAAAAATAATATAAATAAATATAATCAATTTTATTCTTTGCATATTATGTTTTGTCTTTCTGTTTATGGATTGTGACTATTCATAATTTCGTAGAACCTAAAGAGAAACTATAAACTCGTTTCTTAACAAATATAGTACAATGTAATTCAGGTTTAACTAACATTTTACCATTAGTAAAAATAAAAGTTTAGCACTGGAAACAGTCAGTAGCCATTCTTACATTATTGTAACATGGGCTTAGCTGACGTACATAAAGTATAACTATACCAACATCAAATAGTTACAAACCATAAACATACTGATATAAACTGTAAATTAAAAACTTTTAATCACCTAAAATAATTTAGGTTACATGTACTTTCCATTTATTTCTATTTCTTGTTGATAATAGGATCCACAGAAGCTTGATAAGATACAAAAGTACCGACACTATTTTTCTACACATATGCTAATATTTTTATATAATCGCTTGTCCATTAGCTGTACGAAAACATTATAGTACCTACAATGTAATCTCATATTTTTTTATGGATTATGTAAATTGTGTATTGGAATAAAAATAAAACTTAGTGGGTTAATGCATCATGTATTTTATTTAGTATACAAAAACGTTATAGTACCTAAAATGTAAACTCATATTTTTTAAGGATTCTATAAATTGAGTATTGGAATAAAAATAAAACTTAATGCATTGTATGTTTTATTTATTGAGTAGTTTGGTTGTGATAAGTTCAATCACATCCTGGTCAACAACAGCATTTACAAATGTTGATAGACTGGATATTACAGGAGGTATTACATCAGTCTTCACAAATCTTGATGCTTGGAATAAAAATAAAACTTAATGCATTGTATGTTATTTATTGAGTAGTTTGGTTGTGATAAGTTCAATCACATCCTGGTCAACAACAGCATTTACAAATGTTGATAGACTGGATATTACAGGAGGTATTACATCAGTCTTCACAAATCTTGATGCTTGTGAATTCATCAGCTCCAAAAATTCAATATTGGTAAGTTTGGGTAGTACACTTAAATTGTTTTTATAATTTTCTAAAACATTTTCAAGTGGTAAGAATTTGTTTGATTCACTTGATGTTGCATCTCCTTTCAGTCTTTTATTTGTCGATTTAGATTTGTATTTATTAATTTGATTTTCTAATAATTTTAATGTGTCGTGTATGGTCATATCATCCAAATTTTCCTAAAATATAACACATTTGTTAAATGTTCACAATATTTTACAACGTGCAACCGGACAGGAATAATGTTCAAAACTAAGATTTCAAACTGAAGCCACATAGTAGCTTACAGGATTACACAATAACATATAATAAAACAAGACAGGGTACTAACTGAAGCTACAGAGTAGCTTCTTACAATGAACTATCCAGAATTCTGGTTTTATTATCCAAATGTTGTATAATCACATCAAATGTAGTAGGTAATATCAATTTTAATATAAAAATCCTTCAATATAGTGCCAGAAAATTGAATTTAATTAGTCACATTATAGGGATAGTCTTAAGATCGTTTTAGACAAGACAATTTCTTAGCTCAAAAGTTGTTCAAGAAATGAATTCATATATCCTCCTCTCATACAATTTGTCCTTGATAAATAGAACGCGTTATATTTTTCCATTTGATTTACCATCCAATTCAATATTTCAAATAATTTGTTGTATGATACGAGACAATTTAGATTGTCTCGCATCTTGACTAACTTTTGAGTCAAGAAATTGTCTTGTCTAAAACGACCTTTAGATTACACAAATCTGTCACACTTGTATGTAATTGTATTTATGCCAAATAAAGGTAAATTTATATATATATATATATATATATATATATATAAGATATTTTAATGAAATCGTAAAATTTCATAAAATATTTATAATGAATAATACATACATTTGGATTTAAAATATGTTTGGCATCAGTCTCATTTATGCTACTAGTAAATGTTTTAATTAAAACTAGAGCAATCACCTCCTCAATATATTTCTCATCATCATTGTAATGTGGCATCCAGCAATTGATGCTGATTGCAATTTCTAAATTTTCTACATAGTGCCACCAGCCATTTGGTATGAATAGCACATTTCCAGGCTCCAAAATTATTGATCGGCAATTTGATAATCCTTAAAAAAGTATACTAATGTTATTATACATCAGGTGACTCATAACAGGTCACATTCGCCATTAAATTTTAAGCTGAAAACACAAAATAAAAATAGTACAACTAACCCCCTAGGAGGAAAGTTAAACGCCATCTGGCGACACCACATCAATTAACAATGCACATCCATATGGTAATAACCGTCAACATGCTCATGCCATCAGGATCACCGGGTAATGCCCTCTATGGAATAATATACCAACAGAGTGCTTGAGATATCAGCACAAGGCCAATCGTATAAAATATATATAAGTGTGAACCCACCTCTTAGCAATCTACAACTAGATTTCGATCTTATTAGATCTCAAAAGTGTAGCTTAGCTCAGCTAGTGAAGATGAATTCACACAATATCTCGAGTGGTTATATACAAAAATAGTACAATTAACCCACTAGGAGGAAAGTTTTTTTCCGCATTTGAGAGATATTTAAGATAATAATAATAAAAGTAAAACCCACACGTTGCGTTATGAATTCATAAAGTAACTAGGTACGTTATAACTTCCTTCCCAGCATAGATATGGATCACTTATGTAGCAAAATAATGATTGTAACCTCATACCTTTGCAAATATTGATGTCAGGACTATAAAAGTTAATGTTTGAATATACACTTGACTCCTCATAAGGCATTCTAGTCTTCTTCAGGTTCTCTTCAGGAGGAAACAGTATCCAACGTTTTCTGAAAAAGAGGTTTAATAAGACAACTGTTGGCGGAAAGGCCACTGGCCAATAGCCTAATAAAGATTGTATTTTTATCTCTAAGACAACTGTTTGAAGGTCCAGTAATAGATGAATTCAATGTGCAGTTTAATTATGACATACACATATATATATATATATATACATATATATATACATATATATATATATATATATATATATATATATATATATATATATATTATTATTATTTATTATTACCTCCAGTACATTCAATACAATAAAGTAGTAACAAAGTTAGAAAACTGTTGAAGATATAAAGGAAACTTAATTGTGTATCCCATAAAGGCACCTCCCTGTGTAAATCACTTTTCCGCCTAGTGATTTCACACCTACCTATGTAAATCATTAAACAAACATAGAACAAAAGCGATTTCAGACCTCCCTATGTATCAGATACATATGGGAATTTGAGCCATAATTTTTTGGTTACAGGACTATGACTCGGTTGTATAAAGCTGATAACTCACATTTACATAGGGGTTGTAAATTCTTATGGGATTCTGTGGCCAGACATAAATATATACTGGTGGCTAATTTGGATTACTATAATAAAATAATAATAAATCAACACAATTTTTACCTTCCATATATTTGAGCAACTAAATTAAATCCATAAGCATCAATATGGCAAGGTGTGTGAGCACCTTCACTTCCAATCCAAATAGTACTCTCTTTGGATCCATGCTCTGGGAAACCAAATGTCTTCCATGTTATTGACTACAATTGATATTTGTATGTTTGTATACTCTTTAGGTCTTTTTAATGGTCATTGTAGTACCTTTTTAAATTCTTCTTTGTCTAAGAACCATTTCATCAAGTGCTTGTAGTCAAAATAAAACCACTGGTTATTATTATTGGTAGCTAAGTCTAATAGGTCTTTGAATTGCCCTTTTACAGTATCTGTTGTTCGTTCCCATTGAGGTTCCTTAATAGAAATATAGTCATATAAGCAGAGTATTCAAAATTTATACTTAATTTTAGTCATAGATAGTTTCGTACCAAACTATCTATGACTAAAATTAGTTTACTCTTGTAAACTACCCTTGTTTTTAAGATATGTGATAATGTTATTTAGAATATTTACTTAGAACTGACAAAAGGTTCTAAATATGAAACTATCTATGACTAAAATTAGTTTACTCTTGTAAACTACCCTTGTTTTTAAGATATGTGAAAATGTTATTTAGAAAATTTACTTAGAACTAACAGAAGGTTCTAATTCTGTTAGTTCTAAATAAATTTTCTAAATAACATTTTCACATATCTTAAACACAATGGTAGTTTACAAGAGTAAACTAATTTTAGTCATAGATAGTTTCATATTTAGAACCTTTTGTTGGTTCTAAGTAAATATTCTAAATAACATTTTCACATATCTTAAAAACAATGGTAGTTTACAAGAGTAAACTAATTTTAGTCATAAATAGTTTCATATTTAGAACCTTTTGTCGGTTCTAAGTAAATATTCTAAATAACATTTTCACATATCTTAAAAACAATGGTAGTTTACAAAAGTAAACTAATTTTAGTCATAGATAGTTTCATATTTAGAACCTTTTGTTGGTTCTAAGTAAATATTCTAAATAACATTATCACATATCTTAAAAACAAGGGTAGTTTACAAGAGTAAACTAATTTTAGTCATAGATAGTTTCATATTTAGAACCTTTTGTTGGTTCTAAGTAAATATTCTAAATAACATTATCACATATCTTAAAAACAAGGGTAGTTTACAAGAGTAAACTAATTTTAGTCATAGATAGTTTCATATTTAGAACCTTTTGTCGGTTCTAAGTAAATATTCTAAATAACATTTTCAGATATCTTAAAAACAAGGGTAGTTTACAAGAGTAAACTAATTTTAGTCATAGATAGTTTCATATTTAGAACCTTTTGTTGGTTCTAAGTAATATAAGACTAAATAACATTATCACATATCTTAAAAACAAGGGTAGTTTACAAGAGTAAACAAATTACAGTCATAGATAGTTTCATATTTAGATTTCAATTTCAAGTATTCAGGTGCTACATTCAACACATATTAAGACCAATTACAACTATAATAAATGACATGATTGTTCACAATACAAGCGAACATAGCACATGAATAATTGAAACTAGAAACTTGTTCAAATTTCTTGACAAATCTAGTACAATGTTTCTTCACACAAATTACCCTTGTGTGAAGGAACATTGTACTAATAAATGATCGAAAATCAATCAGTCAAAAAAGCTAGGGACACACACATCTGTACTGTCAAAAAAATCAAATATACTGGGATAATAATAATCATAAAAAAATAAATACACACACTTGTATAAGCCATTTTGCCAATCCTAAACTCCAATTCGGTTTCACTCAACACCTGTTGCCACTTGTCCAAATCCCAACTTAGCAATTCCCAATGCAACCAGTTTTTGAATAGAATTGGTTGGTTATAATTTTCCAAAAGATTCCTTATATTCTTTACATCAGAATCCATGTTTGCAGCAACTATCTTAACAACAACAAACAGTAGCTTTTGTTTTATAAACAAAATTTGTTTGTATTCCTAGATTATATTATGGTTATATGTGAATCACCTTGATTCAGCTAGAAACTGAAGGATACACTAGAGACAAAAAGGTGCATAAACATATTAATAAATGGTATTACATATTTAGGTTTTAGCTTTCTTAACTAGCTCTGCCAGTATCTGAAATTCATAGTCTCACACACTGTACAAAGACATTGCTGAGATATAGAATGTATATAGCAGTTAGATCTCGCTTTAAATAGTTGTTCAACCATTATATAATAAACATTTAAAACTTATAACAGTTTTCCTCAATCCTAAGGTGGTGGCTCAAAACCCCAGCATTCTAGACATCAGCTGATATAAAATTACATTATTTCAGTCACTTCTAGAATAATGCATGATTGTTAATACACTTTTTAAGTTATAAATAGTGAAACTGTGGGTATAAAGTTATGTAAATGATGACAAAAAAAATGTTAGTAGCTTACCTTCTGGCACCAGATAGAATATTAGTCGGCTTACATCGCCCTATGAACATTAGCCCATAGCACTCACTTCGATTTAAATACGACTCAGATTGAGTCACAGACACAGAGCACTACACAAAACATACAAGCACTACAAGGATTGTCTGTGGTGATTGAGGTTATGTTTGCCTCAATGTCACTCAATGTCCCTCAATATTGTTATTTACTTGTCATAATTCGTCGATTGTAGTGTCTATAGATGGCGCTGTTACCTTCGAAGTAATTGAGACATCAATATGGAGCACTTTCAATATGCTAGCATTAACCGCAGCTGAAAGGAATAAAAAAAAACATAATTAGAAAAGCATTTGTGAGCCTACTTAATTTTAGCTAATATACCCTAGGGATAGCCATTCCCTAGAAGTTACACGTGGTTAAAGTAGACACCTCGTGTTGATTTAATTGCGAAAAACAGTGTAGTATAAGTCACTTGAAATTTTGAATGGGAAGTTTGGTTGGTTTTAAAACACTTCCTCGCCCTATTATTGTGTGCATAGTTTTTTTATATATAATATATAACAACCATAAAAAGTGTGTTATATATTAACAAAACTATACTAGCAAACGTAGAGAGGGCAAGTGAGTTCAAACCAACTAAACGCTGTCGATCACGGTTTCAATCGACTTGAACTATGCACTACACTGTTTTATATGATAACCTAACCTTTTTTATTTTAACGATAGCTGGTACTATTGCTAAAATAAAAAAAGTTAGTACTGCAAACAAATAGATTAGTGCACCCTATGTGTCCCGACAAAAATATACTCGGCCCCGTTTTGATTTGTGATGTCTTGATTACGCGTTTGCTTCAGGTTAGTGAAAGCTCAAAGAGGAATTATGGTTACCCCTAATCATTGCAATCACGTCAGATCTTGGTTTTCTTCAATGATGTAAATCGCTTCTTTTTACCCTCACCAACAAAGCGAGTATGAGAGACTTCTGGCCTTTCAGAATCTTGCGATTCCAAATAACCTACTCTCAATCTTCCTCACCCCACTAGCTTTCTTCTTAGTTTTCTTCAATGATGTTAACCTCTTCTTTTTACTTGCACCAACAAAGCGAGTATGAGAGACTTCTGGTCTTTTGGAGTCTTGCGATTCCAAATAACCCGCTCTCAGTCTTCCCCACCCCACTAGCTTTCTTCTTAGGTTTCTTCAATGATGTTAATCTCTTGTTTTTACTTGCACCAACAAAGCGAGTATGAGAGACTTCTGGCCTTTTGGAATCTTGCGATTCCAAATAACCCGCTCTCAGTCTTCCCCACCCCACTAGCTTTCTTCTTAGGTTTCTTCAATGATGTTAATCTCTTCTTTTTACTTGCACCAACAAAGCGAGTATGAGAGACTTCTGGCCTTTTAGAATCTTGCGATTCCAAATAACCCGCTCTCAGTCTTCCCCACCCCACTAGATTTCTTCTTAGGTTTCTTCAATGATGTTAATCTCTTCTTTTTACTTGCACCAACAAAGCGAGTATGAGAGACTTCTGGTCTTTTGGAGTCTTGCGATTCCAAATAACCCGCTCTCAGTCTTCCCCACCCCACTAGCTTTCTTCTTAGGTTTCTTCAATGATGTTAATCTCTTCTTTTTACTTGCACCAACAAAGCGAGTATGAGAGACTTCTGGCCTTTTGGAATCTTGCGATTCCAAATAACCCGCTCTCAGTCTTCCCCACCCCACTAGCTTTCTTCTTAGGTTTCTTCAATGATGTTAATCTCTTCTTTTTACTTGCACCAACAAAGCGAGTATGAGAGACTTCTGGTCTTTTGGAGTCTTGCGATTCCAAATAACCCGCTCTCAGTCTTCCCCACCCCACTAGCTTTCTTCTTAGGTTTCTTCAATGATGTTAATCTCTTCTTTTTACTTGCACCAACAAAGCGAGTATGAGAGACTTCTGGTCTTTTGGAGTCTTGCGATTCCAAATAACCCGCTCTCAGTCTTCCCCACCCCACTAGCTTTCTTCTTAGGTTTCTTCAATGATTTTAATCTCTTCTTTTTACTTGCACCAACAAAGCGAGTATGAGAGACTTCTGGCCTTTTGGAATCTTGCGATTCCAAATAACCCGCTCTCAGTCTTCCCCACCCCACTAGCTTTCTTCTTAGGTTTCTTCAATGATGTTAATCTCTTCTTTTTACTTGCACCAACAAAGCGGGTATGAGAGACTTCTGGCCTTTTGGAATCTTGCGATTCCAAATAACCCGCTCTCAGTCTTCCCCACCCCACTAGCTTTCTTCTTAGGTTTCTTCAATGATGTTAATCTCTTCTTTTTACTTGCACCAACAAAGCGAGTATGAGAGACTTCTGGTCTTTTGGAGTCTTGCGATTCCAAATAACCGGCTCTCAGTCTTCCCCACCCCACTAGCTTTCTTCTTAGGTTTCTTCAATGATGTTAATCTCTTCTTTTTACTTGCACCAACAAAGCGGGTATGAGAGACTTCTGGCCTTTCGGAATCTTGCAATTCCGAATAACCCGCTCTCAGTCTTCCCCACCCCACTAGCTTTCTTCTTAGGTTTCTTCAATGATGTTAATCTCTTCTTTTTACTTGCACCAACAAAGCGAGTATGAGAGACTTCTGGTCTTTTGGAGTCTTGCGATTCCAAATAACCCGCTCTCAGTCTTCCCCACCCCACTAGCTTTCTTCTTAGGTTTCTTCAATGATGTTAATCTCTTCTTTTTACTTGCACCAACAAAGCGGGTATGAGAGACTTCTGGCCTTTCGGAATCTTGCAATTCCGAATAACCCGCTCTCAGTCTTCCCCACCCCACTAGCTTTCTTCTTAGGTTTCTTCAATGATGTTAATCTCTTCTTTTTACTTGCACCAACAAAGCGGGTATGAGAGACTTCTGGCCTTTTGGAATCTTGCGATTCCAAATAACCCGCTCTCAGTCTTCCCCACCCCACTAGCTTTGTTCTTAGGTTTCTTCAATGATGTTAATCTCTTCTTTTTACTTGCACCAACAAAGCGGGTATGAGAGACTTCTGGCCTTTCGGAATCTTGCAACTCCGAATAACCCGCTCTCAGTCTTCCCCACCCCACTAGCTTTCTCCTTAGGTTTCTTCAATGATGTTAATCTCTTCTTTTTACTTGCACCAACAAAGCGAGTATGAGAGACTTCTGGCCTTTTGGAATCTTGCGATTCCAAATAACCCGCTCTCAGTCTTCCCCACCCCACTAGCTTTCTTCTTAGGTTTCTTCAATGATGTTAATCTCTTCTTTTTACTTGCACCAACAAAGCGGGTATGAGAGACTTCTGGCCTTTCGGAATCTTGCGATTCCAAATAACCCGCTCTCAGTCTTCCCCACCCCACTAGCTTTCTTCTTAGGTTTCTTCAATGATGTTAATCTCTTCTTTTTACTTGCACCAACAAAGCGAGTATGAGAGACTTCTGGCCTTTTGGAATCTTGCGATTCCAAATAACCCGCTCTCAGTCTTCCCCACCCCACTAGCTTTGTTCTTAGGTTTCTTCAATGATGTTAATCTCTTCTTTTTACTTGCACCAACAAAGCGGGTATGAGAGACTTCTGGCCTTTTGGAATCTTGCGATTCCAAATAACCCGCTCTCAGTCTTCCCCACCCCACTAGCTTTGTTCTTAGGTTTCTTCAATGATGTTAATCTCTTCTTTTTACTTGCACCAACAAAGCGAGTATGAGAGACTTCTGGCCTTTTGGAATCTTGCGATTCCAAATAACCCGCTCTCAGTTTTCCCCACCCCACTAGCTTTCTTCTTAGGTTTCTTCAATGATGTTAATCTCTTCTTTTTACTTGCACCAACAAAGCGAGTATGAGAGACTTCTGGCCTTTTGGAATCTTGCAATTCCGAATAACCCGCTCTCAGTCTGCCCCACCCCACTAGCTTTCTTGTTTTCTTTCACTCCACAACAAGAGCATTGTGTCGCGGGACTTGCATTGCTTGGGGGGGTTGGACGTTTACATGAGATTTTGCGGGTTATGGACGCTGAAGGTCGCTGTCACTAGCACTAACATTATGACGATGTTTACATATTCACGAAATGTTTGTTAATTATAAAAAATATGATTCCTCAAGGTTGTTGGGAGTCATGTGAGTAGTTTTAATTGAATAACAAAAATTTAAGTTTTTCGTACTTGACGGCAACAGTGGTACCAATATACTAATGTTAATCATGAACAGGGAATTATTTTCCATGTATGTTTTATGAGATCACTCACAGAGTAAGATCACTACATATACATTTGCTAAAAGTCGTTTTAGATGAGACCATATCTTAACTCAAAAGTTAAGGTCGTTTTAGACAAGACAATTTCTTAGCTCAAAAGTTGTTCAAGAAATTAATTTATATATCCTCCTCCCATACAATTTGTCTTTGACAAATAGAACGCGTTATATTTTTCCATTCGATCTTAAGATCAAAAGAAACTTATTGAATGGATATATTGAAAATGTCAATTATGACAGAAATGGTCAAAATAAATGTCAACACCTTGAATAGCGCTTGTGATTGGTGCTTTGATGACACATTTTCTTTATTTTATTTTTTCAGTGTTTCCAATAAAGCGAATCTAAAGTAACTACATTCCCTAGATAATTTATTTATTGTTGTTATAACGACGAATACTTATGGGTTCAATAGTTATTGATAGATTTATAGAACGTTGGTGAAAACGGGGGTTAGTCTTTTAAAACAATATAGATTAGAGAAAAATATTAATATTTTAATAATTTCGGAACCAAATAAAAATTTAGTTAATACTGACTTATAGTACCCTGATTAAAATTTAGATGTTGCAATAAAAATATGTAAATTTAATGAAGAAACAAATGTTATAAATTGGGACAAAGAAAACAGATTGATATAATTAGATTTTAAATTTATAAAAATTATAGGTGGTTTCTCCAAATATATCGATAAATACTTTTAATATCTTCATTTTAACCATTGAAACCATTATTTCAGAAAAACGTCCCCGAGTATAAAGTGTCATCAGTCCTATCCCAATGACAAATGGTACCGACGACCCGGGCCCGGATAATAATTATTATTATCATAGAAAAATAGAATGAACTTGAAAGATATTTCGTTCACACATTTAATACTTTATTTAAAAACATTGTGCTTTTTGAATTTACTAAAATATACCGAATTGCGAACAACAGATAGAATAATCCGCATTCATTACTATCAAACAAGATTTGATAGTAATTAATGCGAATTTTTGAAATGAATTAGTTTTGGTTTCACATGTACATTGAAATTAGAAAGTTGGTCATTACACGCAATTGAGAAAATTTCGATCACAATCCTAAATGTTGAATGCTTTTACGTCCTACTTTTGTGATTTTCAAAATCTTTTTTATGTTATTGTTATCAGTATTATTATTGATTATACCAAAACAACTAATCAGTTTTTATAAATATATTTAAAGTATAATGCATTATATTGGTGTTCATTTAGATTATAAGGATATTTTTTGTAAAGGTACATGTTTTCAGTAGGTTTTAATTTAATGTGAATTGATGTAAAACTTTTAAATTATATTACTGTGATGTATGAATGAATAAATGAACATTAAGTTGCAAAAAGAACATAATTTTAATTTTTTTAATTGGAGCGTTAGTCGACTTTTGTCCTCAATACCTCATATATATTGTTTTTTTTTTTAAATGTATTAATTTATTAAATTGTATTATATTATAAACGGTATTAAACCTATTTGTTTTATATCAAAATTACTTTTGATTCGTTACTGTTCAAAAATGTTCAATCTTCGGTAGGACTCGAACCCACGTCTCTGGCTATAACGGCCGTCGCGCTACCAACTGCACCACGAAGGGTTAAATATATACATATATACAGTTGGTACCGCTACAGCCGTCCGATATTCGTAGACGTAAGTTCGACTCCCACTGGAAAGTGAACATTTTTGAGCAGTAACTAATCAAAATATAACATATGTGCTGATTCTTCACTCAGATCATCGCAACATTCTGCAATAATTCACACTCAAAGATAATTACTATTGTAATAATGCATTCGAACGTATATAGAAACACCAAATAAATCTACATAATATAAATAAAAACAATCACAAAATTGAAAATTTCAATGTACGTGTGATTAAGCCTGCTCACCACGACAAGGTACTAATTCTTCGAGCAGGGGGAGTGGGATAAAATCATGACTATCTTTCATGGTTCACTCCCACCCCCGCCTATTTAATTACACATTAATTAAATCGGGCTAGTTCTATTTTTATACTCCGTGGAGTCGGAACAATAGCTAGACTAGTCTACATGGAAATTTAGAAAAGTCTAAAACAATTGACGCGGTTTATTGTTACACAAGAAATATTTATAGAACCTAGAACCTGAAGACCACTTGCACGTTAGGCAAGCAGTAATCAGTACAATACATACATACAATTAAATAAACAAATTGGCAGGCAGCTTTATTTGAAAATGAAAATATTGCAACTAATATTTAATTGCAATGTATATAAATGACTAATATTCGGTTGCGCATTATCATATTGAAGTTATTTCGCACGAGTTTGTTGTTGTAGACGGAACAACATTAGCGAGTTTTAAGTCATTATAAATGACTTTCATGGCGCATTGTATTTTGTGTAGTGTAGTGTAGTGTGGTGTAGTGTATTGTAGAATATACAGTTGTGGGCTAAATATCATTAGCCAGTTATTGTAATGTACATCCAATATGTTTCTGTCAATATTATTGACTGTTCAAATGCGCATTATAATATTAAATTTTGTGTGGTGTGGTGTGGTGTGGTGTGTGTGAGAGTAATGTGTTTTATTAAATTTATTAGCCACATATTGGAATGTACATCCAATAAGTCAATATTATTGACTATCTTATTCGGTTGCGCTTTATAATACTGAAGTTATTTTGAACAAGCTAGCAAATCACTTATTCAAGTAGTGAATGAAATGAAATTTACTTTATAAAAAGTTACAATGATTATTTAATCATTTTAAATATCCCGACGTAAAAATTAAGTGACTAAAGCTATAAAATAGCAAACTAAATTAAGATGTCAGGGACAGTAATGTCGACTGAACTATATAAACCGGGCGATATCATAAAGTAATTTAATTAATTGGCCAGGAACTCTAAAAGTAAGCTGGCTACAATAACCTGAGACACCGAAAATTAAATTAGATCGGAAAGCTAGTTAAATTTAAATTTAATCTGCAACTAAGTTAAAGAACCTGAAAACCCGAAAATTAAATTTCATCCGAAACCGACTTTAAGTTAAATTATATCCGAAACCGTGTGAAATTTAAATTTAATCCGCGACTAAGTTATAGAACCTGAAAACCCGAAAACTAAATTACATTCCGAAACCGAGTTAAAGTTAAATTACATCCGAAACCGAGTTAAATTTATATTAAATCCGAAACTAAGCTGAAAAAGCCCGCGTACAGTCAAATCAACTGCCCCGTATAAACAAGTTAAAGCAAAAATAAAGCTGCCTAACCAATCATCCCAAGAAATACACCATATCTCAAAACCTCTTTGGATAATGAGCTATTAATGCACGACTTGAGGACTAATAAACTACTTCCATGTGTCCAAGGCGACGAGCGACGGAACCTTTAGAAAGAGGGGAACAATTTTCTTTCTAAGGTGTGCGCACGCGATTTCGAATTTACATCTTAAACCCTTTCCCAAATAAAAAGCTAAAAGGATAACAGTTTATTTTAGGTACAGGTAAGAGTGCGCAGCAAAAAACCGAAACCGAAATCGAAATCGAAACCAAAACGGAAATCGAAATCGAAACCGAAACCGAAACCGAAACCAAAAACTCAAAATTCAAAACCTTTGTTGCGGGGTGTATTCACGTTAGGATATACAACCCCGATTGATGTGTTGCGGGGCAGTATTCACGTTAGGATATACTACCCCGGTTGGATTGATGTCCTGCGTCTTGTCCACCATTCCATCTCCAAACTGCAGTTCCATACCGAATTTAAACAGCAGGCAGCCTAAACAATATATACTCGCGAACTAAATTGCAAACGAAACACGAACCTGAAATGTTTTATTGATTTACTTGATTACTTGGAGGGCATAATTCGGTTTAAAACACGCGCACTTGTTTGGGGACATAGCAAAACAAAAGAAAAACATATATGTGTGTGTGTGTGTGGGTGATGTAAAAGTGTAGGTGATGTAAAAGTGTAATGTGTTGTGTTGGTTTGAAGCTAAAAAAACTGAATTGTTTTTTGTTTCAAAAATTGAACTTAATTAATATTGAATTGAAATTTAGAAAAGTAAGTCTTCCTAAATTGAATTTAATATTAATTTAATTTGAATCTATAAAAAATTATTTGTTTTTTTTTAAATTGAGTTTAAAAAATGAAATGAAATTAATATTGATTTGATTTGAAATTTAAAAAAAGTAAGTTCATTCGTTTTTCTTAAATTGAACCTAATATATTGATTTGATACTAACAAAAAGTTAATTGTATTTTTTTTAAATTAAATTAAATTATTATTGAGTTGATTTGATATTAAAAAAGTAAGTTCATTTGTTTTTCTTGAATTGAACTGAATTAATATTGATTTGATTTGAAATTTTTAAAAAGTAAATTCATTTGTTTTATTTTTAAATCAATTTAATATTGATTTGATAATAAAAACCACGAAGTTCATTTTCTTTTTTTATATATTGAACTTAATATTGATTTGATACTAAAAAAAGTTTATTTACTTTCTTTAATTGAAATTTATTATTATTGATTTGAATTTTTTTTAAATGAACTCATTTTAATCTAAAAAAAGTTTATTATTTTTAAATTGAACTTCATTATTGATTTTATTTGATATTAAAAAAAAATTAGTTAATTTTTCTTTATACTGAACTAAATTTGATTTTAAAGTAAGCTCATTTCATCTGAATTATTTAAAATACGCTCGTTTAATTTATAATTCAATAATTTGAAATATAAATATAATAACTATGTTTTTAAATTGAAATTATTAAAATTGAATTGACTCTAAAATTAACTATTGAATTAAAACTCATTTGATTTGAATGATATTTGTGATGTAAAAATTAAATTTAAGCTTTAACATTATTGGCAATAAAATTAATGAAATTAAATTTAGCCAATACAATTAAATTGAATGAAAATACGAGCGACCAAAAACTTTTAGTGACATTTTAATTGCATCAATTACCAGTTCTGGTAGGATACTGATCTAAAAAATAAAAAAAAACAAATTGTTAGTTAAAAATAACGCAAATAATAAATAATATCAATTTACCTTGATGATTGTATATAAGTAAACCATCTTTATCAGACTATCGACCCTTCGAGAATTCTCTTTATAATTAAACTTATTAACTAATTAAGACATGAGTATGGACCATCTTTAATATGCTAGCATTAACAGCAGCTGAAAGAAAAAAGTACGACATAATTAGCAAAGTATTTATTGCCTACTTAAACTAAGCTAATATACCCTATGTGTAACCATTTCCTAAAAGTTACACGCGGTTAGTAGGCCATGGGGTACTTTTCAATACCAATTAAACTTCCCATTCACAATTTCAAGTAACTTGAACTCTGTACTACACTGTTCTTCGCATTTAAATCAAGCAAACACGAACATAAATCCTCTAGGTGCCTACTTCAACCACAATTACTAATGGGGCACTTAGGCGTGGGAACTAAATCGTGACCGTGAGAAAATTGAAAGATATCAGTAAAGGTGTACACCCATAACAAAAGCAATCTACAATACAGCTATGGAGCAGCTTCGAAACAGCTTAATGTTTCTTGGTGTTCAATCTGTTCCACGCCCAAGTACCCCATTACTTACTGTAGTTAAAGTAGGTACCTCGTAGATTAAAGTTCGTGTTCTATTGTTTAATAGCATGTAGTAGAGTTCAAGTCACTTGAAATTATGAATTGTAAATTTGGTTGGTTTTTAAACAACCTTTCACCCCATTATTGTTTGCATAGTACTTTGTCGTCATATAAATGTTGCCTGGGTTGTTTGTTGTCATATAAGTTGGCTAGGGTGTTTGTTGTTATATAAATTGCCCGGAATGATTTTCGTTATATAAGTTGCCTGTGGTGTTTATCGTCATATAAATTACCTGGGGCGTTTGTAGTCATATAAGAGGCCTGAGATGTTTGTCGTCATATAAGTTGCTTGGGGTGTTTGTCGTTATATAAATTGCGTGCTAGCAGTGTTCACGTGATCACTCAATTGCTTTGGCGATCCTAGTATAGTATAAAATGTAACTTTTTGATGTATGTACAACATACCTTCTGTTACTTTTTACTTTTACCACTACAGTACTACGTACATGGCTAGAGGAGATGCCTATTTTAATCACGTGTAACTCATAGAAAATGGCCACACTTGATTTACTAACAGCAGCGTTGTATTAGCTAAAATTCGCTAGTTGTAAATCGCGAATATAAAGCGACAATCAAAAATAATTTACTTATTTAACCCCTCCATGGTGCCTGTAATCAGTACAAAGACTGGTGCCCAGGACCTACACTATACCAAAAATTATAATTTAAAGATAAAGTAAAATAAATAAATTGCATGTAATCGATAGATATATAGATGGATTTATTTCATTACCTTGTAAAAGACTCTGTTAAAGCTGTGCATCTAATACCAGCCACCCCACATCGCTTATTGACATTGCAGTAGCAACTAAAACAGAAAACAGAAAACTATGAAATAGAAAGTCCAGCAATTAAAAAAATCAAAATCACTCACCATTAGTGGTACGTGTCATTGCAACAATGGAGCAGGTGATACCATCATTGGACATATTCATGTATTAAATTAGTTAGTTCTTGCACTATTGCTGATAAATACAGTTGTGCTTATATTAAACAAATATAATCGAAGAGCCTGAAAAATTAAATTAAATATTATTAGCTATATAAAGATAAATGATTCTAAAATGAGAAGAGAAGAAAAAGACATATAATTAAGTATAATTTAACTAAAACTAATCCCCGTTTTGATTTGTGATGTCTTGAGTACGCGTTTGCTTCAGGTTAGTGAAAGCTCAAAGAGGAATTATGGTTACCCCTAATCATTGCAATCACGTCAGATCTTGGTTTTCTTCAATGATGTAAATCGCTTCTTTTTACTTGCACCAACAAAGCGAGTATGAGAGACTTCTGGCCTTTCAGAATCTTGCGATTCCAAATAACCGGCTCTCAATCTTCCTCACCCCACTAGCTTTCTTCTTAGTTTTCTTCAATGATGTTAATCTCTTCTTTTTACTTGCACCAACAAAGCGAGTAAGAGAGACTTCTGGCCTTTTGCAATCTTGCGATTCCAAATAACCCGCTCTCAGTCTACCTCACCCCACTAGCTTTCTTGGCTTCTTTCACTTATAATATCAAGCTACATCTCTTCGTCTCTTGAATGATGGCAAAATCCAAAACAGGGGTATATTTTTGTATTTGAAACCTATGCACTGAATCTCTTCTTTTTACTTGCACAAACAAAGCGAGTATGAGAGACTTTTAGCCTTTCGGAATTCCGAATAACCCGCTCTCAGTCTTCCCCACTCTACTAGCTTTCTTGAATCTACTACATCTCTTCTCTCTTAACTGATTCAGTGCATACATTCCAAATTTTTGTGAATTTATATTAATATAATACTATAATATAAAAAATATTCATTATAAGAATAATTTTAAACTATAATATTAGAGGCTTTAAATATGATTCAATTGTATTATCAATAGTTACTTTACAGTATCACAAATTAGCGTTTATATGAACGTTAAAATATTTATATTAACACTAATAGTGTTTGAATGTGTATGTGGTGTATAGTGTAGTGTGAAAAAAATAAGTTTATTTCCAACATACCATGCAATATCCAGCAAAATAACTTTTAACCCAATTACCAGTTTTAGTAAACGGATATAAAATATCTGAAAAATAAAAATAAATATTGTAAGCTAAAATTATCATAAATAATATAGTATAAATTTACCTTCATGAATATAACCAAACCATATTTATTAGGCTTTTTCCGCCTCTTTGTGGATATACCATATTACCACATTACAACTTTCATTTGTCCACACATTATTTGGGACTATTTTCAAGATGCTAGCATTAACAGCGGCTGTAAGAAAAAAAAACATAGTAAAGTACTGTACATGTTTACTTGATTTTAGCTTAATGTTATTGCTAAATATTTTTTCTATTCGTGAATCAAAAGTAGCCATTGTTAGCTCATACGTCGTTCATATAAGTGAATCAAGGGTAACAATTTTCTAAGAGCCACACGTAGTTAAAATAGACACTAGAGCTGGGTTTTACAAAATAACCCGAAATTATATTGTTAGATGTGCCATAAATTGTTTTTGACTTTCCATTTCATAGCCTCATATACCTCTATTTATATATGGCAACGTCGCATTATGTGTCAAAGTTGACAAATATGACTGATTGGAAATTAAACTCGACTTATCTGCTTTATACAATAAACCTTCGTGTATTTACGTTCATGTTCGGTTGGTTTGATTCGTTTGTAGCATAATAACCCAATTGTGAAACAAGTTGATTTTTCAAGACCAACTAAGTTATCAATTCTACAATTTTAATCGACTTGTCGCCATGCAAAGGGTGGTGGAAAGGGAAAAGCCTAACAGAAATTTCCTGAGGCGTGATTTTTGTTTCTCCAAACATTATTTTCAAAAATAATCGGTGGATAAATTGTTTTCATTTATTCACCGATTATTTTTGAAAATAATGTTGGACAAACGATTCCAATGATAATTTGTAGAAAAATACATTTAAAAAAAATCAGGTCCGTCTGTTTATTTTACATATTATTAAATTGTTTGATCCAAACAAATTTATTAATTAATTAAGATTTAGTTCATAAAAAGATCATTATGAAAAACAATGTAATGCAAAATTCAAGTCGATTGAAATAATGAATGAGACTAGATTGGTTGATTATGCCTTACCTTTGTTAGCATAATTTAATTTTTCAATGAAAGCAGAGGTTTTAAAAACTTTAAACAAGTCCAAAGTGTGTCATCCCATTGCCAAACTATACGTTCGAAGGTGAGGTCATCGGATGACAAATGTTTTAGAGTTGTTTAAATATTATAAAACCTCTGATGCCACTGAAAAACTAGGGCTTATTGCTTACTAGTTTTTCAGTGCTATCAGAGGTTTTGTAATATTTAAACAACTTTAAAACATTTGTCATCCTATTATCCTACCTTCGAACGCACACACTTTGGACTTGTTTAACATCAATAAATTTGAATTTGAATAATAGCAACACTCTATTAGCTAACACTAAAAAAAATCATATCATACCTTTAAAAAGCCAGTGTTAAAGCGTTGCAATCTCCATCCATCCACCCCATATCGCATAATGACAGTAGCAACTATAAAAGAAGAAAATTATGAAATACAAAGTCTAGGAATTATGAAAATCAAATCACTCACCGTTAGTCGTACGTGTCATTGTAACAGTGGAGAGGATGGCACAATCGCTGAAATGCTGAAACAAACGGGTAAATGTGCCCTACTAGTACCTAAAGTAAACGACAAAAAGCGTGGACAAACATAACAAACGCGGGGGCTCTGAAAAGCGGTAAAACTTCAACGAATCGAGCGGAATATGGGCTTGGTGATCACTATAACGACCCTACCTATTTCTACTAATCTTCAATAAAGATGTGATGCTGCTACTTCTTTAAAATTCCTTCCTTATCCAGTGCATATCCAGTAATGGTTTGCGAGCACGTCCTTAAAATTCCTGAAGGTCTTGGAGGTCTTGAATGTCTTGGAGGTCTCTGATGCACTCGATAGTACGCGGCACTTCTATATTAGTAATGCGTCTGCTCCCGTTAATTATTTTGAAATATAAGTTTAAGTGAAATTAAATTAAATTATTCTACCGGTGAGTAGTGACATTCTTCTGTAAACGCGAGTAAGAATGAATGAAACCTAACTGACTATATCCCATAAACCCTGATTGTATGACAGTTGTATTAACGATTTTATAGTTGATGAGAATTGAGAATGGTAGTTTTATTGGTTTTGGGTCGATGCTTTATTGGGACGTTGGCATAGGTAAAACCTATGAGTTTTAATTGATTGACCTATAACAGACATATCTAGCAAATCCCAATTCGCACTATAATGAAAAAATATGTCTGTTCACTGAAGATATCATTGGATCTGGGAAACATGATAGTCCCCAAGAATATCGCAATGAATCCCTAATTTGACTTAAATGACCTACCTATAAACTGAGACTATTAACATGGAAAAGGCTTGCCTCGTCATAAGAAATG
Organism: Lordithon lunulatus; assembly: GCA_963942505.1. Taxonomy (NCBI): domain Eukaryota; kingdom Metazoa; phylum Arthropoda; class Insecta; order Coleoptera; family Staphylinidae; genus Lordithon; species Lordithon lunulatus. Next base: position 53,105,772 of record OZ012668.1, on the reverse strand, counting down.
AAATAAATTAGTCTCAGTTTAAAAAAAATTACTTCATTGGATCTGAGAAACAAAGTCCCCAGGTAGTCACAATAAGTCTCTACGTCAAACTGCCTAAACATTTGATAGTATGAAAAAGACTTGCGTCATTGTGGGAATCCAAATAAACTAGTCAGTTCATTAAAACAAAAAAACATCATTAGGGTTGAGAAGTAAAGCAATCAGTTACAATCTAGTTGGACATGAATGACCTGATTATAAACTGAGGCTTCTAAATCGATTATACGCTACTGCAAGCATATTGGTTTCTTCTATGCCTATAGAGCTGGCAAAGGATACTACAGATGAACATATTGTTTAAGATGGACTGGAGTACGTTTAGATGAGAATTTCATCTACTCCAGACCAGAAAAGGGTGTTGGCTGTGAAACTTCACGCTCGCCAGGCGGGTTAGGAAGATTTGAACTCTATTTTGAGCATCAAAGCAATAGCCCGATGCATTAACCACTGCACTACACTGCCCCCTAACTTGAAACTACTATTATGGAAAATACCTTGTCATAATGATTAAAATAAACTAGGATCTGAGAAACAAAGTCCCCCAGGTTGTCCCAGTAAGTTTCCTATGTTGCCATGCCTAAACATTTGATATTACCTGAATGACCTAACTTTAAACATGAGATTATTATTATGAGAAAGACTTGCCTCGTCATAAGGACTGAAATTAACCAATCTCAGTTTAAATAGAATGACTTAATTGGATCTGGAAAGCAAATTTTCCCAGGTTGTCACAATAAGTCCCTATATTGACCTGCTTGGCCTACCTAAATACTTGATATTACTACAGATAAGACTTGCCTCATTATGAGGATGTTTAGTTGGAGAAGTAAAGCTCCCCCAGTTACCACCTACTTTGACCTGAATGACCTGCCTAGAAATTTGAAACTACTATTATGAAAAATAATTGCCTCGTCATAAGGACTATAATAAAATAGGCTGTTTCATAAAAAAAAATGACTGATTAAAATAAACTAGTCTAGGATCTGAGAAACAAAGTTCCCCAGGTTGTCCCAGTAAGTTCCTATGTTGCCATGCCTAAACATTTGATATTACCTGAATGACCAAACTTTAAACATGAGATTATTATTATGAGAAAGACTTTCCTCGTCATAAGGACTGAAATTAACCAATCTCAGTTTAAATAGAATGACTTAATTGGATCTGAAAAGCAAAGCCTCCCAGGTTGTCACAATAAGTCTACATAGACCTGATTGATATGCCTAAATATTTGATACTATTACGTATATGACTCACCTCATTGTGAGGAACTTTAGTAGGAGAAGTTACAACCTACTTTGAACTGAATGACCTGCCTACAAACTTGAGTCTACTATATTGAAATAGACTTGCATCATCATAATGACTAAAATAAATTAGTTTCAGTTGCCAAAAAATGACTTAATTGGATCTGGGAAGCAAAGCCCCCCAGGTTCTCACAATAAGTCCCTACATTGACCTACTTGGCCTGCCTAAACACTTGATACTACGGATAAGACTCGCCTCATTGTGAGGATGTTTAGTTGGAGAAGTAAAGCTCCCCCAGTTACCACCTACTTTGGCCTGAGTGACCTGCCTACAAACTTGAAACTACTATTATGAAAAATACATGCCTCGTCATAAGGACTATAATAAAATAGGCTGTTTAATAAAAAAAATGACTTAATTGGATCTGGAAAGCAAAGCCCTCCAGGTTGTCACAATAAGTCCCTACATAGACCTGATTGACCTGCCTAAATATTTGATACTATTACCTATATGACTCACCTCATTGTGAGGAACTTTAGTAGCAGAAGTTACAACCTACTTTGAACTGAATGACCTGCCTACAAACTTGAGTCTTCTATATTGAAAAAGACTTGCATCATCATAATGACTAAAATAAATTAGTTTCAGTTGCAAAAAAATGACTTAATTGGATCTGGGAAGCAAAGCCCCCCAGGTTCTCACAATAAGTCCCTACGTTGACCTGCTTGGCCTACCTAAACACTTGATACTGCTACGAAAAAGACCTGATTTCAAGGATCTTTAGTTGGAGAAGTAAAATCCCCAGTTAACACCTACTTTGACCTGAATGGCCTGACTATAAATTTGATCATTTTTTATTAATGAAATAGATAATGATTAAAATAAATTAGTCTCAGTTACAAAAATATGACTTAATTGGGTCCGGGAAGCAAAGCCCCCCAGATTGTCACAATAAGTCTCTATATAGACCTGATTGACCTGCTTGAAAACTTGTTGAGTTGTTGTTGTTTAAATGTTGTTGTTGCCTGATTGTGAGGATTAAAATAAATTAGTTCATAAATTAAAAGGTCATTGGGTTTGAGAAGTACAGCATTCAGTTACAACCTACTTTAAACTGAATGATCTGCCTATGTACTTGAGACTACTATTATAAAAAGACTTGCCTTATCATAAAACTAAAATAAACTAGTCATCATTTTTAAGAAATGACTTAATTTGATTGAGTCTGGGAAGGAAAGCCCCCAGGTGGTCATAATAAGACCCTATGTTGTCCTGATTGATCTGCCTAAACATTTGATACTACTATGAAAAAGACTCACCTACTTGTGAGGATTCAAATAAATCAGTGAGTTTATAAAATAAATCAGTGAGTTTATAAAATAAATCAGTGAGTTTATAAAAAAAATTAATGAGTTTATAAAAATAAATTAGTGAGTTTACAAAAAAAAAATGAGTTTGAGAAGTAAAGTTCCCCAGTTACCGCCTACTACGACCTGAATGATTTGCCTATAAACATGAGACCTATTATTATGAAAAATACTAGATTTCTTATAAACTATTTTCAGTTTAAAAAATATGACTTAATTGGATCTGAGAAACAAAGCCCCCCAGGTTGCCCAATTAGTCCCTACATTGATCTGCCTAAACACTTAATACTACTACTAAAAAGACTCACCTCATTGTGAGAATTAAAATTATACATGAGAGTACTATTACGAGAAAGACTTGCCTCGTCATAAAATAAACTAGTCTCAGTTTAATAAAAACAAATTCCTGCCTTGTCATAAGGACTAAAATAAACTAGACTCAGTTTAATAAAAAAATATGACTTAATTGGATCTGAGAAGCAAAGCCCCCCAGGTTGTCCAATATGTCACTATGTTGACCTGATTGACCTGCCTGCAAATTTGACATGATGAAAAAGACTTGCTTTATTGTGAGAATTAAAATAAATTCGTGTTAGTTTATAAAATAAACACAGTTTTTTCTCGGAGAAGTAAAGTCCCCCAATTAACACCTACTTTGACCTGAATGGCCTGCACAAAAACATGTGTCTAATATGAAAAAGAGTAACAGCATTGTGGGAATTAAAATAAATTACTCAGGGCTTGAAAAGTAAAGCACATACTTTGACCTGATTGGCCTGCCTATAAACATGACACTACAATTATTAAAAAGACACCAGCCACAAAAATATGCAAGTCTCCAGGGGTGTGATTCTTGAACCACTAGTTTCGAACAAATGTATTTTATTTTCTTAACAAATAAAGAAAAATAATTTTATTATTATTAGTGAGACAATTATGAATATCTACCCTTAAATTATTTAATAAAATTTAGCAAAATTGGGTCTGTATTGTCTGTAAGTCACAGATTATATCAGAATATGTTTTTAACCCATACTTCTTTGAATAATTCATGAAATCAGTAGATTAAAAACTTACTTTAAACTATTTCCAAACACAAACTGATTTGAATACATTTATTAGTCTTGATTTTAAACGAATGCATCAAATCTGCCACCAAACTGTTACACATTATCTCTAGGGCGTCCCCTATTTACATATTACCAATAACTACTACTAAAGCCTCAGACTAATAAATAAAACTATTTATTTATTAGTCTGAGACTAATACTATAAGCACTAATACCACTACTACTACTAATATCAATAATACTACTAATACCAATAATACTACTACTACCAATACTACTCCCACTACTAACACATAACAGTTTGGCTTTAGAAATGTATGCTATTTAAATAAAAATAAAAGTATGTTAAGTTATATCATTTTTTTTTCTTTTTTCTTAAGCATTTCCCCATTTATCTGATGAGGTGACAAGTTATAATAATTAATAACTTAATTTAAAATGACTTAATATTATTAATAAATATTTATATAAAATCGTTTTTGAGTTTCACAGAATTATTTATTGTGGCATCGTAATTGTTTTGCTGTACTACAATATCATCAGATGGATGAATTTTTTTTCTAAATATGGCAGGATTATATAAATTATATTAACTGTGGTGAAAGAGACAGGTTGTGATAAATGATATATAGGCAGGGTGTAGTAAGAGATAAATGGGGAACAGAAATTAAATTTTAATATATAAATAATTACAAATTAATTAATAAGGAATCAAATTAATGTTGAAATGTATATCATAAAACTAAAATTACCTATGTTATTAAATATTGGTAATAAAATTCCTCAAATGTGATTCTAAATCACTAAAACTAGTTATTAATTATATATCAGCATTCAAACTCTGTTAAAGAGATTTATTTGCTACTGGCAAGTAAAGAAAAATAATTAATATACAAATATCAGGTATTAAAATAGGTAAAGATCTATTAAAATGTATGTTCAAAAACAAAGTTTAGCTAAGTTATTAAATATATAATAAAACTCAACAAATGTGGTTGTAAATCATTAAAACTAGCTAATAATTATATATTAGTATTCAAACTCTTCAAAAAAAGAATTATAAGGCACTGGCGAGTAAATAAAAACAACTAATTTATAAGTATCAGGCATAAAACTTGTAAATAAACATAAATACTGGTATCGTAAAACAAAAATTAGCCAAGTTATTAAATATCATAAATAAAATTCAACAAATGTGATTATAAATCATTGAAACTAGCTCAAATTAGTAATTAAACTCTTTAAAAAATAAATATAGTACTGGCGAGTTTAAGAAAAATAACTAATATAAATATCAGGCATAAAAAAACTTATATTGTAAAATAAAAATTAGTTAAGTTATTACATATCGGTAATAAAATTTAAAAAATGTGATTAAAAATCACTAAAACTAGCTAATAATCATTCATTATCAATTAAACTCTTTAAAAGAAAACTTTAAGGCACTGGCAAGTAAAAAAAAAACAACTAATATATAAATAGCAGGCATAAAACTATTTGAAAAGTATTAGAATTTATATAAAATTCACTCACAAATATAAATCTATAAAACTAGTTAATAATAATTCATTAGAAATATAACGTACTGGCAAGTAATGGAAAACCACTAATATATAAATATCAGTAAAAAAAACTATACCAAAAGCAATAAAATATGACATATACATGGCCATGTAGGTACAGTGGTTAGCACCCCCGCTTTAAGAACGGGCAGCTTGGGTTCGAATCCTGGAGACGAGACTGGGTACCATTTGTCGTTGGGATACAATTAACTCAGGTACAATTTTGTGAAGTAGCAAGTCATAGCACTCACATATACTATCACATGACAGGATTCAAAGGTCGATAGAAAGTTACATAATTGTAACTACTACTATGACAAATTAAAATTATAAATATTCATGTCCAAATATCATTAAATTGTTTAGTAATAGATACACAATATGGTTTAGTGATTCCCAAAGTGGGGGTGGCGAGAAATATTTGGGGGGTCATAGAAAAAAATAATTACAGAAAATTCGGGATGTGTTTCTACACATATTCATTCTTACAAAAGGTCCGTGTCTCAGACCAAAAGTTTAAGAAACCGTAAGATAGTTAGCATACATTTGAGCAATGGGATCCATGTCCCAGCCCAAAAAGTTTAAGAAACACTGATAAGTTCATAACTATCAGTAATCAGGAACATGTCCCTGACCAAAAAGTTAAAAAAATAATGATATAGTTCATAAAGCAGAGAGAAGAGGCCTGGGTTCCAGACCATAAAGTTTAAAAAACACTGGTACGAGTTCATAAATCTGAGTGATAGGGTCCATTTCCAGCCCAAAAAGTTTAAGAAACATTGATACAGTTCATAAATATGAGTGATGAATTCCCAAAAATTATTGAATGTATCAAATAGAATAGTTATAATCATAAAACTCACCAACCAATTAAACTATCAAGTATAATAAAACTGTAAAAGTGAACCTCAATATGAATCAATTGTTTCATAGATTGCTAATGATATAATAATAGAAACATACCCCTGAATGCAATCTATAAACAAGTCAACCCTAAAACACTAATTAAATATGAATAATAATAATAATAAAAACATAATTAAAACTAACCGCATATAAGCGGTTTCTATTCAATCAGCACCGAAGTGCTGAGAAAATTGTTTATTGGTTAGGGAAATGGTCACTTTATAGTTGAAGAATACTTATTGCACCCTAGTAGTTCCGCATTGATAAATGCGGAACTGCATTAATTGAATTTAATTTAAGATGGCTCACCAAAATCCGCGACACGATACAACTGCCGCAAATAAAATAAGTTCAACAAAAACAAACTCACCGGTAAGTCATCTGTCAAAACAAATATCTGCCACCGAGCAGTGCTACCAACATAAATTGACTTGAAAATAACCTCAAGAAAATCCATCACTCAGATCGGCCGAAAAATTCGATTTAAGCCACCCGGGGTGGCAAACCCGCGTAATTCGCGCACCCAACGACTAAAACAACTCCCAGGCAACGATTGCCCTTAATAAAACCTCACATTTTTATAACACACTAGTAACGTTTCACGACGCGAACGGGAGCAGACTGAAAATAGCCTCCCCGAAGCACAGCTTATATATGAAAATGGCCCCTCCGGCATACCAACTTAAATTTTATGATTTTCAAACGCAAATTAATCATATAAATCGGGCGAATATCGTAAAAAGAAAAACAGTACCATGATTCTAAAAACACCCTCTACCATCTGGGATATTTGTTAGAAAATTTTCCGAAAAAGTTGGTCGGCAACCAAAAATGCGTCAAAAATTGACCATCGATTTGGGCCAAAATATCTATCCTATCTTGTAGCCCGCACTTAAAAACCGGGATAAACCACCGGGTTGGGTCATTTAAACCTATTTTTCGGGTCGAAATTAATTAAAAACAGGTTAGAAAATATGTTTTTGAAATAACATGAAAACCGGACTGTTTCAGGTCTTAAAAATGTGCTCCACGTTCCCGGCGTGGCCGATTACATAGGATAAGAGTGTTTTTGGGGCGCGGGCGGTGATATTTGCGGTAACTTTATTTTTGCCGGCCGGCCGGTCGAGAGAGGTTGTGTTTTTCGGTTTCCCGAAAAAATGAGATTTTTTAATTTAGACCGTTTGGGGCCCGCTTGGTGTCAAAATAACGTGGATTGTCGATTTATAAGGTGTTTACGAGTGTTTTTAGATGCATTTCGGTAGTTTTTAATACATTTTTGGATAATTTAAAATAGTCGTCGGGCCCCCCGGAAAATTGGTTATATTGGGGTTGTTTTAGAGAGTTTGGGGTGGCGAATTGTACGCGCGGATGCTGCGGGGGCTCCACATGAGTATTCCGGTGGTAGTTTATGTCCAGGAAGGGTTTTGTACGTGTAGGGCTTAAATTACGATTTAAGGTTAGGTTTTATAACATTTATTATAAAATTATTTTATTTGTGGGACTTCTAGTGTTCAAATTAGTTGCTAGAGGTAGAATTTAACATAATTAATGCAAATTAGAAGAGTGTGCAGTGTAAAAACAGTTTTTGTGGATGCTAGAAGCATTTTAAGTTTGGCCTGATCGGCTTGATATTTGTCAAGTTTTGTTGAGATAGTTTCCAAGCATTAAATGGGGGTTTTGTGATTGATAATTACTCAACGGGACATAGGCTTTAAGATTATAAAAAAATATTTTAACATTATGTGTTGGAAACACAGTTTTTGGAGACCCTGGGCGAACAGACCGGGTGGACTCAAGTGATAAATCACTTATGGGGCTGTTTTGAGTGCACTAAAGCTAGATTGTGTGGTGGAAAGTTGTAATACTAGATGTAAGCTTTAATATTATTGAAAAATATTGGAAGAGTGTGTATTGTAAAGATAATTTGTTGTGATAACTCCTACTTTTACGAGTGAGCCAGATGGAATATCACATTTCAAGTTGTTTTGGGTGCATTTAAGCTGAATTGTGTGGTCAAATGTATTTATCAGTATGTAGGCTTTAATATGATTGATAAATATTGCAAGATTGTTTGTTACAAATACAGTTCTTGGTGATTCCTACCAAAAAATCTCAAGAACGCTGGGTGAAACTCAATGTTGGTTTTTTAAGATAATTTTATTGCAATAAATAGGGGTTTTATGATTGATAATTACTCAACGGGACATAGGCTTTAAGATTATAGAAAAATATTTCAATATTATGTGTTGGAAACACAGTTTTTGAAGACCCTGGGCGAACAGACCGAGTGGACTCAAGTGGTAAATCACTTATGGGGCTGTTTTGAGTGCACTAAAGGTAGACTGTGTGATGTAAAGTTGTAATACTAGATGTAAGCTTTAATATTATTGAAAAATATTGGAAGATTGTATATTGTAAAGATAGTTTTTGGTGATAACTACTAATTTTACGAGTGAGCTAGATGGAATATCACAATTCAAGCTGTTTTGGGTGCATTTAATGTGGATTGTGATGTCAAATGTTGTTTTAATGCATGTAGGCTTTAAGATTATTGAAAAATATTGCAAGATTGTATGTTACAAATACAGTTTTTGGTGATATCTACAGAAGTTCTGGGTATCAAGTCAGATATTGCTGTTGTAACTGTTTTTTAAGGTGAAATATTTGATTGAAAGTTCTTTGGCAAATGGGGCTTTAAGATTATCCAATGTTTGTTGCAGATTATGTGTTATAAAGACAGTTTTTGGTGATCCATAAAATATTTCATGATTGCTCCAAGTAACATGATCAGTGTTATAATGGATTGGAAATTGATAAAACCTACTTATACTAATCGTATGCAATTGAATCATAAGCAAACACTCTTATAAATAAACTTCAGCAAGGTGTAATTGCTGGTGGAAGTTGGGCTTGGAGGTGAAGAGATGATCCATGTGGTTCCATATTGTAAGCTGAAAAGTTAAAAATAAATATAAATTTGTCTAAATTTGATGAAACTTTACATATAGTCCTAATTTTTAATTGTGAATTAATTATCTTTATAACATTTTTTCAAATTTAGACTACAAATGACACTAAAAAAAACTTTTTTTTGTCAAATATTACCTATTTTGATCAAACTTTGCATAAGCTCATAATTTTTAATTTCAAATCAATTAATTTAATAAAATTTTATTATAGAATCACTAGAAATCGAACTTTACCTGAAATATTTGTTGTAACATGAACAACTATTTTCAAAAAGTTGATTAAATTTGATGAAACTTTGTATATGTTCATTATTTATAATTATGAATAAATTATCTTTATAACATTTTTTCAAATTTGTACTAAAAATAGCACTTTACTTGACACTATTTGAAAAAAACATTTTTTCTCAAAAATTACCAATTTTGATGAAACTTTGCATAAGCCCATAATTTTCAATTTTAAATAAATTATTTTAATAAAATTTTGTTATATAATCACTAGAAATCTCACTTTACCTGAAGAATTTGTTCATCATGAATAATTATTTTCTAAAAATTGATTAAATTTGATGAAACTTTGCATATGCTCATGATTTTTAATTTTGAATTCATTATCTTTATACCATTTTTTTACTTTTTGACTAAAAATGACACTTTACCTGACACTATTAAAAAAGAAAACTGTTTTTCCCAAATATGACCAATTTTGATCAAACTTTGCATAAGCCCATAATTTTTAATTTTAAATCAATTATTTTAATAAAATTTTGTTATAGGATCACTAGAAATCTCACTTTACCTAAAGTGTTATGAATAACTATTTTCTAAAAATTGATTAAATTTGATGAAACTTTGTATATGCTCATTATTTATAATTATGAACAAATTATCTTTATAACATTTTTTCAAATGTGTACTAAAAATTGCACTTTACCTGACACTATTTAAAAAACAAACATTTTTTTTAATCAAAAATTACCAATTTTGATGAAACTTTGTATAAGCCCATCATTTTCAATTTCAAATCAATTATTTTAATAAAATTTTATTGTAGGATCACTAACAATATCACTTTACCTGAAATATTTGTTCAACTGAACAACTATTTTCTAAAAGTTGATTAAATTTTATGAAACTTTGCATATGCTCATGATTTTTAATTGTGAATGAATTATCTTTATAACATTTTGTCAAAATTTTACTAAAAATGTCACTTTACCTGACACTATTAAGAGCAACTTTTTGAAAAGTGTTTAAAATGTAACAACTTGAATTATACTCAAAATAACGCTATGAAATTCACATGAGATATCAATAATATGACTAGAATGTAATATAGAAAATTTCAAACTGATAGAAATAAAATTGATTTGTTAGTGATTTTTTAAATCCTCAATTTATTAACTTTTGCCAAGAAATTTGATGTTTAAAGTGTCATAACTCGAGTTACAATCAATTTAATTATATCAAATTCACACATAATGTCACTAATACATTTATAATATAATATAAATGATTACAAACTGATACGAATCAAATTAAAAAATTTACGAATTTTTTAGTCCTCCAAAATTTATTTATTCAAGGAAATTCTATGTTTAAAATGGCACAACTCGAGTTATAATCGACATAACTCGATCAAATTTACACATAATGTTAACAATACACTTATAATGCAATATATAACATTTCAAACCGATACAAATTAAATTAAATTAATTACGGATGTTTTAGTTCTCCAATATATATGTTTTTCAAGAAAATACAATGTTTAAAGTATCACAACTCGAGTTACAATTAATATAATTCGATCAAATTCACACATAATGTCAATAGGACATATATAAAGCTATATGAAATATTTCAAACTGATAGGACTCAAAATAAATTTGTGGCAATGATTTGTGACCTCAATTTATTATTTTTTCGATGTTTTAAATGTCCCAACTCGAGTTATAATCGATATAACTCGATCATATTTAAACATAATGCCAACAAGATATATATAAAGCAATATAAAATATTTTAAATCGATAAGATTCAAAATAAATAGTTGACGATTTTTTTAGTCGTCAATTTATTATTTTTTTGATGATTAAAATGTGACAACTCGAGTTATAATCGACATAACTCAATCAAATTCACACATAATGCCAACAAGACATGTATAATGCTATATAAAAGATTTCAAACAGATACGAATTAAATTGAATGTGTGGCGATTTTTTTAATCCACAATGTATAATTTTTTAATGTTTCAAATATCATTTATACTCAATATAACTCTATAAAATTCACAATTAATATCAATAATGTATTTATAATGCAATATACAAGATTTTAAAACAATTAAATTTATGGTGAAGTTTCCATTACGTTAGTTATATATATTTTTTTTCAATTGAATACTTTGTTTAATTTATGATAACTCGACTGGTGTAATAAATATTTGAACTGTATCATAATTTATATTATATAATCAAATAAATGCATTAAAACATGTTTGTTATTATTATCATAGTTTAAATTTTCCGCGCTCATCTGATTGGCTGCGTGATTCATTCTGTTGGTAATCTGTCAAGTTAGTCGTGTGCTCTGTGCAAGTAACAATTGCAACAAATAACGACTTTTAACAAATGAATTGCATGGCACATGTTGATTTGTTTATTATAACAGTACCGGGTGTGTTATCGCGAAGTGCCGGGATGACATGCACATTCAAGTGAACGATGGTAGTTTTCTATGGATGATACAGTCCTGTTGAAACCTGCCGGACGCAACAAGTGTTATGTGTGTTCGCGTGTTTGAAACTGTGATGCATTTATAGGGTGAAACATTCTTTATTCGGCTATCGGACGGTTGCCTTTTTACCTATGCAGTTATATTAATTGGTAAGTGGTTACTTTGTATGGTAAAATAATTGTGTGAGAGATAGATGTGCGCAGGGCCGTAACTAGCTTTTGTGGGGCCTTGGTTGACCCTGTCTAGGTACGGCCCTGGATGTGTAGCAATTATTTAAGCCTGTGCTTTCGGTATTCAGGGGGTATGTGTGATTCTTTTTCATATGTTTCAAAGAACAGATGGGTTAGTGCTCACAAAATAATTTCAGGTGACTATTTTGCATCCAATTATGTTCATTATAACTCGAGTTGTAACATTTTAACACGTTAAGATTCTAACTAATTCAATATTAGGTCCATATATATATAATAGGAGCTTTGCAGATTCAAAGAAACATATGCAACTTCTGTAATGAATTCAATTGTGTAATATAATTTGATATTTGCAGTTTGTATTAAGCATTTTCAATTGTTTTGAAGCTACCAACTTAATATAGCCTATATATGGCACCTTACATGATATATAGAATGACAGTATTACTGTACAATAATATGTTTAAAATGTTCATTATTTTAAAATATTGCCAGTATTACTCATCATGTAATGTATGTTAATGATGTAATGAAGAGAATACTGATATTTATCCGGATAATTGATTACTTGATAAATATAAAAGGAAGATTGAAGCAAATATTGACAGAACTAGGATTGACAGTATTATTGACCATGTAAGGTGCCTTATATATCAAAGTATATTATATACAACAACTGTAAATCACTTACCTTTTTTATAAATGCAGATGGTACCATACTTATACGATGTTGAAGGCTCAATCAATTATCTAATGGATAGGATACCATTTAAATATGCAACACTTGGGGATTATCTGGATGGAATTACAGCTTGCAATGTTGTTGGTGGAGTTCTTCACCTATGTGTATTGATTCAGATTTAATAACTCACCTTATTCAATCAATTTGTTATTATATTAACATGCCACAACCAATATAAATTCGTTTAAAATTTAATATATGTAGTCAACTAAATAAACTACATAAAGGTGGGTTTATACTGACATAAAATAATAAATAATAATATAATATATAAGGAGTTAATTTCATAGGATTATTTCCTCATAATATTATTAATTGTGACAATACCAGTACTAAGAACTAAATGGCAAGTAAATTTTCTTATTTTGTGAGCATAAATATTTCCACTGATTCATTCTGTCTAATTTATTATTTTATATTAGTATAAACTCATCTTAAGCATGAATTCAATTGTACTAGATCACTATATGCATCTGTATTACAATGTACAAGCAAATTTAAACTTCTTGAACACTGAGGCAAAGCATAGCACAAAGGGGTTACAAAAGCAATGTTGTTAATACTATTGCACTGTGTAAACCGGGTTTTTGAAATTCACCCATCCACTTTTGTTCAGCCAATATGAAGAGCTTGTTTATAATTAGTCAATTGCTTCAGCATGTTAGGTATAAAACATATATTCACCAACATTCCATAAACGATCTATCAATAGTTATTAAACTCATATGTATGAGTATTTATTGCAAGAATAAATAGATTTTCTATAGAACTAGTATCTCACAACTAATACCACTATCAGCTATTAAAAAGACTGCATGAAATAAGTAATTAATCAATAAATGCATGCTTTTTAATATTGGATTGTTAAGGCGTCTACTTAGTGATAAATAATTTTAAAGGATAAATAAAACTATTTTTAGTTTATTTTTTATTATACTTTAGTTACACTTTGCAACTAGTAACAGCTAAGCTCTAACCATTTTTGAGCTCCTCTGATGAAAACAGTCATTGGAGGAACTAGAAAATGGCTAGAGCTCAGTCAAAAGCTAGTTTCAGCTAAGCTCTAGCCATTTTTGACCTCGTCCAATGAAATTTTGAAAAACAGTCATTGGAAGAACTCGAAAATGGCTACAGCTCAGTCAAAAGTAGTGCTAAGTGTAATAAAAAACAAAGTCAAAATCGTTTTATTTGTCCATTTAAAAAAAATATTTTCAGTTAACAATTCCTCTCAAGAGAAAGTTACAATTTATTTATTAAATATCTTATAGAATCTATACATTTTATGGAATCTTGGTGAATATGGTCATTAAAGGAATAAATGCTTAAAAGCTTAAAAATATATATGCTCTTGTCAAACATGGCTCTCCATATGGTAAATTATTACAAAAATCCAGGCTCCTATGCAGGGTTTTGTTTTCAAGCAAGTATAGTGGTTTGATTACAGTAGCTGTATTATATAAATGTCCTATATAATAGAATACAATAAGGTATCAAAATAATTAAAGGAAATAAATGAACATTCATAATAAAGACTAAAAACCATATATTTTCAAACTAGTAAAATAAAACAGCATAAACAATTTCTTACAAAACAATGCATAACAATATTCATTACATCAAGTTTTCAAAGTCAGAATATGGGTATAAATATTACAAGGGAGCCTAGCTTCATAATATAATTGTATGTAAATGAAATAATTTTGTTTATTTGACACACAAGCATAATACAGTGGATAGGATAAGGGATGAAAGTGCATGCATGCTATTGGGAGCAAAAAATATTCAAAAGGAATATAATACTAGTTCTAAAATGTAGTTTTTGTATATACAATGTAAATATTACACTTTTTTATAGCTGTATGTATCTATGTAAATAAATATAGCATAGGGCATGAGCTATCCTCTACTTGAGTCATACAATCAACAACATTATAGAAAATATGAGCACAATTATTTTCAAAACAATTACTTATACATACAATAACACAGCAGAATATCTTGAAGCTCAATAAGCACTTACTAATGTTACAAATATAGAAATAATAATTATAATTACCCAGTTCAGTGACCTAATGATAAAGGCAGAATCCATCTTATACTGAGGACATTGGGGAGTACGAGTAGAAACAAATTTCAAGAATCAGAGGCTTCCGGGAAGTTCTAGATGATATGATACAGTCCTCCCAGCTACAGCTTCTCCCTTGACCAGCAGAAAAACCCTCAATGATAGCTATAATGATTCAGAGCTTCCCCCTTGAACAGCAGAAAATCTCACAACCAATAGCCCTATAAAGATGGAAGTATTTGTAGAAACATAAAACATATTTGTACAGATTTTTGAATGTTAGTAATTTTTAATAATAATATTTTGTTTGTACAAAGCCAACTATATAAGAAAATAGATATTGAAATATAATAATACCTTTATATTTCAGATTACACCATTGTGCAGACTGTTGCTTGATGAATCCTGCCTGCCCCAAGTTGATGGTGGCCCAATTTCACCTATAATGAATTGAT
The DNA here is from genome assembly GCA_963942505.1 of Lordithon lunulatus. Lineage (NCBI taxonomy): Eukaryota > Metazoa > Arthropoda > Insecta > Coleoptera > Staphylinidae > Lordithon > Lordithon lunulatus. Next base: position 53,090,419 of record OZ012668.1, on the reverse strand, counting down.
TTGTGCCCAAATTATCTACACACTTACCCATATTATTTGAAGGAATCGGCCTGTTTTTATTTATCAGCAATGGCGCACAAAAACAAAACGAACATGAAGCTAGCTGAATCTGAAGGTCAACGTGAAGTCAACCGTGAGTTATAAAATTTGGAAATATAAGGTTTAATAATTCGGTTTCGCTGTTGTTTTAGAAGTCTATATAGCATTTTAAGGTTGTATTAAAGATTTTTCGTTGTAGTTGCAAATGCAACATTTTTCATATCAAAGCAATTAATCCGTTTTAGTGTTAATAGATGGCGACTGCACGTTTCCATTTGGAATTTTTGCGATGCAATGTGCGCGCCGAGAGAAAACCGTTGCCGCCTGGTTTGCATCTAGGGTTGTCAATCGTTTACCCTACTGTTATTAACTCAGACCATAGACAACTCATCTTATTTATTAGTCTGAGGTGTGTATGGTCTGAGGTCACTAATGCCTCGACTTACGTCGTAAAACCACCTTCAGTGCAATGGTTATAAGCACCGTACGAGTGAATTCCTATGCTGAAGAAAATATAATCCAGCCTGAATTAAATCACAGTTTAGCTAATCTGTGCTTAAATCAAGGAACGCATCCACAGTAAAATAGCTACCTACAGTGCCTACAGCAGGGACCTACAGTGTACACATTTGTAGTATGTTTTGTGGTGTACACCAACCTTTACACCAGCTGACTTAGTACCAACCTAATGAATCCCAATTTGACATTCGCAGTTTCTGTCAGGTGAAGTAATCAATATGGCTACCAGGGTCATTTTTTCTGTTTTTGTCGATTATATTAAATAGGCCGTTAACTAGTTGTTTAATTATCGCCCCCATATGTTATTTTGGATAGTGCACGCGGGTTCACGTAACAAGTGCAGTGTGTGTCGTCGCTGAGCACCCGGAAATACTTAAAATTGATAAAATACGTGTCAACTGACAGCAGGTAAATAATCATTTGTGCCATGTTTTTAATTGTTTATTAATTAATAAGTCGTACGTAGTCGGGATCTTAAGTTATTCTGGACACGTTTTGGCTATTAATGGTGTCATAATGTTGTTTGAGCAAGTTCATGTGTGAAATAATAGTATATTCAATTGTTATTTATTAAACCATAACTTGTCACATCTGATTTTTGTTACTTACTAATCTCATAGACTCTTCTTATTTAACTTGTCACTGAGAATCCATAGTATTTTACTAATATAAACTAGTTTTCTTCCTTACATATTTATGATGAAACTATTTTATTTGAATATGCAATATATTGCCTTTATGTAACAATTGTACCTGGTAAATTATCAGTTTGCTTCCAAAATATGTGAGACTAATTTCTGGTAGTGTAGTTATTGATAAGTAAAGGGTGATCTGCAGCACCATGTGTGAACTAGAATCTTCTACATTATGATTTGATTATCTTTCTATTCATTTGTGATTTAGCCATTTTTAGTGAACAATTATTGAATTCTTATATGTAACTTTGTTTGTGAATGTGTGTTGCCACAGCTTGCCTTAACTTATCTAGAACTAATCTGAAATTATTTTTCAACATCCTAACTGGCCACTGCTGGCTAAACAAACACCTACACATAATGGGTCTGGTAGACAGCCCATTATGTAAGAACTAGAAACAGCAGAGCATGTAATGTGCCTCTGCCCAGCTCTAGTAAACACTAGACATCTAATACTAGGGGAGTGCTGGCCTAGTATGACCAGCATTGGCCACTACTCACCTGCCAAGAGTTTTGTAGCTTGTTCGCAAAATTGACTGGTGGGATGAGTGAGTAGCCTTAAAGGGAGGTTTCACAATGGGCCCATTTTGATGCCTAAGTGTCTGTAGCTATGCTACCCTCCAGCCAACTAACCAGAATGTTTGTTTGAACATGAATTCAATGACATTTGGCTTGATTTGTCCCAGTTTGTCTACAATATTTGGTAGATCATCGCTGGTTTGGTAGATCATCACACCATCCATCCTTTACATGGGTTAAAGGTTTATCCTGCCTTAATAGAATAATTTTTCTAATCTGTGAGACATAATTAACCAAGTATTAATTATATTATAATTGCTATATTACAGATGTCTAACCTAATCCCACCACTGCTTAGTAACACACCACCCCCAATTGACATTGATGATGAAGAGGATGATGACTTTGGCGATTTTACAACAGCAATTGACTATTCATATGACTGTGATGGTAAGTTTGCCTCTCATTGACTGTAGCTCTCTGCAACAGCTTGTAAATGAATTGTGAGTTGTTATATAATTAACAGGTTTTGTTAACTAGGGACTACAGAGCTGGTCTTGTTGTTTTTCAACAAATTGGCCTACTGCCATATCATTAATTATGTCACATATAAAATTATCACTGATCCAAACATAATCAGGATACCCATTAACCTTCCGCCACTCATGCCCAGTCTCAAAGACCCATAGCTACATATATATGCTCCAGGTCTATGAGACTGGGTGCGAATGCCGGAAGGTTAATGGGTATCCTGATTATGTTTGGATCAGGATACCCAGAAAATCTGCATGCTTGAAGATGATAGATGCAGTGATAATTTTATATGTGGCATAATTTATGATTATTGTATGTCCATTATCTTTCTGCAGACTGATATCCAAAGAGATGATCATGTAGAACTGTGTGCTATTAGAAGGGCATTGCTGGTTAAGAGATAAGCTTAGCCTGGTATTTACCTTAACTTCATAGAAAACCTCTGATCAACTGTGAAAGGTGATTCACAAAAATTCGACCCTGATGAGGTTTGAACTCCCACCACTTAAGCCACTGATCTGGGTTTAAGCACATATATTTAATATTTCATGAATTTCTTATTATAGTTCAGTTTGTTTTTCACCTTAACAGTTGACTATATGACATGTTTCAGTATCAATACCGACTACCCCGCAAGAAACACCAAAAAAACAAAAAGTTGACATAAACAGCAACAGTAATCTTGCAAAACAAAAAGATTACCAAGACAAACGAAAATCCGACGACACTCACAACTTGACCGAACCGCCGCCTAGTGACATGCCAAATCCGATAACAGTGCCAATTAATGATAGTGGTAATGTTGCAGAAAATGTACCTGAAGATTTTGAAAACCGCAGCAGCAAGGGCGATCAAAATGTGCCTTCATGTATAAACTATTCCGATGTATATAGAGAAGAACCCCCCGAGATTACTCCAGATGATGATGATTTTGGCGACTTTGAGTTTAACACTTCAACGTCAATTCCTGTACATAATGTAGATATTTTAAATCGTCCTGCTGAGCAGGATACTGTTAATCCTAACAGTTTACAAAGAGGTGATAATTGCACAAATTACAATCCAAATATGTATGAGGGTTTTAATTTAAATCCGTCTGTACAAAATATATCTGAATTTGGTCAGAAAACTGATATAGGTTTGAGCTTGAAAATGCATGCAGTTGAAAATAAGATTGTACATGAGAATAAAATTATTGAAAAAAATGCTATATATGAAACACAATTGGGAAAAAATGATGTTACATATGAAAAACAATTGGAAACAAATAATGCTACAGGATTAGAAAAAACTGATAGTAAAGATGAAAATACAGACAAGTTTGATTGTCATAATGATGATTTTATTGTTTCGAGTATTAAAAACACCTCTTCAATAGTTTATAAAATTCATGCTGATTTAAAGAAAGAAGAAAGTGAAAAAATGCTTCACAGTAAAAAAGATGACCATGAAATTGATAGCATGAAGGAAGTGGGATATAATTTTCGAAATGTGGAAACCTACTCAAATGATGCAGAAGATTTTGATACTGATAATCTTCAAGAAAATACCGATTACAGTGGTTTTGAAAGTTATAAAAAAGATGAAACATTGAGTTTTGGTTCAAGGAAGGTTGAAAATACTTATCATCAAGAAAATACTGATATAAGTAAATTTAAATCTTATGAAGAAGACAAAACATACCATTTTGGTTCAGGAAATGTTGAAGATAGTAATTATCATCAAGACAACACTAATATAAGTAGTTTTGAAAATTATAGAGAAGTTCAAACATCCAGTTTCAGTTCTAGCAAAGTTGAAGGTGGTGATTTTGAAGATTATAAAAAAGATGAAATATCCAGTTTTGAGTCAATAAAAATAGAACCAAGTAATTATTTTCAAGAAAATATTGATATAAGTAATACTGAAAGTCATAAAAGAGGGGATACATCAATAAAAGTTGAGGGTAGTGGTAACATAGAAAATATTGAAATGGCAAATCATACAGAAGAAATCAATTTTAAGAGCTTTGAGATAGCTAGTGACAATTTTAATTTGCATACAATGGAAGGATTTGAGGGTGTAGCTAGACTAGATGGGGACAAATGTATTGCTGTAGCTGGTACAAATGTTGATATCCATAATTTTGATCAAAAAAATGTTGATATCAATAATTTTGATCAAAAAATTGATGCTGGTTATACTAAAAAAGATATCAAACAATCTGATTTCAATAAAATTGATGGAGAAAAATGTGTTGCTTCAGCCAGTACATTGAATTATATTGATTGTACTAAAAAAAATATTGATTCCCAAAAATTAGATGAACAAGAATTAGTTGCTGGAGCTGGTGAAAAAGTTAATTACCATAAAAGTGAAGAAATTGAGGCTGTAGCAGGTGAAAATTGTAATTTACATAAAACAAATGAATCTGTTTCTGTATCCAGTGAAAGTTTTAATTACAACAATGATAAAAAAATTGATATTAGTTATGCTGAAGAAGAATCCAGACAAACCCATATTAATTCTAAAGATAAAGATGTCACTCATCATGATAATTATGAAAAAGTGTCTGATGTTGGTATCGACAACAAACATGAATCTTATAATCATTATAATTTTCAAAAATCAAAAGAGGATTTTGATGAAAACCAATTTCAGCTTGATAGTACAAATGATTTTCAAGCTGACAAAATTGTTGATAGTAATTTTGAGTGTAATGACGACGATTTTGGTGATTTTGCTGATTTCTCTACAAGCGCCCCGCATGAATCAGATGACGACTTCGGTGATTTCCATAAACCGGAGGATGATGTTGAATTTGGTAATTTTGAACAAAATTTTGAACCTGTTAGTAGCTCAGGTGCGAATCAGGATGGCAAAGTTGCATTCGCAACGTCTGATTTGAATGAAATTGATGATTTTGATGATTTTGCGTCAGCTGATGGCAGTGGGGATGTTTTGACTATTAAGTCAGATGATGTTTTGAAGAGAGCTGAGGAGATTATTATGGAGATGTTTCTGGTGTCGGATTTGGTGGCGGATGACTGCAGTTTGTGTGATTTCACTATGCAGGATAGTGTTTTTCGGGAGATTAAGGATATTACGGATACTAGTGCTTTAACATACCAATGGTCCAAGTCCAAGACACAGAAGGAGCTGCTGAAGGCACTGAATATTGATACTAGAAATATTGTAAGTATTCAAATCAAACAGATTCTAAATGTTATTTAATGTAAATTTTGTTTATGGCATGTAAATATATTAACTTTTATAAAAAAAAATAATGGGTGGTGGTGCTCAGTTTATGAATTGACTGTTAAAGGCATCTTACATGATCAGTAATACTGTCATTATTCTAATTTTTTTACAATATTACTGATGGTCTAAGGTGTGGTAATGATGGAATGAAGAACATTTATTTAATCATATGGTGCTCAGTTTATGAATTGACTGTTAAAGGCATCTTACATGATCAGTAATACTGCCATTATTCCAAAATTTTTACAATATTACTGATGGTCTAAGGTGGTAATGATGGAATTAAGAACATTTATTTAATCATATGCCGTAAGAGTAAGAGTAATACCGCAACGTAATGTAGAAAAACTAATGAATTACAATATATAAGTGTGAACTCACCTCTTAATTTTGAATTTTGATATTTGTAGCTCAGCTACTAACTACTAAGGATGAATTCATCCCACATTTCTAGTGGTTATATACAAAGTAATGCAACTTTCTCTCTAGAGCTAGCCACATACAATTTTAAACAATTTCCAGTTTATAGTTGAGCTACACTAATGAGATCTAACAATATCTATAGATTGATATATAGATGAATTCCCGTTTATATTATTTCCATTGTTTTAATTTCAGTTGTATGGCCCTGGAAAGCATTCCTCCATGCCAAAATTCGCAGCGAATTTAGGCCTAACACCGCTGGAGCCTGTTAAATCAACAATTCTACTCCCAACAACCCCCATACAGCCATTAACTCCGTCCATAACTAGTCAACAAGTGATTGTAAATACAAGCGAAATCCCAACAGCAAAGTTCGACTGGAACGAGTCGGGCCTCGCAAACCCCCTTGACTGTAAGTATATAATCTCAAACTACCCATAACTAAACACCATAATCTGGTATTACGATCTAATATATTATGTGCAATTTTCATGCTCACCACGGATTCCCTACTCAAAATTTCCACCAATCCCAAACCCAACCTCTTGACCTACTGATTCGCAACTCCCAAACTGTTTTTCGTGTCGTGTGTTCGTTTTTCTCTCCACACCTTCAAGCGGCCCAAGCTAGTACGATTCTATTAGACTTGGAGCAGCTTGTAGCATCTCTTGATGTGCCTACCTCAAATTCCTGTTGTAGTAGTAGTAGTAAGCACCAATCTGACCTTGAGCTGGATGATTGGAATCTCTGGTTACAATGTAAGTTCAATGTCAATATTTATATGTTTATAATATGTATTTTATATAATTGCATGCAAATAGAAATAGTCAAATATTTCTGCTATAAAAACTATTATTTATAATGGCACTTTATCACTGATTTTAATGTAATTAGGTATATTGAAATAATTTTTAATAATCCTAAGGTGATATCTTCTTTTTTTTAAATGATATAAACCCTGTTATTATGCCATGAAGGTGATTCCTTATTATGGCAATTAAAAAATTCGTAGAGATTTTAATGTAAATATGTATAAGGAATTCAATTTTAATAATCCCAATATGATATCATCTTTATCTTTAAAGATATGACCATGTTATGATGAAAATTGTAATTTTTAGACATTTCTGCCATAAATAGTACTCCTTATTATATCAATTTAAGAATTCTTACTGATTTTAATACAAATATGTATAAGCAATTCAGTTTTAGTAATCTCAATATCATATCTTCTTTATCTTTAAAGATTATAATGGAAGTAGTCAACATTTAGACATTTCTGCCATAAATACTATTCATTATCATATCAATTTACGAATTCTTTGTGATTTTGATATAAATATGTATAAGGAATTCAATTTTAATAATCGCAATATGATATCTTTTTTATATTTGAAGATATGACCCTTTTATGATGGAAGTTGTCAACTTTTATACATTTCTGCAATAAATACTATTCCTTATTATATCAATTTAAGAATTCTTAGTGATTTTAATATAAATATGTATAAGGAATTCAATTTTAATAATCCCAATATGATATCTTTTTTATATTTGAAGATATGACCCTATTATGATGGAAGTAGTCAACAATTAGACATTTCTGTCATAAACACTATTCCTTATTATATCAATTTAAGAATTCTTAGTAATTTTAATATAAATATGCATAAGGAATTCAATTTTAATAATCCCAATATGATATCTTTTTATATTTGAAGATATGACCCTATTATGATCTAAGTAGTCAACAATTAGACATTTCTGCCATAAATACTATTCCTTATTATATCAATTTAAGAATACTTAGTGATTTTAATATAAATATGTATAAGGAATTCAATTTTAATAATCCCAATATGATATCTTTTTTATATTTGAAGAGATGACCCTATTTTGATGGAAGTAGTCAACAATTAGACATTTCTGCCATAAATACTATTCCTTATCATATCAATTTAAGAATTCTTAGTGATTTTGATATAAATATGTATAAGGAATTCAATTTTAATAATCCCAATATGATATCTTTTTTATATTTGAAGATATGACCCTATTATGATGGAAGTAGTCAACAATTAGACATTTCTGCCATAAATACTATTCCTTATTATATAAATTTAAGAATTCTTAGTGATTTTAATATAAATATGTATAAGGAATTCAATTTTAATAATCCCAATATGATATCTTTTTTATATTTGAAGATATGACCCTATTATGATGGAAGTAGTCAACAATTAGACATTTCTGCCATAAATACTATTCCTTATCATATCAATTTAAGAATTCTTAGTGATTTTGATATAAATATGTATAAGGAATTCAATTTTAATAATCCCAATATGATATCTTTTTTATATTTGAAGATATGACCCTATTATGATGGAAGTAGTCAACAATTAGACATTTCTGCCATAAATACTATTCCTTATTATATAAATTTAAGAATTCTTAGTGATTTTAATATAAATATGTATAAGGAATTCAATTTTAATAATCCCAATATGATATCTTTTTTATATTTGAAGATATGACCCTATTATGATGGAAGTAGTCAACAATTAGACATTTCTGCCATAAATACTATTCCTTATTATATCAATTTAAGAATCCTTAGTGATTTTAATATAAATATGTATAAGGAATTCTGCTTTAGTAATCCCAATATCATATCTTCTGTATCTTTAAAGATATGACCATATTATGATGGATGTAGTTAACTTTTACACATTTCTGCCATAAATACTATTCCTTATTATATCAATTTAAGAATTCTTAGTGATTTTGATATAAATATGTATAAGGAATTCAATTTTAATAATCCCAATATGATATCTTTTTTATATTTCAAGATATGACCCTATTATGATGGAAGTAGTCAACAATTAGACATTTCTGCCATAAATACTATTCCTTATCATATCAATTTAAGAATCCTTAGTGATTTTAATATAAATATGTATAAGGAATTCAATTTTAATAATCCCAATATAATATCTTTTTTATATTTAAGATATGGCCCTATTATGATGGAAGTAGTCAACAATTAGATATTTCTGCCATAAATGTTATTCCTTATTATATCAATTTAAGAATTCTTAGTAATTTTAATATAAATATGTATAAGAAATTCAATTTTAATAATCCCAATATGATATCTTTTTTATATTTTAAGATATGACCCTATTATGATAGAAGTAGTCAACTTTTAGACATTTCTACCATAAATACTATTCCTTATTATATCAATTTAAGAATCCTTAGTGATTTTAATATAAATATGTATAAGGAATTCTGCTTTAGTAATCCCAATATCATATCTTCTGTATCTTTAAAGATATGACCATATTATGATGGATGTAGTTAACTTTTACACATTTCTGCCATAAATACTATTCCTTATCATATAAATTTAAGAATTCTTAGTGATTTTAATATAAATATGTATAAGGAATTCAATTTTAATAATCCCAATATGATATCTTTTTTATATTTATGTCGTCATCATGACGTGACCTGTCAAATACCAAGCTGTACCTATAAGCCCTTTAGTTGATCCTATAAACCCTTTAGCTGCTTATGTAAGACTTTTAATAGCCCGTACTGCTGAACATGTTAAAGCTGGTTCTATAAGCCCAGGTTCAGCAGCTTATGTGAGCAACTAATGGGATTCTAGGATCAGCTATAAGGCTTGTAGGAACAGCTTTTTTAGGTTCAGCAGCTTATGTGAGTAGTTCAAGGGTTTATAGAGTCAGATAAAGGGCTTATATGAACAGCTCGGTATTTGAAAGGCATGTTATAATGAAGTCACAAATCCAAGATGGCGATTTTCGGTAACCCCTTTTTTAAAAATACATCCGATTTTGTGGCCAGACCTACATAGCTTATCTACTTAATCCCAATATTATATATTCTTTATCTTTAAAGATATGAACATGTCATGATGAAAAAAATAACCCAACTTTTGAGATAAATATTATTTGATGTTATATAACTCTGTATTTGTTTCCAGCAATGTCAAAAGAAGAAAACAGTAGTAGCACTAAAACCGAATCGAAATCTAGTGAAACAAGTTGTGAAATTGATGATAATATATCAACAACACCTCCAAGTTCAGAATTAGAGGAACATCCTCCTCCGATCCGTTCCAACTCACTCAATGCTCAGATAAATCTATCAAACTACGATACCGAATCAGTAAACAGCCTTCAATTTGCTGATATCCCTACTGAAACGGAGGATACTGTAAAAAATGACGACTTTAGTGATTTTACAAGTTTTCAATCAACTCAGAAAGCTGATGATTTCAACGTATGGACGAATACAATGGTACCATTAAGGGAAACATACATAAACACAACTGAAACCAAAAAGTCTGAAAACGAGCTACCTGGTTGGCTTCAACCAACCATTTTAACACCAGTCCTACCGCGTAAAACCGATGAGATTACAAAAGAAGATTTAGATGAGGAGGAGGAGGATGAATTTACAGATTTCCAAATGAGTTTACCCCCAAACAAACCAACGTTAACAGTGCTACCGTTGGACCCAAAACCGCATGAGATTACAAAAGAACCAACTAAGTCAGAATTCACTGGGTTTGCAACAATATTGCAACCTGTTTCCGTATATAATGCACCCACTGTAAAATCAAATGAAATTAATTGGCCGGATCCTGGTATAACAGAAGAGGAGTTATCACGGTTTGATTTATATACAAAAAGTACTGATGCTACTAAAAGTATTGTAGCTGCTAATAGTAATGTCGTTACTAATAGTAATGTTGCTACTAATAGTAATGTTGTTACTAATTGTAATGTTGTTACTAAAAGTAATGATGCTACTAAAAGTAATGTAGCAGCTAATAGTAATGTAGCTACTAAAAGTAATGTGGCTACTAAAAGTAATGTGGCTACTAATAGTAATGTCACTACTAAAAGTAATGAGGCTACTAAAAGTATAGTAGTTGATAAATGGGATCGTGAAAGAAAAATGAGTGGTAGTGCAGGTTCAATGTTTGTGGGAAAATCCGTGGTAGTTCCCGCCAATAAAGTAGTTTTGTCGTCAAAAGAAGTCATGCTGCCGCCTCACAATAAAGTAGTCATTTCAAAAGACTTAGTGCTGCCCATTTTAGAAAGCTCGCCTAGAAAATACGCTCCGTACAAACAAACCCCCGATGATGACGATTGGAGCGATTTCGTATCAAACCAAGATACCCTAAAATCAAAAGTCCAGGAGCGCACAGCAACACCTGAACTATCCCTTTCAATCCCCCAACTAAGTCAAATCCAGCCACCTAAACTACCAATACCTGTAATCACACCAACTGGTTTGATGCAAACCAAAATCCCCACCACAACAACCCCTATAATACAACCAAAAATCATTCAAACACCCTTACATATAAACCCACCACAGGATGGCTACCAACCGGCAATAATCAGCCAACAATTCGCCATGCAAATGAGCCAAAACGTATTCACCGGCTACCTACAAAGCTCCAACTATCAAACAACATCAATCCCCGCAAACGTCTCCGAAAATTTCCACTTCATAAACGGATCCAAACCAACTGTATCCGATGAAAATGACGAGTGGTCGGATTTCATTTCCAGCCGACCAACAGCCTCCGCAACCACAAACAGCTATATGCCACCATACCCAAACGGTTTGAACATTATAACCAACCCCACTACCCATTACAGCAAACACGTTACTAACGGCGTGTTTAACAACATCGCCAGTTTATCCGACCTCCCCGAGCTGGACTTCTCCGCCCCGAAGAACCGTCAGAACCACAAGAAATGACCAAAGGAGAACGTTATGCTGTAGTCGATGGCAGCATATTGAAAAACATATTGCCAAAAAAAAAATAATAACAAGTTCTCTTCTCGCAGTATTGGATTAGGCGCCGATCAAATTGTAAATTCGTGCAATAGTTGAAAAGGCCGAGTGATATTACGTTACTTAATGTTACTAATTTATTACATAAAGCTAAGCTGGTTCGAAAGTGCTGTTTACTACCAATGCAGATTGTGATAATTTGTTTCGTTTATCCGGTTTACTGATTTTGTGAGCACTGTTGTTGGTGGAGATAATTTTTTTGTTTACGTTTCTAGTTGAATCAGTATTTATATATAGTTGTTTAATATGCATTAGTTGTGTACTTACGTGATTTTTACCTACGTCCATGTGTATATATTGTGTAGTGAATACAGAGAGAGGATAATTATATGAATATAATTATTATAATTATTAATTATAAATCATTCCATTTATTGCAAAGTTAATAAAGGTGCTTTTAAAGTTTTATTTGGTACTTGAGGGTATTTTTTAACTGGTGTAGTAAATATTTTAATGGAATGTGCATATATTCTAGTTAACATAAACACCAGTTGTTTGTTATTCTGAACATTTTTCAATAATTTTGATTATGTTCAAATGTTGGAAGTTATGAGATACTGAATAGGGGTATGTAGAAATATATGTATGGTGAACTGCAAATATTAAGCGTGAATTACATTGTACTTCGTCAAGAAACTTGAACAAGTTTTAATTTAACTAACTTTCCCGCCATTTGGCCTCCAGGCGGACAACCCAAAAAAAGCCTAACACCAACAGTTATTGCTGCCTAATAAGGGACCTTACATGGTCAATAATACTGTCAATATTTGCGTCAATCCTCCTTTTATATTTATCAAGTACTCAATTACCCAATAAAGATTAGTATTCTCTTCATTACATCATTACTATACCTTACATGATGAGTAATACTGGCAACATTTTAGAATAAGCCACATTTTAAACATATTATCGTACAGTAATAATGTCATTATTCTAAAATATTGACAGTATTATTGATCAATTTTAGAATAATGAAAATTTTAAACATATCATACAGTAATACTGTCATTATTCTAAAATATTGACAATTATATTGATCATGTAAGGTGCCTTTATAAGGAAAGTATTGTTATCACGTAATACATCTAATTTTGTCTTTTCTTTACCTTTTATGACTAATATTTGCAAATATAGTCGAAATACACTATTGTTGGAAAATGTCTGTGGGTGTGGATGTATCCATAGACAACCAACAACAAGATGTTCTTATGCGAAGGTGCAAATTTTATAAAAAGTTTAAATCTTCTCGCAACATTAAAATGAATTATTTTTTAAGAAATATCTTAAATTTTGATTGGAACTTAATGAATTAATTCGGAAACTTGACCAGATATTTCAACCAATTTTACCTAGGTATTTCAACAAATATAAGCAACAAATAAAGTTGCATAAAGAATTTAAATATTATGCTAAACATGCGATAAATCCATTTAAAAAGCCATAAATAAATTAGCATCAAATTATCATAATTAGTACGATTCTACAAGTACCATTTATGATGTAATTGTAGCAAATTAAACCCGAATATTTATTATCCCGTTACAATCATCAAAATTCTTCGGGCGGTGGTGGTGGTGGGGAGAACCGGTGTTTCTGTCAGCGGCACGTCACTTATTAATTTCATGTCATCCGCGTGAAACGTACACGTTTCACATTGCAAAGAGTCACAAGTAAGAAAAACTGAGAAAATACAGGTTGGCCCTCATTAAACCATTATCGTTTTTGCTTTACAGCCCGCCATGGGTCGATTATTTACCTTAATGGGGTTCGCGGGGATGCTGACCATCCAAGTGATCGTCGGTATTGTGATATTACTGTTGCTGCCGAATGTGCCGCCCTATAGTAAATTCGAAAAATCGTACAGGTATGTGTTGCTGAATTTTTTGATTATTTGCTAAGTCATTGCATGTAGAAAATTTCGTGTAATTCATTATGCATATACTTTTATTTTGCGTGTAATGTTTTCTGGTTTTTGGGTTGCTGTAGCACAGTAGATCAACATAAGTCACAGTGTAGACAGGCTAGCAAATGACCTGTTGTAATTACTTTCCTTTTTATTACCAGTGCATTTATTGTGGAACCTAAACATCAGAAGCTTGTTATCCTAAACATTTTTCAATAACTATTTCATTATTTCCAAATGTTGGAAGATATGAGATACATAATAGGGGCACAGTGTATGTAGAAATATATGTATGATGATACTACTGCAAATACTGTCTAATTACTTTCCTTTTTATGATCAGTACATATATTGTGGAACCTAAACATCAGAAGCTTGTTATCCTAAACATTTTTCAATAACTATTTCATTATTTTCAAATGTTAGAAGATATGAGATACATAATAGGGGCACAGTGTATGTAGAAATATATTTATGATGATACTACTGCAAATATTAATACATTATAATTCATTATGAAACAAGTTGTATTTTCTGAATACAGCACTGCTGTATTATTCCAGATTTACATGTGTATAGTAGCTAAAGCAAGTTACTAAATTTAGTTACTTGCATCATATGAAACATGTCTGTTTAGTACTAGTGCAAGTAAATAATTTAGGTATCTGTTTAGTAAAGCAAATAGAAAACATTTCTACTTACTTGTGCAAGTAGCTTAGCCCCATTTTCATGAACTTTGTAGTTATAGACACTCCAGTTTAGTGTTTAGTAGAGTGTTTAGTTTAGTAGAGTATTTGTGTGACACTTTTCTAACATGAAATTAAAATGTCATGTTGAAATGAAGACACCACTATGAAATTTGTAGAAGCTTATGATGTAGAATTTGTAGAAGCTTATAATGTTTGTGGTACACCATGACATCTATTTATAAACTTAAACATGTTAGAGAAGCAGCAGATGAGAAAATAATGGGAATATAAGGGTTTGGAATCTAATACTTCTTCACAAAAATGCGGAATGCATGTTTTCACTATGATGAGCCTTTTTGCACTTCTTACTACATTGAATGTAAACATACACTAAACAAAAAAATGGTTTAGTCAAGCTACTTGCCTTATGCCCATATTCACCAACATCCCATAAACTTGATAGGTCCCATAAGCTCTTGAATGGATAAATTGACAATGTCATTGTGACAGAATATGCCAAAACAAATGTCAAACACCTTGAATAGTGCTTGTGATTGGAGGTTTGATAACACCTTTTGTTTAATTATTCAGTGTTTGCAATAGAGAGAATCTAAAGTAACTACATTCCCTAGATAATGTATTTATTGTTGATATAACAATGAATAATTATGGGTTCAATAGCTATTGATAAAGGCAAGTTACACTATCATAATACTGTCAATATTTTAGAATAATGACAGTATTACTTTACAATAATATATTTATAATGTTCATGATTCTAAAATATTGCCAGTATTACTTAACATGTAAGGTATAGTAATGATGGAATGAAAAAAATACAGTTTTGTAATGCAGAATGCATGTTTTCACAATGATGAACCTTTTTGTACTTCCATGTTTACATTCAATGTAGTAAATTGAATGTGAACATACACTAAACGAAAAAATGTTTTAGTGAAGTTAATTGCCTTATGCCTGTATTCACCAACATCCCATAAACTTTATAGGTGCCATAAGCTGAATGGATAAATTAACAACATCATTGTGACAGAATATTCCCAAACAAATGTCAAACACCTTAAATAGCACTTGTGATTGGAGCTTTGATGACACCTTTTGTTTAATTATTCAGTGTTTCCAATAGAGAGAATCTAAAGTAACTACATTCACTAGATAATGTATTTATTGTCGCTAAACAACAAATACTTATTGGCTATTGATAGATTTATGGAACATTGGTGAATATGGGTTAGTAACCTGCTTTAGCTACTATACATGTGTAAATCCAGCATAAGGAAGGTATTATTATCAGGAAATATTTCAAATTTTTTACTTCTCTTTATTTCATAACTAATATAATCAAAATAGACTGTTGGAAAATGTCTGTTTGTGTGTGTGATTGTGATTAAAATTAAAACCATACCTTCCTTATGCTGTATAAGGAAGGTATTGTTATCATTTTGCTATATTTGGAAAGTAATAATGGTGAAATAGACTTTTTTTTGTAAGAAATGTGTTGCTGTTAATAATATGATTGATTATCAATATTTTTACAAATTGATATTGATGCATGTATAGAATAACGACATATGTTATCAGTTATTAGTAAGTGAACTGTATAATTAACTAGCACTTCATATATTTTCTCAGTATAATCATGATTCATGTTATTTAATAATATTATAGAATCATGGTAATTGCTCATTAATATCATGTGGCATATAAAGTTATTTTTAACTTATTTTATTGATACAGATAAAGAAAAATAACTGTTATCATTTATTATTAACCATACTGTTTCCTAGCACTAGCACTTTATATAATTTGCAAATATGATCATGATCATGATTCATAATACTTAATAATTGTATTGAATCATAGCATAAGCAGGTAGTCCAAGGGGGCTGACTACCTGCTTATGCTATGCTATTTTTTGAAAATGTGTGTATAGGTATGAAAAAATGTGAAAACATATGGGGAAAACTTGAATCGAATTGAAATATCTTAAATTTTCATTGATGTAATTAATTCATGTGAAACAAAAGTATTGAATGGTGGCTTTCATCTGACATTGCAGTACATAATTCATTTTAGATTGGTGTAGGTCATAGTGCATTTTTCATGATATTAATTAAACAAGATAAAGATATCATCAGTTTTATTTAATATGCATACATGATAATGAATACCAAATATCATTTCTCAACAAACAAATGTGAATGATATGTTAAATCAAATTATTTCTCAAAAAATTTATTTCAACATTAAGTAGAAAAATATCCCAAATGATCTGTAATAAATTATTTCTTTAACTCCTCAAATATGTTTCGCTTACTAGGTTGTTATTTTTGTTGTAACATCTTTCCACAGAGTAACGCCGTCTTTGCCTCTTGAGGGCAGTTTGGCGCTCAACGAGAAGTTGAATGACGCCGAGCTGTGGCATCACGGCGACTTCAAAGGCCCAGAGGCGTTTGCCGAGTACAACGGCGAGCTGTACGCCTCACTGCACAGCGGTGAAATTGTCAAACTCTCAGGCAATGATCATATCACACCAATTGTCAAATTTGGTAAACCATGCCAGTATCATTTCGAGGAGCGCATCTGTGGGCGCCCACTGGGCATCAAGTTCGACAAGAGCGGACAACTGTATGCAGCTGATGCATACTATGGAATATGGAAGGTTGATGTTAAAACGGGTATGTAGTCAGTAATCAATAAGAATAAAAATAACATACAGTCGGTATAACTCAAGGCTACAGACTAGTCTTATGCCCGTATTCACCAACATCTCATAAACTTTATAGGTCCCATAAGCTATTGAATGTTTCAGGTGAAAAAGTTCAGTTAGTATCTCCCGACGTTGAAATCGAAGGCAGTCGCCCCAAACTGTTCAACAGCATTGCAATAGCAAGTGACGGATCGATTTATTGGACAGACTCCAGCACGAATTTCTTACTTGAGGACGGATTATTCGATATGTTGTCCGATGGCAGTGGGAGGTAATTATAAACGTTTTTTTTAAATTTAAATATTGTTCGCACACTGCGTTTATCGGCATGCAATGGATAAGAATAATGGACTTTAACAATGAAGCTATTTGCCATGATAAGCTTATCATATGTACACTTTTTACACTAGTTCATAGTTTAATGCACATTTGCATGTGCATACTTTTATTTACCAGTAAATTCATTATAATTGTTTGTAAGTGAGAAAGTAATAAGTTTACATTTTTATATTGTTACTTATTATATAAAGTTTAATGATTCTATTTTGTAGCAGGTTCAGTTGAATAATCACGATTATTAAATGACTTACTTTTTCATATATACAGATTTATATATTTAAATCAATGTCTAACATGCAACAAGATATTTAGTGTCTTGGGTCAGATAGAAAAGCTTCTATACAGGGTGATTTATAACAGACAAAAATGAAATATTATATACATCATTGAATTTTAAGCTGAAAGCATGAAATAACGCTAGTTATGAATGGCCTTGTATATGTCATAAAAATAAAAATATGATAATCCTTGAAATATTCCAGAGTACTTCGTTATAATCCGAATACAAAACGCAACGCCGTGCTGATAGATAACCTCCATTTCGCCAATGGACTAGCATTATCTAAAAATGAAGACTTCTTAATAATTAGTGAGACGGGCCAAAGTAAAATTCACCGCTACTACTTGAAGGGCCCTAAAGCTGGTACACATGACGTCTTTTTGGATGGTCTACCTGGTCTACCAGATAACTTAACTCCTGATGGACATGGAGGATTTTTCGTGCCTTTAGTTGCAGCCCGCGACGCAGATCATCCATCACCAATGCAAATATTCTTGCCATTCCCTAGAATCCGCAAGCTGCTCGCAAGAGTACTAGGGCTTGTTGAACTATCATTCTCATTATACGACCAAGTCTATCCAAATCATTTCGCCAAACTTGGCGTGCACTACGTCGGCAATTTTGCCTCCACGGCTATTTTCACAAACGGCACGCGCGTCTCCGTTCTGCACGTGGACGAATCCGGAAAAATATTGGATAGTTTACACGGGACCAACGGACGAATAACCGGAATCTGCGAAGTTGCTGTTTATAAAGACCACCTACTTTTAGGATCGCCGTTTAACGAATATGTCGGTCGTTTACCTTTAAGTGCTGTTGGTTACGATCACTTAAAGCAGACGGTTGTCAAGAAACAAACACCACCAGTTGCGGAAGTACCTAAAAAAACTCAACCTACTACTACTGAAAAACCGAAGGCTACTACTCAAAAGCCTGTAGCTAAACCACAACCGACTCAGGCTCCAAAGCCACAACCTACTCAGGCACCAAAGCCTCAACCAACTCAGGCACCAAAGCCACAACCCACTCAGGCTCCAAAACCGCAACCAACACAAGCGCCTAAACCGGCAACTACTCAGGCACCTAAACAAGAAACTGCACCTCCAAAGCAGGCCGTCAAACCTCAAACTCCACCCACACAGGCACCCAAAGTAAAAACTCCTCCGCCCACACAAGCGCCCAAACCTCAAACACCCCCACCCACGCAAGCACCTAAACAACAAACTCCCCCACCAAAACAAGCGCCGAAACCTCAATCCCCCCCACCTACACAAGTGCCTAAACCGCAAACTCCTCCACCTACACAAGCTTCAAAACCACAAACACCTCCACCAACACAAGCACCTAAACCTCAAACACCCCCACCAACACAAGCACCCAAACCTCAAACACCCCCACCAACACAAGCACCTAAACCTCAAACACCCCCACCAACTCAAGCACCCAAACCTCAAACGCCCCCACCCAAGCAAGCACCTAAACCTCAAACGCCGCAAGCGCCCAAACCGGCCACCACTCAACCCCCCAAACAAGAATCTAAACCACAACCAGCCAAAGAATCTCAACGCACAACCCCCCCTAGTCAAACCCCACCCACAAAACCCGTGCCAACTAATAGCAACGAGCCTAAACCCAAGGCGTAATTCCACACAGCTGTGATTAACAAAAAAAATAAAGAAAAACATCCAAGATGTTTCACATAGATTTGACATTAACTTGTAACATTCCTCTTGTTATTATTATTACTTTTATTCTGTAAAAGAAAATACTCTTCCATTTGATTATTCGGCAGCTTTACGATATTTTAATTTTTTTTATTACTCCTCGTTTCGTGGGTGTACTTCCATATTTACTGAAGGCAGTCGTTGCGTGTTTTATACAGCCGTTTGTTAAATAAAACAAAATATTGTACGGATCAACAAGGTTTATTTATTTATTTAATTACAAGTGTTTTTTGGCGTACGCTTCGGCGGCCTGCAAGCCGCTCTGCAGCAGCGCGCGCCAATCCGACGTCACCTTTCTGCTCTTCATGTTGCAGACGAGGAGGGCGTCCTGGCCTTTGGGCGCTGCGATTTGGGACCCGAATATTTGACCGATCACCTGTATCCATTGCTGCGCGTCGAAGTTCGGGTTTACTAAATCCTAGTATAAACAGAGAACATATAGTATTTTATAGATGGTTTCGTTTATCGTTCCTAGCAGCTACGAACGGCTCGCACAGGAGCTACTCGTCGCGTAATGAACAACTGAGAATTTTCTTGTACCATTTCGATAGTATAACATTATATATAAATTGAAATCATGACAAGCGCTAAGGGGCGAGGCAATATCGCTCATTCCAGGAGACTATCGAGAACATTTCGAGACGAGCAGCTCCCGAACGTTCAACGAAAGCGGCTTATATACAACATACGTGTAGTGATAGTTATTACTTGTTTTTTTGATAATCTCATAATTCTTTACATTCTTTACGAATTGTTCTTACATTCAGAGTGCGTTCGCGGAGAAAACAATAGATCCCATACACAATTGCTCCGTACAAGATGGCATGAACGAATAAATTAGTCGCAGCGGATTTATTGATTCGCTAATCAATAAATTGGTCGCTGCTAAACGACACGGTGTTTAGGCATTATAAGTGCCTTTCGTTTATCACTCTGGGCTGGTACACGCTTATTGTTTTTTGTTCTATTTGCCGCTTCCGATGCGCAGAATTCTACCTCGGCCCTTACAACCGGCGGCGCACGACCGTAAGACGTGAGCGATACACTGCACGTCACGGGGGCGACTAGCAATGATAAACCATGCTAAACGAAAGCGCCTATACAAACTAAATATCTGAGTTTTTAAGTGAATCTATTTTAATACAGCCCAGCCTCGCTAGTAGTAGAAGTTCCACAACTATAATTATTTTTAATTATCAGATTATAATTCATTAAATATAATCCAATACTTTTTTATTGGACAAAATCTACTTTTATAATAAATACGAATTTATTTTAAACTATGATACGCCACTGGTACGTCGCCATGTCAAACGGATGCGCGCGCAACAACAGCTGAAGTGCGATTGACAGGTTAACCGCGCGTCGTTTCAACTCCTGATTTTAAAAGGCTGAACTTAAGGTAAAAACAATCAATCCAATTATAAAATTACCACCAAACTGTTCCTTATTACACGCGATTTCCAATGATGTAACTCACAACGCTGTAACTTAATTTTTCTGTGAGATATCGCGGTGGCGTCACATGGACTTGATTTGTACGTGCTAAATAACGCCATATTTTGTTGTTGAATTACATTGGAATAATAATGGAGCTTATAGGCGCTTTCGTTTATCATGGCTAATCGCCACCGTGGCGTGCAGTATCGCTTAAGTCTTGCGGTCGTGCGCCGCCGATTGTAAGCCTAGGTAGAATTATGCTCATTGGGCAGCGGCAAATAGAACAAGAAACAATAAGCGCGTACCAGTCCAGAGTGATAAACGAAAGGCACTTATGTGCGGCGTATGTTTCAAGTAGATAACATTTTACTAGCATTGTAATGATATAAATCGGACAAAATCCAATTTTATAATAAATAAGAGTTTATTGAAAACCCTATGATGCGCCACTGGCACGCCGCGGATGCGCGCGCAACAACAGTTGAAGTGCGATTGACAAGTTAACCGCGCGTTGTTTCAACTCCTGATTTCAAACGGCTGAAAATAAGGTAAAATCAATCAATGCAATTATAAAATTACCACCAAACTGTTCCTTATTGCACGCGATTTCATATGATATAACTCACAACGCTGTAACTTAATTTTTCTGTAAGACATCGCGATGGCGTCACTTGTGCGCGTCTTACATTGAGCAACGGCAACTCGCAATCGCAACTTGCAATAGATCGCTGCAATAGATTTTCAGTTAAAATTGCACGTGCAACTATTTCCGTATTACATTCGGCAACTTGCAATAGCAATAAGAATAACAGCTGATATTAAGCCTACAGAGGTAAACAAACCGAAGTGCCAATATAAGAAATATAAAATTCTAACTTAACCTAAAAAGCATATAGTATAAACAACGATAAAGTTTATCGGGCTAGTTATTTTACGATGGGAATTTTATGAACCCCATAACTAAACCTAACAATTGTATTACGATGTATAATGTATATAAAATCAAGTTAACAATAGTTTAATATAACATAATAAATTTCTATGATTGGCAGCATTGGGAGTTGCACGCAATGGTTGCCCGGAATTAGAACATGTTCTAATCGACGCAACTACTTGCTTGCAATGTGTTGCTCGGGCAATTAGTGTATTACACTGAGCAACTTCATGTCAAAATCGATTGATTGCACGCGCAATCTTGCTCAATGTAAAACGCGCATAATAAGACTTGTACGCGATAAACAACGCAATTTTTTGCAGTCGAATTACATTCGTATAATAATGCAGCTTATGTGCGGCGTATGGTTAAAGTAGATAACATTTTACTAGCTTTGTAATAATATAAGAGTTTATTGAAAACCCTATGATACGCCACTGACACACCGCGGATGCGCACGAAACTTCAGATGAATTGCGATTGACAGGTTAACCGCGCGTCGTTTCAACTCCTGATTTCAAACGGCTGAAAATAAGGTAAAAACAATCAATGCAATTATAAATATACCACCAAACCGTTCCTTATTAAACGCGATTTCTAATGATATAACTCACACTGCTGTAACTTAATTTTTCTGTAAGACATCGCGATGGCGTCACTTGGATTTGTACGCGATAAACAACGCCAGTTTTTGTTGTGAATTACATTCGTATAATATGCAGCTTATGTTTAGCGTATGTTTCAAGTAGATAACATTTTACTAGCTTTGTAATGATATAAATCGGACAAAATCCAATTTTATAACAAATACAGTTTATTGAAAACCCTACGATACGCCGCGGATGCGCGCGCAACAATAGTTGTAGTGCGATTGACAGGTTAACCGCGCGTCGTTTCAACTCCTGATTTAAAACGGCTGAAAATAAGGTAAAAACAATCAATCCAATTCTAAAATTACTACTAAACTGTTCCTTATTACACGCGATTTCCAATGATGTAACTCACAACGCTGTAACTTAATTTTTCTATGAGATATCGCGGTGGCGTCACTTGACTTAAATTGTAGGGGCTAAACAGCGCCATAGTTTGTTGTTGAATTACATTCGTATAATAATACAGCGTATGTTAAAAGTGTACATCTTTTGAGTAGCTTTGTAATGATATGAGCTGCCACCATGGGTTGGTTGTCTATGGTTGCCACACGGCACGAGATTTAATATATATAATTGTATGTGCTTGGATTTTGTGTGAATTACATATAAGTTGCATGTAGTGCCACTTTAATGGATACAAACAGAAATCCATTATTATTACGATAATGAGTAGTAGTAAATTACCAAGGACTGTAACAAGTATACTTATACTTATATACAGTCTTGTACTACCGTAATACAAGTATACTTGTAATTGTTGATAATTTACTACTCATTACCATAATAATAGTTTATTGCTGTTTGTATGCAGCACTGCATGCAACTTACATGTGAGATTCAGACAGAATCCAAGCACATACAAACCCTACAATGTTCACACATACAATTTTCATTTAGTCATATGCCGGTTTTTATCTATTGAAATCTTGTACTGTAGAGTTGTTAAAGTACAGGTATCGACTATTTATACACAAAATCCAAGCACATACAAACCCTACAATGTTCACACATACTATTTTCATTTAGCCATATGCCGGTTTTTATCTATTGAAATCTTGTACTGTAGAGTTGTTAAACTACAGGCATCGACTATTTATTTACAGAAAAACTAGTTAACTGTATGCAACTCAACACACATCTCAAGCGATACAACGCTGTAGGTTAAGTTAAAAACTAACCTTCGCGGGAGCTGCTGCGCATCATGTGCCGGGTACGCGGGAAAATGATTCACTCTTATTATAACATCGTTTACTAACTTGTGTCTCCGGGAAATTCGTGATTATATGTGTATCTTCGCGGTGGTAGTTCTTAAAACAGACAAGAAGGTGCGTGATAGTGGTAAACATCCGTGGCTTCGCGGGTACAGTTGGAGATAGTGCGGGTAGAACAAAACATGTGATAGTATTTTCTTGTATACATCGAATGGTTTAGTGCATCGTAAACAAATCTGTCGGTGATTTCGGATTGTTTTTTGCTGGTATGTTACGTTTGATTGTATTATATACTTGTTATTTTTTCATAATTGTTTTCTCTGTCATTTTGTTTCTCATACATTTATACTAATGTTTGCCGTAGTTTTCATGCAACCCCAATCGGTGCAATCCGTTTTACTTAGCCTGAAACATCCTCGCAAAATTCAGAAATAAACGCGTTCGTATTTAGCTTTTGTTATTGGTTATAGTGTTGTCGCGATTATACATTGTTTAATGAACGTCTCGCGAAATGATGAAAGTACTATACTCGTACAGTCCTGAATCCACTTTCATCATCAATTTTCATTTCTATTTCCTCAATTTTAACTCTTAAAGGCACCTTACACGTTCAATATTACTGTCAATATTTTAGAACAGTAATACTGTACGATAATACGTTTAAAATGTTAATTATTCTAAAATATTGCCAGTATTACTCATCCTGTAAGTTATAGTAATGATGTAATGAAGAGAATACTGATCTTTATACGGATAATTGATGACTTGATAAATATAAAAGGAAGATTGAAGTAAATATTGACAGTATTACGATTGACAGTATTATTGACCATGTAAGGTGCCTTTTAGGATTCATTCGTAATATTTATCTGGGACGCTGAGTAGTGAATTCATTCAATAGTTTTTACATTGTCCTTTTTTATAAATGTAAATAATAATACATACACATACCAGTCGTAGGGTGGCTTTTTGTATCTACAAGCCATTTGGCATAACTTTAGTGGCTGTTTTTGACCTTCCTCCCCTATGTATTAGATTTCTTTCGTCCTACAATCATGTCCAACTGATTTTCTTATTGTGATTTTGCTTATAGCTTCGTACGTTATCTCGTCTTCTCCAATTCCTTTTTGTTGTGCTGCTTTCGTTTTAATTTCTGTTATATTAATGGGATCTTCCTGGTTCGTTTTTTATTCTTCTGCGTCCACTCTCTGCAATTCTTCAAAGTATTACTTCATTACGTCGTTTTTCTACCAGTATTTCTCCGTTTCTGCTCCTCATTTGTGTTGATTGCAAATTTAATTTTCTAGATTCTTTATTACCTTTTTTGTTCCATGTACTTAGTTGTATGTATTTTTCCTTTGTCATGTCTTTGTTCCTTGCTGTTTTCATCTTCTGTATGTCGATGCGTTAATTGATTATATTCTATATAAGTGTGAATCCACCTCTTAGCAATCTACATATCTAGATTTCGATCTTATTAGATCTCATCAGTGTAGCTCAGCTAGTGAGGATGAATTCACATAATATCTCGAGTGGATATATACAAAATATTGCATTGCTAACGTATAATTTTTTATTATATTCTGTTTTTTTTTACCTTCTTGAGTTTCTCTGTTTCAATCCAACCATATTTTGAGTCGTTAACCACAATCTTTTGGTAGTCTACCTTTTTACGGTGAGTACAGACCCCGCCCCTAGGCTGTGTGCACTGCGACCCTTCACAGACCTAATGTGGCTCATACAACATCCGTGATATACAAGCCTGTTATATGTGCAATGGAAATGAAGCAAGAAGGACATGCCTAATTTCCTTCTGCATTTCCCGCTCTTGAAATCATCTTCAATCTATATTTCTGTTTCTTTTATCCTATTCTTGTGCTTCATAACACTCATTTTTGCCTGTCTGCTTTCTTTCTGTCGTGCTTCTTGTCTTTTGCTAATTTCCTTCTGCATTTCCCGCTCTTGAAATGTTAAATCATCTTCAATCTATATTTCTGTTTGTTTTGCCCTGTTCTTGTGCTCCATAACATCCATTTTTGCCTGTCTGCTTTCTTTCTGTCGTACTTCTTTTCTTTTGCTAATTTCCTTCTGTATTTTCCGCTTTTGAAATGTCAAATCATCTTCAATCTAGATTTTTGTTTCATTTATCTTGTTCTTGTGCGTCATAACATCCATTTTTGCCTGTTTGCTTTCTTTCTGTCGTGCTTCTTTTCTTTTAGTAATTTTCTTCCGTATTTACCGCTCTTGAAACGTCAAATCATCTTCAATCTATATTTCTGTTTGTTTTACCCTGTTCTTGTGCTTCATAACATCCATTTGTGCCTGTCTGCTTTCTTTCTGTCGAGCTTCTTTTCTTTTGGTAATTTTCTTCTGTATTTCCCGCTCTTGAAATGTCAAATCATCTTCAATCTATATTTTTGTTTCTTTTATCCTATTCTTGTGCTTCATAACATCCATTTTTGCCTTTTTGCTTACTTTCTGTCGTGCTTCGTTTCTTTTGCTAATTTCCTTCTATAATTCCCGCTCTTGAAATGTTAAATCATCTTCAATCTATATTTCTGTTTGTTTTGCCCTGTTCTTGTGCTTCATAACATCCATTTTTGCCTGTCTGCTTTCTTTCTGTCGTACTTCTTTTCTTTTGGTAATTTTCTTCTGTATTCCCCGCTCTTGAAATGTCAAATCATCTTCAATCTATATTTTTGTTTCTTTTATCCTATTCTTGTACTTTATAACATCCATTTTTGCCTTTTTGCTTACTTTCTGTCGTGCTTCGTTTCTTTTGCTAATTTCCTTCTATAATTTCCGCTCTTGAAATGTTAAATCATCTTCAATCTATATTTCTGTTTGTTTTGCCCTGTTCTTGTGCTTCATAACATTCATTTATGCCTGTCTGCTTTCTTTCTGTCGTACTTCTTTTCTTTTGGTAATTTTCTTCTGTATTCCCCGCTCTTGAAATGTCAAATCATCTTCAATCTATATTTTTGTTTCTTTTATCCTATTCTTGTACTTTATAACATCCATTTTTGCCTTTTTGCTTACTTTCTATCGTGCTTCGTTTCTTTTGCTAATTTCCTTCTATAATTTCCGCTCTTGAAATGTTAAATCATCTTTAATCTATATTTCTGTTTGTTTTGCCCTGTTCTTGTGCTTCATAACATTCATTTATGCCTGTCTGCTTTCTTTCTGTCGTACTTCTTTTCTTTTGGTAATTTTCTTCTGTATTCCCCGCTCTTGAAATGTCAAATCATCTTCAATCTATATTTTTGTTTCTTTTATCCTATTCTTGTGCTTCATAACATCCATTTTTGCCTTTTTGCTTACTTTCTGTCGTGCTTCGTTTCTTTTGCTAATTTCCTTCTATAATTCCCGCTCTTGAAATGTTAAATCATCTTCAATCTATATTTCTGTTTGTTTTGCCCTGTTCTTGTGCTTCATAACATCCATTTTTGCCTGTCTGCTTTCTTTCTGTCGTACTTCTTTTCTTTTGGTAATTTTCTTCTGTATTCCCCGCTCTTGAAATGTCAAATCATCTTCAATCTATATTTTTGTTTCTTTTATCCTATTCTTGTACTTTATAACATCCATTT
This sequence comes from Lordithon lunulatus, assembly GCA_963942505.1. NCBI lineage: Eukaryota > Metazoa > Arthropoda > Insecta > Coleoptera > Staphylinidae > Lordithon > Lordithon lunulatus. The sequence continues at coordinate 53,063,055 of OZ012668.1, read as the reverse complement.
TTGCCTTTTTGCTTACTTTCTGTCGTACTTCTTTTCTTTTGCTAATTTCCTTCTGTATTTTCCGCATTTGAAACGTCAAATCATCATCAATCTGTATTTCTGTTTGTTTTACCCTGTTCTTGTGCTTCATAACATCCATTTGTGCCTGTCTGCTTTCTTTCTGTCGAGCTTCTTTTCTTTTAGTAATTTTCTTTTGTATTTCCCGCTCTTGAAATGTCAAATCATCTTCAATCTATATTTTTGTTTCTTTTATCCTATTCTTGTGCTTCATAAAATCCATTTTTGCCTTTTTGCTTACTTTCTGTCGTGCTTCGTTTCTTTTGCTAATTTCCTTCTATAATTCCCGCTCTTGAAATGTTAAATCATCTTTAATCTATATTTCTGTTTGTTTTGCCCTGTTCTTGTGCTTCATAACATTCATTTATGCCTGTCTGCTTTCTTTCTGTCGTACTTCTTTTCTTTTGGTAATTTTCTTCTGTATTCCCCGCTCTTGAAATGTCAAATCATCTTCAATCTATATTTTTGTTTCTTTTATCCTATTCTTGTACTTTATAACATCCATTTTTGCCTTTTTGCTTACTTTCTATCGTGCTTCGTTTCTTTTGCTAATTTCCTTCTATAATTTCCGCTCTTGAAATGTTAAATCATCTTTAATCTATATTTCTGTTTGTTTTGCCCTGTTCTTGTGCTTCATAACATTCATTTATGCCTGTCTGCTTTCTTTCTGTCGTACTTCTTTTCTTTTGGTAATTTTCTTCTGTATTCCCCGCTCTTGAAATGTCAAATCATCTTCAATCTATATTTTTGTTTCTTTTATCCTATTCTTGTACTTTATAACATCCATTTTTGCCTTTTTGCTTACTTTCTGTCGTGCTTCGTTTCTTTTGCTAATTTCCTTCTATAATTTCCGCTCTTGAAATGTTAAATCATCTTCAATCTATATTTCTGTTTGTTTTACCCTGTTCTTGTGCTTCATAACATCCATCTGTGCCTGTCTGCTTTCTTTCTGTCGAGCTTCTTTTCTTTTGGTAATTTTCTTCTGTATTTCCCGCTCTTGAAATGTCAATTCATCTTCAATCTATATTTTTGTTTCTTTTATCCTATTCTTGTGCTTCATAACATCCATTTTTGCCTTTTTGCTTACTTTCTGTCGTGCTTCGTTTCTTTTGCTAATTTCCTTCTATAATTCCCGCTCTTGAAATGTTAAATCATCTTCAATCTATATTTCTGTTTGTTTTGCCCTGTTCTTGTGCTTCATAACATTCATTTATGCCTGTCGGCTTTTTTTCTGTCGTACTTCTTTTCTTTTGCTAATTTCCTTCTGTATTTTCCGCTTTTGAAATGTCAAATCATCTTCAATCTAGATTTTTGTTTCATTTATCATGTTCTTGTGCGTCATAACATCTATTTTTGCCTGTCTGCTTTCTTTCTGTCGTGCTTCTTTTCTTTTGCTAATTTCCTTCTGCATTTCCCGCTCTTGAAATGTTAAATCATCTTCAATCTATATTTCTGTTTGTTTTACCCTGTTCTTGTGCTTCATAACATCCATTTGTGCCTTTTTGCTTACTTTCTGTCGTGCTTCGTTTCTTTTGCTAATTTCCTTCTATAATTCCCGCTCTTGAAATGTTAAATAATCTTTAATCTATATTTCTGTTTGTGTTGCCCTGTTCTTGTGCTTCATAACATTCATTTATGCCTGTCTGCTTTCTTTCTGTCGTACTTCTTTTCTTTTGCTAATTTCCTTCTGTATTTTCCGCTTTTGAAATGTCAAATCATCTTCAATCTAGATTTTTGTTTCATTTATCCTGTTCTTGTGCGTCATAACATCCATTTTTGCCTGTGTGCTTTCTCTCTGTCGTGCTTCTTTTCTTTTACTAATTTCCTTCTGTATTTACCGCTCTTGAAACGTCAAATCATCTTCAATCTATATTTCTGTTTGTTTTACCCTGTTCTTGTGCTTCATAACATCCATTTGTGCCTGTCTGCTTTCTTTCTGTCGAGCTTCTTTTCTTTTGGTAATTTTCTTCTGTATTTCCCGCTCTTTAAATATCAAATCATCTTCAATCTATATTTTTGTTTCTTTTATCCTATTCTTGAGCTTCATAACATCCATTTTTGCCTTTTTGTTCACTTTCTGTCGTGCTTCGTTTCTTTTGCTAATTTCCTTCTATAATTTCCGCTCTTGAAATGTTAAATCATCTTCAATCTATATTTCTGTTTGTTTTACTGTTCTTGTGCTTTATAACATCCATTTTTGCCCGTCTGCTTTCTTTCTGTCGTGCTTCTTTTCTTTTACTAATTTCCTTCCGTATTTACCGCTCTTGAAACGTCAAATCATCTTCAATCTATATTTCTGTTTGTTTTACCCTGTTCTTGTGCTTCATAACATCCATTTGTGCCTGTCTGCTTTCTTTCTGTCGAGCTTCTTTTCTTTTGGTAATTTTCTTCTGTATTTCCCGCTCTTGAAATGTCAAATCATCTTCAATCTATATTTTTGTTTCTTTTATCGTATTCTTGTGCTTCATAACATCAATGTTTGCCTTTTTGCTTACTTTCTGTCGTGCTTTGTTTCTTTTGCTAATTTCCTTCTATAATTTCCGCTCTTGAAATGTTAAATCATCTTCAATCTATATTTCTGTTTGTTTTACCCTGTTCTTGTGCTTCATAACATCCATTTTTGCCCGTCTGCTTTCTTTCTGTCGAGCTTCTTTTCTTTTGGTAATTTTCTTCTGTATTTCCCGCTCTTGAAATGTCAAATCATCTTCAATCTATATTTTTGTTTCTTTTATCCTATTCTTGTGCTACATAACATCCATTTTTGCCTTTTTGCTTACTTTCTGTCGTGCTTCGTTTCTTTTGCTAATTTCCTTCTATAATTCCCGCTCTTGAAATGTTAACTCATCTTCAATCTATATTTCTGTTTGTTTTGCCCTGTTCTTGTGCTTCATAACATCCATTTGTGCCTGTCTGCTTTCTTTCTGTCGAGCTTCTTTTCTTTTGGTAATTTTCTTCTGTATTTCCCGCTCTTTAAATGTCAAATCATCTTCAATCTATATTTTTGTTTCTTTTATCCTATTCTTGTGCTTCATACCATCCATTTTTGCCTTTTTGCTTACTTTCTGTCGTGCTTCGTTTCTTTTGCTAATTTCCTTCTGTATTTTCCGCTCTTGAAATGTCAAATCATCTTCAATCCATATTTTTGATTCTTTTATCCTATTCTTGTGCATCATAACATCCATTTTTGCCTGTCTGCTTTCTTTCTGTCGTGCTTCTTTTCTTTTGCAATTTCCTTCTGCATTTCCCGCTCTTGAAATGTCAAATCATCTTCAATCTATATTTCTGTTTCTTTTATTCTATTCTTGTGCTTCAAAACATCCACGTCTGATTTCTAGCTTTACTACTATAATACCTTTTTTATCTCATATACTTTTGTTATTTCAGTGCTTATTATTAATTCTGTTCGTATTTTATTCTTAACCTTGAGCTTGAGTTCTTAATAATTATATTATTTTTCTTTTATCCTTGTCTTGTCTCGCTATTTTGATTTCCATTGCTTGTATTATATCGTTTACCTCTTTTCTTCATATTCAACTCATCTTTAATCTGCTTTAATTCCAGGTTAGGTTTTTTGCAGTTCCTCCTTTATGTTCCCTGTCTGTTGTGCTTCCTTCATATTCAAAACATCTTTAATCTCTTTTCATTTAAGGTTGGTTTTTTTGCAGTTCCTCATTTATGTTCCCTGTCGGTTGTGCTTCCTTCATATTCGAATCATCTTTAATCTGCTTTCATTGCAGGTTGTTTTTTTTTTTGCAATTCCTCATTTATGTTCCCTGTCTGTTGTGATTTTTCGAAACCTTCCTTCGTATAATTGTATTATTTCTTCTTTTATCCTTGCTATTTTGCTTTCCATTGTTTGTAATCTATCATTTAACTCTTTATTTTCATCCTTCATATTCTATTTAATCTGCTTTCATTCCAGGTTGATTTTTTTGTATTTTCTCATTTATGTTCCCCGTCTGTTGTTCTTCTTCGAAACCTTCCTTCGTACCTTTTGTTAGGTCTTTAATAGACTTTAGAACCTGATCCATTTCCGAAATTTTATTTTTCTTAAGTGTCTTTATATCTTCTGTCCATCATGCCGTTTGTACTCTTTTGGTATGTTTCTTGCTTGTCCCACACGGTTGTATTGCCATGTTTGTACTGATGTGTCTATCCACTGATAGAGGCAGTAATACAAACGTGTGGAACTGTTTTATACTTTCCATAGACGTTCTACGTCTTTTTATTTTGTGCTTTTTCTCACACGGTTGTATTGCCACGTTTGTATTGATGTCTCTATCCACTGATATAGACAGCAATATAAACGTGTGGGACTGTTTTGTATTGATGTCTCTATCCACTGATATAGACAGCAATATAAACGTGTGGGACTGTTTTGTACTTTCCATAGACGTTCTACGTCTTTTTATTTTGTGCTTTTTCTCACACGGTTGTATTGCCACGTTTGTATTGATATCTCAATCCACTGATAGAGACAGCAATACAAAAATGTGGGATTGTTTTGTAGTTTCCATATACGTTCTACGTCTTCTTATTTTGTGCTTTTTCTGTATTCTCTCGATTTTCTTGTCTAATACTTCCTTGAATTGAAAATTGCAGCTGTGTTTAAAAATCAAATGTGCGCGAGATTTGTGTGTGGCAATACATTGCCATATTTTATTGGATTAAAAAATCATCTACTGTATGTGATTGGCTGTTAGATTTTGGTGCACCCCGAGTTTTTCTTATGATCAAAAGTTCTCCCTGACTTCAAAAAAGGCTAAGAATCACTGATCTATATGTTCCCTCAATTGAAAAAATTGCAGCTGCATGTACGTGAAACTGTTTTGTGTGTGGCAATCTGTTAATTGGATAATAAATTAACAACACAAAAGAATTATCTCTAACTATATTTTTAATTACATATATAGTTTGTGTATATGTAATTAAAAATATAGTTAGAGATAATTTGTTGTGTGTTTATTAATTCAATTAACAGATTGCCACACACAAAACAGTTTCACGCACATGCAGCTGTAATTTTTTCAATTGAGGAAAATATAGATCAGTGATTCTTAGCCTTTTTTGAAGTCAGGGAGCACTTTTGATCATAAAAAGTGTGCATGAGGAACAAAATATTTGCGAAAACCACCTAACTATATTTTTAATTACATATATAGTTTGTTAGTAGTGTGAATGAGGAAAAAAATATATGTGAAACCCACCCACTACCCAGGTTTTTAATTATTAATCAAATGTTGTAGATAATTTCATTCCTAAAAATATTTGTTGCAAAAGTACGTACCCCCCTTGGATGCTAGCAAGTTGAAACAGGTCCGAAATAATCGCTTAATAGTAGTCCACAAAAAATGTCTATAAATATTTCCGCGGTCAGCGCGCAATGTGCTAGAGAAGGACAGGTTCTTGTTACTCAGCGCTCCGCACCGTCATAGATGCGTCAGTCTTATTGAGTCGTCCGGTGTGGCCAGTTTACTTAGCTAAATAATTTTGTTTTCACCTTACATTCAGTGGTTTTAATTACGAATACTATAAGTAGTGAGTTCTAGTGTAAATGTGTGCTGCGTGCAATGGGGTAAGTCGATTTTTGAGATATGTTAGCCGCAATTTTTTGTTGTACGACGTACTTTGATTGCGATCATACGACATTTTTTTCAATCTCTTCGCTAATACGAAAGTATTATATCAACCCGAAGGTCGATAGTCAGTTACAGAATTGTAGCAAATACAGAAACTACTATAACTGTGTGAAATCACATAAAATTATTAAATAGTGTAATAATTAGTAGTATACTATTTAATAATTTTATGTGGGTTAATAATTATTAGTATACTATTTAATAATTTTATGTTGTTTAATAATGATTAGTATACTATTTAATAATTTTATATGGTTTAATATTTATTAGTATACTATTTAATAATTTTATATGGTTTAATATTTATTAGTATACTATTTAATAATTTTATTTGGTTTCACACAGTTATATGATATAGTAGCAGTGTATTTGTTACAATTATAAAACTGGCTATCGACCTTCGGGTTGATATAATAATTGTATGAAATTAATTTTAATCACTGGGGCTGTTTTAATGTTACTAACATCTCTTGTAGTTTTTGTGTGTGAATCCAATATTTATAATCCAACGCCTTTTTATGCGCTATCTGTCTGCAAACATAGTATCTCGTAACAACTGCGCTCGGGTTTTTTTCCACACAAAAAACGCAAGGTGTGAGCTGGCGCGCGCGGTTTGAGCTGACGCACGCGTTGCGTCATCCTGAGCGCTCACCCATTTAATTTCATGTAATCTAATGATTGTGCAACTATAATTCTGCGCCGATTATATTTGAGTGTTACGACTTATAATGAGAAACGTTTTGAGTAATAAATAAATTTATTTATTGCAAATGCTGTCTCTTGTAAAGTGGAATATTCCATGCGTAAAAGTATTAAATAAGTCCAAATTCTAGAGATTTTTTTGTGGTTTCGAAAATAGATTATCAGTCGTTCATTTATAAAATAAAATAATTTATTTTAATAATTTGATTATCATAAAATAATTTTTAAAACAGTAAATGATGATTAATAAAAATCTTATTTACTATTTATTCTAATTTAAATACATATTCGTAATAGAAAAATTAAGAATTTAAATATTTTTGACAGATAATAAATAACTAAGCCTATAATATTATATTTTTTTATTATAATATATAATATTATAAAGGATAAATAAAACGATTTTTTACTTTGTTTTTTATCACACTGAAGTGTGATAAAAAACAAAGTAAAAAATCGTTTTATTTATCCTTTAAAATGAATTATTACAAAGTAGACGCCTTAACAATCCAATATATAATATTATAATTTTGAATAAAATCATAAAAAAATCATAGGCAGGTCGATTATTCGTCGATTGCGTTACTGAGATATTTAGTCAAATTGGCGGCAAAACTTATAAGTGTGTATACACCTGGCCACCTACGATTTTTTTCGATTGTTAACTATCCAAAATTACAAAAAATAAATATTCTAGGCATAGTGATTGATATTATTATAATTATTTTTTCTGTCAAAATTAATTAAACATATTCCAATGTTTCGTATAAAAATCACATTACTAATATTTTTATTAAAATTACTCTCCCCCCCCCCCTCCATCCTGCTCGACGAATTAGTACCTTGACGTTGGTGAGCAGGCTTAATCACATGTACATTGAGAATTTCGTATTTTTAATTTTATTATCAATATATTTTTGAACATGGAAAAATTATTTTTATATTACCTTTCAATAGACTTACTTTTGACAAGATATCATTTATGAAGAATCTAGTTTAGTCTGATATCTATCGTTGCAGCTTATCTGTTAAATTAATTTCAATCTTATATAAGTGTGAACCCCCTCTTAGCAATCTACATATCTAGATTTCGATGTTATTAGATCTCATCAGTGTAGCTCAGCTAGTGAGGGTGAATTCACACAATATCTCGAGTAGTTATATACAAATATGATACAACTAACCCCCTAGAAGGAAAGTTAAACGCCATCTGATGGCGTTTAACTTTCCTCCTAGGGGGTTAGTTGTAACATATAATTTCAATCTATTTTTTTGGGAACATACATTAATCTGTGTGTGTGTTAAAATGACAATCTATTACAGCTTAAATTTATTTAATATACGGTTACAATTGTATGATGTATTTAATTTCTTTTAAATGATAATAATCAAATAAAACAAACAATGGCATTTATAGCATTGTATTGAATTTTTCTTTCATTATTTAAATTCACTTCAGGGCAAATTATGTTGTAGGCAGTATAAGGGCCCATACTGTTTCCAGCATTGCCGTTATGTTCACCATCCATTAAAAGCACTTTATAGTCAATTCCTAAAATTGTAGATCCCTCATTACACGCGTATACAATTTAATTTATTGATAGCATATTATGTATCATACAAATTTCAACCGAATATTCAAATTAAATAAATCTGCCGAGTTTATTTAGCTAGACTCACATGACCGAGTTATTACATGGAATTGTCTTACAATCTAAATCATTAAGGGCCGGTTCTACAATTGACATTTAACTGGAGAATAAGGCTATTCGTGGAATAAGTTTGAGATATTGGTGTCAATATATTCATTCAATTTTAGCCTACACCGAAAGGTAAAAGGCAATTGATATATATATATATATATATATATATATATATATATATATATATATATATATATTCATTCAATTTATATAATTCTAAAACCGATTTCTGAATGTACATGTGAAACCAAAACTAATTCCGCTCCGCTCGATACCATCTAAACTTTTTGGGGCTGAAAATTGCCATGTCTTTAAATATTCTTGCATGGATCGTTTGGAGCAAACCGTAAATATTCATTCAATAGCAAATATAGTCACTTTATTTCAATACATTTTGAAATAATTTATTTGATTTATAGTAAATAACTATATAATCATTCATTTTACGAGTAACAACAAAATGGTTTGAGATTAATTTAAATTCCTGACTGTATTCATTTCTTAATTTTATAAATTACTAATTCTATTTTTTTCCTAACTTGATTCAATCGCGTTCGGAAATTTGAATCAATCGCGTTCGGTAACTTGATTCGATCGCGCTCGACAGCTTGATACAATCGCGTTCCATAACTTGATTCAACCGTGTTCGAATTTTTGTATCAATCGCGTTCGAAAACTTGAATCAATCGCGTTCGAAAACTTGAATCAATCGCGTTCGTAAACTTGCATCAGTCGCGTTCCGCAACTTGATTCAATCGCGTTCGGAAATTTGAATCAATCGCGTTCGGTAACTTGATTCAATCGCGCTCGACAGCTTGATACAATCGCGTTCCATAACTTGATTCAACCATGTTCGAATATTTGTATCAATCGCGTTCGAAAACTTGCATCAGTCGCGTTCCGTAACTTGATTCAATCGCGTTCGGAAATTTGAATCAATCGCGTTCGGTAACTTGATTCAATCGCGCTCGATAGCTTGATACAATCGCGTTCCATAACTTGATTCAACCGTGTTCGAATTTTTGTATCAATCGCGTTCGAAAACTTGAATCAATCGCGTTCCGTAATTTGATTCAATCTCGTTTTGAAACTTGAATCAATCCCGATCGGAAATTTGAATCTCGTGCGGGTATTTGATTCAGCCGCGTTCCGAAACATAAATCAGACGCGTTCCGAAACTTAAAAACCCGCGTAGACGACTTGCACCCTGCAACGAATGCAGTTCCATTCTACAACCACGAAGGAAGATAAAGGCGGAATCGTTACAGGGGCAATGTAAGTATATTCAACCAACCAAACATATAAATTCAGTATGTTACATGTTTTTCGAAACAAATCAACTAAGATCAAATTTCTGTTGTTGCAGGTGTTGCAGTGCGAGTGTTAGCTTTTGATTTGCAAACTATAAATGAAAGTGTTATTAGTCCGCGTTCTTTAGCAACGTTAGGGTCTCTCGCGAGTATTAATTTCAAATTAGGGTGTTTTTATTAACTAAAGTCAGTGCTTTACATGGGCTGGAGATGGAATGGAGGAGCACCGCGCAAGCAAATTGAAGACATCAACGGGGGAATCTCCTAACGTGAGTGATCCCCGCAACGAAGTAGTGAGTGCTTTTTGAAATCACGGGTCGCGATCGCGTTGCGCAAGTAGGTCAGATCAAGTTAGGATGTCTAATAAAAGTTCTCTTTCAGCCTAATCAATTTCTTTTCAAATTCTCTATATGTATTTAGATTATGCTAGGGAAGGGAATTTAGTTGCGCCAAATAACCGAATCGTCACGCATATAACACCTAAGATATTAATATTTTTTTATTGAATTACATTACTTGTGGTCAATTCCATAGGCGGATTATCTAATGGTGTCGTCGCTATTATTTTACATTACATTGGTTATACCTGTTTGTATTGTACTAACTTTGGCAAAATTAGCAGCTTTAAATTAAACTAGTTTTCAACCTAAACTTTTTCAGTTTAGCTTGACACTTATTTAATCAAATATTTGTTCAACATACAATATTTTTAGTTTTCAATAGGATAATTTATTAACAACTTAACTTTGTTATTTAAATTAAATTTTTACTAAATAATTAACTTGCTTGACAGAAACTTTTGTTTCAAATCATTCAGTTACCTGCTAATTACACTACATTTCTAATTTCATTGCACAGCAACAACATTTTCAGAATGTTCTGCTGTTAACTTGAAATCCTATGGTCTCTAAGTAGCCGGTTGGGTAGTCGCGATTTGAGTATAGTTCTATCTTTTGGTGTGGCTTGAACCCAATGACTTCGCGTAGCTTTTAAAGCTCTTGGGTCTTCATTTAGCCGATCATTTGTATTGAGACAAAAGCTCGTTGCGTGACTTGGCTTGAGCCTGAGGTGCTCATGCAGTGTGATCATTTTTGACGATGGCTGCTGCCGTGTAATGTGTATTCTTGCTAAACCAAACCAAAAACTCGCGAAACAGTTAATGCTTACGTGAGCGTTGACGACATTCTATTTTAATGTTAATGCTTTACTTTAAGCTTTAACAACGTTAGGTCTTTAACTCGCGGTTACAGTTAATGCTTACGTTAGCTTTGACGACAATAGAACACGATCCCGTCATTCCAAACTCAACAATTTCATTTTTCAGGCCACCTCAAACATTGTCCTTTCCTGCTTAACCAATCCTCTCCCACTCGATGAATTGGTGCCTTGTCGTTGGCGAGTGGGCTTAATCACATGTACATTGAGAATTTCGTCTATTTAATGGTATAGTCAATACATTTTTGAATATGAAAATGTTACTTTATAAATTACCTTGCAATGACTTGGATTGGGCAAGAAATTATTAACGAAGACTGATTAGATATAATCATGTTTAGTCTGATTTCTATTGTCTGCTTTATATAGATTTATTTTCTATGTAGCTGCATAACATTTAAAAACATTTATGTTATTTTTGAATACTTAACACTTAAAAGGTATCAACAGCAATCGGTCTGTGTTAAAGTATTATTATTACAGCTTAAATTCATTTAGTATTTGGTTACAATTGTATGATATAATATGCTAGCAAACATTTTCAACTTAATTTCAATTTATATTGAGTGGTAATAGATCATAGAAAAATCAATGATATTTATACCATCTGATTTAAATTCACGTCGACTCAAATTGTGCTGAAGGCAGTATAAGGGCCCATACTATTTTCAGCATTGCCGTTGTGTCACTATTCATTAAAAAATCGCTTTATGGTAAACTCTAAAACTAAAATTGTAAATCTATCATTAGACGAATATGCAATTTATACTATTGGCAGCATATTATATAACATACAAATTGTAATCAAATATTCTAATTAAATAAAGTCTTTTGAGTTTATTTAGCTAAACTCAAACCAAAGAAATACTAGATACAATTAGCTTACAATCTAAATCAATAACTAGTAACTTGTTTCATAAAAAAATTCTCAACTTAACATATTTGTTGGTTCCAATATGTTAATTTTCATTGACATAAACTTTATTGTTTCTATTACAATTTTACTCAATAATTATTTTGTTGACATAACTCTTGTTTTAAATTATTCAACTGTTCCAATCACACTCCATTTACTGCTCATTCAGGGTTTACACGGCAAACACTTTTTCAAAATTTTCGGCCATTAACATGAAATCCGATAGCCTCTAAGTAGCCGGTTGCGTAATCCGAGATTTGAGCATTGTTCTCTCTCTTGATGTGGCTTGAACCCAAGGACTTCGCGTAGCTTTTAAAGCTCAAGCCCTTGAGTTTTCGTTTTGCCGATCATTTGTATTGAGACAAAAGCTCGTCAAGTTACGTGACTTGGCTTGAGTCTGAGGTGCTCATGTAGAGTGGTAATTAGTTTTGACGATGGCTGCTGTAGTGCAAAAGGTTCTTTTACGAGGATACAATTTAAATTATTGGCAGCATATATTATGAGACATACGAATTGAAATATTCAAATACAAATATATCTTTTGAGTTTATTTAGCTAGACTCAATCCACAGAGGTATTAGATAGATTTTCTGTTCATGCAACAATTCATTTCATTTTCTATAATACTCAAACCGATTTCTAAATGTACATGTGAAACTAAAACCAATTCAGCTCCGTTCGATACCATTTACACTTTTTGAGGCTAAAAATTGCCATATCCGTAAATATTCTTGCATGGATCGTTCGGAGCTACCATAATTATTCAATTTAAAATATACTCACTTTATTTCAATACATTCTCAACTAATTAATTTGATTTATAGTAAATACGTATGCAATTGATAAAAGAAACGTATGTACAAAAATACTTATTTTTAAAAGCATTTAAATTACTTTGAATTTTACGAGTAACAACAAAATTGATTTGGCTTTAATTTAAACTCCTGACTGTTGTACGTTACTAAATTTTATAAATCACGAATTCTAATTTTTCCTACCGTTTTTCGATATGTCGCGTTCCGAAAATTAAATCAATCGCGTTCTGTAACTTGATTCAATCGTGTTCGTATATTTGAATCAATCGCGTTCGATAATTTGAATCAATCGGGTTCGGTAACTTGATTCAATCGCGTTCGATAACTTAATTTAATCGCGTTCCGAAAATTGAATCAATCGCGTTCCGTAACTTGATTAAATCGTGTTCGGATATTTGAATCAATCGCGTTCCATAACTTGAATAAATCGCTTTCGATAACTTGATTCAATCGCGTTCGATAACTTGATTCAATCGCGTTCGATAACTTGATTCAATCGCGTTCGATAACTTGATTCAATCGCGTTCGATAACTTGATTCAATCGCGTTCGATAACTTGATACAATCGCGTTCCTAAACTTGATTCAACCGTGTTCCTAAACTTGATCCAACCGTGTTCGAATATTTGTATCAATCGCGTTCGAAAACTTGAATCAATCGAGTTCCGTAATTTGATTTAATCTCGTTTTGAAACTTGTATCAATCCCGTTCGAAAATTTGAATCAATCTCGTGCGGGTATTTGATTCAGCCGCGTTCCGAAACTTAAATCAGCCGAGTTCCGAAACTTAAATCAGCCGCATTCCGAAACTTAAATCAGCCGCGTTCCGAAACTTAAATCAGCCGCGTTCCGAAACTTAAAAACCCGCGTAGATGACTTGCACCCTGCAACGAATGCAGTTCCATTCTACAACCATGAAGGAAGATAAAGGCGGAATCGTTACAGGGGCAATGTAAGTATATTCAACCAACCAAACATATAAATTCAGTATGTTACATGTTTTTCGAAACAAATCAACTAAGATCAAATTTCTGTTGTTGCAGGTGTTGCAGTGCGAGTGTTAGCTTTTGATTTGCAAACTATAAATGAAAGTGTTATTAGTCCGCGTTCTTTAGCCACGTTAGGGTCTCTCGCGAGTATTAATTTCAAATTAGGGTGTTTTTATTAACTAAAGTCAGTGCTTTACATGGGCTGGAGATGGAATGGAGGAGCACCGCGCAAGCAAATTGAAGACATCAACGGGGGGATCTCCTAACGTGAGTGATCCCCGCAACGAAGTAGTGAGTGCTTTTTGAAATCACGGGTCGCGATCGCGTTGCGCAAGTAGGTCAGATCAAGTTAGGATGTCTAATAAAAGTTCTCTTTCAGCCTAATCAATTTCTTTTCAGATTCTCTATATGTATTTAGATTATGCTAGGGAAGGGAATTTAGTTGCGCCAAATAACCGAATCGTCACGCATATAACACCTAAGATATTAATATTTTTTTTATTGAATTACAATATTTGTGGTCAATTTCATAGGCGGATTATCTAATGGTGTCGTCGCTATTATTTTACATTACATTGGTTATAACTGTTTGTATTGTGCTAACTTTGGCAAAATTAGCAGCTTTAATTAAACTAGTTTTCAACCTAAACTTTTTCACTTTAGCTTGACACTTATTTAATTAAAGATTTGTTCAACATAACATATTTTTAGTTTTCAATAGGATAATTTATAACGACTTAACTTAAATTAAATTTTTACTAAATAATTAACTTGCTTGACATAAACTTTTGTTTCAAATCATTCAGCTGCCTGCCAATTACACTACATTTGTAATATTTCATTGCACAGCAACAACATTTTCAGAATGTTCTGCTGTTAACTTGAAATCCGATGGTGTCTAAATAGCCGGTTGGGTAGTCCGCGATTTGAGTATAGTTCTCTCTTTTGATATGGCTTGAACCCAATGACTTCGCGTAGCTTTTAAAGCTCAAGCCCTTGGTTCTTCATTTAGCCGATCATTTGTATTGAGACAAAAGCTCGTCAGTTGCGTGACTTGGCTTGAGCCTGAGGTGCTCATGCAGTGTGATCATTTTTGACGATGGCTACTGCCGTGTAATGTGCATTCTTGCTAAACCAAACCAATATCTCGCGAAACAGTTAATGCTTACGTGAGCGTTGACGACATTCTATTTTAATGTTAATGCTTTACTTTAAGCTTTAACAACGTTAGGTCTTTAACTCGCGGTTACAGTTGATGCTTACGTTAGCTTTGACGACAATAGAACACGATCCCGTCATTCCAAACTCAACAATTTCATTTTTCAGGCCACCTCAAACATTGTCCTTTCCTGCTTAACCAATCCTCTCCCACTCGATGAATTGGTGCCTTGTCGTTGGCGAGTGGGCTTAATCACATGTACATTGAGAATTTCGTCTATTTAATGGTATAGTCAATACATTTTTGAATATGAAAACGTGATTTTTAAATTACCTTTTAATAACTTAGATTGGGCAAGAAATTATTAACGAAAACTACTTAGATATAATCATGTTTAGTCTGATTTCTATTGTCTGCTTTATATAGATTTATTTTCTATATAGCTGCATAACATTTAAAAACATTTATGTTATTTTTGAATACATAAAACTTAAAAGATATCAACAGCAATTGGTCTGTGTTTAAAGTATTATTATTACAGCTTAAATTCATTTAGTATTTGGTTACAATTGTATGATATAATATGCTTGCAAACATTTTCAAATTATTTTCATTTTATATTTAGTGGTAATAGATAAATAAAAATCAATGGTATTTATACCATCTGGGTAGGCAGTAGTAGTTGGTTACAATTGTATGATATAATATGCTAAAAAACATTTTAAATTATTTTCATTTTATATTTAGTGATAATAAATAAATAAAAATCAATGGTATTTATACCATCTGATTTAAGTTCACACCTCCTCAAATTGTGCTGTAGGCAGTATAAGGGCCCTTACTATTTCCAGCATTGCCGTTGTGTCACCATTCATTAAAAAATCACTTTATGGTAAATTCTAAAACTAAAATTGTAAATCTATCAATAGACGAATATGCATTATAGACTATTGGCAGCATATTATATAACATACAAATTGTAATCAAATACTCTAATTAAATAAAGTCTTTTAAGTTTATTTAGCTAGACTCAAACCAAAGAAATACTACATACAATTAGCTTACAATCTAAATCAACAACTAGCAACTTGTTTCATAAAAAAATTCTCAACTTAACATATTTGTTGGTTCCAATATGTTATTTTTCATTGACATAAACTTTATTATTTCTATTACAATTTTACTCAATAATTATTTTGTTGACATAACTCTTGTTTTATATTATTCAGCTGTTCCAATCACACTCCATTTACTCCTCTTTCAGGGTTTACACAGCAAACACTTTTTCAAAATTTTCGGCCATTAACATGAAATCCGATGGCCTCTAAGTAGCCGGTTGCGTAGTCCGAGATTTGAGCATTGTTCTCTCTCTTGATGTGGCTTGAACCCAAGGACTTCGCGTAGCTTTTAAAGCTCAAGCCCTTGAGTCTTCGTTTTGCCGATCATTTGTATTGAGACAAAAGCTCGTCAAGTTACGTGATTTGGCTTGAGTCTGAGGTGCTCATGCAGAGTGGTGATTAGTTTTGACGATGGCTGCTGTAGTGCAAAAGGTTCTTTTACGAGGATACAATTTAAATTATTGGCAGCATATATTATGAGACATACGAATTGAAATATTCAAATACAAATATATCTTTTGAGTTTATTTAGCTAGACTCAATCCACAGAGTTATTAGATAGATTTTCTGTTCATGCAACAATTCATTTCATTTTCTATAATACTCAAACCGATTTCTAAATGTACATGTGAAACTAAAACCAATTCAGCTCCGTTCGATACCATTTACACTTTTTGAGACTAAAAATTGCCATATCCTTAAATATTCTTGCTTGGATCGTTCGGAGCAAACCATAATTATTCAATTTCAAATATACTCACTTTATTTCAATACATTCTCAACTAATTAATTTGATTTATAGTAAATACGCATGCAATTGATAAAAGAAATTTATGTACAAAAATACTTATTTTTAAAAACATTTAAATTATTTTGAATTTTGCGAGTAACAACAAAATTGATTTCGATTTAATTTAAATTCCTGACTGTTGTACGTTACTAAATTTTATAAAAGACGAATTCTAATTTGTCCTACCGTTTTTCGACATGTCGCGTTCCGAAAATTGAATCAATCGCGTTCTGTAACTTGATTCAATCGTGTTCGTATATTTGAATCAATCGCGTTCGATAACTTGAATCAATCGGGTTCGGTAACTTGATACAATCGCGTTCCATAACTTGATTCAATCGCGTTCGATAGCTTGATACAATCGCGTTCGATAACTTGATTCAATCGTGTTCGGATATTTGAATCAATCGCGTTCGATAACTTGAATCAATCGGGTTCGGTAACTTGATTCAATCGCATTCGATAACTTGATTCAATCGCGTTCGATAACTTGATACAGTCGCGTTCCTAAACTTGATACAATCGCGTTCCTAAACTTGATTCAATCGTGTTGGAATATTTGAATCAATCGCGTTCCTAAACTTGATTCAATCGTGTTCGAATATTTGAATCAATCGCGTTCCGAAAATTGATTCAATCGCGTTCCGAAATTTGATTCAATCTCGTTTTGAAACTTAAATCAATCCCGCTCGGAAATTTGAATCAATCTCGTGCGGGTATTAGATTCAGCCGCGTTCCGAAACATAAATCAGCCGCATTCCGAAACTTAAAAACCCGCGTAGATGACTTGCACCCTGCAACGAATGCAGTTCCATTCTACAACCACGAAGGAAGATAAAGGCGGAATCGTTACAGGGGCAATGTAAGTATATTCAACCAACTAAACATATAAATTCAGTATGTTACATGTTTTTCGAAACAAATCAACTAAGATCAAATTTCTGTTGTTGCAGGTGTTGCAGTGCGAGTGTTAGCTTTTGATTTGCAAACTATAAATGAAAGTGTTATTAGTCCGCGTTCTTTAGCCACGTTAGGGTCTCTCGCGAGTATTAATTTCAAATTAGGGTGTTTTTATTAACTAAAGTCAGTGCTTTACATGGGCTGGAGATGGAATGGAGGAGCACCGCGCAAGCAAATTGAAGATATCAACGGGGGGATCTCCTAACGTGAGTGATCCCCGCAACTAAGTAGTGAGTGATTTTTGAATTACGGGTCGCGATCGCGTTGCATTCCTTAAGCGAATTTAGTTGAGCCAAAGAACCAAAGTTGCGCCTTAACACCTTGGATTTCAATATTGTGTACGTTAGGTCTTTAACTCGCTATGGTGACATTGAATATTAATTTAAATATTAATGGTTTACTTAAAGCTTTGACAACGTTAGGTATATAACTCGCGGTAACAGTCAATGCTTACGTTAGCTTTGACGACATTGGATGTAAATTTAAATGTTAATGCTTTACTTTAAGCTTTGACAACGTTAGGTCTTTAACTCGCGGTAACAGTTAATGCTTACGTTAGCTTTGACGACATTGGATGTACATTTAAATATTAATGCTTTACTTTAAGCTTTGACAACGTTAGGTCTTTAACTCGCTATGGCGACATTGAATATTAATTTAAATGTTAATGCTTTACTTGAAGCTTTGACAACGTTAGGTATATAACTCGCGGTAACAGTCAATGCTTACGTTAGCTTTGACGACATTGGATGTAAATTTAAATGTTAATGCTTTACTTTAAGCTTTGACAACGTTAGGTCTTTAACTCGCTATGGCGACATTGAATATTAATTTAAATGTTAATGCTTTACTTGAAGCTTTGACAACGTTAGGTATATAACTCGCGGTAACAGTCAATGCTTACGTTAGCTTTGACGACATTGGATGTAAATTTAAATGTTAATGCTTTACTTTAAGCTTTGACAACGTTAGGTCTTTAACTCGCTATGGCGACATTGAATATTAATTTAAATGTTAATGCTTTACTTTGAGCTTTGACAACGTTAGGTCTTTAACTCGCGGTAACAGTTAATGCTTACGTTAGCTTTGACGACATTGGATGTAAATTTAAATGTTAATGCTTTACTTTAAGCTTTGACAACGTTAGGTCTTTAACTCGCTATGGCGACATTGAATATTAATTTAAATGTTAATGCTTTACTTGAAGCTTTGACAACGTTAGGTCTTTAACTCGCTATGGCGACATTGAATATTAATTTAAATGTTAATGCTTTACTTTGAGCTTTGACAACGTTAGGTCTTTAACTCGCGGTAACAGTTAATGCTTACGTTAGCTTTGACGACATTGGATGTAAATTTAAATGTTAATGCTTTACTTTAAGCTTTGACAACGTTAGGTCTTTAACTCGCTATGGCGACATTGAATATTAATTTAAATGTTAATGCTTTACTTGAAGCTTTGACAACGTTAGGTATATAACTCGCGGTAACAGTCAATGCTTACGTTAGCTTTGACGACATTGGATGTAAATTTAAATGTTAATGCTTTACTTTAAGCTTTGACAACGTTAGGTCTTTAACTCGCCATGACGACATTGGATATTAATTTAAATGTTAATGCTTTACTTGTAGCTTTGACAACGTTAGGTCATTAACTCGCTATGACGACATTGGATATTAATTTAAATGTTAATGCTTTACTTGAAGCTTTGACAACGTTAGGTATATAACTCGCGGTAACTGTCAATGCTTACGTTAGCTTTGATGACATTGGATGTAAATTTAAATGTTAATGCTTTACTTTAAGCTTTGACAACGTTAGGTCTTTAACTCGCTATGGCGACATTGAATATTAATTTAAATGTTAATGTTTTACTTTGAGCTTTGACAACGTTAGGTCTTTAACTCGCTATGGCGACATTGAATATTAATTTAAATGTTAATGCTTTACTTGAAGCTTTGACATCGTTAGGTATATAACTCGGGGTAACAGTCAATGCTTACGTTAGTTTTGACGACATTGGATGTAAATTTAAATGTTAATGCTTTACTTTAAGCTTTGACAACGTTAGGTCTTTAACTCGCTATGACGACATTGGATATTAATTTAAATGGTAATGCTTTACTTGAAGCTTTGACAACGTTAGGTCTTTAACTCGCGGTAACAGTTAATGCATACGTTAGCTTTGACGACATTGGATGTAAATTTAAATGTTAATGCTTTACTTTAAGCTTTGACAACGTTAGGTCTTTAACTCGCTATGGCGACATTGAATATTAATTTAAATGTTAATGCTTTACTTTAAGCTTTGACAACGTTAGGTCTTTAACTCGCGGTAACAGTTAATGCTTACGTTAGCTTTGACGACATTGGATGTAAATTTAAATGTTAATGCTTTACTTTAAGCTTTAACAACGTTAAACGTTTAACTCGCAGTCGCAGTTCATGCTTACGTTAGCGTTGGCGACATTAGATGTTAATGCTTTACTTTAAGCTTTTACAACGTTAGGTCTTTAACTCGCTTTAACAGTTAATGCTTACGTTAGCTTTGACGACAATAGTAAATAATCCCGTCATTCCAAACTTCAATTATTAATTTTTCAGTTTGCCTTAAATATGTCCCCTTCCTGCCTAACCCATCCTTTCCTGCTCGACGAATTAGTACCTTGACGCCGGTGAGCAGGCTTAATCACATTTACATGGAGAAAATTTATCATATTATTGGCTTTATTCAAAATTTAAATGCAGCCTCTACATTTACGGGCGCCAGATAGTTGCTTGCAGAATTGCTTTGAGTCTATATTCCTGCTATCCGTTTCTGTGTCTGTATCCATCCGTCGACGCATGAGAAAATTAATGGCAAAAACTTATAATTACAGCGTCAGCCAATTAGAGGCTAATGGTGCAATTAACAATGCACGCCAATAATATTAAGTCCATCAAAATACTCGACTAGGATAACATTTTCGGAGTTCTTGAGATTCAAAATTTATAGTATCTTAAGGTCGTTTTAGAGAAGACAATTTCTTGACTCAAAAGTTAAGGTCGTTTTAGACAAGAGAATTTCTTAGCTCAGGTGCAGGCGCGACGTCGCACAGGCGATTGTGATGTCCATATGCAGTGAACGGGTGGGCATTGCACCATATGTTTACATAGAGGCGGCGTGGAAGAGTTTCGCCTCTTCGCCTACCGTATCTTAGGCCCGCGCCTCGTCACCTAAGGGGGCATTGCACCACATGTTTATATAGAGGGAGCGTAAAAGCGTCGTGCCTCTCGCCGCGCCTTCGCCTCTTCGCCCGAGACACGGTGTCTGCGAGGTGACAGGCATAACTCTTCCACGCCGCCTCTATGTAAACATAAGGTGCAATGTCCACCCCTTCACTGCATATGGACATCACAATCGCCTGTGCAACGTCGCGCCTGTACCTCGTCTACACCGCGCCTTCGCCCGACGCCGCTTATGTGTGAGTTGGGCCTAAAGATCGTTTTAGACAAGACAATTTCTTAACTCAAAAGTTAGTCAAGATGCGAGACAATTTAAATTATCTCGTATCATACTGCAAATTATTTGAAATATTGAATTGGATTGTAGATTGAATGGAAAAATATAACGCGTTCTATTTGTCAAGGACAAATTGTATGGGAGGAGGATATATGAATTCATTTCTTGAACAACTTTTGAGCCAAGAAATTGTCTTGTCTAAAACGACCTTTATGGAATAGAAACGTAAAGCAGAAATATACACTGACGCTTTTTTTTCACTATGTATATGTGAGACCAAAACTAATTCATTTCATTTTTGAATTTTTCTAATATAACAATACTTGTAAAATTCAAAACTCGCGAAAAAAACTTTTGACTTCAATATTTTTCACAATGATTCCATATTTTCTAACCATTGGGGGCTGTCATATTTTGCTCAAATACAATCTTGTCTGTCACAAATAACAAACACGTTTTCCAAATTTGATCTTGTCTGTCACAAACAACAAACACGTTTTCCAAATTTGATCTTGATCCATGATGCATATTTTTTTTTATATACATAACAGATAATTTTTTAAAACTAGTATTAATTCGATTATATTACTCATGAAATGTAAAGAAAACTACGTATTTTGACTTTTCTTTGCGTTTTTTTGGTTCAATCAATGATTTTTGAGATATATCTTAAATTTGGATGATCAAACTCGTTATCCAAATTTGGCCTAGAAAAGACCAAAGTCTATTTTGACTATATTAGTCATGCAAAGTAAAGTAAACTGCGTATTTGACGTTTCTATATCAACCAATGATTTTTGAGAAACATCTTTTATAATAATTAAAGATGTTTCTCAAAAATCATTGGTTGATATAGAATTAGAAGCGTATTTTGACATTTCTATATCAAACAATGATTTTTGAGAAACATCTTTAATTATTATAAAAGATGTTTCTCAAAAATCATTGTTTGATATAGAAACGTCAAAATACGCTTCTAATTCTATATCAACCAATGATTTTTGAGAAACATCTTTAATAATAATTAAAGATGTTTCTCAAAAATCATTGGTTGATAGATAAGAAACGTCAAAATATGCTGTTCTCTTTTTTTAATTGCTTAAATTAAGTTATTACTTAATATGGAAAGTCATGTGGTGCCTACTCCCGATATCTTTAATTTATAGAATTAACTAAAATTTATAACTTACCTTTGGTACGCAGCATCGTGCTTTAACTAAACTATCAGAATATGCTATAACGAGGATTGGCATGTCAGGGCAGAGTTTTGTAGCGCGTTGCAATGGAACAGAATCCAGCATCATTGAAGTCCTTAGATAATGTAGAAGGAATTTCTTATTCGAGTCGCTTACTAACATATTCGATGCCAACACACTCTTCATTTCAACATCTATAAATTCCCTAAAAAAAATAATACAGATTAGTGATACAATATAAAATATTTCTAAGATAGACAATTATATTTTAAAGTATTGTTCTGACTTACTGTCACAGCATATCAAGCTCTGTGAATTATGCACCCGTAAGTTTGAATTTTCTAAAACTTGTTATCCAACAAACTGTTTGTTGGACAAACGTATTGTCCAACAAACATTTTCGTCTGTCCACTTGACAAGCATATTCTGCATTAAATTTTTTTTAATGTTCATGGGGATGCTTAAAATTTTATTTGAGTACTTTTTTCGATTTTATATGTCCAAAATTAAATTTTAAACACCCTCATGAACATTTTTTTTTAAATTTAAAGCAGAATATGTTAGTCCTTGAAAGGTCCACATTTGTCCAATCTAAATTTTCTATTGTTTACCTCACACAGGGGAAATAGAAACGAATGAAATAATAATTAATAATTATATATTAATTAATAATTCAAACTTAGGTGTGCCAGCATATCATTATTGTATCACTATTGTAATTCCATATTTAAGTATATTGTTAGCGCATATTAATATAAATCAAGTATTTTCTCACTTTAAAGTATTCTTTGCCGTTTCTTTAAGTTGTTTGCTAAGCGCAATCAGTTTTTCGTTGCAGTCTAGTTTAACGAGATGAGGTAAAATGTTGTCATCCGCTGGATCGTAATTCAGTCGCTGTTTTAAAGCCTGCACAGCCATTTCCAAAACATCGGTCTAGAAAAAATATATTATTATCATAATAGTCTATGTAGAAAATTTTCAAAAGTTTGTATATGCCGATGATGTATCATTCTGTACCATTTATTTATACAGTTTAGTTGTATTCTTTGTATAATTTCCACTTTACCTACAACGTTATTTTCAAAAATTTTGAATATAATTTATAAAAAAAAATTCACTAATTATTTTTCATTCTGAACAATGTATTTCATACATTTTTGTTTCATTCTTTGTAGAAATATCACTTTACTTATAACGTTAATTAAAAAAAGTGACAATACATTTCTACACAAGTTTGTATAGTTTACCATTATGGACCATTTAGTTTCAAAAGCTGACATACCTCCTCCACGCTGTTACTAATATCCTTTTGCAACCTGGCTATGTCACCTAGTAATTCCTGCCCGTTTCGTTTTGCCAATTCCGATCGTTCGCCAGTAACTGCATGAATGGATGTGGTGCTACGACCGAGTGATTTCGATGAAATTATTGTGAAACTTGCAATGTCGCTTGTATTTAACACATGAGTTCCACAACAGGGTTCCCTAAAAAGTTACAGTTGCATCAGTATACATCTAGATTCTAAGTTTATTCGACTGTCCGGTTTATTAAGGGATGTTCGGCAAACTAGATCATACACATCAAACATTTTTTTGTGGACTATGCCGAACTGGGATTGCAATTTACCATTACTGTAACGCAGTAGTGCCTGTAGCTCAACTTTTGATGTGGCTCAATGCATCAATCGGGCAAAGCTATTTTGATGTGCTTCATATACCCCGTTAATGGCCACAATTGGTCATACATTTCTTTTTAAAATTGAAATTATGTTTATACAAATACTGTAACGTGTATGTATCACAAACATGTCTAATTGCTAGATGCGGTTATCGGACTAGAACACATGTCTTAATGGATTGTATTGTTGTCAAAAGATAACTATCAAGGACTAAAAATATGTTGCTACAAGAAGTATTATTTTTTAAATTTATCAACATAATTGATACAATTATCGTTTTGTTTTCCTTATAATTTCACAAAGTTGTTTACAGGGACACTATTTCAACCCTAATTAATTTTACTACGGCTTTAGTACAAGCATACTAATAATATACCATTATCTTACCTTGATAATACTTTATTATCGCTACTAATTTCAATCAATCGAATATCACGTTCCGGATAAATCTCCCCTGGTATCATAGTGATATTATCCATACCATGCATACTCTGGCCATCCAACTCGCGCGTTTGAACCCTAACCCCAGTCTTTATAATATCATTCATAGTCCTTTCGATATTTTGAATATCATCCAAGCTTAATTTTTCAGTGAAAATACCCACATCCAGATTCAGATACTTTTGATTCACCTTACTGGACATTTGACACGTAGCACCCTTAAGATTTTTCAGACATGCATTTAACAAATGAGTGGCGGTATGGTTTTGCATGTTACAAACTCTCAAATCTTCATCAATATTAATAAAACCAGTCATATTAAGTTGAAGTTCGGATTGTGATTTGAATACGCCCGTGTGCATTACTACATCGCCTTGATTTCGCACCGAATATACTCTGAATTCCCCCGTTGGGAATTTTATGGATCCACTATCGCTTATTTGTCCACCAGCTTCTGTATACATATTGGTTTTATCTAAAACAACTGTACATTCAGTATCAGGTGGTATTTGGTTCACAAAAACACCATCCTTAATGATTTTCTTAACCACCACTGGTGGGTTGCTGAAAACATACCCGTCGTTCTGTTTCCAGTAATCATATTTAAATGTATCATTCGTTTTCAATTCGCTGTTGCCCATGAACATGTTATCTTTCAATTGCAAACCACCTGCGGTTTTACTTCTGAGTTTTACGTTGTCCATTTCGGCTTTAAATGCATTGTTATCGAATCTTATTTGTAGCGCTTTGCTAAGTTTCTCAATGCTGCTCTCATCCAGCCCGTATGTGTCGAAGAGTCTGAAGCCAAAATTGGGTGTAATTTCCTTCAATCCAGCAGTTACTATATCTTTGTATGCAAGAACCAAGCCGGGTGTTTCCACGACGTCTAGGTTGCACAAGGCCGGGTTAACTGAGGTGATTTTTGACCAACTTTTTGAGGCATCCGTGCGAACACTTTCATAAACATCTTCTTCGTAGTCTATAATTTGATGAATCTAAAAACAATATTAATACTACATGTAGGGTATTCTTTGAAAAAATTAAGTGAAAACATGTCAATGTAATTCGGAAAGTCGTATGGTGCTAGTTGTATTAATATTAGAAACCTCTAGTTTTAATATCTGGTGTGTTTCCGGATTACATTGACATTATTCCCTTTTTAATTTTTTTTTTCCTTTTTTGATATTTATGACAATTTTTTACATTTTACACCTACAATGTTTCTTTAAAGTTTGCTTACAAATGAACCTCTGTAAAGTTATAGATAAAAGAAAATTTCAGATGTAAATAACGTTCAGATTTTGTCTAATCTCGAGCCGAAGGTTTCGTTGGACGGTTTTCCCGGAATTTTGTTCACAAACATACACACATGCATTTTTCCAAAATAGCCTATTTCGACTATATTATTCATGAAACGTCAAGAAAAGTCAAAAGTAGCAATTCGATTTTTTTCGCGATAACAATACCTTCCTTATACAGCAGAGCTGTATTCGAAAAGTAAAAATACTGAGTCTACATTTACAATATAAACTAATTATCTTACTTGTTTCGAATTATTCTCAATCTCCGGATAGACAGGACCCAAACATTCGATAACATAATTCGAAAGCTCCTTCAACAAGCCTTGTTTTCGCTTGAAAGTGTTTTCCGATACAGTGAAAGCCCTGCGCAGCACTTTCCGTAGCTTCTGACTAAAATCAATCAACTACATTACATGCATTACAAGTAATGTCCAAATAGCACTCACTTTTGTTCGGGTATCATGCCATCGCCCAAACTCACGGTCACCATTCGGATGTGGTCTGCTAAAATGCGGTAGCTCGTGTGCAGTCGGTCCCAGTCGTTTTCGCCAAAATGGTTTTGGTACTTTGGAATTTTATCACAGTTCTGAAAAATTAAAGTGCTCGAAAACAAACAAGTGATGACACTGTATTTTCTGTCTGCTGAATTTTAAACGACATCGTAAGAAATTCGAAGAAGACTTAAGCAAGGAACAGTTCGGTTTTAGAGATGGACTGGGAACAAGAGAGGCGTTGTTTGGGCTGTCAGTTCTGCAAAAATGTAGAGACCAAAGGAAGGACGTGTACATCTGTTTTATTGATTATCTAAAGGCATTTGACTGTTTAAAACACGACGTCCTAATTAACATTCTGATGACAACAGGCCTCGACCAAAAAGATATCTTCTTCATAAAAAATTTGTACGTTGTAACACCAGACTGCTGCAGCAAGACTCGAGGACGATACGACCAACGATAATCCTATTAAACGTGGAGTACGTCAGGGCTGTGTACTATCACCATTGCTGTTCAATATCTACTCGGAGCAAATATTCCTGAAAGCCTTAGAAAGCTCTACAGATGGAATCAAGATCAATGGTGAATTATTGAACAACATCAGGTACGCGGACGATACGACTATAATTACAGACAGCGCAGCTAACATACAACGTTTGATGAACCAAATAATAGCAGATGATGCGCTTGGGCTAACATTAAATACGACCAAAACGAAAACAATGGTTATCAGTAGAGCACCAGATATCCAAGCCAATTTGCAAGTATAAAATAAGCACATAGAGCAGGTCGTTAAATTTAAATACTTGAGCAGCTGGATCACCGAAGACCTGGATCAAGATCTGGAAGTAAGAACACGCATCGAAATAGCCAGAACAACGTTCCTTAAGATGAGAAAAGTATTTTGCGAGAGAAGCCTAAACCTGAAACTAAGATACCGGTTCATTAAGTGCTACGGTACTGTTGTATGGTGTTGAGGCTTGGACGTTGAAGATCAATACTATGAACAGAATAGAAGCGTTTGAGATGTGGATCTTTCGAAGAATGCAGACAATATCTTGGGTGGAGCATATCACGAATAATGAAGTTCTTAGACGCATGGACAGACACAGAGAACTATTGGCTACTGTGAAGAAACGTAAGACAGCGTACCTAGGACATATCTTCAGAAGTACAAAATATAGCCTTCTAAAATTAATAATGGAGGACAAGATAGAGGGTCGCCGTGGTCAAGGACGAAGAAAATGCTCCTGGTTAAAGAACATAAGGGACTGGACTGATCTGAACTTCCCACTCATTGTCACAAGACCGTGCAGAATTTGCCATGATTGTTGCAAACATTGATTAATGGAGAAGGCACCTAAAGAAGAAACAGATATCCATATATGCTTTGAAAATGACATATCTTTGATCCTGTATAGACATAAGGTATTATAATAATATACCTTATGTATAGCTGCAAATATCGAACGAAACACATCCGTATCATAATTACTAATCTTCCCTTGCATTACAGCCACTAATCTTTCAAATCCCATACCAGTGTCCACGTGTGCTTTCGGTAGTCGCTCGATAGTTCCATCTTCTTTTCTAAAATTTTATCTGAAGACATATTATTGCCTCAAAAAAGCTATAGTCATACCTGTTGTATTCTATAAACACAATATTCCATAGTTCTACCAGCTCATGCAGACCTTTGTTAACAAATTCTGATCTATTCACATTCCCAAGGTGGTCGAAATGGATTTCAGTGCATGGCCCACAAGGCCCTGTGGCACCCATCTCCCAAAAGTTATCTCGCATACCGAATGGTAGTATCCGATTGTCTGCAACACTTCAAATGATATTAGATTGTTTATGGGCTCAATTAATCAGATTTTAAAAGTGTCTAAAAGGAACCTTACACGGTCAATAATACTGTCAATCCTAGTACTATCAATATTTGCTTCATTCCTCCTTTAATATTTATCTAGTAATCAATTATCCGGATATCATCTCTTCATTACATCATTACTACACCTTATACTGGCAATATTTTAGAATAATGAACATTTTAAAGATATTATTGTACAGTAATACTGTCATTATTGTAAAATATTGACAGTAATATTGATCGTGTGCCTTTTAAACGCACCTTACACGCTCAATAATACTGTCAATCCTAGTACTGTCAGTATTTTTTCAATCCTCCTTTTATATTTATCAAGTAATCAATTCTCCGGATATACATCAGTATTTTCTTTATTTCATCGTTACTTTACCTTACACGATGAGTAATACTGTCAATATTTTATAATAATGAATATTATATACATATTATTACACAGTAATACTGTCATTATTCCCAAAATATTGACAGTATTATTGATCGTGTAAGGTGCCTTTTAGAATAGAGGGAATAAAAAAATAAAAAACCATTATTTGGCGTAAATATGTCTGTCTGTGCGTACGTCTGTATGTCTGTGCGTACGTCTGTATGTCTGTGCGTACGTCTGTATGTCTGTGCGTACGTCTGTATGTCTGTGTATACGTCTGTATGTCTGTGAACAAAATTGCAGGAAAACGGCTGCATGGAAATCAGCTGAAAAAGCGAGTTGTTGATCCAGTGAAAATTTCAGCAAAACCGGTCCACAAACAGAGAAATTAACTTGATAAAACCATTTCCAATTGCGCTTATGGCACATGTATGGCGGACTAAATGCTATTCTAGATGTAATTTTGGCAATTTCTGTCACAATGACGTTTTTAATTTCTCCATTCAATAGCTTATGGGACCTATCAAATTTATGGGATGTTGGTGAATATGGACGTGAGACTAATATAGTCAACATATGCATTTTTTTGCCCATATTGACCACATTGACCAATGATTATGGATTTTTGTAGGCATGTCAAATAAAGGTCGTTTGTTTCATGCATTAACAAAGGACATCAAACACCTCAACAATATTAGTATTACACTAAAACTACAGGAATCAAATTGATTAATTTGACAATACCCAATACTTCTCCATACTTCTTTGCATTCCAAATCGGGTTTCAACTGCAACCTCTCATCACCCCCAAAGTATGTCACATACAAAACATTCTTATCCAGCTGATAAACCTCAGTCAGTAACTTCCAGGCCAAACCACAGGCTTTTGTCTAAAATTATAACAGATTATTTTCTCGAAATAAAATTAAATTAAGGTTTAACAAATACTTTTGAGCATTCTCCAAACGTCCAGTTACCTAACATTTCAAAAAATGTGTGGTGATAGCCATCTGTTCCCACCACATCTAAATCATTGTGTTTGCCACCAACTCGAATACATTTTTGGGAATTTGTTACTTTTGTATATTTTGGTGTTTGGGTACCCATAAACACCCCTTTGAACTGAAAAATAGTAAAACATTAGTAAACAAACAAACATGAATTATTTTACAAAATGCAATTTTTTATAAATATAATAAATAAATAATAATAAATTCTTTTATTATTCCCAATTGAAAACATCTGGGTGGACTCCATATGACTTTTCAAATTAGTTAATTAATATAATTAAATTAAATTAAAATTTAAACTATTTGGTATGCAAGATAACTTTTGGGCGATGGGTGCCACAGGGCCTTGATCACCTTAGGAATCTGAATAGATTAGAATTTGTTAACAAAGGTCTGCATGAGCTGCTAGAATTGTGGAATATTGTGTTTATAGAGTACAAAAGGTGTGACTATAGCTTTTTGAAGCAATAACAAGTCTTCAGATAAAAATTTATTTGAAATGTTTCAATTTGGATTGATTTGGTTCAATTTGGTTAAATTTGGTTAAATTGGTTTGATTCAATTATTATTTTATTTAATGTCATTCTCATCATTCTCCTCATCATTTGTTCATTTTCATACACATTAAGCAGTCCAGGAATATTCAAGGAAAGTGTTATCACAAAAAAAAAATTGCTAATTTTGGCTTTTTCTTTACATTTCAAGATAGTCGAAATAGACTATTTTTGGAAAATGTCTGTGTGTGCATGTGTCTCCACAAAATTGCTGAAGAAACCACTCATTGTTTTTGGAGCAGCCATGTGCCATTTATGTCTTAGTTAGTGAAACTGTATCAACCCAGCTCACTTTCTCAGTTCATTTCCAATTTGGTCCTGATCGGCTGAGTGGATCAGGATCAAATTGGAAATCAACTGAGAAAGTGAGCTGGAGTGACACAGTTTCACTAACATAGACATAAATGGCACATGGCTGCACCAAAAAAAAAATGAGTGGTTTTTCCAGCAATTTTGTGGAGAGACACACATGCACACACAGGCATTTTCCAAAAATAGTCTATTTCGACTATCTTGAAATGTAAAGAAAAGTCAAAATTAGCAAATAATTTTTTTTTGGTGATAACACTTTCCTTGAACATTCCTGGACTTTAAATAACAATTACATAATATTAATAACCAGTTACTATATAATTGTTATTATTAAATTGTAGGGACTGAGTAATGCCCTAGGGCCCCCTTAAACATATAACAAACAGACAGCTCTGTGAACTTTCAATCAGCATGAGATTTACAGTTTTTCTGTCATAAATGTTACTGTGATAACCAAAATAATTACCTGATTCATTCCTGCATTTACAAAAGGTACTGTGGGGTCATGATATGGAACAACAGGACTTGATCGAACAAAATTATAGCTGTTGTCCTTAATGAAGAAATCGAGAAACTGTTGCCTTATAACTTTAGATGACACATAGGTCTTACGCAGATTTGTAATCGATCTTGCAGTACTGGGGACCTTGTAAACGTTTTTTAAATTGTATATGGGTACCATACTGAAATTTGTTGATTTTTTGAAAATTTATAATATGTAACCTAAAAATATTTTTTTAATTAATTTAAACTACTCTCCATTGGTGATCATTTGAACTAATATTGGATGCGTTCAGCTAGATTCAGTACATTTAAGGGTTGTACAAAATCTGTACAAGTAACCTCACAAACGTTTTTACTATGCGAATCCAATAATAGATGGCGCTGATATCGAAAGTGGAGCGGGAAGACATACGTGAAGTTACCTGTTTATTATTCCCTTGACCATTGCCAACTGCATCAATGACAGCTTCGCTCTCATACAGCCTGCTCAATTGCCCAAAAAACCTGTTACCGGCCGTATACGGTCGGAAGCTCCCTCTGTTATGTTTTCAACATAATATACTGCTAGTAGTTATCAATAATACCAATAAAAACATCAAATAATTGACATATTTGTCAGTGTTTGTCAGTCACCAAACAACTCAGGGGGAACATAACGGCTGCTTGTTAGAGTAGATACAATTTAAAGTGGCGGTTACGCCTCCCATGCGCAGAACACGAAAATTGCAATATTTGTGAATTATTATTCATCCTAAACACATAGACACCCACAGCTACGTACAGCTGTTACTTTGCGCATAAAGTTGAACTTTGGACCCGCCACTATGGTCAGTTTTACATTGCCCTTTATGGGATTAATATTTTTTTTTGTATCATTGCGAACTGGGCACTTTCTTAAAATATTTATTAATAAAATGAATTTGCAATGACAATACTTTGACGGTTGTTTGAAGTATTCCAATTGATTTCAATCAACGTTTTGAAGTAAATTCAAAACTGTAACTCTACAGTTCACCGACATCGCTACAGGTGGAGCAGCGCACCGTATACAGTTTGGACCACGATTTTCATGCAATTGAGCAGGCTGTATGAGAGCGAAGCTGTCATTGATGCAGTTGGCAATGCCTTGACGGTTAAGGGCATAGAATCAGCTGATCAAACAATAACAAAGATCAGCTGGTTACCCACTAACTCGAAGAAAACCGAAAAAATTTGAATCGCGAATAACTTGGCTTTGTGATTTTAAGGCACTTTACACGATCAATAATACTGTCAATATTTTAAAATAAAGTGAACAAATTCATTATATACAAAAACTGTAGGCTTTTTCAATTTTCCACCACTACTGGCCCAACAGCACAGTAGCTAACATATTTTAGAATAATGACAGTATTACTGTACGATAACATATTTAAAATGTTCATTATTCTAAAATATTGACCGTATTATTGAACGTGTAAGGTATAGTAATGATGGAATGAAGAGAATACTGATGTTTATCCCGATAATTGATTACTTGATAAATATTGAAGGAGAATTTAAGCAAATACAGTACTAGGATTGGCAGTATTATTGACCGTATAAGGTGCCTTCTTAAATATATAAGTTTGAGAACGAATTTAAATTCAACCTTGAATAATAATATTTAATCATTTTCACATTTTTCCATAGTGTAAGACTGACTTTCATATAACCATACTTTGTACACTCCTGACCCCGAACATACACGAGCTCAACTACCCCCACCACGCTCATACGAACTTTATTATTTGTGTATATTTGTGTATTTCATAATCTTCATAATTACTCCAGTTTTATACACGTTTACTAGTAGTTAAGTGTTAAACAATGTCAACAATGCCTACAGACGACAAGAGGATGGCCTTCCAAGAGTTTAAATTGGACCCAGACGCCGAGCTGCGTTTCGAAATAGAAAGTAAGAACGAAAAAGCCTACATAACCCTAAAAACCGGTGCTGCAGAAGTTTTTGGCACAGAATTAGTAAAGGGCAAGCCCTACGAGTTCACCTCCGGGGCGAAAATTGCTGTGTTTACATGGCAGGGTTGCACTCTCGAATTGCGTGGCAAAAC
The DNA here is from genome assembly GCA_963942505.1 of Lordithon lunulatus. Lineage (NCBI taxonomy): Eukaryota > Metazoa > Arthropoda > Insecta > Coleoptera > Staphylinidae > Lordithon > Lordithon lunulatus. The sequence goes on along the minus strand of OZ012668.1, from coordinate 53,030,345 downwards.
CGATGTTCTGTACATTGCAAAAGAAACCCCCATGATAGTTTATACGAATTGTCATGCTGCTTTGGATCAAATGAGAATTACAGCTGAGGTGGAGAATAGAAGGGGGCCTATTTGTATGGCGGTTGGTCCTTGTGATGTGGGCAAATCTACTGTGGTGAGGATTTTGTTGAATTATGCTGTTCGGATGGGACGAAGGCCTCTTTTTGTGGATTTGGATGTGGGGCAAGGGCAGATCTCAGTGCCTGGCACAATGGGTGCATTGCTGGTTGAACGACCTGCTTTGATTGATGAAGGGTTCTCACAGGAAGCTCCATTAATATACCATTATGGGCATAAGTCACCCAGTGAGAATTCAGCTTTGTATAAATTGTTGCTGAATCGATTGGGTCATATGGTTAGAGATCGATTAGAAGTTAATAAGAAGAGTAAGTTATTTTTATATTTACTGTTTTATAATATTGGGTGATAATTAATCATGTGATAACTAAAATATGGTGGAGCATATGGCAATAGTCTGAATTACCATATTTCACATAATGTAAACAAATCAAAAACAATACTAACTAATTAATTATCAATGAATTCATGTACATAACACCAACACCTATTTCAGGGACCTAGAGGATAGAGGTGTTGTCACTCACCCACGAATATAGAAACCTGACTCTAATTTTATTTTATTGTAGTGTATTGTAATTGTTTTTTTTGTTTTCAGCTAAAATGTCTGGTGCTATCATAAATACCTGTGGATGGATTAAAGGTGATGGTTATCGGAATATTCTGCACACAGCAACTGCTTTTGAGGTTGATGTTATTCTTGTGCTAGACCAGGAGAGGTTGTATAATGAGCTGGTTAGGGATGTGCCTCATTTTGTTAAAGTTGTTTTTCTTCCCAAAAGTGGTGGAGTAAGTTATTTCTACCATTTTAAATTTATTAACTTATTGAAGAATCTAGATATCAAATTGTGTGTCTAGAGTTCTTGAAAATCATATTATGGAAATCATGTGTATTATTTTTTATAGGATTGATTGATTGATTTTTGGAAAGTATCATCATTATTACTAATAAAATTGGTTGTAATTTTATTAGTAATATTGATGATACTTTCCAAAAATCAATCCTATAAAAAATATTTTTAAAATGTGTACATTAAAATAAAGTAGATTCTGCTTTATATTTATGAACCATATGTGTATATTCTTCCTTTGGCTGCTCTACAACTCTTTGTGGGTTTTGGCCTCTTCTATCATTCTATTCGTCTCTATTTTCTTTTGAATCATGTTTTATATGATATGGTGACATTTGTTTGCTTGTAATGATACATGTGTGTAATAAACTTATTTATCCACTGATTTATCATTAATAACTCTTACATTTTAGGTTGTTGAGAGATCTAAAAGTGCCCGAACTGAGTTGCGTGATTTGCGCATACGTGAATACTTTTATGGCACCCCAAAGAACCCACTCTACCCACATTCATTTGATGTTAAATGGGCCGATGTTAAAATTTTTAAAATTGGTGCACCAGCACTGCCTGACTCATGTTTGCCTTTAGGCATGAAGGCACAGGATCATTTAACTAAACTTGTAGTGTTAACGCCGAATGCTGGTATGTTGCATCATTTGCTGGCAGTTAGTGTTGCTGAGAAGGATGATGAGGAAATGATTATGCAACATTGTGCTGGATTTGTGTGTGTGTAAGTAGAACTATTAAGGATAATAATCATGTTCTTCAATTTGTAGGCGCAGAAATTTCTCCAACATATTGTAGTATCATTAAAAAAAGATTTATATATAAGTGAATCCACCCCTTAGCAATCTACATATCTAGATCTTGACGGTTATTACCATGTGTGTGCATTGCTAATTGATTTGGTGCCGCTAGATGGCGTTTACCTTTCCTTCTAGGGGTTAGTTGTATAAAAAAAGATTCTAGATTCTAGTATATTTTTAATATCTGGCTTTATTTCTCTTTAGGTTTTAACTTGCTAACAAGACGAAGCTAATTTTGCATGTTTATTATATTATGTGATTAATTTGTATTATTTTACAGAACAAATTTTGATGCCGAAAGACAAACACTGACAGTATTATCACCACAACCAAAACCGCTGCCTGGCAATTTCTTGTTATTGTCTGAGCTGCAGTTTATGGACAGTCACTAGCATTTACAGAAACGTTTTGTTTATTAATTTTATAAGAGTTAATATTTATGTTATTTTTATATCTTTGAGAACATAATCATCAGGGGTATTTTTATATGCTGAGGAATTGGTACAACTAGATAATAATAATTGAAATCTGTTTGATCTCGTGATATTTAAGCTAAACTACATATTTTTGTACAGTGTTATACTATAGTTCAATTGAAAGAGGTTGAGTTACTTATCAAGTAAAACAAGAAAATATACACTTAAAATATGGCAGGGTCATTACACTATGATCCACCACTGCAGGTAGCTGTTTATAGCTATTTAATATCATTAAACACCCTATGTACAACACTTTCTCTTTCAATTGGACAATATAAAGCTGCTTTCATTTATCGTTTGGGTCTGGGCTGTCCTTCTCATGTTAAAACAGCTCCCGAATGATAAACCGAAGTGCATAAGTATGGTGTTTGCAGGTGTAATGTGCAAATTTCGTTTTTTCTGTTGGAAACCAATGTGCACACAGTTTGAAACAACACTGCAAATAAAATAGAAATAAAGCTGTAACTTTTATTTTTATACTCTGGAGACATTTATATTTATAAAAGATAAATTGACTCCTATGACTTGCAACCACTGATCAATTATTAACAATAGACCTGGTTTTTGATGCAATTTTTGTTTATAATTTTTACTAATTAAAATTAATAATTTTTGTGTTTTACTTTCCGAGTAGCATTTTTATGTTCTTGAATTTATCTTAAAATTCAGTTTTAACAAATTACATTGTACTAGGTTTGTCAAGAAACATGAAAAAGTTTCAAGGCCATTTATCAGGAAACTTGAACAAGTTTCTAGGCCATTCATCAAGAAACTTGAATAAGTTTTTAGGCTATCCATCAAGGAACTTGAATAAGTTTCTATGCCATTCATCAAGACACTTGTTCAAGTGCATTTTTATGTTCTTGAATTTATCTTAATATTCAGTTTTAACAAATTACATTGTACTAGATTTGTCAAGAAACATGAAAAAGTTTCAAGGGCATTTATCAAGAAACTTAATAAGTTTCTAGGCTACCCATCAAGAAACTTGAATAAGTTTCTATGCTATTCATCAAGACACTTGAACAAGTTTCTAGGCCATTCATGAAGAAACTTGAATAAGTTTTTAGGCTATCCATCAAGGAACTTGAATAAGTTTCTACGCCATTCATCAAGACACTTGTTCAAGTCCATTTTTATGTTCTTGAATTTATCTTAATATTCATTTTTAACAAATTACATTGTACTAGATTTGTCAAGAAACATGATAAAGTTTCAAGGGCATTTATAAAGAAACTTAATAAGTTTCTAGACTACCCATCAAGGAACTTGAATAAGTTTCTATGCCATTCACCAAGACACTTGAACAAGTTTCTAGGCCATTCATCAAAAAACTTGAATAAGTTTGTAGACCATTCATTAAGAAATTTGAACAAGTTTAAATTATTTATCTGCTATTTTCAGCTTGTACAATGACCAATCACATCTTGAATAAAAGACATGTAATACAAATGTGGTCAAAGTAGTATTACTACTTACATAGCACATGAATACTTGAACGCGTTTTCAAGTTTTTTAAAAAATTTAGTGCAATGTAATTCATGTTTAATAGTTTTTAGTTTTTGTTGAGAATAGAAAGTAATTAACCAAATATGTATGCTTAAGAATGTTATTTTATTTAAATTTCTGTATGATTATTTGAAAATGATGTTCATTTTCAAATAGTATCTGCTGAAAAGTATTTTTAGTGAATTTTGTATTAAAATTATGTTCTATATTGTGTATACAGAAACAATTCTATCAAATCATTGAATTTCTTTTATTGCCTGAAGACTAGACATATAATCCTGTGTTAAATAAGTGAACCCAAGTTATATTCTCAAGTGTAACTATCCTTATTCCCACAAATAAATATTTGATGTGGGCACCAGATGACTTTCCGAATGAATTACACTTTTGACAATATTTGGCTATGATTAACAAAATTTGACAACACAAATTTTAGACATTTTTGACAATATTTGACGGTATTTAACTATAATTAACAAAAGTTTGACGATATTTCATAATGTTTGACTACATTTATCTTTTTGTTTTATTTTCATTAGTTTGTGCGTAGTTTTTTTTAACTGTATAGTTTTAGGCAACCCAAGTTACACCAATTGTTATTTTTTGCTCGCATATTTGTGTTAGCGTTCTGGAACCCATTGGCGGGAAAATGAGTTTTTCTGGGAAACAGTTTTACCTAGTTATTTTCTCTGTTTGTAGACCGATTTTGCACAAATTTTCACGGGATCACCCCAACTCGCTTTCCCAGTATTGCGAATACTAAAACCCATATTCTTTCTCTCATCAGTGACTAGGTTTGAAATAACTGTTCCTGCATCTCATTTCCAACCTAGCCTCAACTAGGTTTGAAATAACTGTTCTTCCAGCTCATTTCCAACCTAGCCTCAACTAGGTTTGAAATAACTGTTCCTCTATCTCATTTCCAACCTAGCCTCAACTAGGTTTGAAATAACTGTTCCTCCATCTCATTTTCAACCTAGCCTCAGAATTGCTAACGCATAAACGTTGACGAAAAACTGGTCTGTTTCGATTCCCGCTGTTAAAACAATTCGCACCCAGCTTCACGTCCATTCAATGTTGTGGACCTGTCAAAAGTGGTCGTGTCAGCCGCGCAGAGCAAACGCCGAATTATGTCCCTGCTTGTGCCCCAAATGGCCCTGCAGTAACGAAGCCTGTTCAATCTCATGAGCACTGTGTGCAAACATGAACAACTGAGCGCATGTGGCCGCGCGTAACACGTCGCAATCGATCGGTGACGTTTTTTCGGACACGTAAGTGATAACAGAAAATTCTGTGATGAACCTGAAACGATGGGCTTAAAAATGCGTTATAAAATATTCGTGTGTGTGCTGACGCTGTGGTGTGTGGGGAGGACGTGCGCGAACCTCCAAGGCCCGATGAGTGAGAGCAAGAAGGAGGATGAGGATGCTGAGGAGTTTAGTGCGAGCATTGATGAGGAGGTAGTCAGTAATAGTCCGTTGAAAATTGTTGCAGCACCCGATTTGAGTAAGGAGGATGAGAAAAGTAAGTTTGGTTTTGTTGAAAGGCATGTTGTTGGTGTGGCTTGGTATTTTTATTATTTAGATGTAGTAGTAGATTATTATGATTTGCGTTTACAGCTAAGTCTGCAGTAGAGAAGTTGGTAGATTCTTTTGTTAACCAGAAGCACCTTTTTAAAATAGTTGAAGGTGGCGATGGACATGTGAAATACATGATAATGAGTGATAGTGAGAATTCTGAGGAGGAGGAGGAGCTGCCTCCACTGCAGGAGAAGTTTATGAAGGAGCCCGAGTTGACTGCTGAGCAGTTGGAGGCCAAGCAGTTTTATGAGTCGGCACTTTTGTTGTTGAACAAGACTAGGCCTAATAAGGTTGAGGCCTATCGGCTGCTGCTACAGGCTATGGAGAAGGGGAATAATGATGCTAAGGCTTTGGTGGCCTGGGCAAATTTGTTTGGAAATCCTTTGCCTCAGGATTTGGGTGATGCTATGAAGATTTTCAGTGATCTTGCTGAGCAAGGGGACCCTGAGGGACATATGGGATTAGGTAATAATACAAATGTTTGATTTAATGAACATGTTAACCCTCTAATGCCCAACTCTGCCTCATGGCAGACCACCCTTTTTTGTATTTAAATAATTTATAGCTTCTATGTGCAACATCTTAAGGTATGTCCACCTTGAGATGTTGCACATAGAAGCTATAAAATATTTAAATGCATTGTGATATGCAAAAAAAAGGTGGTCTGCCATGAGGCAGAGTTTAACTTTTAGTGTTCCAAGTATACTGATAGCAAATATTTGAATACAGATTCATTCATACATACATCAGCAGTCTTCAATTATATGAGGAACATTTTTTCACAAACTTGATATTCAAACGGTTTTCTTCAAAGTAGTAGGTAAACAGCTGATCTTTGTTATTGTTTGATCAGCTGATTGCATTAAAATCATATGATTCCAGCCACTTCTACAATAGTGCACGATTGTTTATATACTTTTAAGGTATAAATAGTATAACCTTGGCTCTATAGTTATGTATAAGATGAAAAAACAAATGTTATGCAAACAAATTGCCTACTAAATGTAGTTCATTTTGTGCCTCCAGATGGAGTATCAGCTGGCTTGAATTGCTAATGATATAATCCTAGAAATAGGGGAATCAGCTTTGAAGTTTGATTTTATTTCAATTCAATGTTGTGCCTGTTCACATGGACATGTTTGAAACTAGAATTGTATGTAGTTTGATTTAAATCCTGCATTTGTGAATATGCTAACGACATCATTTGTTAACTTGCTACTTTGATAACAATCATTGTCATTTGAATATACTCTTACTGTTAATTTTGTAGGATTCCTCTATGCTTCTGGTTTACATGTTAATGTGAGCCAAGCAAAGGCTCTAGTCCATTACACATTAGCTGCTGTTGGTGGCAACACATGGGCACAAATGGTAATGGGTTATAGGTACTGGGCGGGCATTACAGTTCAGTCTAGTTGTGAGAAAGCACTAGACTTTTATAGGCAGGTTGCTGATAAAGGTAGTATTTTAAACCAAATTAAAAATGTGGTAATTTCAAATTATCAATTTTAGTCAGCCAAGGGGTTTCATTTGGAGGTGGTGCAGCTATTCAAAGGGTGAGGTTGCTGGATGAACAGGAAAATGGTTACTCATCAGGCATTTTAGATAATGATCTTATTGAATATTATGAGCTGTTGGCTGAGAAAGGAGATATACAAGCACAGGTAATATCATGGTTTTGTCTATAAGGCACCTTACATGATCAATAATACTGTCAGTATTTTAGAATAATGACAGTATTACTGTATGATAATATATTTAAAATTTTCATTATTCTAAGATATTGACTGTGTTACTGATCGTGTAAGGTATAGTAATGATGGAATGAAGAGAATATTGATGTTTATCCGAATAATTGATTACTTGATAAATATTGAATGAATATGTTGTCATGTCCTAGTGGTTTACCATTTTTTAATCAAAAATATTAATATTAAAATACAAATAATGAGAATTATATCTTAAAGTGATTGTATGCCTCTACCTATTTCAAAATCATGTTCGTAATAAATATAGAACTCTTGATATTAACTAATATCATATCAATTGTATGTATCTAGAAAACAAAGAAGGTCATCTCTGTATTTTATTCATCACATTTAATTGAATTCAATTTTTGTTAAATGAGAAGCGTCTGCAGGTGGGTTTGGGTCAATTGCACTACCAAGGGGGTCGAGGTGTGGACCTGGACTACCAAAAGGCAATGCACTACTTTACGCAAGCTGCCAACGCGGGAAACGCGATAGCAATGGCTTATTTGGGAAAGGTAATACTTATAATAATATTTATGATAATAACTGTTTCATTAGAAACCTTTTTAGATTTATTTAGATGGCAGCGATGAGGTCAAGCAGGATAATGATACTGCTTTCAAGTACTTCAAAAAGGCATCCGAGTTGAATAATCCAGTTGGTTTGAGTGGATTAGGATTGATGTATTTGTATGGAAAGGGCGTGGAGAAGGATTATGTTAAGGCATATAAGTATTTTCTATCAGCCGCAGACCAGGGTTGGGTGGATGGGCAGTTGCAGTTAGGAAACATGTATTTTAGTAAGTACAAGCAGAGTCTAAAAAAAAATGTGTAGGTGTCTCAGTTCACAAACATGTCAAATTTAATAATTTTTCATCTCTTCATCCACCCTATTAAAGTGAAGTGGAGTATGTTGAAACTATCCAAAATAATCTAAATATAATAATAGTAATAATAATAGACTTTATTGTCCTATGGAAAGAAAATTCCAATTACAGGACAACAACAATAATATGCAAAAAGTATAAATATAGGTATAAAATATATAAAAAATAAAAAAATATAACAAATATTATAACTCGCTAACAATTAATTTTATCAATGTTTTCTGTTGTATATTGAATACATCGATATCTAGAATTGTGGCACATTTTTTTATGTTAAGTGATATTAGATTTGTCGGAGCCTTCTGTTGGTATATAAACAATTAAATGAAATTATTTGGTACATGCTACAATTACAAACCTAGTTTTAGAATAACAGTAACAATTTGAAGATATTAAATAAGCTCTAACATCACAAACCTAGGTATTAGAATGTATCTGAAATAAATTAATTATTAGTCTACTTGGACTCATCTCAACAAGTAAAATGTATTTTCTGATTTTCAGATGGGATTGGTGTTAGTGTAAACTACAAACTGGCCAATAAATATTTTTCATTGGCTTCACAATCAGGACACGTGCTTGCTTACTACAACTTGGGTCAAATGCACGCGCAAGGCACTGGAATGATGCGATCTTGTCCAACAGCCGTTGAATTGTTTAAAAATGTTGCCGAACGAGGACGTTGGGGGGAAATTTTGATGCAAGTAAGTCCGTTGTGCAGGAGTCCTGATAATAAAATGTGCCTTGGGGTCTACTACAATATCATCAATAATAAATTGTTTCGATTGTCTATAGATAGTTTCATGATTCGATAGTTTTAATTCTATAATGTCACTGAAATTAAATATGTGTAAAAAATATGTTCAAGAAAGTATTGCTGTCTACTGTTTCTTGAACACATTTTTTACACATATTTAATTGCATTGACATTATAGAATTATCTAAACTATCATGAAACTATCTATAGACAATCGAAACAATTTATTATTGATGATATTGTAGTAGAAATTGCAAACAGCTATGTTCTTATTATTTATCATTTCTAGGCACATACTGATTACCGAAATAAGAGATTAAATGAAGCGTATGTCCAATATGCGCTACTAGCAGAAGTAGGCTACGAAGTATCGCAGAGTAACGCGGCTTATCTGTTAGACAGGAATGAAGTGCCTATGCTTTCACAGCCTGAGAGTCTGGTTAGAGCCTTATTGTATTGGGGCAGAGCAGCGTCGCAGGGGTATTCAGCTGCACAGGTAAATAAAAGCAATATTATATTTTTTTTTGTAATAATACCCATTCAAACTTAATTTGGCATTAAATTTGAAAATTATAAAGGGAATTATAGCACTCGACTAATGTTTGAGTATTAAATATTCAAGTTTCGACACCCTAAAATAATTGAGATGCGAATTTCAAACGTTTTAATGGATAAATATGACTAATGCAGACATTTAAGACAATTTTATAAAATGTTGCCTTTCAGAGTGGTAGATGTGTAAATTATTTGTTATTTGTTAAGGTAAAACTGGGTGACTATCACTATTATGGTTTGGGGACTGCTGTGGATTATGAAACAGCAGCCTCGCACTACCGGTTAGCATCGGATCAGCAACACAATGCCCAGGCCATGTTCAACCTGGGCTACATGCATGAGCAGGGTTTAGGCATGGCACAGGACATTCATCTTGCAAAGCGGTGCTACGATTTAGCAGCTGAAACCAGCACTGATGCCAAAGTACCAGTAGCGTTGGCACTCTTCAAACTAAACTTCATGTTCAGCATGCAGACGCTGCAAGATGTACGTAACCTACATCGCTGATAAATTAAATCTTGTCCATTTTAAATGCCATATTATCCAGCTTTAACTACATTAACATCTCTACTAATTTATTTGTATATTCCAGAGTCCACTATCAGCACTACTGGAAATTAACGAAGTATTGGGCAATAATTGGGATTTGTACCTTATAATGACATTGACGGCACTACTGGCCGGAATTGTATATTTCAGGCGACCGCAGGGGCCTCTTCAAGTTTGATAGATTTTCATACCTTTTTCTTTTCTTTTTTTCAGTGGCGAAAATTGTGATGTTTTTTAATTTATTATTTTAATTTCCCTACTCAATAATATAAGTCATTTATTGAAATGATGATAAAAACTATTGTGTACAGTTAAGTTTTCATTTAGAAGCAACATATAATACGAAATACAAACACAGGACTGACTCATTACTTTTGTTGTAAATTTAGTTAATCTGTTTGTCTGTTACTGCGTGAACTTTTTTAGTCGATAAATAAAGTCAAATTAATTGTTTATAAATACAACTGGATATTTATAACCATTACAACAAAGTATGATTTGATATTGGACAACTGCAACATGCAAACAACTCGCCTGGATGCCCTGAATTCAACACTGTGTATTGTCCACCCTACATTGGACAAGATGTAATACATCTTATATAATCTGCATTGAAGATTCCAAAAAAGAATTTTTATCTTTGTAGGGCTATCTAATGCTAATAGCCCTACTTTCTGTCGGTAAAGGAAGAAGCTCATGTGGTGTGATACCTGACACCACTTGTTACAACTGTGTGAAATCCTAAAATTTTGGAAATTCTATTTACTAATAAAAAGGAACAGGAAACCAAATTTCCATCAATATACGAACTTAAATTGTTTGTATTTTACGAAGCAGGTACTCTGATACATGAAAAATAAGTTTCAGGAATTACACCCCAGAGAAGTTTGGCAATTATCTTAACTTTACAGAAACCTTCTGCAGGTGATTTGTAATTCGGTTTAGTCCTTCACTCCAAATTATGAGTATGAAACTGATGGCACTTCTAACCACTGAGCTGGACTAAAGATTTAAATTTTTTATCCCTCAAGATTGATATTGATTTGATCCCATATTATACATGATTTGAAAGAGGCCTTTTTAAATTTGGTTTCTGTAAAAGGCACCTTACATGATCAATATTACTGTCAATATTTTAGAATAATGACAGTATTGCTGTTCAATATGTTTAAAATGTTCATTATTCTAAAATGTTGCCAGTATTACTCATCATGGAAGGTATAATAATGATGCAATGAGGAGAATACTGATTTTGATCTGGATAATTGATTACTTGATAAATATTGTAGGAGGATTCAAGCAAATACTGACAGTACTCAGATTGACAGTATTATTGACTATATAAGCTGCCTTTATGTTCAGACTGGTCTGTTATCAATGGAGACTAAATAAACAACTGTTGATATGCCCCACAATCTGTGAACACTTGGGGGACTTATGAAAAAGTCCAGATTAGTAGTTAGAGGTGCCATGATGTCAGGAAAACAACATCCTGGAAGGAAGTAGAGCTCAAAGAGGATCTTACATAATAAATTATCACTCTTGAAAGTTATCATCAAATATATTTAAATAAGAATACAAATTAGTAGATGAGAGGCTAATTTTAAATTTCAGACAATTAAATCTCTAAGCATAGTAATTAAGATTGGCCTTTTTCTTTGCCTGGACTTCCATAATCGCATCCATGTAATCCTCATGCGTGACGGCGGTAGCGTTACGTCGCAGCGCAATCATACCGGCTTCGACACAAACTGCCTTGCACTGGGCTCCATTGAAATCGTCAGTTGAACGAGCCAATTCCTCGAAATTCACATCAACGTTTATCGTCATTTTTCGGGAGTGGATTTGCATGATACGGGCACGCGCCTCCTCATTGGGATGGGGGAATTCAATTTTCCTATCGAGACGACCTAGAAAACAATACAATGTCATTTGAAAATACTACAAATAATGGAACTGTTAATATGATACAACTAATCCCTTAGGAGGAAAGTTAAATGCCATCTGGCAGCACCACATCAGTGTTTAACTTTCCTCCTAGGGGGTTAGTTGTATCATATTTGTATATAACCACTTGAGATATTGTGTGAATTCATCCTCACTAGCTGAGCTACACTAATGAGATAATCTACATATCTAGATTTCCATCTTATTAGAATAAGATTGAAATGTAGATTGCTAAAAGGTGGATTCACACTTATATATGTTTTGTAACTGCTAATTAGATAATTAATGCCCATTTTCACAAGAAAATTTAGGTTTGTAGAAATACATTTGATAGGAAGACCTTTAAATTACTAACACTAAATAGGAAATGGTTTTATCAAGTGTTTAGTTCTTACCTGATCTAAGTAATGCAGGATCAAGAATATCCACTCTGTTAGTAGCTGCAATAACCTTAATATCAGCTGTGGAACTGAAACCATCCAACTGATTGAGCAACTCCAACATAGTCCTCTGCACCTCCCTATCACCAGCCTTCTCTGAATCGAAACGTTTTGTGCCAATAGCATCCAACTCATCAATAAAGATAATTGCTGGAGATTTCTCTTTGGCCAAAGCAAATGCATCCCTGACCAGCTTGGCCCCATCACCAATAAACATCTGCACCAACTGTGGACCAGCCAGCTTGAGGAACGTTGATTTTGTTTGTGCAGCACAGGCACGAGCCAGTAGGGTTTTGCCAGTACCAGGGGGGCCATACAATAAAACACCTGTAATATAAATGTTATAGTTATATAACAAAACTAATACAATAATTATTTATATGAGTAAACCACATGCAGGAAACATAATATGGAGTATCATTTATGGTCAATAATACTGCGAGTATTTGCTTCAATCTTCCTTCTATATTTATCAATTATCTGGATAAACATCAGTATTCTCTTCATTCCATCATTACCATATCTTACATGATAAGTAAGTATGGAGTATCATTTATGGTCAATAATACTGCGAGTATTTGCTTCAATCTTCCTTCTATATTTATCAATTATCTGGATAAACATCAGTATTCTCTTCATTCCATCATTACCATATCTTACATGATAAGTAATACTGTCAATATTTTAGAATAACAAACATTTTTAACATATCATCATACAGTATAATACTGTTATATTTCTCTTTATGCACTTTATATTTAATTTGGCAATAACTGAGGGAATATTTTCATGATGATAAAATACTTACAAACATAATTAATAAAAAATATTTGTTAATACTAACCTTTTGGTGGATGTATGCCAAGATTCAAGAACTTCTCTTTGTGTGTCATTGGAAGTACAACAGCCTCAATCAACTCCTGTATTTGTTTATCTAAACCACCAATATCTGAGTATTGTTCTGTGGGCCTTTCATCCACTTCCATTGCTTTAACCCTGGCATCGTATTCTGCAGGCAATGTTTCTAATATAAGATATGAATCTTTGTTAACACCAACTAAATCCCCAGGTTTCAATTTTTCTTCATCAACCAGCCCTATTACAGGCAAAAAGTACGTTTGTCTAGTTGAGGTTTTCACAACAGCACACTTCCCTTTCCGCTGTGCATCCAGATCAACCACAGCCCCATCCTCCTCCTCCTCCTGGGGGTCCACATCCAGCAGCTCTATCACATTTGAAACTAGATACGGTAAAGTTTTATTCACTTTAATTTTCTCCGTGTTCTCCTTGATCTTCTCCGTTTGCGCTTGAAGCTCGTGGTTTATCCGCATCACCTCGCTCTTCATTATTTTGATTTCGTTGTCGAGCAGACGGGTACGGCTTACGATTTCATCGGTGCCCATGCGGAGCACTTCCTCGCCCAGCGACTCCTCCCCATCTTCCCATATCGAAATATCCTCTAATTTGGCCATTTATTGTACGAATCAAAAGCTGAGTGTTGTGTGTACGCGGTGAATGATGTTTGCAAGAATCGGGCTGTCAAAAAAGTTTTAAAGCCGAGTCATCAATGGAATGAAGTTGGGCATTTAAAGATTCATTCTTTCGTTGTATTGAGGGTGAGTTCATATACGTTTAGACGCTGTGTGGTTCATTTACGTTTAGAGGCTGTGTGGTTCATATACGTTTAGAGGCTGTGTGGTTCATATACGTTTAGAGGCTGTGTGGTTCATATACGTTTAGAGGCTATGTGGTTCATATCATAGTCACAGTTCACATAGAAATGAGAAAAAGGGAGAGTGGTTGTCAAAATTATGTGATGCGAGTTCTCATAATAATTATCATTAAATTAGAGGCTATTATGTAAGTTCAGACGTTCTTTTAAAAAGCAGACTGGTCTGTTACTCATGGCAACTAAATAAACTACTGTTTCAGTGTTGGTATGCCTCACGCTCCGTGAACGCTAGTGTATAAGTTGTCTATATGTATAAGCATTGCCAACTGCATCAATAACAGCTTCGCTCTTATACAGCCTGCTCAATTGCCCTAAAAAACTGCAGGCTGTATGAGAGCGAAGCTGTCATTGATGCAGTTGGTAATGGTATAAGGCAATATTATATCACATATTTGACAAAAGTGACAGGATAATCAACTAATTTTGAATGTCAATTTTGACAAATTTGTGACATTTATCATAAGGAAGTATTACACGATGACGACAATATTGGTGTATATTTGGTGACCTAAGAATATAAACAGAACTAAACGTGTATGAAGTCACCCTTAATTGTCTTCCCTCACTTATCATTATTGTTATTACATTGGCATCACGTCAAAATTGAGTTGTCAAAATAGTCCCTGGTTGTCATTTGGACTCAATAAGGTTATTTTTCAGTAAATTCCAACTAAACTAGCCTACTAAATATCAATTAATTTTAGATTCTCAAATATGGCTCTCGCATTAATTCTACGTAATGTCAACAAATTCGAAGGCAAGTGCTTTGTTGTTACATGTATATCAGATTGTTACATAACATAATTATAATTGTAGGCTTGCAAAGTTTGCACAGGCTCTCTGGAGTTAAAAACTTCTCACAATTAACAACCCAAACACATAAAGGATTGTCCTTGGTGCAGAAAGTCAGTCCAATTAAATCACGTACCATTTCGCTGACACCTGTAAGGAGAAATGCTCATGGAGACCATTCGACACTGTGGAATATTGAAAGGGGGCTTTCTATTGCACTTTTGGGACTTGTACCAGCAACTGTTATAATGCCATGTGCTGTTTTTGATAATTTGTTGGCACTTTCTGTTGTTGCCCACTCTCACTGGTAAATTATTGATAATTTTATTCACACTTTTATGGTAGTCAAATACTCTTTGAAGTAGGCTGTGAAAACAAATGATATATGGGTGATTCCCTTAAATTTCAACTCTTCTGCTCTATCCATCCTACCATTCAGTTTTTTTCACAAAAGTGATTAAAAGAACTATTAATTAATCAATTCAATTTTAAAGTATATGTTGAATCTCAATCTATCTAATTAATTTATTTTAGGGGATTGGAAGCTATTGTAATCGATTACGTCCGCCCAATTATTTTCGGCAACGTAATCCCAAAAGTATCCCTTGGAGCACTCTACTTACTCTCCATCAGTTTGCTTGGTGGACTCCTCTACTTCAACTTCAATGATGTGGGCATTGGCAAAGCCATCCGCATGCTGTGGGGCATTAAAGCCCACTAATTAAAAGTATTCTGGTAAAAAATAAACCATTTTAATGTTAAATTGTATATTTATTATCTTTCAGGGGTTTTTGTTTAACAAAATTAAAGCTTTGTCTACCACTCGAGTTCGAGTGGATAACATTTATGTTAATTGTCTACTGTTCCTTCATAAGATACTCCTTAATTGTATTAAGTTGATTGCCAAAACTTTTTTTTTGTAATTGCAGGCTTGTTGAATTGAAACACTATTCTAATTATTGTCCTCGAAACTTATCAAGTAGAAATAGTTCTAAATAAGCTAGATATGAGGGGCCTATTCTATAACTTCAAAACGTTTGAGAGTATTCAGAATGTTCTGTATGTCATAGCAATTATAATAAAAACAGTTTATTCTAGTTGGCATTCAGAATGATCTGAATGTCATCACAATTATAATAAAAACAGTTTATTCTAATTGGCATTCAGAATGTTCTGAATGTCATCACAATTATAATAAAAACAGTTTATTCTAGTTGGTGTTCAGAATGTTTTAAATAATTCCGATCGTTTTGAACTTATAGAATAGACTCCATGGAGGTAAAATGCCTTGCAACAATTAAATCTAAATTCTAATTTCTTTTTATCAGTCAAACAATTGAAACAAGTTGTGAGCCTAGTAAGTTGAATTCATTTATATATTGCTGTTTAAATGCTACTTAGGTAGAGTATTTTCATCGTGGAAAGTTTTTAAAGCATTCCTTTGAGCTGTATGGAGGAGGATGTGTGGTCGTTTGTCTTTCATATGAGTCACAGCCTGCTCTGGTGTCCAACCATAACGCTAAACAAAATATATGATTGACATTTGTTTTTTATGTGTTTTCTATATTCTCTAAAATTAACCTCTCCCAAAAAATAAGCTATTCTTTGGGTGAGGTTAATTTTAGAGAATATAGAGAACACATAAAGAAATCTATTTAAATTATGTAACACAGAAACAATACTTTTAAAAAAAATCAACACAAATAATGTGCATTTTTAATAATAGTGGAGGTCAAAAGTTGATGGATGACTTCTTTATTACAAACAGGAAAATCAAACTAAGACAGATTCTAGATGTCTTTGCCCTAACTTCAGCCAAAATAGGAAGTATGTCATTAGTAAATTTCATCCAATGATGCTTCTTTATTGTGTTTATTCTAGATTGTACTGTTTCTAACTAGAACATATATGTTGTAATCTTCTTGAATTTGTATTGTAAATAGATTTTCCTCTTTTCTTTACTTTACACATTATATTATGGCACAAAGAAAGGTATGGAAAATGCTGAAGAGTGTCAAATTCTTGACATTGTTTAACATTGCATTAAGGCAATAATAGTATATTATTGGACAACATCCTACCCTTACACTTACCATCATGAGGTAGCATCCGACTAAAGTGGCACTTCTGGTACGTCCAGCTTTACAGTGTACATAAACTGTGGCATCTGATAATGAGTTATTATTCTGTGGTAAATATTTACTAATAAATTTGACGCCTTCTTTGAGCTTCTTCTGACATGGAGTTTCAAATATGTCAGTTGTGGATAATTGGAGGAAATCAACGCCAACAGCTTTCCATTTCTAGAATACAAATAAACATCATTATTAAAATCACTTTTTATGTGGATCAGTTGAAGGAATTACCTCACCATCATTTGCCAACCACAGTTCGTAATTTTCATTCATTGATATGACTGCTTTCACATTCTCTTTCTCCACTAGCTAAAAATAAATAAAATAATATTTTGTGATTATGAGAACTAAAATGTGATAATGAGAGATGAATAAAATAATATAGTAGAGTAGATTTAAAAATATAATGAGGGATAATGTATGATAGAGATAAAGAAAACTAAAGGGTAATATTAGTTTTATAAATATGCCATAAAGACATTTCTTTGTTTGGGTTTTTAAAACAGGAAATGACGTATTTCTTTATGCGCGTTTGTGTCGGTAAAAACAGTAATATTGTTTCATATTTTAGAGAAGCTCTAGTTGTCTATGAAGCTCTCTTAATGTTTTTCTTTAATAG
This sequence comes from Lordithon lunulatus, assembly GCA_963942505.1. Lineage (NCBI taxonomy): Eukaryota > Metazoa > Arthropoda > Insecta > Coleoptera > Staphylinidae > Lordithon > Lordithon lunulatus. Next base: position 53,012,840 of record OZ012668.1, on the reverse strand, counting down.
TAGACAAATATTGAATGCCAAAACACCGTTTATATCTCAATTCAGCTACCTATAGTGTATTTGAAACAATAATTATGATATTGATAACAATACCAAATAATTTGGAGTCATTTAAAAATAATCAAGTCTTCCCCACTGCGAATTTAACCTCAAATCGATCCGTCACTGCAAAAAAAAAATTGAAAATATCATGTGTTCAACCTACCTCCTTTGTGAGACTGGGGAAAGGAAGCGCCCCCAGGATCATATTCTGGTCAATCCTATCGTACCATCTCCTGGCGGTGACCCTCTCCATAACCACATTGTAAACGAGGGTTGGGTAAAAGGTGATTCTCGCGAACATTATTGTAAATTCGATAAAATTGTTGCGGTGATATGTGGAGGCGAATTGTGCGGGAGGCGCTACCGGTGATGCTTCATAATTTTATTTGTGCCTTTTCATTCACGTTTCGGGTGAATTTAGGGGAAGTTCATTGACACACTTTCTTCTGCAGGCAACTGTATGATGATGCGCCACATTCACACAAGTATTTTTCGATTAGAATAGAAAGTTTTTCGTGTCCCCGCCTCATTATAATGGAAACAACGTTAACGTAGCCTCGTCCATTTGATAAGATAGCGGTTTTAATGGGCTCATTATGTATTCAACCTATTTGAATGGGCAATGTTTGAAGATTACTAAAATCAATAATTGCTTATAATTGATTTTCTAACTACATATAAATCTTATTATTACAAACAATTATTTGTTTGTTGAAGCTAAAACTGGCTTTATTTAAATTAATAGGTAATGTAAACAAAAGTAATACATGTAGTATTAATTTTGTTTCCAATTATTTGAATTAGTCATAACAAATACGCGCGATTTCAATGCCAAAGGTTTTCGTCAAACTAGTAGGTGGATAGCGTTTATATACATATATTTGTTGATAATCCAATTTAATAATAACAATTACCCACTATGGTCTTACCAAATAATTATTTGATTAATAAAGACAACAATCATAAACTAAAACTTTATTAAAAAATTACAAACTATAACAACTCAACATCTAGCATAACTTTCCCAAACTCACAATTCCTAAACCCCCTAATCATAAACTGAGCAGCTGATTTTAAATCAGGCCTGGTGACATAGCTTCCATTAGTATCCCTAAACCTCAACATCTTGTTATTATTTATAGCTACCTGTGCTAGTACCTCCAAAATACTATCATTCGGGCCATTTAATTTTAAAGCATCAACATATTTGAACTGATTATTCTTATTCAGCCAGTACAATAAGTAATCAGCTATAATATCTTCACCAACCAAATGGTCCTGAATTGTATTACATAATGCTAGTTTAAGTCCCATTTCGACATTTGTAATATTAGGTGTTAAAATCCCTGGAGTGTCCAACATGTAGAACAAAGGCTTTTCACACATTTTTATTTTCGTTAAAACACTTCTGGTTATCCCAGGACTGGCTCCAACTGGTGAAGCATTAGGTTTGTGCAGGAACTTATTTCGTAAACTATTTACTAGAGATGATTTTCCTACATTAGGTACTCCTATTATCATAATGCAGTAGTCCTCTTCAGTCGCCCTGTTGTACCTTTCAGAGTTATTTATGAGGTCCTGTGCTAGTGGAAACAACTTTTTCACACCACGATCATTGTCTATTTTACAGTTGGTAAAAATTATGTGCTCAAACTGATCTTTTAATTTAAACTCAATTTGTGGGATGAGTTTGCGGTCTATCATATCCACTTTATTTAGGACGAGTATGTGCGGTTTTATGCCACTGATTTTGTATTTGAAATCAGTGTTTCTGCCTGATAGTGGTATGCGAGCATCATGTACTTCTATGATGCAGTCCACTGAACGTAGTTTGTGCTGCATTTGCTTCATACCTTTGCCCATATGACCTGGAAACCATCGTAGGATATCCTTTTCCACTGCTTTGAAGGTGTTTCTGAATGTTGCTAGTTTTTGAGACATTTTATAGGTTATGTTTACTAAATATAAGCTCTCAAGAGGTGGTTTTTAATATATTTTCTGTATATGTTTGGATGTATTAGGTAGATACTACAATTAATTTCATTGTAGTATCTACCTAATACATATACATATAATGATAACATTTAGACAATAGTAAGTGTTGGTGAGGTATTTAATGGCTTAAAAATATATATTTATTGCTGTAAGCTTCTAGGCTTATATAATTAATAATTCTCCACTTTAAGATTTCATTTAATAAAAACGCAAATAGTATATGTAAGTATATGCTAAAACATTTATGTTTAAATTTTTAATCTACAAATTATTTAAATTAAAACCGCGGTAAAAATAACAACTCCCCATTGGTTGTCGAAATTGGACGCGTTCAGGCAACCAAGTTATAAAGTCACAAAATCTATTGGCAACACTACATCACAACAGTAACATTTAATCATCCAAAGTTGGCATTTGATATTAATTAATAATTCGACGCCATTGTTAGGCATCGCGTCTCTTTCGTAGTTGTTTTGTGGCGTGCGCTTGTGTGCAATACCTGAATAATTCTGTGGATCCTGTAAAATTCGCAATGGTAAGTTGGTGCACAGTAGTTGATGTAGTTGATTCACGCCGTTATAATTTGCAGAGTCGTCGTTCAGAGCATACCACGAAGGTATTTGTGGGTAGCTTGCCGGCGAACGTAACCGCTGATGATCTGCGAGGATTGTTTTCCCCATATGGGGAGATTGCAGAATGCGATATTGCTAACCGATGCGGTTTCCTGCACTTGGAGGATAAGGATTTGGCGGACAAGGCCATTGAGGAGCTTAATAATACGAATTTTATGGGAGGTAGGATTTCGGTTGAGAAGGGTCGTGTGAAGCCCCGCGGGGAGAGTAGGCGTATGCGTATTCCACCACGCGGGGGTGGTGGTGGCGGTGGTATGGGTGGAAGGAAGCGTGATGCCGGGCCTTACTCAAGGGATGGGGGTTATGGTCGCCCGCCACCAAGGAACGGCAATTATGGACGTGACGAGTACAACAGCTACGGGGATTACCGTGGTGATTACGCACGTAGCAGTTATGAAGATGGTTATGATAGAAGGCCCATGTATGATGATAGACGCGGTGGCGGCGGTGGTGGCTATATGGGTGAACCAGGTTCTTATAATAATGGATATGATCGTAGACCTTATGGAGATGAACGAGCTCCTTATTCTGATGTACCAAGGGGCTATGATGATAGACGTATGCCTCCCAGCACTCAAGCTGCATATGATGATCGTAGGCCTCCCATGAGTGAGCGTAGACCACTCATTGATGATCAATCTGGACTGAATCAGAGCTCAATGAGAACTCCAATGAATAGTTATGATCGGGCACCACCACCAAATGATATGTACAGCAGACGGGATGCTACAACTAAGCCAATGTAAGTATACATTACATGTAACTATAAATACATCAATATTGTTACTTACCACTTAGAAAACCTTGCATTCATTTAAAATATAATTCTTTCTCTATTTTTCACTTGTTATCATCTCCCTTTCTGACATGCTGCTCTTGTATAGTTTACTTCGGTTACTTGTAATCTATATTTAATGATGGCCATATTTTACTGGGTTTGTTATCACTAGCACAAGAAACTGATAATTTGAACAAAATTGTATGGCTAAAACTGACAGTTTATCTGTAACAAAAATGTTCTTCTGCATGTAACAGTTACTTTGTATGATATTTTATAGAAACTGTTCTTCTATGTCTAAAAACCTTTATTGGTATTCTAACAATCCTCTACAACGTACATGTACTACAATTAAAACATATATAAGTGTGAACCCACCTCTTAGCAATCTACATATCTAGATTTCAATCTTATAAGATCTCATCAGTGTAGCTCAGCTAGTGAGGATGAATTCACACAATATCTCAAGTGGTTATATACAAAATTAGCACAATTAATCCCCCTAGGAGTGTGGGGTGCATTGCTAATTGATGTGGTGCTGCCAGATGGCGTTTAACTTTCCTCCTAGGGGGTTAGTTGTACTATTTTTATTACAATTAACTTAAATTAATAAAATTACCATAAAAGACAATAGATAATGTTTCTATTATGTCTTCAAAAGAGTTCATCAGACCAAAATCCATTTGGTTCACCACTTATAAGAGATTTTTGCATTTTCTTACCCTCTGCTGAGGTGATTCTCCAGACCTCACACATTCTTCTTTTACCTGTTCCTCCACCACCTCATTTATTTTCTGTTCCTCATTTGATATTTGTGCTACTGTTCATCATGACGTTTTTATTTATAGGACTACTGGTTACGAACGTTCCGCCCCATCAACTTACGCTACCTACGGCTCTAGCACTCCTGCTACCAACTACGGTATGCCAGCTGCAAGCACTCCAGGCTACGGTGTAGCCTCCACAGGAGCCTACACTCAACCGCAGACTGCAGGCTACGGTGACACGCGTGCCCCAGCCACTGGGTACATGGACACACGTCCACAGGCCGCCCCGGTTGCCACCGGCTACGCAACATCCCAACCAACAGGATATTCAACAACCGCCACAGGAGGATATGGCGATAGCTACGGTGTTCGTGCTCCGGCTAACACATACGACACATCCTACCCACCATTGCCCCAACAGCAACGCGGGTAAGTGTCGTTTACAAAGTTGCGTTTACTGCGATGCGGCTGCGTTCCTTAACAATGCGTCCTCTTGTTTATTGCGTCGGTGCCAGTCAGTTGCGCCGTTCTGGTAAATGCCGCCGAGGGTAAATTGCGTCGTTGGTGTTTGGTATAATGTAAACTGAGTTGCTTGACAAATGATATTACAATATTGCACCTTTGTGATGGCAACTAAAGAAATAACAAACTTGTCTTCCATTGATAACATCATTAAAGCGAATTTTCAATTGTTATGTAAAGTCGCTATGCAAAATATGGATAATTCGATAATTGACTAGCCTTTATAGGCATTACACTAATAAACCAAAATGTCGAAGTCTTTATTTTCGTTCAACTGTCAAAGTCGCTTATTTGACAGTTAAACGAATACGTTCGAATAGAGTGGTTTCGAGAATCGCACCCCAGGACATATTTGAAATGCGTGTTTTGAGAATAAGAAGCTGGTATTAATAAACAGCAATCGCCCGTTATCATCATGTCTGGTTAAACGTTAATCGACGGTTACAATCAGCCTTATTGGCCCAAGGTTTTTACCGTCGAATCATTCCAAACCAAACTTACTTTCCCGTCTATACGACGAAAAGGACGTAATTTTGCACAAAGATAGATATTTATCAAATCTTTATGCTTGGTATAAAGTCCCTATGAGTGGTTATATTCTTTGATACGGTATGATATGATCTTGATGCGCATGCGTATTCGACGTAAATGAAATGTCAATGACGAATAAATATTGCTATATGCGGTTACTTCTTAAGTACAACTCAAAGAACTTAATAGGGTTCGGAGGTCAAGGGCCTTTCTGCCGGTAAAGGGATAAGCTCGTAGGAGTTTAATCACCCAGTATTTACTTGATTTTCACATAAAATCCACGAAAAACTGTGAGCGGTGATTCGCGAACATTTATTTGCCTGTGATGTGGTTTGAACTCTCGCTCCTTAATGCTTAATATGATACGGACTGCGCCTTTAACCACTAGGCCACTGAACTAGTTATTATTACACATGCGAGTTATATTACAATCCTGCAATGATTTCTAATTAAAATCAATAAACAAATTCAATACATGTGCTTAACCCATTCACGGCCAATGATGTGTAAACGCCTCACCCTCTTTATTTTTATTTTTTACAGATTTGGTTTTATAAAATCGAATCCACTTATCATCATAATCACATTTTCTTACATTTGTTAAGTACCCTAGTTTACATTTTTCGAACGACGCAATTACCATTCACCCGTATAAGTTATGTATATATTTTTAGTTTCGCAGGTGGTAACGCCCCAGGTCCACATTGAGAAATGCCACCGGCACCCGCAGGTAGTAAATCTCGTGCGCCGTGATGCGGTTATCAGTAAAATACACACAAATAAGAATGCAAAGGATATAAAATACTGCACGCATGCGTAAAGATATAATAATACAATTTAAGTGCGTGCTACTACTATACATAGTAGTCTTATGTAATACACGTTCTTTTAAGTTATCCAACTGTTTGAAATTTTATTAGTATAATTATATAGGTCTACACCATACAATTTTAATTTAAATGTAATTTGATTTGATTTTCTAAATAAATCATACACCACTTAATATAAATGCTATTAACATTCCAAACATCCACGCCATTCATTTGGCTTCCAAGTTTTTTTTTGGACCTTTGATATTGGTGCTCCCTGACTTCAAAAAGATTAAGAATCACTGGTGTAAACAATACAAGCAGTTCCTATTAACAAAACTTTTTGAACAAATGTGGGAGGTGGGTGGTTCAAGAACAAACTATGTAGTATCTTAAGCCACTTGGTAGTAAAGAGACACCCTGATTTGAGGGTCTATTCTGTAAGACTTAAGAAAGGTTGGTATGTGTTGGTTTGCCCAAGCTTTGCGAACGCTAGTGTAAACCTGCCTTATGGCGAATGTCACTATTTTGTCAACAGTGATGTTAAGGTCCTGTCACTTTTGTTGACAATGTGTAACATTTGACATAAGGCAGTATTGCACTAGTGTTTGTAGAGCAAGGGGCATACCAACAGTTTGTTTGCCATGGTCTGAAATCCGAATAGACCCCCAGGCAATCTTAAGATTTTAATAGTATACTATATACAACAAAATTTACACCATTGCACAATGAAAACAACTTTTAACATATATTTTGCTATAACCACTTCACCGGCCTACTTTGAATCTTATTTGTTCTCAGTAGCGTTTTTAAGTGGAAGAATAATAGCCTGCCTCTTACCCCGGTTTGGTTTATTTTAATGACAAAATCGTAATAAACAGCAGCTACATAATAATCAAATGAAATACAATTATTATTTGTTTTAAAACTCAATTGTTTGATCCTTAGATCATGAATTAATTCTATTAATTTTGTAAGCATATGATACTGGGTCATGTGGTTATAGTTCTAGGGTCATGACCACATGACCCTATGACACTCTTCTTAGAAACAATATAGCAGCATAGTACGGTGACCATATGATAAAAAGAACATATTGAAGAATTTAAAAAAAATATCCTTATAAAATTCATATGTTTGTAACATCTATTACGAAAATAGTAGCATAAAACAAAATTTAAAAAAAATCTTAATTATTACACACACATTGTAAAAATTTAAATAACATTAATTTTGATTCTTTTCAGTAGACTTTTAACTAAACGACGTATGGTCACCGTAAGTATATGTATACTTGTGCCACAATTTGTCTTGGCATATTCTGTCACAATAACGTCGTCAATTTATCCATTCAATAGCTTAGTTACCTATAAAGTTTATGGGATGTTGGTGAATACGGGCAAAAGTGGGGGAAAACAATAATTGCAGATCATTCTTGATGTTTTTCTACACTGGGTATGTGTAGAAACACATCCCGAATCTTCAGGGCGTCCTTAAATACATTTTTAAGTGCAAGTGCGGAACAAAACCTGTGAGAAACACTGGGCTACGGGATCATTTATACTTTAGAGTCATACAAAACTATCCAGCATCCTGGAATCGCATTCTATCGTCCTTGTGTGAAAACAGACTAACGTTATTTCTTTACAATATAAATTCTGAAATATGACCATGCCTTTCTTTCATACATGGAAGAATTGAACCAGTGCACAATAAACAATTGAATTTAATAATACATTGATGATACAGAATAAGGACACATATAATTATTACCATGTTTTTTTTCATACATGGAAGAAATAAAGCAGTGCACAATTAACCATAAACAATTGGATTTAATAATACATTCTGCTTTTCTACAATATATAATTATTACCATGCTTTTCTTTCATACATGGAAGAGTTGAACCAGTGCACAATTAACCATAAACAATTGGTTTTAATAATACATTCTGTTTTTCTACAATATATAATTATTACCATGCTTTCCTTTCATACATGGAAGAATTGAACCAGTGCACAATTAACAATAAACAATTGGATTTAATAAAACATTGATGATACAGAATAATGACACATATAATTATTACCATTTTTTTTTATACATGAAAGAAATAAACCAGTGCACAATAAACAATTGGATTTAATAATACATTCTGTTTTTCTACAATATATAATTATTACCATGCTTTTCTTTCATACATGGAATAATTGAACCAGTGCACAATTAACAATAAACAATTGGATTTAATAAAACATTGATGATACAGAATAAGGACACATATAATTATTACCATGTTTTTTTTTCATACATGGAAGAAATAAACCAGTGCACAAATAACAATAAACAATTGGATTTAATAATACATTCTGTTTTTCTACAACTTTATAAATATTGATTAATTTTTTTCTTTTAGAGAGGTTTCGATTGATCAACCATGCATGTGGTCTACAATGAGTTACTAGTTGCGAGATTTGAAATTATTTAAAAATATCCTTGGAAATGTCACTACTATATGTATATATTATTTAGACCAACAAAATTTAATGTTTTAGACAAAAATTACTTTTATTTGTTTATTAAAATCATATGTTTATTTAATTTTTTGGATTATATTGGTTTGCCCTATACATATATATGATTAGTTTAGCTAAATAAAAATATTGATATCTTGAAATTTCTTTTATTTTACTTGTTGTAAATTAACACAAAATTATTTGATGTAAGTTTGTAGGATATTTGCAAATTGAAACCTTATTTTAATAAGGTCATTTATAGAGTACGAATTAATGAAAATTAGTATATTCGGAAATTTAAATTATTGTGTGTAAGGACTGTCGTAGATGACTATGTATGCTAACCTGTAGAAGCTTCACAATAACGATCTTGGTGATCGTCAACTGTTTTAAATCACAAGAATATTGTGTTTACTTTAGCAGACAGTATATTGATCTTGGTGATTGTCAACTGTTTTAAATCACAAGAATATTGTTTTTACTTTAGCAGACAGTATATTGATCTTGGTGATCGTCAACTGTTTTAAATCAGAAGAATATTGTTTTTACTTTAGCAGACAGTATATTGATCTTGGTGATCGTCAACTGTTTTAAATCACAAGAATATTGTTTTTACTTTAGCAGACAGTATATTGATCTTGGTGATCGTCAACTGTTTTAAATCACAAGAATATTGTTTTTACTTTAGCAGACAGTATATTGATCTTGGTGATTGTCAACTGTTTTAAATCACAAGAATATTGTTTTTACTTTAGCAGACAGTATATTGATCTTGGTGATCGTCAACTGTTTTAAATCACAAGAATATTGTTTTCACTGTTGCTGAGAGTATATTAGAAGTTGATTATTGGGTAGGTTTTATTCGCATTGATGCTCGTTATTATTATTTGACCCCCGCATTCACCGACGTTCAATAAATCTATCAATAACTATAGAACCCATAAGTATTCGTTGTTATAGCAACAATAAATACATTATCTAGGGAATGTAGTTACTTTAGATTATCTCTATTGGAAACACTGAATATTTAAACAAAAGGTGTCATCAAAGCTCCAATCACAAGCGCTATTGAAGTGTTTGACATTTGTTTTGGCATATTCTGTCACAATGATGTTGTCAATTTAACCATTCAATAGCTTATGGGACCTATAAAGTTTATGGGATGTTGGTGAATACGGGCAAGAGTCTTGTAAATGTGTCGGTAACACTTATGTAACAAAATTACCCCGATGAGCAATTTATATATCTACTATTGATCAAAGTTAGCAAAGCATTTCTATACAGACAGATTTGATATACAGACAGTATATTAACCACACGCTCAACTACGACAGTCCTTATACGAAACCAACTATTACTTATGCATGGGAGGATCATAGTACATGCAGGTTGCGCTAGTGTATAAAAGACGTAACACTAAAATCCGAATTGCGGCGGTGGCGGCGGCTAATGCGGCTATTGAAGGACGTCGAAGAGTTTATTCTGCGGCTATTATAGAAGATACAGCGCTAGGGGATTGCGTTCTAGGCCAACTTTGCGTCCTTATTACACTGTTTGACAAGGTGAGAAATATTGTAAGACACACATGTGAGTTAAAGCGTGATAACCAAAAATTATTGTGATGCATTATCAAGCGGCACTAAAAAATAATATGGCCATGCGGATACTTTTCGAATTATCAAATTACGTCATGATTAGCGTTTCTGTGATCACATTTATGTTTTTGATATGATTACAGCGAGTTTCACGAGACGTGGCGAATGAGTGGATAATGCGGGTTGTAGGCAATGGTTTACCATGAACGCAGCGTGAGGTGCTGAGTACGGAAACATGAGGTTTTGCGTTTTAAAAGTTATATTACGGATATTCATTGCGCAGGAACGTTATTGCGCATGCGCGTGAAGCTTAAAAGAGGCGTCTGCGTTGTGGGCATTACGAGCCCCCCCGGTTACTCTGGTAGTAAAACTACACACTAGTGAAATATCTATGTATGTAAAGGATAGCCAGGACAAAAAATAGAACGAGGAGTGTTCGTATTTGAGTCATGAAAAAGTAACGAATATTATTTCACAAAACGGGCTTACCCTACTATACTTATAGTCCTCTATACATTTACGGTTTTATATGCGTGGTGTTCTATAACGTGCGTGCAGAATGAAACAACTACTCATTTAGGAATTTTAGTAAATTTGTATGTGACGTGTGACATGAGGGAAAAACTTAGTTTATTTTTTATTTTTTCGTAGTCATTCTTAATAAAAAGCTTTCCTTGTTGTAAAAATCCCAATGCCCACCATAAATTTGATATATTCTTTTAATCAATTATTTTTCCTAGCCTTTGTTGTCAACGTGTCAAAGTCCGCAAAATATAGACAATTCACAAAGTTCATATATCCTCCTCCCATAAAATGTATCCTTGACAAATAGCACAAGTTATATTTTTTCATTCGATCTACCATCCAATTCAATATTTCAAATAATTTGCTGTATGACACGATTGTCTTGCATCTTGACTAACTTTTGAGTCAAGAAATTGTCTTGTCTAAAACGACCTTAACTTTTGAGTCAAGAAATTGTCTTGTCTAAAACGACCTTAACTTTTGATCAAGAAATTGTCTTGTCTAAAACGACCTTTATACAGCAGTGCTGTACTCGGAAAGTAATAGGCCAGAAAAAAATACTTTACCTGTGTCCATTTATTCAAAAATATACATAAAAATATGGAGAATAAATATAAAATAGGATATATAGAAATTAAAAAAAAAAAATAAATTCTATGAGATGTTCAATTTTTGCAACGCAAGTTACAGAATATCCTGTATATGTTGAAATAATATTATCAATCACGCAAGTGACTGAAATCGTGTTATTTTAAGTGATTAACAAAACGATAACTGCGATAAAATTTTCGCCCACTAGTTTGACAAAAACCGTTGGTGTTTGAATCCTGAATTGCGCGTAAGTTATTAGGAATTACGTAATTACGTGCGCATAAAATGGTTGTGGTAGACCCAATAAGGGCACACTATAGAAATATTAAGTAGATTAAAATCTTAGTTTCAAAATAAATCAATAATTGCCTATATTTTTGGCTTATGATTGGATTCTACTACGTCCATTACGTGACTCTTATATGGTCGCAATTGCGCATGTGCATTACTATAATAGAATTATAATGCCTCTTGATTGTGAAACTGTAGCCTATCTTGCTACGATCTACGAATATGTTTGCCATGTCTCGTGATACTTTCTATATTATCCGCTTTACAACAATTACATTGTATATATTACAGATATTTAATACTGCATTTGAGTAGCAAATGTTGTTTCAGTCAATAATAGATTTAAGAGTGGAGCTATGTCTATACTTATGGCACGAAATATAAAATTATATTGACCTATAAAAACTGTCGTGATTCATTAATATTCTTTTTCATTTAGTTGTTATTACTTATTCACATACTAGTAATAACTAAATAATAGTATTAAAGTTATTCTATTCAAAATATGATTTTAATTAAGACTCCATGCATATTTTATAGAAATAAAGAAGATTTTGAGCCTTTATGCTCACTGTATAAGAATACTAACTATTATTTAGTTATTGCTTGAACTAAATAATAATTAGTATCCTTATTTTGTGAGCATAAAGTCTCTAAATCATATTTATTTTTTATTTATGATTTTGAGACTTGATGCATATTTTATAGAAATAAATAAGATTTTGAGCCTTTATGCTCACTAAATAAAAATACTAACTATTATTTAGTTATTGCTTGCATTAATTATAATTAGTATTCTTATTTTATGAGCATAAAGTCTTTAAAACTTATTTATTTCTTATTTTATATATATATATATATATATATATATATATATATATATATATATATATATATATATGATTTTGAGACTTGATGCATATTTTATAGAAATAAATAAGATTTTGAGCCTTTATGCTCACTAAATAAGAATACTAACTATTATTTAGTTATTGCTTGAACTAAATAATAATTAGTATTCTTATTTTGTGAGCATAAAGTCTCTAAATCATATTTATTTCTTATTTTATAAATATGATTTTGAGTCTCGATTCATATTTTATAGAAATCAATAAGATTTTGTGAGCGTCAAATCTCAAAATCATATTTTTTTCTTATTTTATAGAAATAAATATGATTTTGATACTCTATGCTCACAAAATAAGAATACTTATTATAATTAATTAAAGCAATAACTAAATAATAGTTAGTATTCTTATTTAGTGAGCATAAAGGCTCAAAATCTTATTTTTTTCTATAAAATATGCATTGAGTCTCAAAATCATATTTATAAAATAAGAAATAAATATGTTTTAGAGACTTTATGCTCACAAAATAAGAATACTAATTATAATTAGTTCAAGCAATAACTAAATAATAGTTTGTATTCTTATTTAGTGAGCATAAAGGCTCAAAATCTTATTTATTTCTATAAAATATGCATTGAGTCTCAAAATCATATTTATAAAATAAGAAATAAATATGTTTTAGAGACTTTATGCTCACAAAATAAGAATACTAATTATAATTAGCTCAAGCAATAACTAAATAATAGTTTGTATTCTTATTTAGTGAGCATAAAGGCTTAAAATCTTATTTATTTCTATAAAATATGCATCGAGTCTCAAAATCATATTTTAAATTAAGAAATAAATATGATTCAGAGACTTTATGCTCAGTTAGTATTCATACAAAGTACCAAAATAATATTTGTGTCACCATAAATCAATCCAAACTGCCATCGAATCGATTATGGTAATAAATTAGAATTGACATCAAATAAACCTTTACACAAAACCAGTTTTGAATTGATACGAATAACTCCCAGTTTCTTATTTGATCGAAACTCTTTTGCTACTCACATACAGGAATGGCCTCAAATATTAATTCTCGTATTAATTTTGCAGATACCCCTGACAATTGACATCCCTGGAAAGGATCAAATCACTAATGGATTTACGTATACAGTGAAAGTATATTTTGACTTATGAAAAGGTATGTTTTTTTTACAATTTCTGCCCGACAACCGGTCCGTCATAAATCCCTAAAGTATCCTGCGCTTCGTACTGCATTTCCTCGTGCTCAGCCGCTTGTGCTGCTGCTTCCTCCTCGATGCGCCTCAGTTCCGCTTCAATAGCCCGCCTCTCGACTTCTAGTTCCATCCGACCTAGTAGATCCATTAATGTCTGTCTGGCTTCTTCTTCAGCTCGTTTGCGCTATAATATCAATAATAGTAGTGTATAATCAAATTATAACAATTGAAGTACTTACCAGTTCTATAAGAGCCAACCTCTTCCTCTCCGCAATAAGCTCCTCCAGCTCTCGCTTTTTAATTTCATCCGTCTCCTGATTGTACCTATACTTGAACAACCAATGCCCCAAAAAATGTATAGGATCTCTCGGTTGTTTGGCAGCGATGTCAGCTAGAGCCAGCGTTAGTGGTTTACCAAGCATCGTTTTCAGATAATGTGTATCCGATGAAGACATCCCGCTCGTTGTAGAAGCTAAAATGTATAGATATATACTATAATTAAAAGTAGTGGTAGTTACAATAGTAATTGAATATACGTGTGCTTCGGCTGTGTATTGTAGTGTCTTCATGTTTCTGAAGTAGTTAGTAAGTCCTAACCAAGGACTGTTTACAAAAGGACGCCGTATGTTCCATCGACCAATCTGGCGAAGGAAAATATTTGTCGTCATAAATATTTTCCTTCGCCAGATTGGTCGATGGAACATACATACTAAAAAACTAAATGTGATCTGGCAGGGAGATTTGGCGGTAAATTTAAATGTTATAGCGATCAGGCTTGTATATTGGGCAACACGACACGCTAATTCCTCATCCAATGGTTAGCTATTAGCAAAAATGGTCGCTTGTTAAATGTAGTTGGGTAATGGAAATGAAAATCACAAAATAAGTCGAAATAAATAAGACAAATTTAAACCAAATGAGACTACCTGATTTAGTCTTTTTATCTGTTTTTCAATACTTGATACCTTAAAAAACTGTTTTTCAGTACTCAATACCTTAGAAAACTGTTGTTCAGTACTTGATACCTTAGAAAACTGTTGTTCTGTACTTGATACCTTAGAAAACTGTTTTTCAGTACTCGATACCTTACAAAACTGTTTTTCAGTACTCGATACATTCGAAAACTGTTGTTCAGTACTCGATACCTTAGAAAACTGTTTTTCAGTACTTGATACCTCACAAAACTGTTTTTAAGTACTCGATACACTAGAAAACTGTTTTTCAGTACTCGATACTTTAGAAAACTGGTTTTCAGTACTTGATAGCTTAGAAAACTGTTTTTCAGTACACGGTTCCTGAATGTTCTTGAGAACGAAGTTCTCGATATTTCCCATCACTAGTAAAAAGTATGAGTAATCTACTATTGCCGACAAAATTTATCGCATTGCTCCAAAATATAGTTGTCCCTCAGTTAAGCTGGCAGTATACTTTGTAGCAATGTTGGAATTTCATATTTTTACCCAGTCACATTTCTTTGGATTATTCTTAAACTATTTGCACTTTTGATTGGATTGCTGTATATTCTAAGATTTTGTAATAATGTAATTTTTTTACCAGATGATGCAATACTGGATTCCGTCAAAGACGACTCCGACGAGCTACCAGGCGCCATCAGAATGCTGTCGTCTATACCATCCAGCAGGCCCTGATATTTGGCCACGTCCATTGAGAGCAGTCGACCGGTCGCCTCCATTTGTACGCGACCGGAGGGAGTTATGCGTAGCCCGCGCAATTCCAATATCCCTAAGATTGCATGTGATGGGTTGATTAAAATCGAGACGTTACGAAAATGGTACTTACTTTTTCGCTTATCCTGTATTGACATACCCGGCAGTCCCATGATATGATGGTACTCGTCCATGTGCGTGAGCACATCCCTAGACTGATTTTCCACTTTCATCTTGGCCGATGGGTTTGCTCTGACTTTAATTTCTTCGAGCTTATTCATTTGTGCGGTCAGCTCTTCGTCCTGGCCCGATATTATGTGTTCCAAATCACTGGACATACCACTTTTCATATCCTAAGGGTTTAATAGTATTATTTGAACTATATATATATATATATATATATATATATATATATATATATATATATATATATATATATATATATATATATATATATATATATATATATATATATATATATATATATATATATATATATATATATATATATATATATATATATATATATATATATATATATATATATATATATATATATATATATATATATATATATATATATATATATACATTTGTATCTATTGAAAAAAACTATGCGGGCGGCCCCTACCAACTTGACTACAAAGGTGGGGTGGGCGGGCGGCCCCTACCAACTTGACTATGCCCGTCCACTATTCTAAACGACTTGAACTATGTACTACATAGTTTCTCATATTTTTTTACGAATTAGGCGTAAATTATCAAATGAAATTAATTGAATAATAGAAAATAACGGATAATATTTAGTGCAGAGTTCAAGTCATTTGAAATAGTGGACGGGCATAGTCAGGTTGGTATATATATACATAAACATAAATATTCACCCTTAATTTCGCGGTCATTTCCCTGATTTCCGCTTCATGCTCCCGCTCCTTCTCGTTTATTTTACCATCGAGCTCATCGATTTTCGTTTCTATTTCAACAGGACTCCCGCCCGTCTCATCTTTCAAAAGGTCCCTCTCTTTTTGCAACACCCCGATTTCCTCCTCATGCCGTCGCTGTGCATGGTAAATGGTTTCCTCTAATTCTTCTACGTTTTTGTCCAAAATCTCGATCGACTCTAGGTGTTGCTCTAAAATCTTCTTTTTGTCTAGCAGTTGCGTTATTAGCTTCTCGTGAACTGATCGAAGTGTATTGAGTTCACTGTGAATTTTATTTGAGAAATGAAATCAGTTTAATAAAAGTATAATCGCTACCCTTAGGCCCAATTCACACGTAAGTGGCGTCGGGAGGAGGCGCGGTGCAGGCGCGACGTTGCACAGGCGATTGTGATGTCCATATGCAGTGAAGGGATGGACATTGTACATTATGTTTACGTAGAGGCGGCGTGGAAGAGTTTCGCCTCTTCGCCTACCGTGTCTTAAGAGAAGACGCGGTGCCGGCGCGGCAAGTAGATGCGATGCCGGCGCGGCGAGAGACACGCGGCAAATTTCCGCGCCTCGTCACCTAAGTGGGCATTGCACCATATGTTTACATGGCACCGCGCCTTCGTCTGAGACACTGTGCCTGCGAGGCGAGAGGCATACTCTTCCAAGCCGCCTCTATATAAACATAAGATGCAATGTCCATCCCTTCACTGCATATGGACATCACAATCGCCTGTGCGACGTCGCGCCTCGACCCGACGCCGCTTATGTGTGAATTGGGCCTTAAATGGGCCTTTTCATATGAAGAATACTTTATATACTTCATATTCTTGCTGGTTTTCGCATTCAGTAATTGACTGTCAAGTTAAATGGACCAACATACATAATGGCGTAACAGTAATTGTGTAACAGTTTTGTTAGACTCATATCAATACACAATTTTACTTATCATAATTCTATCTATATATCGATTTTGTAGCGTCAGACGACGCTATGCTAGAGGTATTACTAATTACTTATCATATTTATTTACATTATAATATTTCAATGCATAATACGTCGTTTATATGATACTTACTCATCAATAGTCTTTAAATTCGCTTGAATACTATCAATAGACAATTTGTACATATGCAGGGATGACTGTTTTTGTATGTTTGCTGGCACGGAGGCTTGCTGTAGTTTTCCAGATTTCTCTTTATCGAGCAGCAGCCCTGACTTGGAGCCATTAATAATAGCCTGTCTTTGATGCGCGAGGGTCTCCTCGACCTTTTCCTTCAACTTGTTAGCGTAATCAACTTTGTTCTCAATTTTCAATATCTTCTCAGTGAGCGTATTTTTCCATATGTTGTCGTGACTCATGTTTACTGTGTTTGTGTCCCCTTTTATATAAATACCATTAAAAAAATATTACTTCAGTTTCATGTTGTGACGGAAAAAATGTCAAAAAATATAATCGTCATCGTATTGGCGTTGTACGTGTCAAAATGTGTCAAGATAACGAGAAACATCTCCATTATTCTTCCCGAAAGAATCTAATGACTAAACTCAGAATTTTCGCAGGTTCAAATCGGGACAAGAGTTTTGAATAAAGTCAAAAATTACCTCCCTGAATCATAATCTATTTATGTTGTTGTAACAATATCTCTTCACTTGGGGTAACATTACAGGAATGTATAAAACTCTTAAAGTAATGTATAACATAATAATTTAATAAATTAAAAATACAGAATAACAATGAAAATATATTTCATTATAATTGCTAAAATGACTAAATATAATGTGAACAGTTTCTATTACATACGAAAGAATAGTAACTCAAAGTACGATATTAATTACACCCTCTTATCTCAGCGTTTCAAACCTCTGCATTGCAATCACCTGGTATTATAACAAGCCCAGTAATAGGTACTTTAATTTACGACTAAACTGATAGAAATCAATTTGAAATCGATCTCTTCTGCAGTCAGGGGGCGTCGAGTAATTTTTGAGCCAAAAAGACTAACAGTCGCGAATTATCAGTTGCTGACCCAACTCGCCTTTTTGTCCCGATAATAGTAGTGAGAACGTAATAGTAGTCATAGTACAAGCTGAACATGCAAGCACATGAATAATTCAACCTAGAAAGTTTCTTGACGAATCTTGTACCTTTTTCATTAATTCACGTTTTAATTTTAATGATGAGCTTGTTACAATACCACTGATCTTAACTATATATTTTGCTGCAGTACTTTACTATTTACATATTGTATTCATATCATTTCATGATGAATACAATAAGTGTACTCATTTCATTCAGAGTCATAAAAAGATTATGAATCTACTAATATGTTTTCAGTAGACGCGTAATCCCAATATGCAGCCCCACTCTAAACTAATACAATTAAATCTCTAATGCCCGTATTCACCAACATCCCATAAACTTTATAAGTCCCATAAGCTATTGAATGGATAAACGTCATTGTGACAGAATATGCCAAAACAAATGTCAAACATCTTGAATAGCGCTTGCAATTGGAGCTTTGATGACACCTTTTGTTTAATTATTCAGTGTTTGCAATAGAGAGAATCTAAAGTAACTACATTCCCTAGATAATGTATTTATTGTTGCTATAAGAATGAATATTCAATAGCTATTGATAGATTTATGGAACGTCGGTGAATACAGGGGTAAATAATCTATTAAAAATCATACATAATTGGTCTTATTAGTGACTAAAAATCTAATAAACCACATACTCTTTTTTTAAAGTTCTTTTACTTATATAATAACAATTAAAACTAAGCACCATATTTGGGAAATTATGTTGTAATTGTCCAGTATTAGGGATGGCATCGATGTATACAAAATGTCACTGATAGTATTGGTATTCTTTTAGGGATTCCCCTGTCGTTTACCTTAATGCACATAAAAATCTATAATGAACATTCCACCCACCCAGTGCTATACAAATTAAAATGAATCTCAAGCACTAAGGTCATCAGTGCTTGAGATTCATTTTAATTTGTATAGCACTGCGTGGGTGGAATGTTCTTCAGTTATATAATTAAATAAAAACATGCTTAAAATAACATATTCTATGAGGTATTTCATTTTTGCACTGAAATAGTGGAGGACCCTGTATTTTCAGCATATTGATTTATGTTATACGAATTTATTTTATCAAATTGATATATTTAAATTCTCTGCCACCCCTACAATCAGTATATTTAATACGTAATTAGTTGCAGTAGACCCGTGAATTATTATTGCATTTAGTGATATATTTATTAATTGCATGTATATGAAATTATCTAGTTGTGAGCTGAAGAAAATATGAACGCAAAAAACTAAAAATGTTTTTGATTTCAATTAATGATTTGAATGAATATAAAAAAAAACACATATCTCAGTTTATTTGATCACTGCCAATAGCAACAGTTGAAAAGTGATTGAAACGGTTTTTTTATGCAGACGTCGAAAATTTAACAAATCTCACCAAAAGTGACACAATTAGAAAAATATAAAAAATAATTGATTGGCTTATTTAATATTTTACTACAATAGTGATGTCTGAATAATTGATGGGTTGATAATTATTGAAGGATTGAAGCAAATACTGACTTTACGAGGAATGACAGTATTTTACACAATTTATAATCTTGTCTCTTTATTAATTTCTTTGTAGTTGTGTCACTTTTGACAAGATGGTGTGCGATCATTTAGATAGCAAAATAATTTTAATTCAAAAAGAGCCAATTTCATAAAACTTATATAATCGCGTAATTAGTGATTGATGAAAATTACAGATGTTGAGTTGTGTCGTCTGGCAGAGAGGGAGCAATTGCTTTTAGGTTTACACAAAAATATGGAAATTATTTGCCTAGGGATAGTCTAAAATTCACTCCATTTTTGGTTGAACACCTTTTCGTCCGCGGGACCAGCTTCTTTTTAAGATTGTAAAAGATTTAATTTCCAAAAATATATTTAAATATATGTATGTATATCTGTGTATGAAGAAAATATTGAACATGGTTGCAGTTAGGTGTGCATCGACAAAGCCGCTTTCGCTTATCATTCGAGATCGGTTCCGGGTTGTTCTAAGCCAGCTAAGACCAGCCCAGAACAGCTCGTATCGTTGAAAGCGGCTTTTGTGTGTTGTTTATGCGTGCGCTAAGATTAATTTCAATTGATTATTTTAAGATATCAAATATCTAGACTGGGTTGTATAAAAGCAACTCAATTTCTAATCCCTATTAAAAACGTCGTTTTGAGTCATCTATACCTTCATAATAGTACATCTGAGACAAATTACTGATTATATATTTTCAGATTATGAATGAAGCCGCCACTTGCCCAAATCAATGGATTAGAAATTGAGTTATATAAAAGCAAACTAATTTCTTCAACTCAATTTCTAATCCATATTAAAAATGTCAGTATTAACAACTTTGACTTTTAAAGCGACGTTGGCATATGAAGAGTATAAGGCAGAAAGGAGGAATGTCAGTGTAACTCTAGAAAACCAAATTTCAAAGTGAAATATGGTTTTCTAGAGTTATACTGATGTGCCCCCTTTCTGCCTTGTACTCTTCATATGTTAACAGAGGTACACGAATATATGAAATTTAAAAGTAAGATTTATTTATCATGGACCAGTCATGTTCACTTCTCATAGCTTGAAAAAATAAAAAAATCCTACATTACACATTACTGTCGGGAAGGGCCACGTTGCGCATGCGCGAATATTAATCTTCGATGCACACCAAACAATTAATAGTATAAATATACATTACTTTAGATTAATCATTTATCTCTATCGTGTCATTTGTTCAAGGATAACAAAAAAAAACTTAATACCGAACATCCGCACGTTGAATTTATTTGGGCTTGTACGGAATAACCTTGTGGTCTGTATCCCCCCAGTTTTTGTGCGCTTCTGTGTTGCACTCCGCACAGTAGAGGTCGCCACCGCAGTCGTAGCACCGAAATTTGGCATCGTTATTGCACAAAACACACCAGGGCAGCTCTGGGGATGTAGTCCCTGATAGGTCGTCGGGATCTTCCACCGCCATTGATTTGGGCAAGCGGCTATCCAAGGCTACTTCATCCATAATCTGAAAATATATAATCAGTAATTTGCCTTGGATGTACTATTATGGAGGTATAGATGACTCAAACCATCAAATAGTCTATTTGTAGATCATAATTGAGATCAAAAGTGAAACCAAAAATAAAAATAATTGAAATATATTTTTGTGTTAGTACTAATAATAATCTTTTTGTTCAAGAGATGTGCAGTATGTGATTGGTCATACTACAAGTTGAATATAGCATTTGAATACTTATAACTAGAAACTGGTTCAAGTTTCTTGATGAATCTAGTACACACTTAAGTTAATAAACTTAAATTTGATGAATATTCTAGAAACTTGTTCAAGTTTATTGATGAATCTAGTACACACTTAAGTGAATAAACTTAAATTTGATGAATATTCTGGAAACTTGTTCAAGTTTCTTGATGAATCTAGTACTCACTTAAGTAAATAAACTTAAATTTAATGAATATTCTAGAAACTTGTTCAAGTTTATTGACGAATCTAGTACACACTTAAGTGAATAAACTTAAATTTAATGAATATTCTAGAAACTTGTTCAAGTTTCTTGACGAATCTAGTACACACTTAAGTGAATAAACTTAAATTTAATGAATATTCTAGAAACTTGTTCAAGTTTATTGATGAATCTAGTACTCACTTAAGTGAATAAACTTAAATTTGATGAATATTCTAGAAACTTGTACAAGTTTCTTGACAAATCTAGTACACACTTAAGTGAATAAACTTAAATTTGATGAATATTCCTAATTTAAATTATTGTGATTTAAAATGAATTTGTTAGAAAACTAGATACATAATTCTTACTGAGGAGAAATAAATACTTTGTTCTTACCTTTTTGGTAATTTTATCAACTTCCTCCTCAGAACTCGAGGCAGAATCATGCAAATTTTTTATAAACTCCCCTTCGTTTGGTCGCACACCCTTCTCCCTTAATGACGCCAGTCTAGCCTCAATGTCATTCTGTGGGTTGTATGCCAAATCTATATCCCTTTCAGTAATGAAATGTTCCAGAAGATCATCTGCTTTCTCTTGATCTGTTCTACTATCTTTCAAAAAAGTTTGCTACAATATATTGTATTAGAATATTAAACATATTTTTACATGGGGGCTATTCAATAAAAGTAATTACTTGTTTGGGAGGCATGTCCACATAATTATTTTCCTCTCGTAGATCAGCCAGTCGCCTTCTAATTTCACATTCTGATGGTGGAGGGCCTCTTCCATCATCTTTCAACTTCTCTAATCTATCCACTAATTGAAGATCTGCTGGTGACAAACCTGTTCTCAGCTTGGACATTTTTTTATCATTTTTGTACATAGTTATTGGCGGTGCTACAGGGTTTTCAAGTGCTTCCAATCGCCTGAAATAATGTATTACTTTTGTTATTAAGTAATTTGTATTCAACTCAATGGAATTTGCTTATTAGTGGACTAAAACCACACTCTGATTATAATTGAATCAGTGAGTGGAAAAACCATATAACATAATTACTTTTGTTATCAAGTAATGTGTATCCAATTCAATGACATTTGCTCATTAGTGGACTAATGCTACATTGGAAAAAAACATATAACTACGAAATGATAGTTTAGATAAAATCTATTTTGAGGGAAAAGTATACATGTCACAACAATTAGATGTACAAGAGGCTCTATGTATACTTTTCCTACAAAACAGATTTTATCTACACTATGATTTTGCAGTTATATTGAAAAAGGCATATAACTGCAAAATCGTAGTGTAGATAAAATTTGTTTTGTGTGAAAAGTATACATAGGGCCTCTTGTTCATCTAATTGTTGTAAAATGTATACTTTTCCCACAAAATTGATATTATCTAAACTATGTTTTGGAGTTATATGTTTTTTCCAATGTGGCATTAGTCCACTAATGAGCAAATGTCAATGAATTGGATACACATTACTTGATAACAAAAGTAATGTGTATCCATTGGATGGAATTGGATACACATTACTTGATAACAAAAGTAATGTGTATCCAATTACATAATATGGTTTTTCCACTCACACTCACCATTATAATTGAATTTATAATCAGAGTGTGGCAGCAGTCCACAATAAGCAAATGTCATTGAATTGGATACACATTCACTGATTCAATTATGCTGAATTAATTAATTTTATGCTTTATGAAGTACTAGCACTTATTTAAAAGACATAAATAGTTGTATACTTCAAGAAAGCTTCTGGTGGTGCTATATCCGATTGTGATGATGTGCTTGTTCCTGCAGATAATTTAAAAAAGCATGCCCGACACACATTTAATTCAGCCATTCCTTTACTGGGGATTTTGGATTTTTGTTTGAGGCATTTTGAGCAGAAGGAGAGCCCACAGCTTGCACAACCGACCTAAAACAAATATTATTTTTAGTGTAAATATTAATTACCTATATTTTTCTCATAAATGGTAAATAGATTTAATAGCAATTCGGCTTACCTCCTTGTGAAAGAAATTAAATTTCGTCGTACAATGGTTGCAGGACATTATGAATGAACTTTTTGTCGATATTATTGTATTTTTTTTTTGTAATTCATTCACCCTTCCGCGGAACTAACACGAATTGATTATTTATGTTTTTAGGTTGCAGGACTGATTTTGTATTGATGTTTCTGAAAACATACACGAATTTTGGGGGGAAATTAGATTATTTACACAATATTATGTAAATTGGTAATGTTTCATACATTTATACAGCTGAAATATATGCAACAAATTATAATTTAGTCGTATAAATTTCACGAATAAAAAAAGTAGCAAATTAATAAACTTAATATTTCAATTGATTGTAGTATTATGTTTATATAGTTGTAATTATTTGATTTTATCACATATATAATCAGTTTTTAAATTTTGAAAGATAAATTTATTTATTGATTTAATATTTGCAACCATGGTTTTTGACAGCTGTCATAGTTGTCATTTCAATAACAACAAATACAATTGACTTTTACAACTTTAATGAAAACAGCTTTATCTACACGTATTATAAATGGAATATTAGATGAAATTATATGTAAGTTGCGTTATATTGACCTATTTATATATAAATGGTTTTTATTGATTAGAACCTTTCTAATAAGAAATCATTATTATCCAATAGAATAAAAATAGTGTGATTTTATATTACAATAAAACTCATCATGGGCCTAATGGTGTAGATGTGTCATTTATTTGATTGATAGATACATTAGTTATGATATGAACTAATGTATCTATTTAATGTAAAAATTGTATTGGGCGAAATTTTGTAAAACACTTTTCATAGGTTTTCTGTGAAGGTAACATAAATACTGGCTTATTGCTAAACCTAGCTAGTGGGTTAGAGGTGCTGGTTGTCTCATACTAAGAATTGGGTTCAAACCCAGGCAAATCACTTTCCACAGTATTGCAGAGGTTTTCTGTGAAGCTAAGGTAAATACCATGTGATTAAACTCCTCTGAGCTTCTCTCTTTACCAGTGGAAAAGCCTTTGGGCTCATAGCAATAAAGATAGAAGTTTTAATATGGTAAATATGAAACAGATCAAATGCTTATATGAAAATGATATTGAGTATTCAAGAGCAAAGGAACTGCCATAAGAAATATGTAAATTAAGCTGACATGACAACTACAGCAAAACAAAACAAAAAACAGTAGTTTACAATTTTGTAACTGGCCATTGAACGTTGATGGCCAGTTACAAAATTGTAAAAAATAAAGTAACTACTGTTTTTTTATTTTGTTTTGCTGCAGATGGCCATTGAATGTTGAAGGCCAGTTTGAAAATTGTTAAAAATAGAGTAACTACTAATTTTTGTTTGTTTTCCTGTTGTTGTCTTCTGCCATGTGTGAAAATGAACATTTTTGTATGATTTCTTATATCCAAATGCATTCATATAATTATAAAAAAATGGTCTAATAATGTTTTGGTTAGAAATGTCTATATATTGAGTTTTACAATTCTAAGGAACAAAAATTTAATCGTAGTCTATATATTGAGTTTTACAATTCTAAGGAACAAAAATTGAAAATGTATCATATTTTTTAATACCATACAAATTTTCTATGAGGATAAATTAGGTGTGAAACTAGTTGTTTTAAACCACAAATTAATTGGTAAAAAAAAACAGTAGTTTGATTCATGTTATTATTATTTATTTCAGAAAAATACAAAATGAAGTTAAAAAGAACTCTTGCCATTCTCATGACAGTGGTTATCATATCTTTCTGTTTCCTGATATATTTAACAATGGACCTGGCAATATTTCCAACAAATCGAGGTTCAATACAGCAAGAGTTCCAAGATGTAAGGATGGTATAAACAGTTGTAGACAGTATTAATTTTTGTTAATATTTTTAGAACAAATGGCTTCATTTTGAGGACAGACTAAAACAAATAGAAAAGGATCTCAATAGGAATCACCATGTGGTTGGTGAAATTAAACAGGTGATTCAGCATATATTGCCAAATGTATCAAACTTTGATGTGATCAAACCAGAAAAGTATTATGACAGGGAGATAATTACTAACCACATTCCTGTATCGGAAATGTTGTATGAGAGTACATGTCCTATTTTACTAAAGTATTCTCCAAAAGTGGATGTGCAGGTATGTTATATTACAACCTATCATATCATATGGATAAGCTGGTGTATATCTTAGATAGAACTTTTAAGATGTAATAGCCAAATGTATCTCTCACATGAATTTAAGATGCATAATTTTGTTTCATACATAATACATATGTATTATTACAAAAATATTTAATCACTTAGTTTTGACTGTAATTTGGCCATAGCCTACTTTAATGACTTTTCTTTGATCTTGAGATATTATCCTGTATTGTTTTTAGATGTTAGACAAATATAAAGATTTGAATTTTAACAACACCGATGGTGGTGTTTGGAAGCAGGGATGGGAAATAAAAGTACATGATAAAATGTGGAATAAACAACACAAACTGAAAGTGTATGTTGTGCCACATTCACATAATGATCCTGGTTGGCTGAAGACTTTTGAGGAGTATTATGTTTCGCAAACTAAATTTATTCTGAACAATATGCTGGATAAGTTGCCTGAGGATCCGCGCAGGAAGTTTATCTGGGCGGAGATTTCATTTTTTGCCATGTGGTGGGATGAACTGGAGGAACCACAGAAAAAAGTTGTACGAAGGTAAAAGTAATGCTATATTTTTCTTTTATTGGATAACAATGGCCAAATTGTGTGTACAATTGAGGACTGTAATGATTTTTTCAATCAATCAATTAATGCATAATGATTTTCTCAATCACAGTGTATATTATTATTATCACATAATGTAAAAACACTAAAATCATTACATTGTATAACTATTGAGATCTCATATCTAAATCTGAATCGTTTTACAATGTAATGACATTGATTAATCATTACATGATGATCATCACATCATCATCATGATGAATCAATGGTTATGATAAGTGTTTTTACATTATGTGATAATAATAATATACACTGTGATTGAAAAAATCATTATAACCCTCAATTGCATGAGATCTCGATAAATTTAAAAGTTGTCAGAAGGTAAAAGTAATGTTATATTTTTCTTTTATTGGATAAGAATGGCCAAATTGTGTGCGCAATTGAGGGCTATAATGATTTTTTCTATCAATCAATTAATGTATAGGGCATAATGATTTTCTCAATCACAGTGTATATTATTATTATCACATAATGTAAAAACACTTAAATCTTTACATTGTATAACTGTTGAGATCTCATATCTAAATCTGAAATTGTTATACAATGTAATGACATTGATTAATCATCACATCATTGTTATGATTAATCAATGGTAATGATTGTTTTTACATTATGTGATAATAATAATATACACTGTGATTAAGAAAATCATTATAACCCTCAATTGCATACAATTTGGTCTTTGTAAACAGGTTTGGCAACATTAGTATAAATTGTGTCAACGATTTGTAGATTTTGCTTTGGAGTTGTACACATCTAAATGCTGATAATAATAATATACACTGTGATTGAGAAAATCATTATGCCCTCAATTGCATACAATTTGGTTTTTGTAAACGAGTTTGCCAACATTAGTATAAATTGTGTCAATGATTTGTAGATTTTTCTTCTAAAGCTAAACCACTTTTTAATATAGATTTTTTGTTTTTCAGTTTGATTCAAAAGAATCAATTAGAATTAGTAACAGGAGGTTGGGTGATGAATGATGAAGCAAATTCACACTGGATTTCAGTATTGCACCAGCTAACTGAAGGACACCAGTGGCTACAAAGAAATCTAAACTACACACCAATCAGTAGTTGGTCTATTGATCCATTTGGGCTGAGTGCCACACAGCCGGCACTACTTAAAGCGATTGGTTTGAAGAATTCGTTGATTCAGAGAGTACACTATTCAGTGAAAAAGCAGCTAGCACTTGAGAAGAATTTGGAGTTTAGATGGCGGCAATCGTGGGGTAAGATTTGCATATCCAACCGTTAGCTATAACCAGAGCTGCCTATTACTTTAAGAATCATTAAGATTTGTGTTAGTAGTAAAACCTTTTATTGGCAAACTATACAACAAAACAATACTCCACTCAGATGCCTCTTAGCATATACAATTATGCTCTATAAGAGCAATTTTTGCAAAAATCATAAATAATGTTTTTATCAAATTTATTCCATACTTTAGGGATACCTTATATAATCGTTGTTAATTATTCTATTTCTGATTGTATTCTTTAATCGTAGATGGCGCTGGTGTTACTGATATGTTTACACACATGATGCCCTTTTACTCATATGACGTACCGCATACGTGTGGCCCTGATCCAAAAGTGTGTTGCCAGTTTGATTTTAAACGACTTCCAAATCATGGTCTAACGTGCCCATGGAGAATTGCTCCGCAGCCCATTACAGATGCTAATGTTGCTCAAAAGTAAGTTCACTTCACCATTAAATATTGCACATTGTTATCCATTTTACTCTAGTTTTTAAAGATTTAAATTATAGTTTATGAGAAATCAATCTGATAAGTCTATATGGTAAGGCATCTTACATGGTCAATAATACTGTTAATCCTAGTACTGCCAATATTTGCTTCAATCCTTCTTTTATATTTATCAAGTAATCAATTATCCAGATAAAGATTAGTATTCTCCTCATTACATCATTATTATACCTTACATGATGAGTAATACTGGCAATATTTTTGAATAATGAACATTTTAAACACATTATCATACAGTAATACTGTCATTATTTTAAAATATTGGCAGTAATATTGATTGTGTAAGGTGCCTTATAACTTATATCTGGTTTCTAATTTGTTGAATATGAAAATACAAAAATATCTAAGAGCAACCATGGTGTCTCCTATTGGTTATTCAGAAATGTGAATAATATTGGTGCCAGATCAGTTTTCTAGCACCTTGATAGAAAAAATCGATTTTCTAAACTAAAATAAACCTTTTCTATTAGAAATTAAAAATACGTAACTTATTATACGTAAATTCATTTTGTTAAAAAACAACACGATAGCAAATATATATGTGTGAATCCACCTCTTAGCAATCTATATATCTAGATTTCGGTCTTATTAGATCTCATAAGTGTAGCTCAGCTAGTGAGGATGAATTCACACAATATCTCAAGTGGTTATATAAAAAAATGATACAACTAACTCCCTAGGAGAAAAGTTAAACGCCATCTGACGGCACCACATCAATTAGCAATGCACACCCATATGGAATGTATTGCTAATGGATGTGGTGCCGCCAGATGGCGTTTAATTTTCCTCCTAAGGGGTTAGTTGTATCATAATATTAATTTTCTACTTTACTGGTTCATATCTTGGTGTGTTGAAGGTTGGTTTTTTTCTTGACAAGGACTTTATGAACTACAACATACTGAAAGGGAAATGCGTCATTTTAGAATCATTGTCTATATATGAGAAAGTATTGTACACTGACCATTATTTTTTCCCAATAAGTAATTTTTATGAAATACCGAGTAATATTACATTTGTAGAAGGAATAAAAGTTTAAAATTTACTCAACGTGTTCATGGACACCACACAAATTACATTCTACAATTTTACAAAATCAGATTGTAATCTCACAATCCTTTACTATGTCCTGATGATAGTTTTTTTTTGTCTAGGGCTCATCTGATATTGGATCAGTACCGTAAAAAATCAAGGCTCTTTAAAACGAACGTGGTGCTGGCGCCACTGGGTGATGATTTTCGGTACGATCACGTGACCGAGTGGGATGTACAGTACACCAACTACCAGAAGCTGTTTGATTATATGAATTCCAATTTGAATTTGCATGTGAAGGTAATAAGCGCCTCATTGCCACGGGACGAGTCAACAGACTGCTAAACCCGACGTTTGAAAATCCCATACACTATCAGGATTTCCCTCAGTCTGCGTTCCGTGAGGTAAATCTGATAGTGTATGGGTCGCGCTAATAGATGAAAAACAAATTTTATCCAGATACTGTATCCGCCATATTTTGTAGGCTCAATTTGGAACACTCACAGACTACTTCAACGCTGTACGGGCTGAACGACAAACCGCTGATTTCCCAACTCTGTCTGGTGACTTTTTCACTTACGCTGATAGAGATGATCACTATTGGAGCGGTTACTACACGTCAAGACCTTTTTATAAAAGAATGGATCGCACATTGCTTTACTATGTAAGGTGCGTACTTGCTCAGCTCCACAACTACAACTAACGAGCTTATCACTATTGTGACTTCTGTGAGCAGTCTAGATTATATTGTATTGTATGTTTTTAGGGCGGCTGAGATAATTCTAACATTAGCTCACATTAGTGGCAAACCGGGAGCGAGATGGATCGCCAATGGGGACCTTGAAAAAACCATATCCGATGCTAGGAAGGCTCTTGCGCTGTTCCAGCACCATGATGGTGTTACAGGAACTGCTAAAGATCCAGTCGTTAATGACTATGGCGCAAAGTGAGTGTTCAATATTATTTTCATCGGTAATACAAAGGAAGTTTCGATTTTCGAATATCGGGATTTTGAACGGGACTGATGAAAATAATGGAAGAGTACGATAGTTTCTTTTCCGAAAAACTAGTTAGGTAAGACAAAAGAAGTTTAGGGATCGAGGCATAAGTCCTCTGCCGGGATGGCTTATGCCTCGATCCCTAAATTTCTTTCTTCTTACCTAACTTGTTTTTCGAAAAAAAAACTACCCTACTTTTTCATTATTTTCATTGGTCTCGTTTAAAATCCGGATATCCAAAATCCTAACATTTACAATTGCAACCGTATCCAAAGTGGTAAGTGGGCTCAATTCTATTACAATTTGTGTGGATTTATTATATTTATTTATTAAGTTTTGGGTACATACAAGGAACAAAAATAAATACTTGACGCCGTTTTCTTTTCAAGTGATATTACTAAAAAAAATCAGTCGTGAGGATTTTCCGCCGGTCAAGGTCACAGAAATGATATTAGTATTTTTCTAATATGTTTTATTTTTTGTTTTAAAATAATTGATAATACGTTAATCAATTCTAGGTCAAGGGAGAAGTTCAGAGGAGTTTAATCACCCGGAATGTACCTTAACTTCACAGAATTGATATTAATATTTTCTAATATGTTTTATTTTTTGTTCCGCCGGTCAAGGTCACAGAAATGATATTAGTATTTTTCTAATATGTTTTATTTTTTGTTTTAAAATATTTGATAATATGTTAATCAATTCTTTTGTTTTTCAGAATGTTGGATGCGATTATGAATTGTCAAAATGTGATTCAACATTGCACGAATATGCTGCTCTCAGGTCCTGGAGCTGATTTACAGGGCACTGACACTGTTTTCTATAATGTAGACGATGTTAGGCAAACGCAGGATTCCTTGCCGGAGCAGCAAACGATTACAATTGGGCCGCAGTTGACTACAAAGCGTGTTGTTCTTTATAACTCACTCACTTTTACCAGACATGAAGTTGTGACTTTTGTAGTCTCCACACCCTATGTAGAAGTAAGTATATTAATAATTCTGTATGCGTATTTTTGGTGTCAATTTGCTACATTTGGGGTGTATTTTCTAGATATGTTCATATTTTCTAATCTTTAATCTAAATCCTGAATTATATTTTTCTAAATTAGTCAAGAAACTTGAGTATGTTTCTAGTTCAAGTATTCATGTGCTATGTTCAGCCCATCCAATGACCAATCATGTCTTGAATGTCTTGAATAAGAGGCGTACGCAGGACGTGATTGGTCATAGTACGACCTGAGCATAGTAAATGAAACTACAAACTTAGTTTTTTAAGGAATCTAGTACAATAGTAGTATAATATATATATATATATATATATATATATATATATATATATATATATATATAATAATTTAAAGTAATTTATATGTTTTTTTTAGATTATTGGTTTAAATGGTGTGCGAATAAAATGCCAGGTCTCGCCAGTGTTTGAACACATTTATGCAATGTCAACGTCCAAATATCACGTGTCCTTCATTGCGAATATACCAGCTCTGAGTTTGGTATCTTATGTTGTCAATGCTATTGCAGAGGGTGATGTTCCAGAGTAAGTACCTGAATCACACTAGAAATAACGAATAAATTCTATTTCTATTCATTGTCTTCATGACTACAACTTAACACAAAATCGATTTTAGTATTCATTGATTTAGTCAATTCATTTGTGTGAATGAATGTTTATTAAAAACAAATTACAATGTAACTCGTACTAAAGTGTATTGTACCAACCAATATGTAACTATTGTTTTTATTTGCAGAGATACAGCTTTATCTACTGTAAAAATATACAATTTAAATGCTGATATTCATCCACCACCTGGCTTTGATAACATTGAAGTGTTTCCAAGTTTAAGCGAGTTCACCATACAGAATGCTCGCGTGACTGCGTCTTTCAGCAATCTTGGACTGCTGAAAGCTATGCGCGTTGGTAGCAATACATACCCTGTGCATTTAGATTTTGCAAAGTAAGTAAATCAAATCAATTTTGCAACTCAAAAACTGCTGTTGGTTAAAAATTAAATGTCATATAGTAAAATAGACAAAAGAACAAGTACTATACAATATAACTTAACATACAAAAATCAATAAGACTAAATAACGTACTAATAATACACAAAATCAAAAACAACAAAATAAAAACAAGCATCCAACTGCAAACAAACAAAGAGACACAACCACCATACCAGACAAACATCCGAACTGAGAACCCAAAGAAATAAAACAAACAAATACACACAAGCACTGACAACAGACATAATAAAACAGTACAACCAAATCCCACAACACATAAAAGATCTTAATCACATCACCTTCAAACTAAAAACAAAATTCCTTATACATCATATAATAATAATAATAATAAATGAATGATTTCCAGCAATTAATGCTGAGAAGGTGAACTTTAACAAAATAATAATAATACTTTATTCCCAACAAACATACAGTTTAAAAACAGGGAAAATCACATGTAGTATAAATCAATATAAATATGAAAATAATAATAAGATATACATACAAATATAATGAAAAAAAGAAAGGTATAATAAAGAAAAATAGACTTGAGGTATTCTAGAGAGAAGCATTGCCTAAATGACTTTAAATAGGGATTACACATGTGCTAAATAATCAATTCTAACATTTACAGATATTTTACTATAACAATGTCATATTTGATTTGATTCTAGGTATGGCGTTAGAGCCACAGTGGAACGCAGTGGTGCCTACTTATTTTTACCCGATGGCAATGCAGTTCATTTACAAGTGCAAAATCCCATTGTTAAAGTAATAGAGGGTCCTATAATGTCGTCAGTCAGTGTACAAGTTCCATATGTACATCATACTGTCAAGTTATTTAATACTCCTGGTAAGTGATATTATATAAAGCATATCCAATAAGCGGTAACCAAGTTAGTGCAACATTTATTGAGCCTATTTTGAATACTTTTACATATGAAAATATGTCCTTCATTGATTAAACTGTAGCACTAATATTAGTTATTATATCTTTAAATGGGGGCAGAAAGACTGCGGGTCAATAGCCTTTTACTACTGTTATCATTAATATAATTATTGTATTTTGTATACCCCCGTATTCACTAACGTCCCATAAATGTATCAATAGCTATTGAATTTATAAATATTACTTGTTACAGCAACAATAAATATATTATCTAGAGAATGTAGTTACTTTAGATTCTCTCTATTGGAAACACTGAAAAATTAAACAAAAGATGTCATTAAAGCTCCAATCACAAGCACTATTCCAGGTGTTTGAAATTTGTTTTGACAATTTCTGTCACAATGACATTTTCAATTTATCCATTCAATAGCTGATGGGAGCTATCAAGTTATGAGATGTTAGTGAATATGGACAATAATGGTATAAAACCATAAATTGTTTCAAAATTCTACTCAGTTTTAATAAATATAATGATTATTATTTAAATGGAACAAGGTGATATCTCAATGGGATCTTCTAAATTAACTTCCCCATTTATTTTTCTACTAGAATCAAGCACATAATTTATTATAAACTAACTTATATCATGGTAAATTACTTTAATTCCGGAGAAATGAAGTAAAATATCCATTTTCATAGTAATTTTGTCATATTTTTAAAGATAATATATATATATATATATATATATATATATATATATATATAAATATATATATATATATATATATAAATATATATATATATATATATATATATATATATATATATATATATATATATAAATATATATATATATATATATACATATATATATATATATATATATATATATATATATATATATATATATATCTCATTGCGATAATCAAAATTAAGTTCCCCTTTATTTTTTTCTACTAGAATTAAGGACACTATAAATTTAAATTATAATAAATTATCTATTTTTAATATTAACTCGGTCATGTATCTATATAAAAAAACTTCTATCTTTATAAGAGATAACGAGATTAATAAAAAATAAAAATGCGTTTAACTAACCGCAACGGACCCCAACTCAATAAAGTATAACAATGTATTGAGTTTAAGTCGGTTGCGGGTCCAATAAAGTAGACCTGCTCAAGAATATTGTGCAGATCATCACGAGCGCTTGCTTTGATACTAGATTGTTCCCTGTTCCAAACAGTTATTATAGTTTTCATATTTATTTTATAATGATTTGTCTTTTAGGGGCGGATAGTTTGGGAATTCAAATTGAAAACATTATCGACATCCAAACGACCAAAAACTTTGAAATTGTTATGCGACTGTCTACAAACATCAACAACACCGATGAATTTTTCACCGACTTGAATGCGTATCAGGTGAGTACTACTACAATCAACATCCACTTGCAACTAGCCCTCATTAATATTTGTAGATATTACGTCGAATTCGTTTTAAAAAACTGCCCTTGCAAGCAAACTACTATCCAATGCCATCAATGGCCTATATTGAAGATCAAAAGACCCGATTGAGTATACTAACAGACAGTCCCATTGGTTGCTCCTCACTGAAGCCTGGTCAGATTGAAATGATGCTGGATCGGCGACTTATGCAGGATGATAATTTGGGTTTAGGACAGGGGGTGTTGGATAATCGGCCGACAAGGCATACGTTTAGGATACTGCTGGAGAAGAAAACACATAAGTGTCAGGTTGGTAGAAATAATGCGTGACTTACCGGATGTGCCATTTAAATCTACCATTTCCGTGAACATGAAGCCCAGTTATTGTGAAATTGTCGCCAGTAGAAATGCAAAATGCTTTAGGCTGTTTGTAAAATGAGACAATGTGATGTGTATTTGTATTTTTAGACTACTGCTGAAACTCACCCATCAGGATTCCCATCAATCTCCGCCCATGTAGCGCTGGAATCGCTGCAAAATCCCCTAATGCGACTACTGCGAACAGATGATGACGATGTCACATCTGAAGCAGGTTACAGTGCTTTGAAAACTGAATTTGGGGTGGATTTCAGTTTGCCGGTACTCAAAACAGGAGTAACCGTGCATAGCAAAGAGTATGTTGGGTTAGTGCTGCACAGGAGCTATTTGGATGTGTGCTACGCGGACAGGGTGCTACTACAGCAATTTCCACTAAGCCAAGGAAATGTGAGTATAATATACTTATTATCAAGCTATATTTAAAGTTATTACCTGTCGGAACATTCTTATAAATCCAAAAACTGGGGTATAGTACTCTCTTCTTATTGGCTAAGAAAAGGTGGGCGATATTTTTCTAGAAATGTGTAAACCACAGCTGTAGCACCCCTTTCATTTCATGTTTTTCACCAGTTTCGAATCTGTAGCGTCTCTATTTTAAATCCTAGGGAGATAGCTTATATGTAAAAATGTAGACTATTTCTTGCACTGTCTGATTTCAGACGCTTTTCTCTAGCTCTTACCGTTTTCGTGTTGTAACGGTGAGAAATTGTAAATATGATGAAATTTCATGTTTTTCCCCAGTTTCAACTCTGTAGCGTCTGTATTTTCAATGACAGAAAAATGGTTTATATCTAAAATCTAGAGTATTTTTAGCCCTACAAATTGAGACTAAACGTTTTGCTGTAGCTGTTACCGTTTTCGCGCAGTATCGGTGAGAAATGTGAATATGATGAAATTTCATGTTTTCCCCTGTTTCAACTCTGTAGCGTCTCTATTTCAAATGATAGAGGGATGGTTTATATATGAAAATGTAGAGTATTTCCCGTTGAAGCGGTGAGAAAATGTGAATATGACGAAATTTCAATGTTTCCCCTGTTTCAACTCTGTAGCGTCTCTTTTTCAAATGATAGAGGGATGGTTTATATACTAAATATAGAGTATTTTCCGTTGTAGCGGTGAGAAAATGTGAATATGACTAAATTTCAATTTTTCCCCTGTTTCAACTCTGTAGCGTCTCTTTTTCAAATGATAGAGGGATGGTTTATATATTAAATATAGAGTATTTTCCGTTGTAGCGGTGAGAAAATGTGATTATGATGAAATTTCATGTTTTCCCCCTGTTTCAACTATGTAGCGTCTCTATTTCAAATGATAGAGGGATGGTTTATATGTGAAAATGTAGTGTTTTTCCCTTTGTAGCGGTGAGAAAATGTGAATATCTGAAATTTCATGTTTTTCCTCAGTTTCAACTCTGTAGTGTCTCTATTTCAACTGCTAGATTGAGTTTGCCTCAACTGCATTTACTATAGTGTAATACAGTGGACTATCAGTGTTCGCGTGATTACTCAATTGCATCGTAATGTGAACTATAGCAGATATTTTTTAAATATGACGCTTGATAATTGATGTCAGATTTCAACAGGACTTTTTGGAAATCATTTTTGCTTTTTTGAGAATTTTATGATCAAACATTTTCTATTTGTAGAGAATTTCCTTTAGAAAACCCTCTTTGAAAACTTGTAGTATGTAGTTTGATGGTAATTGGCCTGCACTATAAAAAAATCAAATCTATTGTTACTCATTTTATAAAGAAACTTTCGAAACAACAATTAGAAATACATTTTTATTAATTATTATTTTATGTCGGTATAAACCCCCATCTACTTTCAACTCTAAAATATTAGTAATACATTATATTAATGAACGTTCATATTACACCAACATTTATTTTCTAGTTTCGCAATAATAATTAATAGCTATAAGCTATTAATTATTATTGTGGAAACTAAAAAATAAATGTTGGTATAATATGAACGTTCAATGTATTATTAATATTGTATAGAGTTGAAAGTATTATATAGTCATTTATAAATGAATCAAAATAGTGCCAATATGTTAATTTGAAATTCTTATTAATTTCAAAGTAACATATTGATACTATTTTGATTCATCTATAAATATAATGGCAGGCACATTGAATATCGAAAATATTTAGGTTTGTTCTTAATTAATTATGTTTTCAGATTAATATTAGCGATATTCTATCGCCCACAGCTACAAACTCCAAGTTAAACAAGGCAACTTTATCGTTTCTGCAAATAGGCGAAGCGTTGGACATACAAAAAGTGATTTCCATGTGCCCGATGGACACTCAAGCCTTTTTATTACACCGATAAAAATAAAGTATTAGTCATTGTCTACTGTATCAAAAAATGTAATAAGTCTGATTTCAGTAAATTAAGTAACAAGTATAGCTTTTTGGATTGTTCACATTCAAAACACGATTCAATAATAATAATCTCTTAAGTTCTTCACTTCACACTCAGGTGGATGAGTTGGTTGATGGAGGAACTACTTAGGCAGGATTAGATCTTGCTGATCATCTACCAGTAGAAGAGATCTTCTGGTAGCTGCATCCAGAAATGAAATGATTGAAAACAATTCAATAATAATAATCTCTTAAGTTCTTCACTTCACACTCATTACACTTGAGTTGGTTGATGGAGGAACTATTAGGCAGGATTGGATCTTGTTGGTCGCATCTACCAGTAGAAGAGGTCTTCTGGTAGCTCCATCCAGAAATGAAATGATTGAAAACAATTCAATAATAATAATCTCTTAAATTCTTCACTTCACATTCAAGTGTAATGAGTTGGTTGATGGAGGAACTACTTAGGCAGGATTGGATCTTGTTGGTTGCATCTACCAGTAGAGGAGGTCTTCTGGTAACTGCATCCAGAAATAAAATGATTGAAAACAATTCAATAATAATAATCTCTTAAATTCTTCACTTCACATTCAAGTGTAATGAGTTGGTTGATGGAGGAACTACTTAGGCAGGATTGGATCTTGTTGGTTGCATCTACCAGTAGAGAAGGTCTTCTGGTAACTGCATCCAGAAATGAAATGATTGAAAACAATTCAATAATAATAATCTCTTAAATTCTTCACTTCACATTCAAGTGTAATGAGTTTAGAATTAATAATATTTAAGGGAATATAGTTTGCGTAGCTAAACATAACATCATCTATATTACATTTGGGGATTTTAAATCTAGTGACAGTCAGTAGACCTTAACCCTTTCAGCCCTGGATTTTTTGATTGAATTTTGTGTGCAAATTTCACCAGCAGGTCTTAGATATAAAAGATACTTGTAATAAAATTTAAATTTATGGGATTAAAATAATAGTTTTCTACACAAACAGCTAGTGATTAAAAACAAAAATATAGATAGGGTACAGTGAATAGAGACCTATAAATGTTATGGTGGCAAATGCCACTGGCAGGTCTGAAAGGGTTAAATGATGTTAATTTACAACTATACTAATTTTAATAACTGGGATTCAAGATGTAAGTATAAAACATATATAGTATAAAGTATAATGTGATACAAATATGGTTTTAATATAAATATGTATATTATTTAGCAGTTGCCAACTTTGTTATTGTTTGAATTAGCTTTGTTTTATCAGCTAGCTGCTGGCTGACCAACGCCAGTTCCTCGTTGCGTGTTCTCATCTCATGCTCGCCCTGTTTTATCTGTCGTTCCATTTGCGCGATTTGCAATTTGTTACTGTCTATACTAGCATTAGCTTTCTTAATTATCTCATCCTTTTTATCAGAATTCTTTTCCTGCTTCTTAATATTGTCCTGCAATTTAATTAAAATCCCTTTCAATTTGGCATTGCTTTCTTCCACGATCACTCTCTGGCGTTCTTTCTCAATCAGCTGTTGCTTAATTTGTTCTAATTCAATACGTTTTTGTTTAGCAAGTTCTGTTTCCTGCATTAGATGCGCCTGCGTTGTCTGGTGTTGTCCCTTTTCATCACTTAATTGTTCATTGAGGATCCGATTATTTTCTTGCATAAGCTTGTTGCTACGATGCAACTCCTCCGTGCACTGCTGTGTGTGGATAAAAAGCTGTCGAATGCGCGATATTTCAGCTGTTAATTGAGCTGTTTGGTGTTGTAGATGAACACATCGCTGTGACGCCGCTTCCACACTAGCAACAGCAGCGCATTCAGCATGCCCCATTGAAGCCAGCTTGTATTCATACAACTCCATTACATCTGAAGTAGAAATATTTACAATACAATTCTGCGCACATGCTTCCTTTAACATCTTAATAGTATCATCAAGTTTTTCAGATTGCGCCACCGACATCAACGGATAACACATGCTAACATTCTGAATATTAGCATCGGTATGGTTTTGCGGATCGGTCTTCATAATAATCGGCTGTAATTCGGTCATAGCATCCGCCATTTGCTCTGTAGGGAATTGCGGGTACGCAGCAAGGCTTAAAATCAAACCCTTAATTTCGCGATCACCATTAAACAACGCTTCGGCTAATATAG
The DNA here is from genome assembly GCA_963942505.1 of Lordithon lunulatus. Lineage (NCBI taxonomy): Eukaryota > Metazoa > Arthropoda > Insecta > Coleoptera > Staphylinidae > Lordithon > Lordithon lunulatus. Next base: position 52,973,198 of record OZ012668.1, on the reverse strand, counting down.
CTTGAATCTGTTTGTGCAACAGAAGCCGATTTACTGGCTCCACCCATTCCGGGCTGTACCTTGCTAACTCATGGATCAACACTAATGTTTGTATATACAATGAAACCGCTTCCGGTGTGCAATTATTGGCATCCCCAACATGCAATGTGCTTCCAATTAATGGAACAAAAACCTTTCCCAATAGCTCATCGTTTAGTTCCTCTAACACACGCGTACGAGTGCCCTCAACTTGTAATAAAGCCTTGAATAACTCAATTACGGATTTTAATCGACGGCAGTGCTCTATATTCATAATAGTTTCCTCATCAACATTTTGCAAACCAGATAGGAAAATTGGTAAAGCATTGACTAATGGCTCGAGTATACTCTCATCATGTAAGTTTGAGGATATAGCCACTGTTCGCAGAATACTTAATGCCTCCGAACATGCTAACTCAGTTTGAATCCAACGCAGTGAGATCTTTATAAATCGCGGATATAACCGCACTAATGCAGGTAGTTTTAAAGCTATAAACGCATGCAAGAACTTAAATATCATCGACATGCATTCCGGATTATTTGCAGAAGCATCCCCTGCTGCTTCACTCGCGTTTGAATTAACAACATCCAATAGTTGTTCAATAGCCACATGATATCCCTCGTATTTCGCTACGAGAGCATCGCGATTCTTCATATCGCTCCAATCGTTCTGCTCTTTGACGTCCAAAAAAAATTCCACCACATGCCGTAACAAAATCGGGTCATTCGCCTCAAAAGCTTCAGTTATCGACTTAAAAGTTACGTTAGTTAATTTCTGAAAAGCCTCTTCAGCCACAACCCCATGCATATAGTCCAGAATAATCAGCATCTTGCACACATTAACCTCAATTTTAACACCTTTTAATTTAGTACATCCTTTAACAAATTTTTTAATCTCAACACACCTAGACAGTGTGTATATTGCAGGCAGATTTTTATAACATAAATTTACCAACACGCCCAGCGCCAAAGTAGTAATCTGTTCGTGCTCTGCATTCTTATCAATCCACCGTGTTAGCGTAGTCATGAGGTGTGAAAGGTGTGGGATTTGCCATGAAATTTTCAGACCGTACGATAATTCCTGCATCACCGTCAGTAGTTTAATCTTTTTCTCTGGATTTAAAGAATCTCCTAGCAGTCTCGACATGGCTGGTATGAATTGGTATGTGTGTATCAACTGATTACGAGCGGCCGCATTTTTGCACGCCACCCCCAGAACGCTGATGCAGCTCCACGCCAGCGCGGAGCGAGGCTCCAGGTGGTTCAACAGCTCATGCATGCTGACGAAAAATTCGCACACTATAGACGTGTTCGGGTCGAATATAGAATAGTCAATGGTGACACTCAGCAGTTGTAAATTTCGGTTGATTAGATTCGAACTATCCTCCGCGCGCGTCTTCAAATACTCGCCCACCGCCCCGATGAACTGTTTCATGTTGTGGTGCTTCGACTTGTTCGCGAAGGCCGTCTCGGTGGTGGACAGGTAGCAGTTCATCTTGGACATGTTCAACCAACATCGGGCACTTGGGTCATAGGGGACTAACTTGGGTGCCCTACCTTATTTTGACGGATGACAATTACTGGTGGCCATTGTGTTCGTAGGCCGATCGTGAAGGCCGCGCGTTGAAGTGTCATGGTCTCTCTCAACTTAAATTCGTTTTTAAACTTTTTAATTCAAAAAGATACTAGTTGCAAAATCGTGAATATAACGCGAGCGTCACAAAAAGAAGTAGACTTGCGCGTGTTTTATGATTTCTGTATTGTTGTCTAAAATGTGGCAAGAAATTGACGTTTCAGGGTATTTTATAACGTATCTTAAACTCAAAGTTGAAGTGAATGTTAATAAAACCAAATAGATGTTGTTAGTTATGGCAGAGGTGAACGAAGTGTTTAGCTTAGACACACACGCACAGAAAATATTAAACACAAACCCTCACAGCCCGAGAAGGAATCACTACTACAAACCTCGCGACGAGGAAATTGGAATACCTCGGGCACGTAATCTGACATAGTGATAGGTATAGAATACTCCAACTGATTCTGGAAGGAAAGGTCCTGGGAAGAGGCGCAGGAAGACGACGAATTTCCTGGCTAAAAAATCTACGCCAGTGGTTTGGCATGACATCCCTGCAACTTTTTCGCAGTGCAGTAGATAAGGTGCAGATCGTGATGATGATCGCTAATATCCGGAATGGATGAAGCACGCTAAGAAGAAGAAGAGAGTTATATTCAATATAATAAGGCAACATTTAAGAGCATTCGCTGAAAACTGTAATAATTATTTCCTTGAAAATCCCACCGTTCCTGATCGCATGGATCGTTCTTGTTGTTTTTCATTTCGGATATTGACTTTAGGATTGGTTATATATACCTGATATAACTTGGCGTGTCTCCCATATTAAAATAAATACAATAAAACTTTCATACAATACTTTTCTGAAAATAAAATTTGTTTCAAATCAAGCAAACGAACAAAATTCTCCCCATCGATAAAAATATAACAATTTTTATTAGCACAATCGATCATCTAAACAACCACGGTTCTACATCCTAGGCCTTGACGATCCAGTTCCACTCTTCTTCGGCGACCCCCGCAGTTCATAATACGCCATATCACTAGTAACGGTATTCGTTCTCCCTCCATCCATGAGTTGTTTAACATCTTCTGATATACTAATCGCCCTGGCATTATATTCAGGCCGCGACAATTGATCCGTATGCCCCTCTCGAAACTTCTCCATATCCGATTTCATCTGTAATACAAACATCTATATTACATAAAACATTAAACTCCAACTTACCGTATCCATCCGTTTACACATACTCACAGTATTTTCCAACTCCGGTATGCTATCCAGCTTCTTGAAGACATCCGCTTCTAACGTGTCATTGGAGGTTTTCGCGGATGAATTCGTCGAGTTCATTTTGCTGATTATCTGCGCGTCTTCCCCAGTGTCATCCACTGTGCTCCTCACCGAAATGGATACTCGTTTCGGCTGATGCGTTTTCTGCAACGGCAACGCTTCTTGACTATCCACATCATCTTGTAGCACGTATGAGTTAACAGAAGCCACAGGATTCGTTTCATACTTTAAGAGCTCCATTGAACTAACTTGCGTGGCAATTGTTGGGTAGAAACACGACATGTGCTCGTTAGCAGATTGGTACATGTTATAGTTGTTGCCCAGCAGGAGGTTACTGTTTTTATGTTTACACGAGCATAGGTCTGTATTCGTGAATTGTTTTATTGTTTCTTTTTGTGGGGTCATGTCGTAGTCGTGCAGTGTTATATTAACCTGGGCTGATTTATTTAATATCACGGCAGCATCCGTATCAAGCTGCGCCATTGTACATTGATTGTAAGTCATTGGGGTTGAATGATGGTGAATGTTATTAAATAATATTGGATTGTCTGTGTATCTACTGGTTGTACTTTTTGGAACATAAACAGGTCCGTTTAAAATAATATAATCATCTGTGGTATCCGACTGTATTTTAGAGCCTCTTGGGAGGGTTATGGGTTTAAACTCTTCACTTATACATCTTTCTAATTCAAAACTTGTTGTGGTGGTGTATTGGTTTTTAACTTTTGGTGGCGTTATTGTTTGAGATGACGAACATTGCATTTCTTTTACATCGGTTGTTTGCGCGCTGAAGTCTGTTGTTTCTGGTGGCTGGATTGTGGTGGTGAAATGCGAGAATTCCAATTCCCGTAAGTGTTTTATGTGGTGGGTGGTGTCATCGAAATATTTTATGTACTCCGGGGTCATATCGTTGTTAAGACAAGCACAACTGGTTTTCGGACTGGGCTGTGGTGGTTGTGGTATTATTACTTCAAATTCAACTGCATCGGGTACTTCTGGTTCTACTACGATTGAGTTGTTTTCTTCAATTTGAAACGATATGTTGGATTGGTCCATCACTTCTTCTAATGAGGGAACTAGTTCAATCACATTGGTCTCTGTGTTTACAGTTAATTGATTCACGGTTTCATCGCTTTTGTAGCATATGCTAGCGCTGCAGGATTCAGCGTTGCATCTGCATTTTTTAATATTGACATCATAGTTGTCGTAGGGTAGAATCACATCTGCTGAATTTGTTGTGGTCGGTTCTTTGTTTAAATCTTCACTTTTCGCCTCGTGTAGAACTGTGAAATCGTTTACAGCAGGTTCTTTATTTACCGTACTATACGTAGGCTCCTTGTGGACTGCGCAAAGAATTGGAGGTGTGCGTAGTATTAAACATTCGCAAACACCGCTCATGTATTTTTTGGCACTCTCTTCATTTGGGCAAATGCATACGTTGTCTTTTGAGACTATACATTCAATGTCGGTTTTTAATAAACATTCATCGTCGATAATTACGTTCAGTTCTCTGCAGAGTTCCATGATACAGTCTCTCATTTTTTTCTAAAATCATATAATGAAATTTCTATTAATAGTAGTAATGCATTAGCAATATATTAGTAAACGATTTTGTAAGTTTGAACCGAAAATTTGTAAATATTTCATAAATATGGATATTTTTCATATTAGTAACAGTAACGCTACAGAATTGAAACAGGCAAAACACATGAAATTTCATCATATCCACATTTTCTCAGCGCTACAGCGCGAAAATGGTAAGAGCCAGAGAAAAGTGTCCATCGCCAGTCTGTAGGGTTAGGAATCCTCGAAATTTTCACATATAAACCATCTCTGTAGGATTCGAAACAGAGACGCGACCCAATCTTTGTTTGTTTAACTGTTAGTCATCTTGATAGGTACCTAGGTGTGAAATATGTGTCTTATGTTCTTTATCCTTAGTGTATCTTATTGAATTAGCAAATTCATATATAGTTGTTGACTGTAATGATGTGGATCAAGCTCACACACAAAAAAAGTGCAAATTAGTAAATATTTCATAAATCCTTCTATGGGCATTTTTAAAACTTCGCGAATCCCTTATCAATCATTAGTCTATCTACTAGTCATAATGAAAAATTACGGTGTTACTAAGTTTCTTGTAAACTCACCTCATCTAATTGATATCTATTCGCCTCGAAATGCCCATTTAACACCTCCCTCATTTGCTCGTTACTATACAAATCATTATTAATGATATCCTCAGTAATGCGCAGAGAGAATTGTAGGTACTCGTGTTGTTCGGAGCTGCAAATGTCCAAAAATACGTTTCAATTTTGCTGGAACACAATCTTGCCATTTTACCTTTTAGTAAAAGAATGTATTCCTTTGCGAGATTCAGAAACTGCTAATTCGATGGGATGCACTGGGAAATCCTCGAACTAATCTTGCAACAAAACAATTCATAAATATATATATATATATATATATATATATATATATATATATATATATATATATATATATATATAGCTGTGAATACTAGTTTTAAAGACAAACCGCTCACTAGTAAATTCGTCAAAAACTCCTACCAATTTAATCTGAATTAATGTAATATAATTAATGTGTATTGTATTTCTATTTGATTAATTATCCACACATTGACCTTAAATTCATATTTTATAAGTTTATTAGATTATTAAAAAATGGCTTATTAGTAAATGTGTTTAGTTCCCCCTTAACCCTAATATAATTACCTACTCGAATATGTATGTATGTAACACCAAGGCAACCCTACTCCTAACACCTACAATACAATTTACCTGCGATTTTGGAACATCAACATGCATAGGCTCCTTAATCCTGCTGGAAGTGTATGGCCTTTCAACATGTTGCAATTTACTGGGTGTATCTTTATTACTTCTTCTGGTTTGTGGCCTTGTAAGTTTCAGGCTGTCATTCCGTCTGCAGAAAAAAACATCTTCAAGCTGTTTTATAATAAGTTACAAACTAAATGGTACTCACTGGGACGAGTTGCTGCGTACAGGGTTCGATTTGGGGCCCTTCGAGCGACCTTTGGGACAAGCGCAATCAGTAACACTTTTGACTTGTTTTAGTTTTTTGTAGTGGTTTTTCATATGAAAATACACGTCGATTGCATTGCTCTTCCTCATTGTTATATGAAAAACCGCTACGTGTGTGGCTGGCGAGGTGGGTGTTTGTATCCACGGCAGTGTCGCGGTGTAGTTTTATTGATTGATAGGTTTGGTGTGGTGGAGGCGAGCTTACCTTTAGATTTTGGCATTTTTCTTTGTGTGGTTTAACGAAACATTTATTGAACTCTAAATTAAAATTGACATTAGGGTGACATATTTACAATGGATATTCATAAAAATATGGTTTTTATGTGTTGGTCAATCTTTTATCGAATATTTTAATTATAGAAAGTGATTAAGAATTCAAGATTTTTACCGAGTTATTGAAAATGTATATGCTATATTCTGCATTCTTAATCTTTGACACTTCGTTTAGTAAATCAATATTAGCCTAAATAGCAAATTATAATTGTTGTATCTAGCTGTAGACAATGAATGTCTACAAATGGTTATATATTTATAACCATTAGTAGACATTAATTGTATAGTAAGGAAACATTTTTGCAACAAAACCTTATATAAAAAGATTTTGCGTGATTTATAGATAATTGCGAATGTCGAAACCCTAATTTGGTCGGTGTATCTCGTTTTGAAAACGCCTATTTTGCACTGTATCTAGATCACTAATAGAGATAGAAGGTTGCAATTTGTTGCATTCGATTCAGCTCGGTGATTTCTTTACAGACAGCAACAGTGGTTGAGAAACATTTCTCTAGATTTTGCATGGCTGAAGAAAAAATACGTGCCCTGACCCCTAATCTTTGTTTGTATCTCAATAACTCGTTTATAGAACGTTGGTGAATACCGGGGTCTATCTCTTTTAGTTATTGAGATACATTTCAAAATATCCTCGTTTCCAAGCGAGTTATTGAGATACAAACAAAGATTAGGGGTCAGGGCACGTATTTTTTCTTCAGCCATGCAAAATCTAGTGAAATGTTTCTCAACCACTATTGCTGTCTGTAAAGAAATCACCGAGCTGAATCGAATGCAACAAATTGCAACCTTCTATCTCTATTAGTGATCTAGATACAGTGCAAAATAGGCGTTTTCAAAACGAGATACATCGACCAAATTAGGGTTTCGACATTCGCGAAACGAAGATATTTTGAAATGTATCTCGATAACTAAAAGAGATAGACCCCGGTATTCACCAACGTTCTATAAATCTATCAATAGTTATTGAATCCATAAGTATTCGTATATAGCAACAATAAATAAATTATCTACGGAATGTAGTTACTTTAGATTCGCTCTATTGAAAACACTGAAAAATTAAACAAAAGGTGTCCTTAAAGCTCCAATCACAAGCGCTATTGAAGGTTTTTGACATTTGTTTTGGCATATTCTGTCACAATAACATTTTAAATGAATCCATTCAATAACTTATGGGACCTATAAAGTTTATAGGTTGTTGGTGAATACGGGCAGGAGGGTTCTAGTTTGCGTTATTTGCCCATTCATTCGACTGAAACCAGGGTGAGAAGTTTTTCAAGAGTCATAACTGAGAAACTAGCAGCCTGAAACAGCTGAACCTCACAAAATATTGTTTCTCATGTCCGCTAAGAAAAAAATAGAAAGGTACCGTGATTTTTTTACTCAAAAAATTAAAGGAGGAGCAGTGAAACACCACAAGCCCCCGTATTCACCGTCGTTCCATAAATCTATCAATAGCTATTGAATCCTTAAAGGCACCTTACACGGTCAATAATATTGTCTATATTTTAGAATAATGACAGTATTACTCTACGAGAATATGTTTAAAATGTTCATTATTCTAAAATATTGACAGTTTTACTCATCGTGTAAGGTATAGTAATGATGTAATGAAGAGAATAGAGATGTTTATCCGGATAATTGATTACTTGATAAATAGAGAAGGAGGATTCAAGCAAATACTGACAGTACTACGATTGTCAGTATTATTGACCGTGTAAGGTGCCTTATAAGTATTCGTTGTTAAGCAACAATAAATACATTATCTAGGGAATGTAGTTACTTTAGATTCTCTCTATTGGAAACACTGAATGATTAAACAAAAGGTGCCATCAAAGCATATGAGAGCTAATTAGATATATGTCACCAGCATATGTTAAAAATACATCACACGCTCGTATAATTTTAAAATTGTAAATATTTACGTTGTGCGTACATCGCAAATTTACATTGCATAATTTGCAATCAAACAAGGCACAATGTAAAATCTATGGACCGGGTTTAAACATTTAAAACTATTGGTTATTACGATATTGCCGCTCATCATAAAAACAATGATGGCCGACCAAATTTAAAATGTTCAAATCTCAACCTTTTATAGAATCAATCAAGTTAAACATTTAACATTTTCATTAAATTCAATATAAAATCATACAACAACCATTATAAATTCCTAACATTACAAATTTATAATTTAATTGTAATTAACAAATGTTATTTTGCAGTTGGCAAAATGTTCTCGTGCGGAATCGTGCACGGCCGTCGTGCGGGCCTGGACATAATTATACGCGTGCGCGGTCACATTCACCTCACCATTTTCGTGTCGTTGACTGATTGCATTTTTCTCCCGTCAGTTACGCAGTAAACTGCCGTTTTTCCATCAAAACCCCGCTCTCGAAACGCATAATCTAGTCATACATACGTTTGCTATCGGACATCACAAACACAAACAACCGCAAGCCACCATGAGTGCTGAAACCTTTGAGAAATGTGCCGTAGTTCTGCTGGACGTCGCTGGCACAATAGGCTCCATCAGCTTCGTTAAGGTAAATTATTTCGAATACTATACAACAAATCAATAAAATACAACTAGCAATTGCTTCAGTTGCATTATTGCACCATGTTGCGATATACAATCAGGGCTGTTATTATTAATATGCGGCGAAATTTACATTTGCCGGCTCATGTTTTTTTAGCCGGCGATTGTTTCGTTAATTGCATTTCAACTCAAGGGGCTCGTTTTTTTTTAGTCGGCGTACGTAGTTGGCCTAGGACAAGAATTTTGAGTGCTTTTGCATATGCACAAAAGCCGGTTGTTATTTGCAACGTTGCCGGTAGCCAGTCTGCGTGTTTAGCTGCAAAACATGATGTCCTTACATCCATTAAAAATAGCCTATTATTTACAAAAGCAGCCAATTAGGATTTTTATATCCTATTGTGTTAAATGCGTAATACGTACAATTAGTAATAATTTTTAATATTTTTTAATTCAAACATAACATAGTAATTTGGGATTGTTTTTTATATACGTGTTATTTTTTGTGTGTGATTTGTGATTGTTCGTTTTGGTTTAATGTGGTAATTCATGTTGCTGTTGTTAAATAAAATACAGCGATTTGTGCTACGTGCATATTAGTCTGGTGCAGCGGCAACGCAGCCAGCTGCATTTTGTGCACAAAATTTACTTCCACTTGCAAATCAACAAATACCCTAGCGTGTTATTTGAAACAACATTATTTCACCCTGCTTCTTATGCGAATTGTCAATGTAATGTTCATTCAAACTAATATTGCATTATGCCGGCCTCTTGTCGGCCTTGAACAGGTAAAAAATCAGCCCTTAGCTTAGAAGATGGACGGCGGCAGTGCATTCATCCTATGTACAGTCGGGGCATAATTTCGAGCACGGTGTCTGCCCCGCGTTCTCATTCGCCTCTGTCGTATTGTTTCCTTTTGTTACGAAAGATTTAGCCGCCTCTGGTTCTCAGGTAGATAATCTGAACTGGTTCTATTTTTAGAACCATTTAAAATGCACCACCGGCTGGAAAATTGTTTTTGCACGTAAAATTTACGTCGCTCGTATTTTTCGTTCTCACATCAGCTGTGCCTGGTGAATACAGTTGTTTAATAAAAGGTTGTTACACTCCCATTGTGCCGGTGTGTACCTACGTCTTACCTGCTATAAATCTCTCTAAAAATAGATCGCCTCTTTAGGATATTTAAATATTATCTAGAGTTTCACAAATTCTGGTGGCAGGTACTAAACCAATAATGGGATGGTGATAACTTTACAGATGCTTGTACCTGTTTGTGTGGGATGGGATTTGCATATTTAACATCACTTGTCTATTGAAATTAATACGCAATTCAGGTAGTTTTGGTTAAATTTTTGCAAATCTGAATAAATCCTATTTGAGAATTAAAGGGAATGGCGTCAAATTCTCCTTTTATCGCACAATGGTGCTCTGCTGAATGTCGTTTTGTATTGCCTTGCAGCTGGCCCTTTAATGGAACAGCTGTTCCTTGAATCGAGGTGGTTGTAGCAATTTGTGCTCTTGTCAAGGTCGAGGCATTTTTGGGGTTCGGTTTACTCTGGTTGTATCCTGCTTCATGTTTAGTTAAAACACTTAAATCTTTAATAATTCATAATTTACGCAAATCTTTTTAAAATTATTTCTTTATACAGCTCGTTAAGGAACGTATTGTTATAGATATTTTTTCTTATTCTTTGCGTTTCATAACTTATATAGTCGAAAGTTAATAGGGTATGTAAAGTGTTTGATAATAATAACAAATACAAACAATACACTAAATGTCTAAAACACGAGAAATATATTTGTAATATCGATATTTATGTAGGCTTATTGTCAAACGGGTCATTGGTTTTGTTAACTACAATAGGTAGTTGTTTTTATTTTATTATTATTTTTGTGTTATCGTACGTATATTAATTATGCCAATTTTCTATATAAGATGTCCCAAAAGTATGAAATAAAACCATTATTTATGATTATAACAAAAATAACTTAACACTTAATTTTAAATTGCCAATTTTTAATGAAAGTGCTAATTTTTTTCGAGCATTTTTTAACGAGGGTTCATAGTTAGTAGAACGCACGGTGAAACTGTCCTAAAATTTCTGAAAATAATGAGTCGTATGCATATGTCTACATATCAATGGGGGTTCATTATTGCAGACAAAAATGGCAATATAGCCGTCGCTAATGTCTTCAAACAGTTAAAGGTTTCAAGAATGCTATTCGAAGTTTTCAGTATTTTCTCTTCTGCATTATTGTGCGCAAGAATCGATCTTTTTCAATAATAACATTTCTCAATTCAATAAACTTTTGTTTCCACATTAAACTCGTTTGAAATTCAATCAATTGCATTTCCATGTTCCAAATTAGGAATATTTTCTTTCAAATATCTACTTCTTTTGTTGTTGCTGCCAAAAAAGTTAAACATAACTTCTTTGATTTTATTTCCCATACAATATTGAATAAAAATTCTCGTTATGTCGGTACTCTCATCAAGTCAGATTGTATGTGTACTTTTTGCTGATCAGTTACATTTTCTGCCATTGCCAAGATTTACCGAGATTCTAGCTAAGGTGATACCTTTTATTCTTTGAATAGTGTTATCTTTATTTTTCAAAATCTTCAAACAGATCTGATGCGTAATGGTAAAAGTAATCCCACTAAAAGGTTTTCGTATTGGTGTGCCCATCCCTTCTTCCATAATTTCAGCGTCTGTTCTAGGAATATTTTAAATACTGTTGGTGATGTGGAACAGCCTTGGGGAAGGCCTTAATTGTTTTTAATCCATTTATTGTTTTGTTTCCTATGTACATACTAATCCCTTCATATAGTCACTTGAAAGCCTCTTCTTCTTCTTCTTCTTCTTCATCTTCTTCTTCTTCTTCATCTTCTTCTTCTTCTTCTTCTTCATCTTCTTCTTCTTCTTTATGTGCCTTCTTCTTCTTCTTCTTCTTCTTCTTCTTCTTCTTCTTCTTCTTCTTCTTCTTCTTTAGGTGCCTTCTTCTTCTTCTTCTTCTTCTTCTTCTTCTTCTTTAGGTGCCTTCTTCTTCTTCTTCTTTAGGTGCCTTCTCCATTACTGAAGGTTGGCAACAATCATGGCATTTTCCGCACGGTCTTGTGACGCTCTGAACAATGAGTGGGAGTCCAGACCAGTCCAGTCCCTTATCTTCTTTAACCAGAAGCATTTCCTTCGTCCTGGACCACGGCGACCCTCTATCATGCCCTCCATTATTAATTTTAGAAGGCTATATTTTGTACTTCTGAAGATATGCCCCAGGTACGCTGTCTTGCGTTTCTTCACAGTAGCCAATAGTTCTCTGTCTCTGTCCATGCGTCTAAGAATCTCATTATTCGTGATATGCTCCACCCAACATATTCTCTACATTCTTCGAAAGATCCACATCTCAAACGCTTCTATTCTCTTCATAGTATTGACCTTCAACGTCCAAGCCTCAACACCATACAACAGTACCGAGTAAATCTAGCCCTTAACGAACCGGTATCTTAGTTTCAGGTTTAGGCTTCTCTCGCAAAATACTTTTCTCATCTTAAGGAACGTTGTTCTAGCTATTTCGATGCGTGTTCTTACTTCCAGATCTGGATCCAGGTCTTCGGTAATCCAGCTGCCCAAGTATTTAAATCTAGCGACCTGCCCTATTTGCTTATTGTATACTTGCAAATTGGCTTGGATATCTGGTATTCTACTGATAACCATTGTTTTCGATATCTGGTATTCTACTGACAACCATTGTTTTCGTTTTGGTCGTATTTAATTTTAGCCCAAGCGCATCACCTTCTGCTATTATTTCTCACAATTTTTTATGATTCAGGCATAAATTAATAAATGAAATTAATTGAATTATACAAAATAATGGATATCAGTGTAGTGTAGAGTTCAAGTCATTTGAAATAGTGGACGGGCATTGTCTGGTTGGTAGGGACCACCCGCCCACCGCACCTTTGCTCGCGTAGTTTTTTTCATAGGATAACACTCTTCCTGAAATGGTTTAAACAGTATCAAACGTCTGTATCCATTAAACAAACTATACGAGCAAAGGTGGGGTGGGCGGGCGGCCCCTACCAACCTGACTATACCCGTCCACTATTTCATACGATTAAACTATACACTACATTATTTCTCACAATTTTTGATGATTCAGGCATAAATTAATAAATGAAATTAATGAATTATAGAAAATAATGGATATCAGTGTAGTATAGAGTTCAAGTCATTTGAAATAGTGGACGGGCATTGTCTGGTTGGTAGGGACCACCCGCCCACCCCACCTTTGCTCGCGTAGTTTTTTTCATAGGATATCACTCTTCCTGAAATGGTTTAAACAGTATCAAACGTCTGTATCCATTAAACAAACTATGCGAGCAAAGGTGGGATGGGCGGGTGGTCCCTACCAACCTGACTATGCCTGTCCACTATTTCATACGATTAAACTATGCACTACATTATTTCTCACAATTTTTTATGATTCAGGCATAAATTAATAAATGAAATTAAGTGAATTATAGAAAATAATGGATATCAGTGTAGTGTAGAGTCTGTAATTATAGCCGTATCGGCCGCGTACCTGATGTTGTTCAATAATTCACCATTGATCTTGATTCAATCTGTAGAGCTTTCTAAGGCTTTCAGGAATATTTGCTCCGAGTAGATATTGAACAGCAATGGTGATAGTACACAGCCCTGACGTACTCCACGTTTAATAAGAATAACGCTGGTCGTATCGTCCTCGAGTCTTACTGCAGCCGTCTGGTGTACAATTTTTTTATGAAGGAGATATCTTTTTGGTCGAGTCCTTTGGTCATCAGAATGTTAATTAGGATGTAGTGTTTTAAACAGTCAATTACATAATCAATAAAACAGATGTACACGTCCTTCTTTTGGTCTCTACATTTTTGCATGAGAACTGACAGCCCAAACAACGCTTCTCTTGTTCCCAGTCCATCTCTAAAACCGAACTGTTCCTTGCTTGGATCTTCTTCGCATTTCTTACGTATTCTATCATCTAGGATTTTTAGGAATACTTTTAATACTTGGCTCATCAAGCTTATCAGAACCCTTGACCATTTAAGGTCTGCCACGGACTAGGGGCCAGCTCTATTTGGTTTCTCGTCATGATTGTTTGTCTTGAGAGTTATTGTGCGGTAGTTTCTCCTTGCTTTCCGCACCGCAGTACTATAGCCGATTATGCTGGCTTTCAGTTGCGCCCATAGCTTTTCGAAACAAGAGTCTTTAAAGAAATCATTTTTCAGTAGTCTTCTGCACGGTACTGGTAATACTACTGCTCAGTCAATGCATTTGATTTGTCTCACGGTTTCCCACTTTTTCCTCCTGGGTATTGAGTCATAGGCTTTTTTAGGTCTACAAATGCCAGGTGTTCATCACTATTTTTGCCAGTTTCCAGTTTGTGTGACTTGTATTGTATAGATGTAGTGTATGCATGAGATCTTGCAGCTATAAAGCTACTTGGTCCTCTTCAATTTTGCCCTTAATTTGTTCGTGCAGTTTTTGTTTTCAAATGTTCCTATTACATATACATGTACAGTCTATAGATACATTTTTGATTAAACAATTAAAAACCCCCCATGAATATTTTTGACACTTTATATTTTATTTATTAAATAATTTGTAGTATATTAGCCTATTCAAAAATGTACTTCTACAAGTCCTGTAAATTGAAGAACAAATCAGTCAAATAAATTTTTCAAAAAAAAACCTATATATTTGTAGTTAGATATTGCACCCAGAGATAGAAATTTGATGTTTTCGTGTCCGCCTAATACGTTTTATTATATACCTGCAATCGATAAATTAGCGCACGCGCTCATTTTAACTTATTACTGTTGACTATTTGACATTTGCCAAATTTGACCTAGATTGATAATTTCGTAGAAAAGTAAATATAGTTATTGATGCCATTATTAGTTTACTCTGAATCTATCGTTATTTAGACTATTGGACATAATCATTTCCGCCGTCTTATAAATGTTTTTTTTTTAAATATATGATTTAAAGGCATAAATAAAGCCAACTCAAATGCTTTTATTTATGACTTTAAATAATTGATTTAAAAAGCATTTATAAGACGGCGGAAATGATTATGTCCAATAGCCTAAATAAAGATAGATTGATTTTATTGGTTCTATATAATCTAACAAGTCTAACATCGAATTCTTATTTGAGCCTTTGAGAATGAAAGTGGCGTAGTCACAGTTAAATTGTTGAAAAGGAGAAGATTTTGCGTTTGGTATGTATGCAAATCTACGTACGCAGTTACAATTTGATTTATTAATAAATTGATTTCAAGTCTGTAACTACACACATCGATTTACATAATTACCAAACGCTAGTCGCACATAAAATACATCATACAAAAAAATTATTAACAAAGCCTTTTAATGAATTATAATGCGTTTCTAAGCTGATAACCCTAATTCAAACCAGATAACCCTTATTTCTAATCTGTTGCTCAAAAGGAAAGTCAACGAGCATCTTTACTTTAATTAGAGCTGTAGCTTGTTTTTCAGACCTCTTGGATAAATTTAAATAATATTGATTGTATCCACAATATTTTAAATACATTAATTGATTGTATATACAACGAAGCCTTGTCCAGCAATCATTTTCTCACTAAAGCACTCTAGTGAGAAAATGATTGCTGGACAAGGCTTAGTAGTATATACAATCAATTAATGTTTTTAAAATATTGTGGATTACGGTACGAAAATAATTGCTTACTTAAGAGCTTTACCATATGCCCAAAGTGTTCAAATAATTCCTGATATTGCATGATTTATTTTACACCATACATGAACAATTCATTATACATAGTTCCATTATGTTTACAGGATACACTCTTTCCATTCGCTGTTAAAAATGTAGAAGAGTACTTGAAAACCAACTGGGAAGTAGAGGAAGTCAAAGAAGCTGTCAAAGGCTTGAAGGAAGACGACGCTGAAATTGATATCGCCAAAGCAGTTGAGATCTTCAAGAAGCTCACTGAAGAAAACTCTGAGAACAAATCTGTAAAGACAATCCAAGGACTTGTCTACAAAAAGGGATATACCAGTGGTGATATCAAAGCACAGTAAGTATAAAAAAACTTAATACCATGAAACTGATTATTTAGAACATTTTTACAATTTTAGTGTGTTCCCTGATGTGAAAGATTGCTTGGAATCTTGGTCCAAAAGCCACAAGGTGGGCATTTACAGTACTGGCTCCATTGAGTCCCAGAAACTTTACTTTGAACACACAACTGAAGGCAACTTCTGTGATTTTATTAAAAATTACTTTGATCAGACCATTGGTTCTAAGGTTGAGGCCAGCAGCTATGAGAAAATAGCCAAAGAATTTTCTGTTAAGCCAGAGGAAATTACATTTATCACTGATAATGTTGATGGTAAGTTATAACCATTAAATATACCACCAAAAATTTATTATCTTGCAGTTTTATTATGGGATTGTTACATGAAAATATTTGGGTCGTCTTTTGAAGATTCCCCATTCAAGCAATAAAAGGTACACTGAATAATGTTTTTAAGATGCCCAAACTTTTAGACAATTAAACTTGACTTAACTGAATCCCAACACCAAACAATCAATAGTTAATATGCCTTGTATATATTACTATAAATAGCTAATTTTGGGAACAGTGTGATTTGTCCCATTACTTCCGGCCTTATTCAGTACACCTGTTGTGATACTATAAAATGGATAGCTTATCCTAAACTAAATGTTGTATATTTTATAGAGGCCAAATCCGCCAAAACTGCCGGTTGCTCTGCTGTATTGATCAAACGCGAAGGCAACGCCGAGATTTCCGAAGCTGACCAAAAGGGATTTACAGTGATAACCGCTTTCTCCGAACTGCCAATTTCGGCCAAGCGCAAGAGTCCTGATGATGCTACATCTGAGGTGTGTTTGTAGTTTGAGGCGTTTTACTTAACAATTCCAAATCTCCTAATGTAGTATGTTGATTGTTTTTTTTTATGTGAAAAGTAGTTTGTTTTTTTAAATAAACCATATCTCTTATTTTATTTATTTCTCATAGGCACCACCACCCAAAGTTGCTAAGAAGGAAACTGCTGAAGAACCCAAAAAAGGAGAAGTTGAAACTGAAACTGATGAGGCCATGGAAGTAGACTCCACTGAAACCAAAGCTGAGACTAAATCTGAAGAAGTAAAGGAAGCTAAAGAGGAGAGTATGGAGACTGATGTTAAAAATGATACTAAGGTTGTTGTTGAAGAAAAGAAGGTAGAAGAGGCTAAAAAAGAAAAGGATGAAGTAAAAGTTGATTCTGAAAAGACTGAAACAGACAAGAAAACTGATGTTAAAGAGACTGAAACAATGGAAACTGATGCTGACACTTCTAAGAAGTCTGAAACAGAAAAGGTGGACAGCAAAACCGAAGAAAAAGAACAAACTAAAGTAGAAGAGAAGACTGAGGCTAAAGAAGAAAAAAAGGTGGAGATTAAAGAGGATGAAAAAGCTACAACTAAAGGTGAGGAGAAGGCAGAATGTAAACCAGAAGAGAAGCCTGAAACAAAAACTGAAGACAAAGTAGAAACTAAATCAGAATATAAGGATGAAACTAAACCGGAAAAGAAGACAGAAACTAAACCAGAAGAGAAAGCAGTAGTTAAACCAGAGGAAAAGACGGTAGTTGAACCAGAAGAGAAAAAGGACATGAAAAGTGAGGAAAAAATGGATACAACAACTGAAGAAAAAGTAGATGCAAAAACGGAAACTAAAGCTGATGCGAAAATAGAAACAAAGGCAGAAGAGAAAATGGACACAAAGACGGAAGAAAAAATGGAAACAAAAACAGAAGAAAAAATGGACACAAAAACAGAAGAAAAATTGGACACAAAACCAGAAGAAAAAATGGACACAAAATCAGAAGAAAAAATGGACACAAAATCAGAAGAGAAAAAGGACACACAATCAGAAGATAAAATGGGCACAAAAACAGAGGAGAAAATAGAAACAACAGCAGAGAAGAAAATTGAAACAAAAGCAGAAGAAAAAATGGAAACAAAATCAGAAGAGAAACTTGAAACAAAATCAGAAGAAAAAATTGAAGCAAAAGCAGAAGAGAAGATGGAAACACAAGCAGGTGAGAAAACTGAATCGAAAGCAGAAGCAGCAGATACAAAGACTGAGGATAAAGTAGAAGCAAAGGCTGAAGAAAAAGTAGAAACAAAACAAGAGCAGACGGCAGAGGCTAAGAAAAGTGAAACGAACGAGGAAAAGAAACCTGTAGACTCTAAAGAGACGGCAGCAAAGGCTGATGATAAAGTAACCAAAACTGAGATAGTAACGACCAAACCAGAAAAGACTGAAACCGAATCTAATCCCACAGAGAAAACTGAAGCTACAAAAGCAGAAGTCGCAGATCAAAAGACCGACGCCAAAATGGAAGAGCCCGCGGAAAAGAAAACTGACAGCAAACCAGAAGAGACGACGGTAAAGACAGTAGAGACGGACACAAAACCAGAAGGAAAATCCGATGACAAGAAAGAGGAAACAAAACCGGTTGAAAACGGCAAAGGGACCAACGGCACTGAAGGCAAAACCGAAAACGGCACGGGAAAGACCAATGGTGTAGAGGAGGAAAAGGAGAACAAAAGCGAGAAGGCGAATGGTGCCGCCGAAAAGAACGGCGAATGCCCGGCGACGAAAAACGGCGACGCCAAAAAACCCGAAGCCGACGAAGAAATTAAAGTAAAAAAAATCGAAGACACAACGCCCGTAAGCGTCGAAGCGTAAACTCTTTTTATGTAAAAAAAAAACTATATCATTATTGTACACGTATATGTGTTCAACGTTTTCTCTGTAAATGTACGTTTCACTTTACGCACTATACACTACTACCACACTACTTTTATCCAAACGAACCCAATAAGTACAATGTTTATTCATGAACTGTTGTAGTGTGTAAAGTAAGCATCACAAAAAATCACTGGGATCTTAATCATTTTAATCAATGGGAGAATTTGTGCCAAATTTTTAATTGACATGAACTGATTGCACAATAAGTATATGATTTCCATAATTATTTTGGAAAACTAATGGTAATTGAAAAGACTGTGGCTAGACTGGCTAAATTTTGGAATCCTACATTTCGATTAACAGTATTAAAGAAAAGACAAAAAAATTGAAATTAATTTACAATTTAGCGTATATGTACTTAGTGTTTAAGGCTTTTTTTTATACATTCCTTCCTATTATGATTATTATTTATGTTCTTAATTTTACGAATTGCCGTAATCCAGCGCGGACTAAATTATTATCCCCCCAAACAATGTTCCGTGCCGTGTAGTTGTAAGAAGATTACTTGTTTTATGTTATTTTTGTCTATTTATTATTGAATCTTAATGGTAAAAAACACGTTTATGTGATATGGTTATAATCCGCTTTTTGTTTCGTCACTTTCGCTTTTGTGTTTATACTCAAATATTTGTTTTTTAAAATTAGTTGGCAATACTTAAAAAAACCCGTATGGGGTGCTATTGTATACGTTTTGATAGCACTTAATAAATTATGTAGTGCTGTGCAAGTGTGTGCAGTACTTTTCCAAGACAAGTTTTCTTTGTAGTTACTATCCAACATTGTTTATAAAAAAATGTATGTTTATAAAGATGTTTTCCTTTAGACGAAATTTGTTTGAAAAACCTGAGTTTTAATATATTAGAGTGAAAGGTTTTCTTTCTCAAGAATAAATTGAATTTTTACAAATCATCTGCAGCACATTTTCACATTTGCTGGCAGTTGTAGCGTGAAAACGGTAAGAGCTAGAGAAAAGTGCCTAAGCCTCAATTTGTAGGCCATAGAATACTCTACATTTTGATATATAAACCATCTCTCTAGCATTTGAATTAAGAACGCTACAGAGTTTAAACCAGAAAAATGAATGAAATTTCATCATTTTCACATTTGCTGGCAGTTGTAGCGTGAAAACGGTAAGAGCTAGAGAAAAGTGCCTAAGCCTCAATTTGTAGGCCATGAAATACTCTACATTTTGATATATAAACCATCTCTCTAGCATTTGAATTAAGAACGCTACAGAGTTTAAACCAGAAAAATGAATGAAATTTCATCTCTTTCACATTTGCTGGCAGTTATAGCGTGAAAACGGTAAGAGCTAGAAAAAAGTGCCTAAGCCTCAATTTGTAGGCCATGAAATACTCTACATTTTGATATATAAACCATCTCTCTAGCATTTGAATTAAGAACCCTACCGAGTTTAAACCAGAAAAATGAATGAAATTTCATCACTTTCACATTTGCTGGCAGTTATAGCGTGAAAACGGTAAGAGCTAGAGAAAAGTGCCTAAGCCTCAATTTGTAGGCCATGAAATACTCTACATTTTGATATATAAACCATCTCTCTAGCATTTGAATTAAGAACGCTACAGAGTTTAAACCAGAAAAATGAATGAAATTTCATATCTTTCACATTTGCTGGCAGTTGTAGCGTGAAAACGGTAAGAGCTAGAGAAAAGTGCCTAAGCCTCAATTTGTAGGCCATAAAATACTCTACATTTTGATATATAAACCATCGCTCTAGCATTTGAATTAAGAACGCTACCAAGTTTGAACCAGAAAAATGAATGAAATTTCATCATTTTCACATTTGCTGGCAGTTGTAGCGTGAAAACGGTAAGAGCTAGAGAAAAGTGCCTAAGCCTCAATTTGTAGGCCATGAAATACTCTACATTTTGATATATAAACCATCTCTCTAGCATTTGAATTAAGAACGCTACAGAGTTTAAACCAGAAAAATGAATGAAATTTCATCATTTTCACATTTGCTGGCAGTTGTAGCGTGAAAACGGTAAGAGCTAGAGAAAAGTGCCTAAGCCTCAATTTGTAGGCCATGAAATACTCTACATTTTGATATATAAACCATCTCTCTAGCATTTGAATTAAGAACGCTACAGAGTTTAAACCAGAAAAATGAATGAAATTTCATCTCTTTCACATTTGCTGGCAGTTATAGCGTGAAAACGGTAAGAGCTAGAAAAAAGTGCCTAAGCCTCAATTTGTAGGCCATGAAATACTCTACATTTTGATATATAAACCATCTCTCTAGCATTTGAATTAAGAACCCTACCGAGTTTAAACCAGAAAAATGAATGAAATTTCATCACTTTCACATTTGCTGGCAGTTATAGCGTGAAAACGGTAAGAGCTAGAGAAAAGTGCCTAAGCCTCAATTTGTAGGCCATGAAATACTCTACATTTTGATATATAAACCATCTCTCTAGCATTTGAATTAAGAACGCTACAGAGTTTAAACCAGAAAAATGAATGAAATTTCATATCTTTCACATTTGCTGGCAGTTGTAGCGTGAAAACGGTAAGAGCTAGAGAAAAGTGCCTAAGCCTCAATTTGTAGGCCATAAAATACTCTACATTTTGATATATAAACCATCGCTCTAGCATTTGAATTAAGAACGCTACCAAGTTTGAACCAGAAAAATGAATGAAATTTCATCATTTTCACATTTGCTGGCAGTTGTAGCGTGAAAACGGTAAGAGCTAGAGAAAAGTGCCTAAGCCTCAATTTGTAGGCCATGAAATACTCTACATTTTGATATATAAACCATCTCTCTAGCATTTGAATTAAGAACGCTACCGAGTTTAAACCAGAAAAATGAATGAAATTTCATCATTTTCACATTTGCTGGCAGTTGTAGCGTGAAAACGGTAAGAGCTAGAGAAAAGTACCTAAGCCTCAATTTGTAGGCCATGAAATACTCTACATTTTGATATATAAACCATCTCTCTAGCATTTGAATTAAGAACGCTACAGAGTTTAAACCAGAAAAATGAATGAAATTTCATCTCTTTCACATTTGCTGGCAGTTATAGCGTGAAAACGGTAAGAGCTAGAAAAAAGTGCCTAAGCCTCAATTTGTAGGCCATGAAATACTCTACATTTTGATATATAAACCATCTCTCTAGCATTTGAATTAAGAACGCTACCGAGTTTGAACCAGAAAAATGAATGAATTTGTAGGCCATGAAATACTCTACATTTTGATATATAAACCATCTCTCTAGCGTTTGAATTAAGAAAGCTACCGAGTTTAAACCAGAAAAATGAATGAAATTTCATCATTTTCACATTTGCTGGCAGTTGTAGCGTGAAAACCATAAGAGCTAGAGAAAAGTGCCTAAGCCTCAATTTGTAGGCCATGAAATACTCTACATTTTGATATATAAACCATCTCTCTAGCATTTGAATTAAGAACCCTACCGAGTTTAAACCAGAAAAATGAATGAAATTTCATCACTTTCACATTTGCTGGCAGTTATAGCGTGAAAACGGTAAGAGCTAGAGAAAAGTGCCTAAGCCTCAATTTGTAGGCCATGAAATACTCTACATTTTGATATATAAACCATCTCTCTAGCATTTGAATTAAGAACGCTACAGAGTTTAAACCAGAAAAATGAATGAAATTTCATATCTTTCACATTTGCTGGCAGTTGTAGCGTGAAAACGGTAAGAGCTAGAGAAAAGTGCCGAAGCCTCAATTTGTAGGCCATAAAATACTCTACATTTTGATATATAAACCATCGCTCTAGCATTTGAATTAAGAACGCTACCGAGTTTGAACCAGAAAAATGAATGAAATTTCATCATTTTCACATTTGCTGGCAGTTGTAGCGTGAAAACGGTAAGAGCTAGAGAAAAGTGCCTAAGCCTCAATTTGTAGGCCATGAAATACTCTACATTTTGATATATAAACCATCTCTCTAGCATTTGAATTAAGAACGCTACCGAGTTTAAACCAGAAAAATGAATGAAATTTCATCATTTTCACATTTGCTGGCAGTTGTAGCGTGAAAACGGTAAGAGCTAGAGAAAAGTACCTAAGCCTCAATTTGTAGGCCATGAAATACTCTACATTTTGATATATAAACCATCTCTCTAGCATTTGAATTAAGAACGCTACAGAGTTTAAACCAGAAAAATGAATGAAATTTCATCTCTTTCACATTTGCTGGCAGTTATAGCGTGAAAACGGTAAGAGCTAGAAAAAACTGCCTAAGCCTCAATTTGTAGGCCATGAAATACTCTACATTTTGATATATAAACCATCTCTCTAGCATTTGAATTAAGAACGCTACAGAGTTTAAACCAGAAAAATGAATGAAATTTCATCTCTTTCACATTTGCTGGCAGTTATAGCGTGAAAACGGTAAGAGCTAGAAAAAAGTGCCTAAGCCTCGATTTGTAGGCCATGAAATACTCTACATTTTGATATATAAACCATCTCTCTAGCATTTGAATTAAGAACGCTACAGAGTTTAAACCAGAAAAATGAATGAAATTTCATCATTTTCACATTTGCTGGCAGTTGTAGCGTGAAAACGGTAAGAGCTAGAGAAAAGTGCCTAAGCCTCAATTTGTAGGCCATGAAATACTCTTCATTTTGATATATAAACCATCTCTCTAGCATTTGAATTAAGAACGCTACAGAGTTTAAACCAGAAAAATGAATGAAATTTCATCATTTTCACATTTGCTGGCAGTTGTAGCGTGAAAACGGTAAGAGCTAGAGAAAAGTGCCTAAGCCTCAATTTGTAGGCCATGAAATACTCTACATTTTGATATATAAACCATCTCTCTAGCATTTGAATTAAGAACGCTACAGAGTTTAAACCAGAAAAATGAATGAAATTTCATCATTTTCACATTTGCTGGCAGTTGTAGCGTGAAAACGGTAAGAGCTAGAGAAAAGTGCCTAAGCCTCAATTTGTAGGCCATGAAATACTCTTCATTTTGATATATAAACCATCTCTCTAGCATTTGAATTAAGAACGCTACAGAGTTTAAACCAGAAAAATGAATGAAATTTCATCATTTTCACATTTGCTGGCAGTTGTAGCGTGAAAACGGTAAGAGCTAGAGAAATGTGCCTAAACCTCAATTTGTAGGCCATAAAATACTCTACATTTTGATATATAAACCATCTCTCTAGCATTTGAATTAAGAACGCTACAGAGTTTAAACCAGAAAAATGAATGAAATTTCATCTCTTTCACATTTGCTGGCAGTTGTAGCGTGAAAACGGTAAGAGCTAGAGAAAAGTGCCTAAGCCTCAATTTGTAGGCCATGAAATACTCTACATTTTGATATATAAACCATCTCTCTAGCATTTGAATTAAGAACGCTACAGAGTTTAAACCAGAAAAATGAATGAAATTTCATCATTTTCACATTTGCTGGCAGTTGTAGCGTGAAAACGGTAAGAGCTAGAGAAAAGTGCCTAAGCCTCAATTTGTAGACCATAAAATACTCTACATTTTGATATATAAACCATCTCTCTAGCATTTGAATTAAGAACGCTACAGAGTTTAAACCAGAAAAATGAATGAAATTTCATCATTTTCACATTTGCTGGCAGTTGTAGCGTGAAAACGGTAAGAGCTAGAGAAAAGTGCCTAAGCCTCAATTTGTAGGCCATGAAATACTCTACATTTTGATATATAAACCATCTCTCTAGCATTTGAATTAAGAACGCTACAGAGTTTAAACCAGAAAAATGAATGAAATTTCATCATTTTCACATTTGCTGGCAGTTGTAGCGTGAAAACGGTAAGAGCTAGAGAAAAGTGCCTAAGCCTCAATTTGTAGGCCATGAAATACTCTTCATTTTGATATATAAACCATCTCTCTAGCATTTGAATTAAGAACGCTACAGAGTTTAAACCAGAAAAATGAATGAAATTTCATCATTTTCACATATGCTGGCAGTTGTAGCGTGAAAACGGTAAGAGCTAGAGAAAAGTGCCTAAGCCTCAATTTGTAGGCCATGAAATACTCTACATTTTGGTATATAAACCATCTCTCTAGCATTTGAATTAAGAACGCTACAGAGTTTAAACCAGAAAAATGAATGAAATTTCATCATTTTCACATTTGCTGGCAGTTGTAGCGTGAAAACGGTAAGAGCTAGAGAAAAGTGCCTAAGCCTCAATTTGTAGGCCATGAAATACTCTACATTTTGATATATAAACCATCTCTCTAGCATTTGAATTAAGAACGCTACAGAGTTTAAACCAGAAAAATGAATGAAATTTCATCATTTTCACATTTGCTGGCAGTTGTAGCGTGAAAACGGTAAGAGCTAGAGAAAAGTGCCTAAGCCTCAATTTGTAGGCCATGAAATACTCTTCATTTTGATATATAAACCATCTCTCTAGCATTTGAATTAAGAACGCTACAGAGTTTAAACCAGAAAAATGAATGAAATTTCATCATTTTCACATTTGCTGGCAGTTGTAGCGTGAAAACGGTAAGAGCTAGAGAAATGTGCTTAAACCTCAATTTGTAGGCCATAAAATACTCTACATTTTGATATATAAACCATCTCTCTAGCATTTGAATTAAGAACGCTACAGAGTTTAAACCAGAAAAATGAATGAAATTTCATCTCTTTCACATTTGCTGGCAGTTATAGCGTGAAAACGGTAAGAGCTGGCAAAAAGTACCTAAGCCTCAATTTGTAGGCCATGAAATACTCTACATTTTGATATATAAACCATCTCTCTAGCATTTGAATTAAGAACGCTACAGAGTTTAAACCAGAAAAATGAATGAAATTTCATATCTTTCACATTTGCTGGCAGTAGTAGCGTGAAAACGGTAAGAGCTAGAGAAAAGTGCCTAAGCCTCAATTTGTAGGCCATAAAATACTCTACATTTTGATATATAAACCATCGCTCTAGCATTTGAATTAAGAACGCTACCGAGTTTGAACCAGAAAAATGAATGAAATTTCATCATTTTCACAATTGCTGGCAGTTGTAGCGTGAAAACCATCGGAGCTAGAGAAAAGTGCCTAAGCCTCAATTTGTAGGCCATAGAATACTCTACATTTTGATATATAAACCATCTCTCTAGCATTTGAATTAAGAACGCTACCGAGTTTGAACCAGAAAAATGAATGAAATTTCATCATTTTCACATTTGCTGGCAGTTGTAGCGTGAAAACGGTAAGATCTAGAGAAAAGTGCCTAAGCCTCAATTTGTAGGCCATGAAATACTCTACATTTTGATATATAAACCATCTCTCTAGCATTTGAATTAAGAACGCTACAGAGTTTAAACCAGAAAAATGAATGAAATTTCATCATGTTCACATTTGCTGGCAGTTGTAGCGTATCTCTCTAGCATTTGAATTAAGAACGCTACAGAGTTTAAACCAGAAAAATGAATGAAATTTCATCATTTTCACATTTGCTGGCAGTTGTAGCGTGAAAACGGTAAGAGCTAGAGAAATGTGCCTAAACCTCAATTTGTAGGCCATAAAATACTCTACATTTTGATATATAAACCATCTCTCTAGCATTTGAATTAAGAACGCTACAGAGTTTAAACCAGAAAAATGAATGAAATTTCATATCTTTCACATTTGCTGGCAGTTGTAGCGTGAAAACGGTAAGAGCTAGAGAAAAGTGCCTAAGCCTCAATTTGTAGGCCATAAAATACTCTACATTTTGATATATAAACCATCGCTCTAGCATTTGAATTAAGAACGCTACCGAGTTTGAACCAGAAAAATGAATGAAATTTCATCATTTTCACAATTGCTGGCAGTTGTAGCGTGAAAACCATCGGAGCTAGAGAAAAGTGCCTAAGCCTCAATTTGTAGGCCATAGAATACTCTACATTTTGATATATAAACCATCTCTCTAGCATTTGAATTAAGAACGCTACCGAGTTTGAACCAGAAAAATGAATGAAATTTCATCATTTTCACATTTGCTGGCAGTTGTAGCGTGAAAACGGTAAGATCTAGAGAAAAGTGCCTAAGCCTCAATTTGTAGGCCATAAAATACTCTACATTTTGATATATAAACCATCTCTCTAGCATTTGAATTAAGAACGCTACAGAGTTTAAACCAGAAAAATGAATGAAATTTCATCATTTTCACATTTGCTGGCAGTTGTAGCGTGAAAACGGTAAGAGCTAGAGAAATGTGCCTAAACCTCAATTTGTAGGCCATAAAATACTCTACATTTTGATATATAAACCATCTCTCTAGCATTTGAATTAAGAACGCTACAGAGTTTAAACCAGAAAAATGAATGAAATTTCATCTCTTTCACATTTGCTGGCAGTTATAGCGTGAAAACGGTAAGAGCTGGCAAAAAGTACCTAAGCCTCAATTTGTAGGCCATGAAATACTCTACATTTTGATATATAAACCATCTCTCTAGCATTTGAATTAAGAACGCTACAGAGTTTAAACCAGAAAAATGAATGAAATTTCATATCTTTCACATTTGCTGGCAGTAGTAGCGTGAAAACGGTAAGAGCTAGAGAAAAGTGCCTAAGCCTCAATTTGTAGGCCATAAAATACTCTACATTTTGATATATAAACCATCGCTCTAGCATTTGAATTAAGAACGCTACCGAGTTTGAACCAGAAAAATGAATGAAATTTCATCATTTTCACAATTGCTGGCAGTTGTAGCGTGAAAACCATCGGAGCTAGAGAAAAGTGCCTAAGCCTCAATTTGTAGGCCATAGAATACTCTACATTTTGATATATAAACCATCTCTCTAGCATTTGAATTAAGAACGCTACCGAGTTTGAACCAGAAAAATGAATGAAATTTCATCATTTTCACATTTGCTGGCAGTTGTAGCGTGAAAACGGTAAGATCTAGAGAAAAGTGCCTAAGCCTCAATTTGTAGGCCATGAAATACTCTACATTTTGATATATAAACCATCTCTCTAGCATTTGAATTAAGAACGCTACAGAGTTTAAACCAGAAAAATGAATGAAATTTCATCATTTTCACATTTGCTGGCAGTTGTAGCGTATCTCTCTAGCATTTGAATTAAGAACGCTACAGAGTTTAAACCAGAAAAATGAATGAAATTTCATCATTTTCACATTTGCTGGCAGTTGTAGCGTGAAAACGGTAAGAGCTAGAGAAATGTGCCTAAACCTCAATTTGTAGGCCATAAAATACTCTACATTTTGATATATAAACCATCTCTCTAGCATTTGAATTAAGAACGCTACAGAGTTTAAACCAGAAAAATGAATGAAATTTCATATCTTTCACATTTGCTGGCAGTTGTAGCGTGAAAACGGTAAGAGCTAGAGAAAAGTGCCTAAGCCTCAATTTGTAGGCCATAAAATACTCTACATTTTGATATATAAACCATCGCTCTAGCATTTGAATTAAGAACGCTACCGAGTTTGAACCAGAAAAATGAATGAAATTTCATCATTTTCACAATTGCTGGCAGTTGTAGCGTGAAAACCATCGGAGCTAGAGAAAAGTGCCTAAGCCTCAATTTGTAGGCCATAGAATACTCTACATTTTGATATATAAACCATCTCTCTAGCATTTGAATTAAGAACGCTACCGAGTTTGAACCAGAAAAATGAATGAAATTTCATCATTTTCACATTTGCTGGCAGTTGTAGCGTGAAAACGGTAAGATCTAGAGAAAAGTGCCTAAGCCTCAATTTGTAGGCCATAAAATACTCTACATTTTGATATATAAACCATCTCTCTAGCATTTGAATTAAGAACGCTACAGAGTTTAAACCAGAAAAATGAATGAAATTTCATCATTTTCACATTTGCTGGCAGTTGTAGCGTGAAAACGGTAAGAGCTAGAGAAATGTGCCTAAACCTCAATTTGTAGGCCATAAAATACTCTACATTTTGATATATAAACCATCTCTCTAGCATTTGAATTAAGAACGCTACAGAGTTTAAACCAGAAAAATGAATGAAATTTCATCTCTTTCACATTTGCTGGCAGTTATAGCGTGAAAACGGTAAGAGCTAGAAAAAAGTGCCTAAGCCTCAATTTGTAGGCCATAAAATACTCTACATTTTGATATATAAACCATCGCTCTAGCATTTGAATTAAGAACGCTACCGAGTTTGAACCAGAAAAATGAATGAAATTTCATCATTTTCACAATTGCTGGCAGTTGTAGCGTGAAAACCATCGGAGCTAGAGAAAAGTGCCTAAGCCTCAATTTGTAGGCCATAGAATACTCTACATTTTGATATATAAACCATCTCTCTAGCATTTGAAATAAGAACGCTACCGAGTTTGAACCAGAAAAATGAATGAAATTTCATCATTTTCACATTTGCTGGCAGTTGTAGCGTGAAAACGGTAAGAGCTAGAGAAAAGTGCCTAAGCCTCAATTTGTAGGCCATGAAATACTCTACATTTTGATATATAAACCATCTCTCTAGCATTTGAATTAAGAACGCTACAGAGTTTAAACCAGAAAAATGAATGAAATTTCATATCTTTCACATTTGCTGGCAGTTGTAGCGTGAAAACGGTAAGAGCTAGAGAAAAGTGCCTAAGCCTCAATTTGTAGGCCATAAAATACTCTACATTTTGATATATAAACCATCTCTCTAGCATTTGAATTAAGAACGCTACAGAGTTTAAACCAGAAAAATGAATGAAATTTCATCTCTTTCACATTTGCTGGCAGTTATAGCGTGAAAACGGTAAGAGCTAGAAAAAAGTGCCTAAGCCTCAATTTGTAGGCCATGAAATACTCTACATTTTGATATATAAACCATCTCTCTAGCATTTGAATTAAGAACGCTACAGAGTTTAAACCAGAAAAATGAATTAAATTTCATATCTTTCACATTTGCTGGCAGTTGTAGCGTGAAAACGGTAAGAGCTAGAGAAAAGTGCCTAAGCCTCAATTTGTAGGCCATAAAATACTCTACATTTTGATATATAAACCATGGCTCTAGCATTTGAATTAAGAACGCTACCGAGTTTGAACCAGAAAAATGAATGAAATCTCATCATTTTCACAATTGCTGGCAGTTGTAGCGTGAAAACCATCAGAGCTAGAGAAAAGTGCCTAAGCCTCAATTTGTAGGCCATAGAATACTCTACATTTTGATATATAAACCATCTCTCTAGCATTTGAATTAAGAACGCTACAGAGTTTAAACCAGAAAAATGAATGAAATTTCATCATTTTCACATTTGCTGGCAGTTGTAGCGTGAAAACGGTAAGAGCTAGAGAAAAGTGCCTAAGCCTCAATTTGTAGGCCATGAAATACTCTACATTTTGATATATAAACCATCTCTCTAGCATTTGAATTAAGAACGCTACAGAGTTTAAACCAGAAAAATGAATGAAATTTCATCTCTTTCACATTTGCTGGCAGTTATAGCGTGAAAACGGTAAGAGCTAGAAAAAAGTGCCTAAGCCTCAATTTGTAGGCCATGAAATACTCTACATTTTGATATATAAACCATCTCTCTAGCATTTGAATTAAGAACCCTACCGAGTTTAAACCAGAAAAATGAATGAAATTTCATCACTTTCACATTTGCTGGCAGTTATAGCGTGAAAACGGTAAGAGCTAGAGAAAAGTGCCTAAGCCTCAATTTGTAGGCCATGAAATACTCTACATTTTGATATATAAACCATCTCTCTAGCATTTGAATTAAGAACGCTACAGAGTTTAAACCAGAAAAATGAATGAAATTTCATATCTTTCACATTTGCTGGCAGTTGTAGCGTGAAAACGGTAAGAGCTAGAGAAAAGTGCCTAAGCCTCAATTTGTAGGCCATAAAATACTCTACATTTTGATATATAAACCATCTCTCTAGCATTTGAATTAAGAACGCTACCGAGTTTAAACCAGAAAAATGAATGAAATTTCATCATTTTCACATTTGCTGGCAGTTGTAGCGTGAAAACGGTAAGAGCTAGAGAAAAGTACCTAAGCCTCAATTTGTAGGCCATGAAATACTCTACATTTTGATATATAAACCATCTCTCTAGCATTTGAATTAAGAACGCTACAGAGTTTAAACCAGAAAAATGAATGAAATTTCATCTCTTTCACATTTGCTGGCAGTTATAGCGTGAAAACGGTAAGAGCTAGAAAAAAGTGCCTAAGCCTCAATTTGTAGGCCATGAAATACTCTACATTTTGATATATAAACCATCTCTCTAGCATTTGAATTAAGAACGCTACAGAGTTTAAACCAGAAAAATTAATGAAATTTCATCATTTTCACATTTGCTGCCAGTTGTAGCGTGAAAACGGTAAGAGCTAGAGAAAAGTGCCTTAGCCTCAATTTGTAGGCCATAAAATACTCTACATTTTGATATATAAACCATCTCTCTAGCATTTGAATTAAGAACGCTACCGAGTTTAAACCAGAAAAATGAATGAAATTTCATCACTTTCACATTTGCTGGCAGTTATAGCGTGAAAACGGTAAGAGCTAGAGAAAAGTGCCTAAGCCTCAATTTGTAGGCCATGAAATACTCTACATTTTGAT
This sequence comes from Lordithon lunulatus, assembly GCA_963942505.1. Lineage (NCBI taxonomy): Eukaryota > Metazoa > Arthropoda > Insecta > Coleoptera > Staphylinidae > Lordithon > Lordithon lunulatus. Next base: position 52,942,071 of record OZ012668.1, on the reverse strand, counting down.
ATATAAACCATCTCTCTAGCATTTGAATTAAGAACGCTACAGAGTTTAAACCAGAAAAATTAATGAAATTTCATCATTTTCACATTTGCTGCCAGTTGTAGCGTGAAAACGGTAAGAGCTAGAGAAAAGTGCCTTAGCCTCAATTTGTAGGCCATAAAATACTCTACATTTTGATATATAAACCATCTCTCTAGCATTTGAATTAAGAACGCTACCGAGTTTAAACCAGAAAAATGAATGAAATTTCATCACTTTCACATTTGCTGGCAGTTATAGCGTGAAAACGGTAAGAGCTAGAGAAAAGTGCCTAAGCCTCAATTTGTAGGCCATGAAATAATCTTCATTTTGATATATAAACCATCTCTCTAGCATTTGAATTAAGAACGCTACAGAGTTTAAACCAGAAAAATGAATGAAATTTCATCTCTTTCACATTTGCTGGCAGTTATAGCGTGAAAACGGTAAGAGCTAGAAAAAAGTGCCTAAGCCTCAATTTGTAGGCCATGAAATACTCTACATTTTGATATATAAACCATCTCTCTAGCATTTGAATTAAGAACGCTACAGAGTTTAAACCAGAAAAATGAATGAAATTTCATATCTTTCACATTTGCTGGCAGTTGTAGCGTGAAAACGGTAAGAGCTAGAGAAAAGTGCCTAAGCCTCAATTTGTAGGCCATAAAATACTCTACATTTTGATATATAAACCATCGCTCTAGCATTTGAATTAAGAACGCTACCGAGTTTGAACCAGAAAAATGAATGAAATCTCATCATTTTCACAATTGCTGGCAGTTGTAGCGTGAAAACCATCAGAGCTAGAGAAAAGTGCCTAAGCCTCAATTTGTAGGCCATAGAATACTCTACATTTTGATATATAAACCATCTCTCTAGCATTTGAATTAAGAACGCTACCGAGTTTGAACCAGAAAAATGAATGAATTTGTAGGCCATGAAATACTCTACATTTTGATATATAAACCATCTCTCTAGCGTTTGAATTAAGAAAGCTACCGAGTTTAAACCAGAAAAATGAATGAAATTTCATCATTTTCACATTTGCTGGCAGTTGTAGCGTGAAAACCATAAGAGCTAGAGAAAAGTGCCATGAAATACTCTACATTTTGATATATAAACCATCTCTCTAGCATTTGAATTAAGAACCCTACCGAGTTTAAACCAGAAAAATGAATGAAATTTCATCACTTTCACATTTGCTGGCAGTTATAGCGTGAAAACGGTAAGAGCTAGAGAAAAGTGCCTAAGCCTCAATTTGTAGGCCATGAAATACTCTACATTTTGATATATAAACCATCTCTCTAGCATTTGAATTAAGAACGCTACAGAGTTTAAACCAGAAAAATGAATGAAATTTCATATCTTTCACATTTGCTGGCAGTTGTAGCGTGAAAACGGTAAGAGCTAGAGAAAAGTGCCTAAGCCTCAATTTGTAGGCCATAAAATACTCTACATTTTGATATATAAACCATCGCTCTAGCATTTGAATTAAGAACGCTACCGAGTTTGAACCAGAAAAATGAATGAAATTTCATCATTTTCACATTTGCTGGCAGTTGTAGCGTGAAAACGGTAAGAGCTAGAGAAAAGTGCCTAAGCCTCAATTTGTAGGCCATGAAATACTCTACATTTTGATATATAAACCATCTCTCTAGCATTTGAATTAAGAACGCTACCGAGTTTAAACCAGAAAAATGAATGAAATTTCATCATTTTCACATTTGCTGGCAGTTGTAGCGTGAAAACGGTAAGAGCTAGAGAAAAGTACCTAAGCCTCAATTTGTAGGCCATGAAATACTCTACATTTTGATATATAAACCATCTCTCTAGCATTTGAATTAAGAACGCTACAGAGTTTAAACCAGAAAAATGAATGAAATTTCATCTCTTTCACATTTGCTGGCAGTTATAGCGTGAAAACGGTAAGAGCTAGAAAAAAGTGCCTAAGCCTCAATTTGTAGGCCATGAAATACTCTACATTTTGATATATAAACCATCTCTCTAGCATTTGAATTAAGAACGCTACAGAGTTTAAACCAGAAAAATTAATGAAATTTCATCATTTTCACATTTGCTGGCAGTTGTAGCGTGAAAACGGTAAGAGCTAGAGAAAAGTGCCTTAGCCTCAATTTGTAGGCCATAAAATACTCTACATTTTGATATATAAACCATCTCTCTAGCATTTGAATTAAGAACGCTACCGAGTTTAAACCAGAAAAATGAATGAAATTTCATCACTTTCACATTTGCTGGCAGTTATAGCGTGAAAACGGTAAGAGCTAGAGAAAAGTGCCTAAGCCTCAATTTGTAGGCCATGAAATACTCTTCATTTTGATATATAAACCATCTCTCTAGCATTTGAATTAAGAACGCTACAGAGTTTAAACCAGAAAAATGAATGAAATTTCATCATTTTCACATTTGCTGGCAGTTGTAGCGTGAAAACGGTAAGAGCTAGAGAAAAGTGCCTAAGCCTCAATTTGTAGGCCATGAAATACTCTACATTTTGATATATAAACCATCTCTCTAGCATTTGAATTAAGAACGCTACAGAGTTTAAACCAGAAAAATGAATGAAATTTCATCTCTTTCACATTTGCTGGCAGTTATAGCGTGAAAACGGTAAGAGCTAGAAAAAAGTGCCTAAGCCTCGATTTGTAGGCCATGAAATACTCTACATTTTGATATATAAACCATCTCTCTAGCATTTGAATTAAGAACGCTACAGAGTTTAAACCAGAAAAATGAATGAAATTTCATATCTTTCACATTTGCTGGCAGTTGTAGCGTGAAAACGGTAAGTGCTAGAGAAAAGTGCCTAAGCCTTAATTTGTAGGCCATAAAATACTCTACATTTTGATATATAAACCATCGCTCTAGCATTTGAATTAAGAACGCTACCGAGTTTGAACCAGAAAAATGAATGAAATCTCATCATTTTCACAATTGCTGGCAGTTGTAGCGTGAAAACCATCAGAGCTAGAGAAAAGTGCCTAAGCCTCAATTTGTAGGCCATGAAATACTCTACATTTTGATATATAAACCATCTCTCTAGCGTTTGAATTAAGAAAGCTACCGAGTTTAAACCAGAAAAATGAATGAAATTTCATCATTTTCACATTTGCTGGCAGTTGTAGCGTGAAAACGGTAAGAGCTAGAGAAAAGTGCCTAAGCCTCAATTTGTAGGCCATGAAATACTCTACATTTTGATATATAAACCATCTCTCTAGCGTTTGAATTAAGAAAGCTACCGAGTTTAAACCAGAAAAATGAATGAAATTTCATCATTTTCACATTTGCTGGCAGTTGTAGCGTGAAAACCATAAGAGCTAGAGAAAAGTGCCTAAGCCTCAATTTGTAGGCCATGAAATACTCTACATTTTGATATATAAACCATCTCTCTAGCATTTGAATTAAGAACGCTACCGAGTTTAAACCAGAAAAATGAATGAAATTTCATCACTTTCACATTTGCTGGCAGTTATAGCGTGAAAACGGTAAGAGCTAGAGAAAAGTGCCTACGCCTCAATTTGTAGGCCATGAAATACTCTACATTTTGATATATAAACCATCTCTCTAGCATTTGAATTAAGAACGCTACAGAGTTTAAACCAGAAAAATGAATGAAATTTCATCATTTTCACATTTGCTGGCAGTTGTAGCGTGAAAACGGTAAGAGCTAGAGAAAAGTGCCTAAGCCTCAATTTGTAGGCCATGAAATACTCTACATTTTGGTATATAAACCATCTCTCTAGCATTTGAATTAAGAACGCTACAGAGTTTAAACCAGAAAAATGAATGAAATTTCATCATTTTCACATTTGCTGGCAGTTGTAGCGTGAAAACGGTAAGAGCTAGAGAAAAGTGCCTAAGCCTCAATTTGTAGGCCATAAAATACTCTACATTTTGATATATAAACCATCTCTCTAGCATTTGAATTAAGAACGCTACCGAGTTTAAACCAGAAAAATGAATGAAATTTCATCATTTTCACATTTGCTGGCAGTTGTAGCGTGAAAACGGTAAGAGCTAGAGAAAAGTGCCTAAGCCTCAATTTGTAGGCCATAAAATACTCTACATTTTGATATATAAACCATCTCTCTAGCATTTGAATTAAGAACGCTACAGAGTTTAAACCAGAAAAATGAATGAAATTTCATCATTTTCACATTTGCTGGCAGTTGTAGCGTGAAAACGGTAAGAGCTAGAGAAAAGTGCCTAAGCCTCAATTTGTAGGCCATGAAATACTCTACATTTTGGTATATAAACCATCTCTCTAGCATTTGAATTAAGAACGCTACAGAGTTTAAACCAGAAAAATGAATGAAATTTCATCATTTTCACATTTGCTGGCAGTTGTAGCGTGAAAACGGTAAGAGCTAGAGAAAAGTGCCTAAGCCTCAATTTGTAGGCCATGAAATACTCTACATTTTGATATATAAACCATCTCTCTAGCGTTTGAATTAAGAAAGCTACCGAGTTTAAACCAGAAAAATTAATGAAATTTCATCATTTTCACATTTGCTGGCAGTTGTAGCGTGAAAACGGTAAGAGCTAGAGAAAAGTGCCTAAGCCTCAATTTGTAGGCCATGAAATACTCTACATTTTGATATATAAACCATCTCTCTAGCATTTGAATTAAGAACGCTACCGAGTTTAAACCAGAAAAATGAATGAAATTTCATCATTTTCACATTTGCTGGCAGTTGTAGCGTGAAAACGGTAAGAGCTAGAGAAAAGTGCCTAAGCCTCAATTTGTAGGCCATGAAATACTCTACATTTTGATATATAAACCATCTCTCTAGCGTTTGAATTAAGAAAGCTACCGAGTTTAAACCAGAAAAATGAATGAAATTTCATCATTTTCACATTTGCTGGCAGTTGTAGCGTGAAAACGGTAAGAGCTAGACAAAAGTGCCTAAGCCTCAATTTGTAGGCCATAAAATACTCTACATTTTGATATATAAACCATCTCTCTAGCATTTGAATTAAGAACGCTACCGAGTTTGAACCAGAAAAATGAATGAAATTTCATCATTTTCACATTTGCTGGCAGTTGTAGCGTGAAAACGGTAAGAGCTAGAGAAAAGTGCCTAAGCCTCAATTTGTAGGCCATGAAATACTCTACATTTTGATATATAAACCATCTCTCTAGCATTTGAATTAAGAACGCTACCGAGTTTAAACCAGAAAAATGAATGAAATTTCATCATTTTTACATTTGCTGGCAGTTGTAGCGTGAAAACTGCAAGAGCTAGAGAAAAGTGCCTAAGCCTCAATTTGTAGGCCATAAAATACTCTACATTTTGATATATAAACCATCTCTCTAGCATTTGAATTAAGAACGCTACAGAGTTTAAACCAGAAGAATGAATGAAATTTCATCATTTTCACATTTGCTGGCAGTTGTAGCGTGAAAACGGTAAGAGCTAGAGAAAAGTGCCTAAGCCTCAATTTGTAGGCCATAAAATACTCTACATTTTGATATATAAACCATCTCTCTAGCATTTGAATTAAGAACGCTACCGAGTTTAAACCAGAAAAATGAATGAAATTTCATCATTTTCACATTTGCTGGCAGTTGTAGCGTGAAAACGGTAAGAGCTAGAGAAAAGTGCCTAAGCCTCAATTTGTAGGCCATAAAATACTCTAGATTTTGATATATAAACCATCTCTCTAGCATTTGAATTAAGAACGCTACAGAGTTTAAACCAGAAAAATGAATGAAATTTCATCATTTTCACATTTGCAGGCAGTTATAGCGTGAAAACGGTAAGAGCTAGAGAAAAGTGCCTAAGCCTCAATTTGTAGGCCATAAAATACTCTACATTTTGATATATAAACCATCTCTCTAGCATTTGAATTAAGAACGCTACAGAGTTTAAACCAGAAAAATGAATGAAATTTCATCATTTTCACATTTGCTGGCAGTTGTAGCGTGAAAACGGTAAGAGCTAGAGAAAAGTGCCTAAGCCTCAATTTGTAGGCCATGAAATACTCTACATTTTGACATATAAACCATCTCTCTAGCATTTGAATTAAGAACGCTACAGAGTTTAAACCAGAAAAATGAATGAAATTTCATCATTTTCACATTTGCTGGCAGTTGTAGCGTGAAAACGGTAAGAGCTAGAGAAAAGTGCCTAAGCCTCAATTTGTAGGCCATAAAATACTCTACATTTTGATATATAAACCATCTCTCTAGCATTTGAATTAAGAACGCTACAGAGTTTAAACCAGAAGAATGAATGAAATTTCATCATTTTCACATTTGCTGGCAGTTGTAGCGTGAAAACGGTAAGAGCTAGAGAAAAGTGCCTAAGCCTCAATTTGTAGGCCATAAAATACTCTACATTTTGATATATAAACCATCTCTCTAGCATTTGAATTAAGAACGCTACCGAGTTTAAACCAGAAAAATGAATGAAATTTCATCATTTTCACATTTGCTGGCAGTTGTAGCGTGAAAACGGTAAGAGCTAGAGAAAAGTGCCTAAGCCTCAATTTGTAGGCCATGAAATACTCTACATTTTGATATATAAACCATCTCTCTATCGTTTGAATTAAGAACGCTACAGAGTTTAAACCAGAAAAATGAATGAAATTTCATCATTTTCACATTTGCTGGCAGTTATAGCGTGAAAACGGTAAGAGCTAGAGAAAAGTGCCTAAGCCTCAATTTGTAGGCCATAAAATACTCTAGATTTTGATATATAAACCATCTCTCTAGCATTTGAATTAAGAACGCTACAGAGTTTAAACCAGAAAAATGAATGAAATTTCATCATTTTCACATTTGCTGGCAGTTATAGCGTGAAAACGGTAAGAGCTAGAGAAAAGTGCCTAAGCCTCAATTTGTAGGCCATAAAATACTCTACATTTTGATATATAAACCATCTCTCTAGCATTTGAATTAAGAACGCTACAGAGTTTAAACCAGAAAAATGAATGAAATTTCATCATTTTCACATTTGCTGGCAGTTGTACCGTGAAAACGGTAAGAGCTAGAGAAAAGTGCCTAAGCCTCAATTTGTAGGCCATGAAATACTCTACATTTTGACATATAAACCATCTCTCTAGCATTTGAATTAAGAACGCTACAGAGTTTAAACCAGAAAAATGAATGAAATTTCATCATTTTCACATTTGCTGGCAGTTGTAGCGTGAAAACGGTAAGAGCTAGAGAAAAGTGCCTAAGCCTCAATTTGTAGGCCATGAAATACTCTTCATTTTGATATATAAACCATCTCTCTAGCATTTGAATTAAAAACGCTACAGAGTTTAAACCAGAAAAATGAATGAAATTTCATCATTTTCACATTTGCTGGCAGTTGTAGCGTGAAAACGGTAAGAGCTAGAGAAAAGTGCCTAAGCCTCAATTTGTAGGCCATGAAATACTCTACATTTTGGTATATAAACCATCTCTCTAGCATTTGAATTAAGAACGGTACAGAGTTTAAACCAGAAAAATGAATGAAATTTCATCATTTTCACATTTGCTGGCAGTTGTAGCGTGAAAACGGTAAGAGCTAGAGAAAAGTGCCTAAGCCTCAATTTGTAGGCCATGAAATACTCTTCATTTTGATATATAAGCCATCTCTCTAGCATTTGAATTAAGAACGCTACAGAGTTTAAACCAGAAAAATGAATGAAATTTCATCATTTTCACATTTGCTGGCAGTTGTAGCGTGAAAACGGTAAGAGATAGAGAAAAGTGCCTAAGCCTCAATTTGTAGGCCATGAAATACTCTACATTTTGGTATATAAACCATCTCTCTAGCATTTGAATTAAGAACGGTACAGAGTTTAAACCAGAAAAATGAATGAAATTTCATCATTTTCACATTTGCTGGCAGTTGTAGCGTGAAAACGGTAAGAGCTAGAGAAAAGTGCCTAAGCCTCAATTTGTAGGCCATGAAATACTCTACATTTTGATATATAAACCATCTCTCTAGCATTTGAATTAAGAACGCTACAGAGTTTAAACCAGAAAAATGAATGAAATTTCATCATTTTCACATTTGCTGGCAGTTGTAGCGTGAAAACGGTAAGAGCTAGAGAAAAGTGCCTAAGCCTCAATTTGTAGGCCATGAAATACTCTTCATTTTGATATATAAACCATCTCTCTAGCATTTGAATTAAGAACGCTACAGAGTTTAAACCAGAAAAATGAATGAAATTTCATCATTTTCACATTTGCTGGCAGTTGTAGCGTGAAAACGGTAAGAGCTAGAGAAAAGTGCCTAAGCCTCAATTTGTAGGCCATGAAATACTCTACATTTTGGTATATAAACCATCTCTCTAGCATTTGAATTAAGAACGCTACAGAGTTTAAACCAGAAAAATGAATGAAATTTCATCATTTTCACATTTGCTGGCAGTTGTAGCGTGAAAACGGTAAGAGCTAGAGAAAAGTGCCTAAGCCTCAATTTGTAGGCCATGAAATACTCTACATTTTGATATATAAACCATCTCTCTAGCATTTGAATTAAGAACGCTACAGAGTTTAAACCAGAAAAATGAATGAAATTTCATCATTTTCACATTTGCTGGCAGTTGTAGCGTGAAAACGGTAAGAGCTAGAGAAAAGTGCCTAAACCTCAATTTGTAGGCCATGAAATACTCTACATTTTGATATATAAACCATCTCTCTAGCATTTGAATTAAGAACGCTACAGAGTTTAAACCAGAAAAATGAATGAAATTTCATATCTTTCACATTTGCTGGCAGTTGTAGCGTGAAAACGGTAAGAGCTAGAGAAAAGTGCCTAAGCCTCAATTTGTAGGCCATAAAATACTCTACATTTTGATATATAAACCATCGCTCTAGCATTTGAATTAAGAACGCTACCGAGTTTGAACCAGAAAAATGAATGAAATTTCATCATTTTCACAATTGCTGGCAGTTGTAGCGTGAAAACCATCGGAGCTAGAGAAAAGTGCCTAAGCCTCAATTTGTAGGCCATAGAATACTCTACATTTTGATATATAAACCATCTCTCTAGCATTTGAATTAAGAACGCTACCGAGTTTGAACCAGAAAAATGAATGAAATTTCATCATTTTCACATTTGCTGGCAGTTGTAGCGTGAAAACGGTAAGAGCTAGAGAAAAGTGCCTAAGCCTCAATTTGTAGGCCATGAAATACTCTACATTTTGATATATAAACCATCTCTCTAGCATTTGAATTAAGAACGCTACAGAGTTTAAACCAGAAAAATGAATGAAATTTCATCATTTTCACATTTGCTGGCAGTTGTAGCGTGAAAACTGTAAGAGCTAGAGAAAAGTGCCTAAGCCTCAATTTGTAGGCCATAAAATACTCTACATTTTGATATATAAACCATCTCTCTAGCATTTGAATTAAGAACGCTACAGAGTTTAAACCAGAAAAATGAATGAAATTTCATCATTTTCACATTTGCTGGCAGTTGTAGCGTGAAAACGGTAAGAGCTAGAGAAAAGTGCCTAAGCCTCAATTTGTAGGCCATAAAATACTCTACATTTTGATATATAAACCATCTCTCTAGCATTTGAATTAAGAACGCTACCGAGTTTAAACCAGAAAAATGAATGAAATTTCATCATTTTCACATTTGCTGGCAGTTGTAGCGTGAAAACGGTAAGAGCTAGAGAAAAGTGCCTAAGCCTCAATTTGTAGGCCATGAAATACTCTACATTTTGATATATAAACCATCTCTCTATCATTTGAATTAAGAACGTTACAGAGTTTAAACCAGAAAAATGAATGAAATTTCATCATTTTCACATTTGCTGGCAGTTGTAGCGTGAAAACGGTAAGAGCTAGAGAAAAGTGCCTAAGCCTCAATTTGTAGGCCATGAAATACTCTACATTTTGGTATATAAACCATCTCTCTAGCATTTGAATTAAGAACGGTACAGAGTTTAAACCAGAAAAATGAATGAAATTTCATCATTTTCACATTTGCTGGCAGTTGTAGCGTGAAAACGGTAAGAGCTAGAGAAAAGTGCCTAAGCCTCAATTTGTAGGCCATGAAATACTCTACATTTTGATATATAAACCATCTCTCTAGCATTTGAATTAAGAACGCTACAGAGTTTAAACCAGAAAAATGAATGAAATTTCATCATTTTCACATTTGCTGGCAGTTGTAGCGTGAAAACGGTAAGAGCTAGAGAAAAGTGCCTAAGCCTCAATTTGTAGGCCATGAAATACTCTACATTTTGATATATAAACCATCTCTCTAGCGTTTGAATTAAGAAAGCTACCGAGTTTAAACCAGAAAAATGAATGAAATTTCATCATTTTCACATTTGCTGGCAGTTGTAGCGTGAAAACCATAAGAGCTAGAGAAAAGTGCCTAAGCCTCAATTTGTAGGCCATGAAATACTCTACATTTTGATATATAAACCATCTCTCTAGCATTTGAATTAAGAACGCTACCGAGTTTAAACCAGAAAAATGAATGAAATTTCATCACTTTCACATTTGCTGGCAGTTATAGCGTGAAAACGGTAAGAGCTAGAGAAAAGTGCCTAAGCCTCAATTTGTAGGCCATGAAATACTCTACATTTTGATATATAAACCATCTCTCTAGCATTTGAATTAAGAACGCTACAGAGTTTAAACCAGAAAAATGAATGAAATTTCATCATTTTCACATTTGCTGGCAGTTGTAGCGTGAAAACTGTAAGAGCTAGAGAAAAGTGCCTAAGCCTCAATTTGTAGGCCATAAAATACTCTACATTTTGATATATAAACCATCTCTCTAGCATTTGAATTAAGAACGCTACAGAGTTTAAACCAGAAAAATGAATGAAATTTCATCATTTTCACATTTGCTGGCAGTTGTAGCGTGAAAACGGTAAGAGCTAGAGAAAAGTGCCTAAGCCTCAATTTGTAGGCCATAAAATACTCTACATTTTGATATATAAACCATCTCTCTAGCATTTGAATTAAGAACGCTACCGAGTTTAAACCAGAAAAATGAATGAAATTTCATCATTTTCACATTTGCTGGCAGTTGTAGCGTGAAAACGGTAAGAGCTAGAGAAAAGTGCCTAAGCCTCAATTTGTAGGCCATGAAATACTCTACATTTTGATATATAAACCATCTCTCTATCATTTGAATTAAGAACGTTACAGAGTTTAAACCAGAAAAATGAATGAAATTTCATCATTTTCACATTTGCTGGCAGTTGTAGCGTGAAAACGGTAAGAGCTAGAGAAAAGTGCCTAAGCCTCAATTTGTAGGCCATGAAATACTCTACATTTTGGTATATAAACCATCTCTCTAGCATTTGAATTAAGAACGGTACAGAGTTTAAACCAGAAAAATGAATGAAATTTCATCATTTTCACATTTGCTGGCAGTTGTAGCGTGAAAACGGTAAGAGCTAGAGAAAAGTGCCTAAGCCTCAATTTGTAGGCCATGAAATACTCTACATTTTGATATATAAACCATCTCTCTAGCATTTGAATTAAGAACGCTACAGAGTTTAAACCAGAAAAATGAATGAAATTTCATCATTTTCACATTTGCTGGCAGTTGTAGCGTGAAAACGGTAAGAGCTAGAGAAAAGTGCCTAAGCCTCAATTTGTAGGCCATGAAATACTCTACATTTTGATATATAAACCATCTCTCTAGCGTTTGAATTAAGAAAGCTACCGAGTTTAAACCAGAAAAATGAATGAAATTTCATCATTTTCACATTTGCTGGCAGTTGTAGCGTGAAAACCATAAGAGCTAGAGAAAAGTGCCTAAGCCTCAATTTGTAGGCCATGAAATACTCTACATTTTGATATATAAACCATCTCTCTAGCATTTGAATTAAGAACGCTACCGAGTTTAAACCAGAAAAATGAATGAAATTTCATCACTTTCACATTTGCTGGCAGTTATAGCGTGAAAACGGTAAGAGCTAGAGAAAAGTGCCTAAGCCTCAATTTGTAGGCCATGAAATACTCTACATTTTGATATATAAACCATCTCTCTAGCATTTGAATTAAGAACGCTACAGAGTTTAAACCAGAAAAATGAATGAAATTTCATCATTTTCACATTTGCTGTCAGTTGTAGCGTGAAAACGGTAAGAGCTAGAGAAAAGTGCCTTAGCCTCAATTTGTAGGCCATAAAATACTCTACATTTTGATATATAAACCATCTCTCTAGCATTTGAATTAAGAACGCTACCGAGTTTAAACCAGAAAAATGAATGAAATTTCATCACTTTCACATTTGCTGGCAGTTATAGCGTGAAAACGGTAAGAGCTAGAGAAAAGTGCCTAAGCCTCAATTTGTAGGCCATGAAATACTCTACATTTTGATATATAAACCATCTCTCTAGCATTTGAATTAAGAACGCTACAGAGTTTAAACCAGAAAAATAAATGAAATTTCATCATTTTCACATTTGCTGGCAGTTGTAGCGTGAAAACGGTAAGAGCTAGAGAAAAGTGCCTAAGCCTCAATTTGTAGGCCATGAAATACTCTACATTTTGGTATATAAACCATCTCTCTAGCATTTGAATTAAGAACGCTACAGAGTTTAAACCAGAAAAATGAATGAAATTTCATCATTTTCACATTTGCTGGCAGTTGTAGCGTGAAAACGGTAAGAGCTAGAGAAAAGTGCCTAAGCCTCAATTTGTAGGCCATGAAATACTCTACATTTTGATATATAAACCATCTCTCTAGCATTTGAATTAAGAACGCTACCGAGTTTAAACCAGAAAAATGAATGAAATTTCATCATTTTCACATTTGCTGGCAGTTGTAGCGTGAAAACGGTAAGAGATAGAGAAAAGTGCCTAAGCCTCAATTTGTAGGCCATGAAATACTCTACATTTTGGTATATAAACCATCTCTCTAGCATTTGAATTAAGAACGGTACAGAGTTTAAACCAGAAAAATGAATGAAATTTCATCATTTTCACATTTGCTGGCAGTTGTAGCGTGAAAACGGTAAGAGCTAGAGAAAAGTGCCTAAGCCTCAATTTGTAGGCCATGAAATACTCTACATTTTGATATATAAACCATCTCTCTAGCATTTGAATTAAGAACGCTACAGAGTTTAAACCAGAAAAATGAATGAAATTTCATCATTTTCACATTTGCTGGCAGTTGTAGCGTGAAAACGGTAAGAGCTAGAGAAAAGTGCCTAAGCCTCAATTTGTAGGCCATGAAATACTCTTCATTTTGATATATAAACCATCTCTCTAGCATTTGAATTAAGAACGCTACAGAGTTTAAACCAGAAAAATGAATGAAATTTCATCATTTTCACATTTGCTGGCAGTTGTAGCGTGAAAACGGTAAGAGCTAGAGAAAAGTGCCTAAGCCTCAATTTGTAGGCCATGAAATACTCTACATTTTGGTATATAAACCATCTCTCTAGCATTTGAATTAAGAACGCTACAGAGTTTAAACCAGAAAAATGAATGAAATTTCATCATTTTCACATTTGCTGGCAGTTGTAGCGTGAAAACGGTAAGAGCTAGAGAAAAGTGCCTAAGCCTCAATTTGTAGGCCATGAAATACTCTACATTTTGATATATAAACCATCTCTCTAGCATTTGAATTAAGAACGCTACAGAGTTTAAACCAGAAAAATGAATGAAATTTCATCATTTTCACATTTGCTGGCAGTTGTAGCGTGAAAACGGTAAGAGCTAGAGAAAAGTGCCTAAACCTCAATTTGTAGGCCATGAAATACTCTACATTTTGATATATAAACCATCTCTCTAGCATTTGAATTAAGAACGCTACAGAGTTTAAACCAGAAAAATGAATGAAATTTCATATCTTTCACATTTGCTGGCAGTTGTAGCGTGAAAACGGTAAGAGCTAGAGAAAAGTGCCTAAGCCTCAATTTGTAGGCCATAAAATACTCTACATTTTGATATATAAACCATCGCTCTAGCATTTGAATTAAGAACGCTACCGAGTTTGAACCAGAAAAATGAATGAAATTTCATCATTTTCACAATTGCTGGCAGTTGTAGCGTGAAAACCATCGGAGCTAGAGAAAAGTGCCTAAGCCTCAATTTGTAGGCCATAGAATACTCTACATTTTGATATATAAACCATCTCTCTAGCATTTGAATTAAGAACGCTACCGAGTTTGAACCAGAAAAATGAATGAAATTTCATCATTTTCACATTTGCTGGCAGTTGTAGCGTGAAAACGGTAAGAGCTAGAGAAAAGTGCCTAAGCCTCAATTTGTAGGCCATGAAATACTCTACATTTTGATATATAAACCATCTCTCTAGCATTTGAATTAAGAACGCTACAGAGTTTAAACCAGAAAAATGAATGAAATTTCATCATTTTCACATTTGCTGGCAGTTGTAGCGTGAAAACTGTAAGAGCTAGAGAAAAGTGCCTAAGCCTCAATTTGTAGGCCATAAAATACTCTACATTTTGATATATAAACCATCTCTCTAGCATTTGAATTAAGAACGCTACAGAGTTTAAACCAGAAAAATGAATGAAATTTCATCATTTTCACATTTGCTGGCAGTTGTAGCGTGAAAACGGTAAGAGCTAGAGAAAAGTGCCTAAGCCTCAATTTGTAGGCCATAAAATACTCTACATTTTGATATATAAACCATCTCTCTAGCATTTGAATTAAGAACGCTACCGAGTTTAAACCAGAAAAATGAATGAAATTTCATCATTTTCACATTTGCTGGCAGTTGTAGCGTGAAAACGGTAAGAGCTAGAGAAAAGTGCCTAAGCCTCAATTTGTAGGCCATGAAATACTCTACATTTTGATATATAAACCATCTCTCTATCATTTGAATTAAGAACGTTACAGAGTTTAAACCAGAAAAATGAATGAAATTTCATCATTTTCACATTTGCTGGCAGTTGTAGCGTGAAAACGGTAAGAGCTAGAGAAAAGTGCCTAAGCCTCAATTTGTAGGCCATGAAATACTCTACATTTTGGTATATAAACCATCTCTCTAGCATTTGAATTAAGAACGGTACAGAGTTTAAACCAGAAAAATGAATGAAATTTCATCATTTTCACATTTGCTGGCAGTTGTAGCGTGAAAACGGTAAGAGCTAGAGAAAAGTGCCTAAGCCTCAATTTGTAGGCCATGAAATACTCTACATTTTGATATATAAACCATCTCTCTAGCATTTGAATTAAGAACGCTACAGAGTTTAAACCAGAAAAATGAATGAAATTTCATCATTTTCACATTTGCTGGCAGTTGTAGCGTGAAAACGGTAAGAGCTAGAGAAAAGTGCCTAAGCCTCAATTTGTAGGCCATGAAATACTCTACATTTTGATATATAAACCATCTCTCTAGCGTTTGAATTAAGAAAGCTACCGAGTTTAAACCAGAAAAATGAATGAAATTTCATCATTTTCACATTTGCTGGCAGTTGTAGCGTGAAAACCATAAGAGCTAGAGAAAAGTGCCTAAGCCTCAATTTGTAGGCCATGAAATACTCTACATTTTGATATATAAACCATCTCTCTAGCATTTGAATTAAGAACGCTACCGAGTTTAAACCAGAAAAATGAATGAAATTTCATCACTTTCACATTTGCTGGCAGTTATAGCGTGAAAACGGTAAGAGCTAGAGAAAAGTGCCTAAGCCTCAATTTGTAGGCCATGAAATACTCTACATTTTGATATATAAACCATCTCTCTAGCATTTGAATTAAGAACGCTACAGAGTTTAAACCAGAAAAATGAATGAAATTTCATCATTTTCACATTTGCTGGCAGTTGTAGCGTGAAAACTGTAAGAGCTAGAGAAAAGTGCCTAAGCCTCAATTTGTAGGCCATAAAATACTCTACATTTTGATATATAAACCATCTCTCTAGCATTTGAATTAAGAACGCTACAGAGTTTAAACCAGAAAAATGAATGAAATTTCATCATTTTCACATTTGCTGGCAGTTGTAGCGTGAAAACGGTAAGAGCTAGAGAAAAGTGCCTAAGCCTCAATTTGTAGGCCATAAAATACTCTACATTTTGATATATAAACCATCTCTCTAGCATTTGAATTAAGAACGCTACCGAGTTTAAACCAGAAAAATGAATGAAATTTCATCATTTTCACATTTGCTGGCAGTTGTAGCGTGAAAACGGTAAGAGCTAGAGAAAAGTGCCTAAGCCTCAATTTGTAGGCCATGAAATACTCTACATTTTGATATATAAACCATCTCTCTATCATTTGAATTAAGAACGTTACAGAGTTTAAACCAGAAAAATGAATGAAATTTCATCATTTTCACATTTGCTGGCAGTTGTAGCGTGAAAACGGTAAGAGCTAGAGAAAAGTGCCTAAGCCTCAATTTGTAGGCCATGAAATACTCTACATTTTGGTATATAAACCATCTCTCTAGCATTTGAATTAAGAACGGTACAGAGTTTAAACCAGAAAAATGAATGAAATTTCATCATTTTCACATTTGCTGGCAGTTGTAGCGTGAAAACGGTAAGAGCTAGAGAAAAGTGCCTAAGCCTCAATTTGTAGGCCATGAAATACTCTACATTTTGATATATAAACCATCTCTCTAGCATTTGAATTAAGAACGCTACAGAGTTTAAACCAGAAAAATGAATGAAATTTCATCATTTTCACATTTGCTGGCAGTTGTAGCGTGAAAACGGTAAGAGCTAGAGAAAAGTGCCTAAGCCTCAATTTGTAGGCCATGAAATACTCTACATTTTGATATATAAACCATCTCTCTAGCGTTTGAATTAAGAAAGCTACCGAGTTTAAACCAGAAAAATGAATGAAATTTCATCATTTTCACATTTGCTGGCAGTTGTAGCGTGAAAACCATAAGAGCTAGAGAAAAGTGCCTAAGCCTCAATTTGTAGGCCATGAAATACTCTACATTTTGATATATAAACCATCTCTCTAGCATTTGAATTAAGAACGCTACCGAGTTTAAACCAGAAAAATGAATGAAATTTCATCACTTTCACATTTGCTGGCAGTTATAGCGTGAAAACGGTAAGAGCTAGAGAAAAGTGCCTAAGCCTCAATTTGTAGGCCATGAAATACTCTACATTTTGATATATAAACCATCTCTCTAGCATTTGAATTAAGAACGCTACAGAGTTTAAACCAGAAAAATGAATGAAATTTCATCATTTTCACATTTGCTGTCAGTTGTAGCGTGAAAACGGTAAGAGCTAGAGAAAAGTGCCTTAGCCTCAATTTGTAGGCCATAAAATACTCTACATTTTGATATATAAACCATCTCTCTAGCATTTGAATTAAGAACGCTACCGAGTTTAAACCAGAAAAATGAATGAAATTTCATCACTTTCACATTTGCTGGCAGTTATAGCGTGAAAACGGTAAGAGCTAGAGAAAAGTGCCTAAGCCTCAATTTGTAGGCCATGAAATACTCTACATTTTGATATATAAACCATCTCTCTAGCATTTGAATTAAGAACGCTACAGAGTTTAAACCAGAAAAATAAATGAAATTTCATCATTTTCACATTTGCTGGCAGTTGTAGCGTGAAAACGGTAAGAGCTAGAGAAAAGTGCCTAAGCCTCAATTTGTAGGCCATGAAATACTCTACATTTTGGTATATAAACCATCTCTCTAGCATTTGAATTAAGAACGCTACAGAGTTTAAACCAGAAAAATGAATGAAATTTCATCATTTTCACATTTGCTGGCAGTTGTAGCGTGAAAACGGTAAGAGCTAGAGAAAAGTGCCTAAGCCTCAATTTGTAGGCCATGAAATACTCTACATTTTGATATATAAACCATCTCTCTAGCATTTGAATTAAGAACGCTACCGAGTTTAAACCAGAAAAATGAATGAAATTTCATCACTTTCACATTTGCTGGCAGTTATAGCGTGAAAACGGTAAGAGCTAGAGAAAAGTGCCTAAGCCTCAATTTGTAGGCCATGAAATACTCTACATTTTGATATATAAACCATCTCTCTAGCATTTGAATTAAGAACGCTACCGAGTTTAAACCAGAAAAATGAATGAAATTTCATCATTTTCACATTTGCTGGCAGTTGTAGCGTGAAAACGGTAAGAGCTAGAGAAAAGTGCCTAAGCCTCAATTTGTAGGCCATGAAATACTCTTCATTTTGATATATAAACCATCTCTCTAGCATTTGAATTAAAAACGCTACAGAGTTTAAACCAGAAAAATGAATGAAATTTCATCATTTTCACATTTGCTGGCAGTTGTAGCGTGAAAACGGTAAGAGCTAGAGAAAAGTGCCTAAGCCTCAATTTGTAGGCCATGAAATACTCTACATTTTGGTATATAAACCATCTCTCTAGCATTTGAATTAAGAACGGTACAGAGTTTAAACCAGAAAAATGAATGAAATTTCATCATTTTCACATTTGCTGGCAGTTGTAGCGTGAAAACGGTAAGAGCTAGAGAAAAGTGCCTAAGCCTCAATTTGTAGGCCATGAAATACTCTTCATTTTGATATATAAACCATCTCTCTAGCATTTGAATTAAGAACGCTACAGAGTTTAAACCAGAAAAATGAATGAAATTTCATCATTTTCACATTTGCTGGCAGTTGTAGCGTGAAAACGGTAAGAGCTAGAGAAAAGTGCCTAAGCCTCAATTTGTAGGCCATGAAATACTCTACATTTTGGTATATAAACCATCTCTCTAGCATTTGAATTAAGAACGGTACAGAGTTTAAACCAGAAAAATGAATGAAATTTCATCATTTTCACATTTGCTGGCAGTTGTAGCGTGAAAACGGTAAGAGCTAGAGAAAAGTGCCTAAGCCTCAATTTGTAGGCCATGAAATACTCTACATTTTGATATATAAACCATCTCTCTAGCATTTGAATTAAGAACGCTACAGAGTTTAAACCAGAAAAATGAATGAAATTTCATCATTTTCACATTTGCTGGCAGTTGTAGCGTGAAAACGGTAAGAGCTAGAGAAAAGTGCCTAAGCCTCAATTTGTAGGCCATGAAATACTCTTCATTTTGATATATAAACCATCGCTCTAGCATTTGAATTAAGAACGCTACAGAGTTTAAACCAGAAAAATGAATGAAATTTCATCATTTTCACATTTGCTGGCAGTTGTAGCGTGAAAACGGTAAGAGCTAGAGAAAAGTGCCTAAGCCTCAATTTGTAGGCCATGAAATACTCTTCATTTTGATATATAAACCATCTCTCTAGCATTTGAATTAAGAACGCTACAGAGTTTAAACCAGAAAAATGAATGAAATTTCATCATTTTCACATTTGCTGGCAGTTGTAGCGTGAAAACGGTAAGAGCTAGAGAAAAGTGCCTAAGCCTCAATTTGTAGGCCATGAAATACTCTACATTTTGGTATATAAACCATCTCTCTAGCATTTGAATTAAGAACGCTACAGAGTTTAAACCAGAAAAATGAATGAAATTTCATCATTTTCACATTTGCTGGCAGTTATAGCGTGAAAACGGTAAGAGCTAGAGAAAAGTGCCTAAGCCTCAATTTGTAGGCCATGAAATACTCTACATTTTGATATATAAACCATCTCTCTAGCATTTGAATTAAGAACGCTACAGAGTTTAAACCAGAAAAATGAATGAAATTTCATATCTTTCACATTTGCTGGCAGTTGTAGCGTGAAAACGGTAAGAGCTAGAGAAAAGTGCCGAAGCCTCAATTTGTAGGCCATAAAATACTCTACATTTTGATATATAAACCATCGCTCTAGCATTTGAATTAAGAACGCTACCGAGTTTGAACCAGAAAAATGAATGAAATTTCATCATTTTCACATTTGCTGGCAGTTGTAGCGTGAAAACGGTAAGAGCTAGAGAAAAGTGCCTAAGCCTCAATTTGTAGGCCATGAAATACTCTACATTTTGATATATAAACCATCTCTCTAGCATTTGAATTAAGAACGCTACCGAGTTTAAACCAGAAAAATGAATGAAATTTCATCATTTTCACATTTGCTGGCAGTTGTAGCGTGAAAACGGTAAGAGCTAGAGAAAAGTACCTAAGCCTCAATTTGTAGGCCATGAAATACTCTACATTTTGATATATAAACCATCTCTCTAGCATTTGAATTAAGAACGCTACAGAGTTTAAACCAGAAAAATGAATGAAATTTCATCTCTTTCACATTTGCTGGCAGTTATAGCGTGAAAACGGTAAGAGCTAGAAAAAACTGCCTAAGCCTCAATTTGTAGGCCATGAAATACTCTACATTTTGATATATAAACCATCTCTCTAGCATTTGAATTAAGAACGCTACAGAGTTTAAACCAGAAAAATGAATGAAATTTCATCTCTTTCACATTTGCTGGCAGTTATAGCGTGAAAACGGTAAGAGCTAGAAAAAAGTGCCTAAGCCTCGATTTGTAGGCCATGAAATACTCTACATTTTGATATATAAACCATCTCTCTAGCATTTGAATTAAGAACGCTACAGAGTTTAAACCAGAAAAATGAATGAAATTTCATCATTTTCACATTTGCTGGCAGTTGTAGCGTGAAAACGGTAAGAGCTAGAGAAAAGTGCCTAAGCCTCAATTTGTAGGCCATGAAATACTCTTCATTTTGATATATAAACCATCTCTCTAGCATTTGAATTAAGAACGCTACAGAGTTTAAACCAGAAAAATGAATGAAATTTCATCATTTTCACATTTGCTGGCAGTTGTAGCGTGAAAACGGTAAGAGCTAGAGAAAAGTGCCTAAGCCTCAATTTGTAGGCCATGAAATACTCTACATTTTGATATATAAACCATCTCTCTAGCATTTGAATTAAGAACGCTACAGAGTTTAAACCAGAAAAATGAATGAAATTTCATCATTTTCACATTTGCTGGCAGTTGTAGCGTGAAAACGGTAAGAGCTAGAGAAAAGTGCCTAAGCCTCAATTTGTAGGCCATGAAATACTCTTCATTTTGATATATAAACCATCTCTCTAGCATTTGAATTAAGAACGCTACAGAGTTTAAACCAGAAAAATGAATGAAATTTCATCATTTTCACATTTGCTGGCAGTTGTAGCGTGAAAACGGTAAGAGCTAGAGAAATGTGCCTAAACCTCAATTTGTAGGCCATAAAATACTCTACATTTTGATATATAAACCATCTCTCTAGCATTTGAATTAAGAACGCTACAGAGTTTAAACCAGAAAAATGAATGAAATTTCATCTCTTTCACATTTGCTGGCAGTTGTAGCGTGAAAACGGTAAGAGCTAGAGAAAAGTGCCTAAGCCTCAATTTGTAGGCCATGAAATACTCTACATTTTGATATATAAACCATCTCTCTAGCATTTGAATTAAGAACGCTACAGAGTTTAAACCAGAAAAATGAATGAAATTTCATCATTTTCACATTTGCTGGCAGTTGTAGCGTGAAAACGGTAAGAGCTAGAGAAAAGTGCCTAAGCCTCAATTTGTAGACCATAAAATACTCTACATTTTGATATATAAACCATCTCTCTAGCATTTGAATTAAGAACGCTACAGAGTTTAAACCAGAAAAATGAATGAAATTTCATCATTTTCACATTTGCTGGCAGTTGTAGCGTGAAAACGGTAAGAGCTAGAGAAAAGTGCCTAAGCCTCAATTTGTAGGCCATGAAATACTCTACATTTTGATATATAAACCATCTCTCTAGCATTTGAATTAAGAACGCTACAGAGTTTAAACCAGAAAAATGAATGAAATTTCATCATTTTCACATTTGCTGGCAGTTGTAGCGTGAAAACGGTAAGAGCTAGAGAAAAGTGCCTAAGCCTCAATTTGTAGGCCATGAAATACTCTTCATTTTGATATATAAACCATCTCTCTAGCATTTGAATTAAGAACGCTACAGAGTTTAAACCAGAAAAATGAATGAAATTTCATCATTTTCACATATGCTGGCAGTTGTAGCGTGAAAACGGTAAGAGCTAGAGAAAAGTGCCTAAGCCTCAATTTGTAGGCCATGAAATACTCTACATTTTGGTATATAAACCATCTCTCTAGCATTTGAATTAAGAACGCTACAGAGTTTAAACCAGAAAAATGAATGAAATTTCATCATTTTCACATTTGCTGGCAGTTGTAGCGTGAAAACGGTAAGAGCTAGAGAAAAGTGCCTAAGCCTCAATTTGTAGGCCATGAAATACTCTACATTTTGATATATAAACCATCTCTCTAGCATTTGAATTAAGAACGCTACAGAGTTTAAACCAGAAAAATGAATGAAATTTCATCATTTTCACATTTGCTGGCAGTTGTAGCGTGAAAACGGTAAGAGCTAGAGAAAAGTGCCTAAGCCTCAATTTGTAGGCCATGAAATACTCTTCATTTTGATATATAAACCATCTCTCTAGCATTTGAATTAAGAACGCTACAGAGTTTAAACCAGAAAAATGAATGAAATTTCATCATTTTCACATTTGCTGGCAGTTGTAGCGTGAAAACGGTAAGAGCTAGAGAAATGTGCTTAAACCTCAATTTGTAGGCCATAAAATACTCTACATTTTGATATATAAACCATCTCTCTAGCATTTGAATTAAGAACGCTACAGAGTTTAAACCAGAAAAATGAATGAAATTTCATCTCTTTCACATTTGCTGGCAGTTATAGCGTGAAAACGGTAAGAGCTGGCAAAAAGTACCTAAGCCTCAATTTGTAGGCCATGAAATACTCTACATTTTGATATATAAACCATCTCTCTAGCATTTGAATTAAGAACGCTACAGAGTTTAAACCAGAAAAATGAATGAAATTTCATATCTTTCACATTTGCTGGCAGTAGTAGCGTGAAAACGGTAAGAGCTAGAGAAAAGTGCCTAAGCCTCAATTTGTAGGCCATAAAATACTCTACATTTTGATATATAAACCATCGCTCTAGCATTTGAATTAAGAACGCTACCGAGTTTGAACCAGAAAAATGAATGAAATTTCATCATTTTCACAATTGCTGGCAGTTGTAGCGTGAAAACCATCGGAGCTAGAGAAAAGTGCCTAAGCCTCAATTTGTAGGCCATAGAATACTCTACATTTTGATATATAAACCATCTCTCTAGCATTTGAATTAAGAACGCTACCGAGTTTGAACCAGAAAAATGAATGAAATTTCATCATTTTCACATTTGCTGGCAGTTGTAGCGTGAAAACGGTAAGATCTAGAGAAAAGTGCCTAAGCCTCAATTTGTAGGCCATGAAATACTCTACATTTTGATATATAAACCATCTCTCTAGCATTTGAATTAAGAACGCTACAGAGTTTAAACCAGAAAAATGAATGAAATTTCATCATTTTCACATTTGCTGGCAGTTGTAGCGTATCTCTCTAGCATTTGAATTAAGAACGCTACAGAGTTTAAACCAGAAAAATGAATGAAATTTCATCATTTTCACATTTGCTGGCAGTTGTAGCGTGAAAACGGTAAGAGCTAGAGAAATGTGCCTAAACCTCAATTTGTAGGCCATAAAATACTCTACATTTTGATATATAAACCATCTCTCTAGCATTTGAATTAAGAACGCTACAGAGTTTAAACCAGAAAAATGAATGAAATTTCATATCTTTCACATTTGCTGGCAGTTGTAGCGTGAAAACGGTAAGAGCTAGAGAAAAGTGCCTAAGCCTCAATTTGTAGGCCATAAAATACTCTACATTTTGATATATAAACCATCGCTCTAGCATTTGAATTAAGAACGCTACCGAGTTTGAACCAGAAAAATGAATGAAATTTCATCATTTTCACAATTGCTGGCAGTTGTAGCGTGAAAACCATCGGAGCTAGAGAAAAGTGCCTAAGCCTCAATTTGTAGGCCATAGAATACTCTACATTTTGATATATAAACCATCTCTCTAGCATTTGAATTAAGAACGCTACCGAGTTTGAACCAGAAAAATGAATGAAATTTCATCATTTTCACATTTGCTGGCAGTTGTAGCGTGAAAACGGTAAGATCTAGAGAAAAGTGCCTAAGCCTCAATTTGTAGGCCATAAAATACTCTACATTTTGATATATAAACCATCTCTCTAGCATTTGAATTAAGAACGCTACAGAGTTTAAACCAGAAAAATGAATGAAATTTCATCATTTTCACATTTGCTGGCAGTTGTAGCGTGAAAACGGTAAGAGCTAGAGAAATGTGCCTAAACCTCAATTTGTAGGCCATAAAATACTCTACATTTTGATATATAAACCATCTCTCTAGCATTTGAATTAAGAACGCTACAGAGTTTAAACCAGAAAAATGAATGAAATTTCATCTCTTTCACATTTGCTGGCAGTTATAGCGTGAAAACGGTAAGAGCTGGCAAAAAGTACCTAAGCCTCAATTTGTAGGCCATGAAATACTCTACATTTTGATATATAAACCATCTCTCTAGCATTTGAATTAAGAACGCTACAGAGTTTAAACCAGAAAAATGAATGAAATTTCATATCTTTCACATTTGCTGGCAGTAGTAGCGTGAAAACGGTAAGAGCTAGAGAAAAGTGCCTAAGCCTCAATTTGTAGGCCATAAAATACTCTACATTTTGATATATAAACCATCGCTCTAGCATTTGAATTAAGAACGCTACCGAGTTTGAACCAGAAAAATGAATGAAATTTCATCATTTTCACAATTGCTGGCAGTTGTAGCGTGAAAACCATCGGAGCTAGAGAAAAGTGCCTAAGCCTCAATTTGTAGGCCATAGAATACTCTACATTTTGATATATAAACCATCTCTCTAGCATTTGAATTAAGAACGCTACCGAGTTTGAACCAGAAAAATGAATGAAATTTCATCATTTTCACATTTGCTGGCAGTTGTAGCGTGAAAACGGTAAGATCTAGAGAAAAGTGCCTAAGCCTCAATTTGTAGGCCATGAAATACTCTACATTTTGATATATAAACCATCTCTCTAGCATTTGAATTAAGAACGCTACAGAGTTTAAACCAGAAAAATGAATGAAATTTCATCATTTTCACATTTGCTGGCAGTTGTAGCGTATCTCTCTAGCATTTGAATTAAGAACGCTACAGAGTTTAAACCAGAAAAATGAATGAAATTTCATCATTTTCACATTTGCTGGCAGTTGTAGCGTGAAAACGGTAAGAGCTAGAGAAATGTGCCTAAACCTCAATTTGTAGGCCATAAAATACTCTACATTTTGATATATAAACCATCTCTCTAGCATTTGAATTAAGAACGCTACAGAGTTTAAACCAGAAAAATGAATGAAATTTCATATCTTTCACATTTGCTGGCAGTTGTAGCGTGAAAACGGTAAGAGCTAGAGAAAAGTGCCTAAGCCTCAATTTGTAGGCCATAAAATACTCTACATTTTGATATATAAACCATCGCTCTAGCATTTGAATTAAGAACGCTACCGAGTTTGAACCAGAAAAATGAATGAAATTTCATCATTTTCACAATTGCTGGCAGTTGTAGCGTGAAAACCATCGGAGCTAGAGAAAAGTGCCTAAGCCTCAATTTGTAGGCCATAGAATACTCTACATTTTGATATATAAACCATCTCTCTAGCATTTGAATTAAGAACGCTACCGAGTTTGAACCAGAAAAATGAATGAAATTTCATCATTTTCACATTTGCTGGCAGTTGTAGCGTGAAAACGGTAAGATCTAGAGAAAAGTGCCTAAGCCTCAATTTGTAGGCCATAAAATACTCTACATTTTGATATATAAACCATCTCTCTAGCATTTGAATTAAGAACGCTACAGAGTTTAAACCAGAAAAATGAATGAAATTTCATCATTTTCACATTTGCTGGCAGTTGTAGCGTGAAAACGGTAAGAGCTAGAGAAATGTGCCTAAACCTCAATTTGTAGGCCATAAAATACTCTACATTTTGATATATAAACCATCTCTCTAGCATTTGAATTAAGAACGCTACAGAGTTTAAACCAGAAAAATGAATGAAATTTCATCTCTTTCACATTTGCTGGCAGTTATAGCGTGAAAACGGTAAGAGCTAGAAAAAAGTGCCTAAGCCTCAATTTGTAGGCCATAAAATACTCTACATTTTGATATATAAACCATCGCTCTAGCATTTGAATTAAGAACGCTACCGAGTTTGAACCAGAAAAATGAATGAAATTTCATCATTTTCACAATTGCTGGCAGTTGTAGCGTGAAAACCATCGGAGCTAGAGAAAAGTGCCTAAGCCTCAATTTGTAGGCCATAGAATACTCTACATTTTGATATATAAACCATCTCTCTAGCATTTGAAATAAGAACGCTACCGAGTTTGAACCAGAAAAATGAATGAAATTTCATCATTTTCACATTTGCTGGCAGTTGTAGCGTGAAAACGGTAAGAGCTAGAGAAAAGTGCCTAAGCCTCAATTTGTAGGCCATGAAATACTCTACATTTTGATATATAAACCATCTCTCTAGCATTTGAATTAAGAACGCTACAGAGTTTAAACCAGAAAAATGAATGAAATTTCATATCTTTCACATTTGCTGGCAGTTGTAGCGTGAAAACGGTAAGAGCTAGAGAAAAGTGCCTAAGCCTCAATTTGTAGGCCATAAAATACTCTACATTTTGATATATAAACCATCTCTCTAGCATTTGAATTAAGAACGCTACAGAGTTTAAACCAGAAAAATGAATGAAATTTCATCTCTTTCACATTTGCTGGCAGTTATAGCGTGAAAACGGTAAGAGCTAGAAAAAAGTGCCTAAGCCTCAATTTGTAGGCCATGAAATACTCTACATTTTGATATATAAACCATCTCTCTAGCATTTGAATTAAGAACGCTAC
Source organism: Lordithon lunulatus (assembly GCA_963942505.1). Lineage (NCBI taxonomy): Eukaryota > Metazoa > Arthropoda > Insecta > Coleoptera > Staphylinidae > Lordithon > Lordithon lunulatus. Next base: position 52,915,337 of record OZ012668.1, on the reverse strand, counting down.
AGAGTTTAAACCAGAAAAATGAATTAAATTTCATATCTTTCACATTTGCTGGCAGTTGTAGCGTGAAAACGGTAAGAGCTAGAGAAAAGTGCCTAAGCCTCAATTTGTAGGCCATAAAATACTCTACATTTTGATATATAAACCATGGCTCTAGCATTTGAATTAAGAACGCTACCGAGTTTGAACCAGAAAAATGAATGAAATCTCATCATTTTCACAATTGCTGGCAGTTGTAGCGTGAAAACCATCAGAGCTAGAGAAAAGTGCCTAAGCCTCAATTTGTAGGCCATAGAATACTCTACATTTTGATATATAAACCATCTCTCTAGCATTTGAATTAAGAACGCTACAGAGTTTAAACCAGAAAAATGAATGAAATTTCATCATTTTCACATTTGCTGGCAGTTGTAGCGTGAAAACGGTAAGAGCTAGAGAAAAGTGCCTAAGCCTCAATTTGTAGGCCATGAAATACTCTACATTTTGATATATAAACCATCTCTCTAGCATTTGAATTAAGAACGCTACAGAGTTTAAACCAGAAAAATGAATGAAATTTCATCTCTTTCACATTTGCTGGCAGTTATAGCGTGAAAACGGTAAGAGCTAGAAAAAAGTGCCTAAGCCTCAATTTGTAGGCCATGAAATACTCTACATTTTGATATATAAACCATCTCTCTAGCATTTGAATTAAGAACCCTACCGAGTTTAAACCAGAAAAATGAATGAAATTTCATCACTTTCACATTTGCTGGCAGTTATAGCGTGAAAACGGTAAGAGCTAGAGAAAAGTGCCTAAGCCTCAATTTGTAGGCCATGAAATACTCTACATTTTGATATATAAACCATCTCTCTAGCATTTGAATTAAGAACGCTACAGAGTTTAAACCAGAAAAATGAATGAAATTTCATATCTTTCACATTTGCTGGCAGTTGTAGCGTGAAAACGGTAAGAGCTAGAGAAAAGTGCCTAAGCCTCAATTTGTAGGCCATAAAATACTCTACATTTTGATATATAAACCATCTCTCTAGCATTTGAATTAAGAACGCTACCGAGTTTAAACCAGAAAAATGAATGAAATTTCATCATTTTCACATTTGCTGGCAGTTGTAGCGTGAAAACGGTAAGAGCTAGAGAAAAGTACCTAAGCCTCAATTTGTAGGCCATGAAATACTCTACATTTTGATATATAAACCATCTCTCTAGCATTTGAATTAAGAACGCTACAGAGTTTAAACCAGAAAAATGAATGAAATTTCATCTCTTTCACATTTGCTGGCAGTTATAGCGTGAAAACGGTAAGAGCTAGAAAAAAGTGCCTAAGCCTCAATTTGTAGGCCATGAAATACTCTACATTTTGATATATAAACCATCTCTCTAGCATTTGAATTAAGAACGCTACAGAGTTTAAACCAGAAAAATTAATGAAATTTCATCATTTTCACATTTGCTGCCAGTTGTAGCGTGAAAACGGTAAGAGCTAGAGAAAAGTGCCTTAGCCTCAATTTGTAGGCCATAAAATACTCTACATTTTGATATATAAACCATCTCTCTAGCATTTGAATTAAGAACGCTACCGAGTTTAAACCAGAAAAATGAATGAAATTTCATCACTTTCACATTTGCTGGCAGTTATAGCGTGAAAACGGTAAGAGCTAGAGAAAAGTGCCTAAGCCTCAATTTGTAGGCCATGAAATACTCTACATTTTGATATATAAACCATCTCTCTAGCATTTGAATTAAGAACGCTACAGAGTTTAAACCAGAAAAATTAATGAAATTTCATCATTTTCACATTTGCTGCCAGTTGTAGCGTGAAAACGGTAAGAGCTAGAGAAAAGTGCCTTAGCCTCAATTTGTAGGCCATAAAATACTCTACATTTTGATATATAAACCATCTCTCTAGCATTTGAATTAAGAACGCTACCGAGTTTAAACCAGAAAAATGAATGAAATTTCATCACTTTCACATTTGCTGGCAGTTATAGCGTGAAAACGGTAAGAGCTAGAGAAAAGTGCCTAAGCCTCAATTTGTAGGCCATGAAATAATCTTCATTTTGATATATAAACCATCTCTCTAGCATTTGAATTAAGAACGCTACAGAGTTTAAACCAGAAAAATGAATGAAATTTCATCTCTTTCACATTTGCTGGCAGTTATAGCGTGAAAACGGTAAGAGCTAGAAAAAAGTGCCTAAGCCTCAATTTGTAGGCCATGAAATACTCTACATTTTGATATATAAACCATCTCTCTAGCATTTGAATTAAGAACGCTACAGAGTTTAAACCAGAAAAATGAATGAAATTTCATATCTTTCACATTTGCTGGCAGTTGTAGCGTGAAAACGGTAAGAGCTAGAGAAAAGTGCCTAAGCCTCAATTTGTAGGCCATAAAATACTCTACATTTTGATATATAAACCATCGCTCTAGCATTTGAATTAAGAACGCTACCGAGTTTGAACCAGAAAAATGAATGAAATCTCATCATTTTCACAATTGCTGGCAGTTGTAGCGTGAAAACCATCAGAGCTAGAGAAAAGTGCCTAAGCCTCAATTTGTAGGCCATAGAATACTCTACATTTTGATATATAAACCATCTCTCTAGCATTTGAATTAAGAACGCTACCGAGTTTGAACCAGAAAAATGAATGAATTTGTAGGCCATGAAATACTCTACATTTTGATATATAAACCATCTCTCTAGCGTTTGAATTAAGAAAGCTACCGAGTTTAAACCAGAAAAATGAATGAAATTTCATCATTTTCACATTTGCTGGCAGTTGTAGCGTGAAAACCATAAGAGCTAGAGAAAAGTGCCATGAAATACTCTACATTTTGATATATAAACCATCTCTCTAGCATTTGAATTAAGAACCCTACCGAGTTTAAACCAGAAAAATGAATGAAATTTCATCACTTTCACATTTGCTGGCAGTTATAGCGTGAAAACGGTAAGAGCTAGAGAAAAGTGCCTAAGCCTCAATTTGTAGGCCATGAAATACTCTACATTTTGATATATAAACCATCTCTCTAGCATTTGAATTAAGAACGCTACAGAGTTTAAACCAGAAAAATGAATGAAATTTCATATCTTTCACATTTGCTGGCAGTTGTAGCGTGAAAACGGTAAGAGCTAGAGAAAAGTGCCTAAGCCTCAATTTGTAGGCCATAAAATACTCTACATTTTGATATATAAACCATCGCTCTAGCATTTGAATTAAGAACGCTACCGAGTTTGAACCAGAAAAATGAATGAAATTTCATCATTTTCACATTTGCTGGCAGTTGTAGCGTGAAAACGGTAAGAGCTAGAGAAAAGTGCCTAAGCCTCAATTTGTAGGCCATGAAATACTCTACATTTTGATATATAAACCATCTCTCTAGCATTTGAATTAAGAACGCTACCGAGTTTAAACCAGAAAAATGAATGAAATTTCATCATTTTCACATTTGCTGGCAGTTGTAGCGTGAAAACGGTAAGAGCTAGAGAAAAGTACCTAAGCCTCAATTTGTAGGCCATGAAATACTCTACATTTTGATATATAAACCATCTCTCTAGCATTTGAATTAAGAACGCTACAGAGTTTAAACCAGAAAAATGAATGAAATTTCATCTCTTTCACATTTGCTGGCAGTTATAGCGTGAAAACGGTAAGAGCTAGAAAAAAGTGCCTAAGCCTCAATTTGTAGGCCATGAAATACTCTACATTTTGATATATAAACCATCTCTCTAGCATTTGAATTAAGAACGCTACAGAGTTTAAACCAGAAAAATTAATGAAATTTCATCATTTTCACATTTGCTGGCAGTTGTAGCGTGAAAACGGTAAGAGCTAGAGAAAAGTGCCTTAGCCTCAATTTGTAGGCCATAAAATACTCTACATTTTGATATATAAACCATCTCTCTAGCATTTGAATTAAGAACGCTACCGAGTTTAAACCAGAAAAATGAATGAAATTTCATCACTTTCACATTTGCTGGCAGTTATAGCGTGAAAACGGTAAGAGCTAGAGAAAAGTGCCTAAGCCTCAATTTGTAGGCCATGAAATACTCTTCATTTTGATATATAAACCATCTCTCTAGCATTTGAATTAAGAACGCTACAGAGTTTAAACCAGAAAAATGAATGAAATTTCATCATTTTCACATTTGCTGGCAGTTGTAGCGTGAAAACGGTAAGAGCTAGAGAAAAGTGCCTAAGCCTCAATTTGTAGGCCATGAAATACTCTACATTTTGATATATAAACCATCTCTCTAGCATTTGAATTAAGAACGCTACAGAGTTTAAACCAGAAAAATGAATGAAATTTCATCTCTTTCACATTTGCTGGCAGTTATAGCGTGAAAACGGTAAGAGCTAGAAAAAAGTGCCTAAGCCTCGATTTGTAGGCCATGAAATACTCTACATTTTGATATATAAACCATCTCTCTAGCATTTGAATTAAGAACGCTACAGAGTTTAAACCAGAAAAATGAATGAAATTTCATATCTTTCACATTTGCTGGCAGTTGTAGCGTGAAAACGGTAAGTGCTAGAGAAAAGTGCCTAAGCCTTAATTTGTAGGCCATAAAATACTCTACATTTTGATATATAAACCATCGCTCTAGCATTTGAATTAAGAACGCTACCGAGTTTGAACCAGAAAAATGAATGAAATCTCATCATTTTCACAATTGCTGGCAGTTGTAGCGTGAAAACCATCAGAGCTAGAGAAAAGTGCCTAAGCCTCAATTTGTAGGCCATGAAATACTCTACATTTTGATATATAAACCATCTCTCTAGCGTTTGAATTAAGAAAGCTACCGAGTTTAAACCAGAAAAATGAATGAAATTTCATCATTTTCACATTTGCTGGCAGTTGTAGCGTGAAAACGGTAAGAGCTAGAGAAAAGTGCCTAAGCCTCAATTTGTAGGCCATGAAATACTCTACATTTTGATATATAAACCATCTCTCTAGCGTTTGAATTAAGAAAGCTACCGAGTTTAAACCAGAAAAATGAATGAAATTTCATCATTTTCACATTTGCTGGCAGTTGTAGCGTGAAAACCATAAGAGCTAGAGAAAAGTGCCTAAGCCTCAATTTGTAGGCCATGAAATACTCTACATTTTGATATATAAACCATCTCTCTAGCATTTGAATTAAGAACGCTACCGAGTTTAAACCAGAAAAATGAATGAAATTTCATCACTTTCACATTTGCTGGCAGTTATAGCGTGAAAACGGTAAGAGCTAGAGAAAAGTGCCTACGCCTCAATTTGTAGGCCATGAAATACTCTACATTTTGATATATAAACCATCTCTCTAGCATTTGAATTAAGAACGCTACAGAGTTTAAACCAGAAAAATGAATGAAATTTCATCATTTTCACATTTGCTGGCAGTTGTAGCGTGAAAACGGTAAGAGCTAGAGAAAAGTGCCTAAGCCTCAATTTGTAGGCCATGAAATACTCTACATTTTGGTATATAAACCATCTCTCTAGCATTTGAATTAAGAACGCTACAGAGTTTAAACCAGAAAAATGAATGAAATTTCATCATTTTCACATTTGCTGGCAGTTGTAGCGTGAAAACGGTAAGAGCTAGAGAAAAGTGCCTAAGCCTCAATTTGTAGGCCATAAAATACTCTACATTTTGATATATAAACCATCTCTCTAGCATTTGAATTAAGAACGCTACCGAGTTTAAACCAGAAAAATGAATGAAATTTCATCATTTTCACATTTGCTGGCAGTTGTAGCGTGAAAACGGTAAGAGCTAGAGAAAAGTGCCTAAGCCTCAATTTGTAGGCCATAAAATACTCTACATTTTGATATATAAACCATCTCTCTAGCATTTGAATTAAGAACGCTACAGAGTTTAAACCAGAAAAATGAATGAAATTTCATCATTTTCACATTTGCTGGCAGTTGTAGCGTGAAAACGGTAAGAGCTAGAGAAAAGTGCCTAAGCCTCAATTTGTAGGCCATGAAATACTCTACATTTTGGTATATAAACCATCTCTCTAGCATTTGAATTAAGAACGCTACAGAGTTTAAACCAGAAAAATGAATGAAATTTCATCATTTTCACATTTGCTGGCAGTTGTAGCGTGAAAACGGTAAGAGCTAGAGAAAAGTGCCTAAGCCTCAATTTGTAGGCCATGAAATACTCTACATTTTGATATATAAACCATCTCTCTAGCGTTTGAATTAAGAAAGCTACCGAGTTTAAACCAGAAAAATTAATGAAATTTCATCATTTTCACATTTGCTGGCAGTTGTAGCGTGAAAACGGTAAGAGCTAGAGAAAAGTGCCTAAGCCTCAATTTGTAGGCCATGAAATACTCTACATTTTGATATATAAACCATCTCTCTAGCATTTGAATTAAGAACGCTACCGAGTTTAAACCAGAAAAATGAATGAAATTTCATCATTTTCACATTTGCTGGCAGTTGTAGCGTGAAATCGGTAAGAGCTAGAGAAAAGTGCCTAAGCCTCAATTTGTAGGCCATGAAATACTCTACATTTTGATATATAAACCATCTCTCTAGCGTTTGAATTAAGAAAGCTACCGAGTTTAAACCAGAAAAATGAATGAAATTTCATCATTTTCACATTTGCTGGCAGTTGTAGCGTGAAAACGGTAAGAGCTAGACAAAAGTGCCTAAGCCTCAATTTGTAGGCCATAAAATACTCTACATTTTGATATATAAACCATCTCTCTAGCATTTGAATTAAGAACGCTACCGAGTTTGAACCAGAAAAATGAATGAAATTTCATCATTTTCACATTTGCTGGCAGTTGTAGCGTGAAAACGGTAAGAGCTAGAGAAAAGTGCCTAAGCCTCAATTTGTAGGCCATGAAATACTCTACATTTTGATATATAAACCATCTCTCTAGCATTTGAATTAAGAACGCTACCGAGTTTAAACCAGAAAAATGAATGAAATTTCATCATTTTTACATTTGCTGGCAGTTGTAGCGTGAAAACTGCAAGAGCTAGAGAAAAGTGCCTAAGCCTCAATTTGTAGGCCATAAAATACTCTACATTTTGATATATAAACCATCTCTCTAGCATTTGAATTAAGAACGCTACAGAGTTTAAACCAGAAGAATGAATGAAATTTCATCATTTTCACATTTGCTGGCAGTTGTAGCGTGAAAACGGTAAGAGCTAGAGAAAAGTGCCTAAGCCTCAATTTGTAGGCCATAAAATACTCTACATTTTGATATATAAACCATCTCTCTAGCATTTGAATTAAGAACGCTACCGAGTTTAAACCAGAAAAATGAATGAAATTTCATCATTTTCACATTTGCTGGCAGTTGTAGCGTGAAAACGGTAAGAGCTAGAGAAAAGTGCCTAAGCCTCAATTTGTAGGCCATAAAATACTCTAGATTTTGATATATAAACCATCTCTCTAGCATTTGAATTAAGAACGCTACAGAGTTTAAACCAGAAAAATGAATGAAATTTCATCATTTTCACATTTGCAGGCAGTTATAGCGTGAAAACGGTAAGAGCTAGAGAAAAGTGCCTAAGCCTCAATTTGTAGGCCATAAAATACTCTACATTTTGATATATAAACCATCTCTCTAGCATTTGAATTAAGAACGCTACAGAGTTTAAACCAGAAAAATGAATGAAATTTCATCATTTTCACATTTGCTGGCAGTTGTAGCGTGAAAACGGTAAGAGCTAGAGAAAAGTGCCTAAGCCTCAATTTGTAGGCCATGAAATACTCTACATTTTGACATATAAACCATCTCTCTAGCATTTGAATTAAGAACGCTACAGAGTTTAAACCAGAAAAATGAATGAAATTTCATCATTTTCACATTTGCTGGCAGTTGTAGCGTGAAAACGGTAAGAGCTAGAGAAAAGTGCCTAAGCCTCAATTTGTAGGCCATAAAATACTCTACATTTTGATATATAAACCATCTCTCTAGCATTTGAATTAAGAACGCTACAGAGTTTAAACCAGAAGAATGAATGAAATTTCATCATTTTCACATTTGCTGGCAGTTGTAGCGTGAAAACGGTAAGAGCTAGAGAAAAGTGCCTAAGCCTCAATTTGTAGGCCATAAAATACTCTACATTTTGATATATAAACCATCTCTCTAGCATTTGAATTAAGAACGCTACCGAGTTTAAACCAGAAAAATGAATGAAATTTCATCATTTTCACATTTGCTGGCAGTTGTAGCGTGAAAACGGTAAGAGCTAGAGAAAAGTGCCTAAGCCTCAATTTGTAGGCCATGAAATACTCTACATTTTGATATATAAACCATCTCTCTATCGTTTGAATTAAGAACGCTACAGAGTTTAAACCAGAAAAATGAATGAAATTTCATCATTTTCACATTTGCTGGCAGTTGTAGCGTGAAAACGGTAAGAGCTAGAGAAAAGTGCCTAAGCCTCAATTTGTAGGCCATAAAATACTCTAGATTTTGATATATAAACCATCTCTCTAGCATTTGAATTAAGAACGCTACAGAGTTTAAACCAGAAAAATGAATGAAATTTCATCATTTTCACATTTGCTGGCAGTTATAGCGTGAAAACGGTAAGAGCTAGAGAAAAGTGCCTAAGCCTCAATTTGTAGGCCATAAAATACTCTACATTTTGATATATAAACCATCTCTCTAGCATTTGAATTAAGAACGCTACAGAGTTTAAACCAGAAAAATGAATGAAATTTCATCATTTTCACATTTGCTGGCAGTTGTACCGTGAAAACGGTAAGAGCTAGAGAAAAGTGCCTAAGCCTCAATTTGTAGGCCATGAAATACTCTACATTTTGACATATAAACCATCTCTCTAGCATTTGAATTAAGAACGCTACAGAGTTTAAACCAGAAAAATGAATGAAATTTCATCATTTTCACATTTGCTGGCAGTTGTAGCGTGAAAACGGTAAGAGCTAGAGAAAAGTGCCTAAGCCTCAATTTGTAGGCCATGAAATACTCTTCATTTTGATATATAAACCATCTCTCTAGCATTTGAATTAAAAACGCTACAGAGTTTAAACCAGAAAAATGAATGAAATTTCATCATTTTCACATTTGCTGGCAGTTGTAGCGTGAAAACGGTAAGAGCTAGAGAAAAGTGCCTAAGCCTCAATTTGTAGGCCATGAAATACTCTACATTTTGGTATATAAACCATCTCTCTAGCATTTGAATTAAGAACGGTACAGAGTTTAAACCAGAAAAATGAATGAAATTTCATCATTTTCACATTTGCTGGCAGTTGTAGCGTGAAAACGGTAAGAGCTAGAGAAAAGTGCCTAAGCCTCAATTTGTAGGCCATGAAATACTCTTCATTTTGATATATAAGCCATCTCTCTAGCATTTGAATTAAGAACGCTACAGAGTTTAAACCAGAAAAATGAATGAAATTTCATCATTTTCACATTTGCTGGCAGTTGTAGCGTGAAAACGGTAAGAGATAGAGAAAAGTGCCTAAGCCTCAATTTGTAGGCCATGAAATACTCTACATTTTGGTATATAAACCATCTCTCTAGCATTTGAATTAAGAACGGTACAGAGTTTAAACCAGAAAAATGAATGAAATTTCATCATTTTCACATTTGCTGGCAGTTGTAGCGTGAAAACGGTAAGAGCTAGAGAAAAGTGCCTAAGCCTCAATTTGTAGGCCATGAAATACTCTACATTTTGATATATAAACCATCTCTCTAGCATTTGAATTAAGAACGCTACAGAGTTTAAACCAGAAAAATGAATGAAATTTCATCATTTTCACATTTGCTGGCAGTTGTAGCGTGAAAACGGTAAGAGCTAGAGAAAAGTGCCTAAGCCTCAATTTGTAGGCCATGAAATACTCTTCATTTTGATATATAAACCATCTCTCTAGCATTTGAATTAAGAACGCTACAGAGTTTAAACCAGAAAAATGAATGAAATTTCATCATTTTCACATTTGCTGGCAGTTGTAGCGTGAAAACGGTAAGAGCTAGAGAAAAGTGCCTAAGCCTCAATTTGTAGGCCATGAAATACTCTACATTTTGGTATATAAACCATCTCTCTAGCATTTGAATTAAGAACGCTACAGAGTTTAAACCAGAAAAATGAATGAAATTTCATCATTTTCACATTTGCTGGCAGTTGTAGCGTGAAAACGGTAAGAGCTAGAGAAAAGTGCCTAAGCCTCAATTTGTAGGCCATGAAATACTCTACATTTTGATATATAAACCATCTCTCTAGCATTTGAATTAAGAACGCTACAGAGTTTAAACCAGAAAAATGAATGAAATTTCATCATTTTCACATTTGCTGGCAGTTGTAGCGTGAAAACGGTAAGAGCTAGAGAAAAGTGCCTAAACCTCAATTTGTAGGCCATGAAATACTCTACATTTTGATATATAAACCATCTCTCTAGCATTTGAATTAAGAACGCTACAGAGTTTAAACCAGAAAAATGAATGAAATTTCATATCTTTCACATTTGCTGGCAGTTGTAGCGTGAAAACGGTAAGAGCTAGAGAAAAGTGCCTAAGCCTCAATTTGTAGGCCATAAAATACTCTACATTTTGATATATAAACCATCGCTCTAGCATTTGAATTAAGAACGCTACCGAGTTTGAACCAGAAAAATGAATGAAATTTCATCATTTTCACAATTGCTGGCAGTTGTAGCGTGAAAACCATCGGAGCTAGAGAAAAGTGCCTAAGCCTCAATTTGTAGGCCATAGAATACTCTACATTTTGATATATAAACCATCTCTCTAGCATTTGAATTAAGAACGCTACCGAGTTTGAACCAGAAAAATGAATGAAATTTCATCATTTTCACATTTGCTGGCAGTTGTAGCGTGAAAACGGTAAGAGCTAGAGAAAAGTGCCTAAGCCTCAATTTGTAGGCCATGAAATACTCTACATTTTGATATATAAACCATCTCTCTAGCATTTGAATTAAGAACGCTACAGAGTTTAAACCAGAAAAATGAATGAAATTTCATCATTTTCACATTTGCTGGCAGTTGTAGCGTGAAAACTGTAAGAGCTAGAGAAAAGTGCCTAAGCCTCAATTTGTAGGCCATAAAATACTCTACATTTTGATATATAAACCATCTCTCTAGCATTTGAATTAAGAACGCTACAGAGTTTAAACCAGAAAAATGAATGAAATTTCATCATTTTCACATTTGCTGGCAGTTGTAGCGTGAAAACGGTAAGAGCTAGAGAAAAGTGCCTAAGCCTCAATTTGTAGGCCATAAAATACTCTACATTTTGATATATAAACCATCTCTCTAGCATTTGAATTAAGAACGCTACCGAGTTTAAACCAGAAAAATGAATGAAATTTCATCATTTTCACATTTGCTGGCAGTTGTAGCGTGAAAACGGTAAGAGCTAGAGAAAAGTGCCTAAGCCTCAATTTGTAGGCCATGAAATACTCTACATTTTGATATATAAACCATCTCTCTATCATTTGAATTAAGAACGTTACAGAGTTTAAACCAGAAAAATGAATGAAATTTCATCATTTTCACATTTGCTGGCAGTTGTAGCGTGAAAACGGTAAGAGCTAGAGAAAAGTGCCTAAGCCTCAATTTGTAGGCCATGAAATACTCTACATTTTGGTATATAAACCATCTCTCTAGCATTTGAATTAAGAACGGTACAGAGTTTAAACCAGAAAAATGAATGAAATTTCATCATTTTCACATTTGCTGGCAGTTGTAGCGTGAAAACGGTAAGAGCTAGAGAAAAGTGCCTAAGCCTCAATTTGTAGGCCATGAAATACTCTACATTTTGATATATAAACCATCTCTCTAGCATTTGAATTAAGAACGCTACAGAGTTTAAACCAGAAAAATGAATGAAATTTCATCATTTTCACATTTGCTGGCAGTTGTAGCGTGAAAACGGTAAGAGCTAGAGAAAAGTGCCTAAGCCTCAATTTGTAGGCCATGAAATACTCTACATTTTGATATATAAACCATCTCTCTAGCGTTTGAATTAAGAAAGCTACCGAGTTTAAACCAGAAAAATGAATGAAATTTCATCATTTTCACATTTGCTGGCAGTTGTAGCGTGAAAACCATAAGAGCTAGAGAAAAGTGCCTAAGCCTCAATTTGTAGGCCATGAAATACTCTACATTTTGATATATAAACCATCTCTCTAGCATTTGAATTAAGAACGCTACCGAGTTTAAACCAGAAAAATGAATGAAATTTCATCACTTTCACATTTGCTGGCAGTTATAGCGTGAAAACGGTAAGAGCTAGAGAAAAGTGCCTAAGCCTCAATTTGTAGGCCATGAAATACTCTACATTTTGATATATAAACCATCTCTCTAGCATTTGAATTAAGAACGCTACAGAGTTTAAACCAGAAAAATGAATGAAATTTCATCATTTTCACATTTGCTGGCAGTTGTAGCGTGAAAACTGTAAGAGCTAGAGAAAAGTGCCTAAGCCTCAATTTGTAGGCCATAAAATACTCTACATTTTGATATATAAACCATCTCTCTAGCATTTGAATTAAGAACGCTACAGAGTTTAAACCAGAAAAATGAATGAAATTTCATCATTTTCACATTTGCTGGCAGTTGTAGCGTGAAAACGGTAAGAGCTAGAGAAAAGTGCCTAAGCCTCAATTTGTAGGCCATAAAATACTCTACATTTTGATATATAAACCATCTCTCTAGCATTTGAATTAAGAACGCTACCGAGTTTAAACCAGAAAAATGAATGAAATTTCATCATTTTCACATTTGCTGGCAGTTGTAGCGTGAAAACGGTAAGAGCTAGAGAAAAGTGCCTAAGCCTCAATTTGTAGGCCATGAAATACTCTACATTTTGATATATAAACCATCTCTCTATCATTTGAATTAAGAACGTTACAGAGTTTAAACCAGAAAAATGAATGAAATTTCATCATTTTCACATTTGCTGGCAGTTGTAGCGTGAAAACGGTAAGAGCTAGAGAAAAGTGCCTAAGCCTCAATTTGTAGGCCATGAAATACTCTACATTTTGGTATATAAACCATCTCTCTAGCATTTGAATTAAGAACGGTACAGAGTTTAAACCAGAAAAATGAATGAAATTTCATCATTTTCACATTTGCTGGCAGTTGTAGCGTGAAAACGGTAAGAGCTAGAGAAAAGTGCCTAAGCCTCAATTTGTAGGCCATGAAATACTCTACATTTTGATATATAAACCATCTCTCTAGCATTTGAATTAAGAACGCTACAGAGTTTAAACCAGAAAAATGAATGAAATTTCATCATTTTCACATTTGCTGGCAGTTGTAGCGTGAAAACGGTAAGAGCTAGAGAAAAGTGCCTAAGCCTCAATTTGTAGGCCATGAAATACTCTACATTTTGATATATAAACCATCTCTCTAGCGTTTGAATTAAGAAAGCTACCGAGTTTAAACCAGAAAAATGAATGAAATTTCATCATTTTCACATTTGCTGGCAGTTGTAGCGTGAAAACCATAAGAGCTAGAGAAAAGTGCCTAAGCCTCAATTTGTAGGCCATGAAATACTCTACATTTTGATATATAAACCATCTCTCTAGCATTTGAATTAAGAACGCTACCGAGTTTAAACCAGAAAAATGAATGAAATTTCATCACTTTCACATTTGCTGGCAGTTATAGCGTGAAAACGGTAAGAGCTAGAGAAAAGTGCCTAAGCCTCAATTTGTAGGCCATGAAATACTCTACATTTTGATATATAAACCATCTCTCTAGCATTTGAATTAAGAACGCTACAGAGTTTAAACCAGAAAAATGAATGAAATTTCATCATTTTCACATTTGCTGTCAGTTGTAGCGTGAAAACGGTAAGAGCTAGAGAAAAGTGCCTTAGCCTCAATTTGTAGGCCATAAAATACTCTACATTTTGATATATAAACCATCTCTCTAGCATTTGAATTAAGAACGCTACCGAGTTTAAACCAGAAAAATGAATGAAATTTCATCACTTTCACATTTGCTGGCAGTTATAGCGTGAAAACGGTAAGAGCTAGAGAAAAGTGCCTAAGCCTCAATTTGTAGGCCATGAAATACTCTACATTTTGATATATAAACCATCTCTCTAGCATTTGAATTAAGAACGCTACAGAGTTTAAACCAGAAAAATAAATGAAATTTCATCATTTTCACATTTGCTGGCAGTTGTAGCGTGAAAACGGTAAGAGCTAGAGAAAAGTGCCTAAGCCTCAATTTGTAGGCCATGAAATACTCTACATTTTGGTATATAAACCATCTCTCTAGCATTTGAATTAAGAACGCTACAGAGTTTAAACCAGAAAAATGAATGAAATTTCATCATTTTCACATTTGCTGGCAGTTGTAGCGTGAAAACGGTAAGAGCTAGAGAAAAGTGCCTAAGCCTCAATTTGTAGGCCATGAAATACTCTACATTTTGATATATAAACCATCTCTCTAGCATTTGAATTAAGAACGCTACCGAGTTTAAACCAGAAAAATGAATGAAATTTCATCACTTTCACATTTGCTGGCAGTTATAGCGTGAAAACGGTAAGAGCTAGAGAAAAGTGCCTAAGCCTCAATTTGTAGGCCATGAAATACTCTACATTTTGATATATAAACCATCTCTCTAGCATTTGAATTAAGAACGCTACCGAGTTTAAACCAGAAAAATGAATGAAATTTCATCATTTTCACATTTGCTGGCAGTTGTAGCGTGAAAACGGTAAGAGCTAGAGAAAAGTGCCTAAGCCTCAATTTGTAGGCCATGAAATACTCTTCATTTTGATATATAAACCATCTCTCTAGCATTTGAATTAAAAACGCTACAGAGTTTAAACCAGAAAAATGAATGAAATTTCATCATTTTCACATTTGCTGGCAGTTGTAGCGTGAAAACGGTAAGAGCTAGAGAAAAGTGCCTAAGCCTCAATTTGTAGGCCATGAAATACTCTACATTTTGGTATATAAACCATCTCTCTAGCATTTGAATTAAGAACGGTACAGAGTTTAAACCAGAAAAATGAATGAAATTTCATCATTTTCACATTTGCTGGCAGTTGTAGCGTGAAAACGGTAAGAGCTAGAGAAAAGTGCCTAAGCCTCAATTTGTAGGCCATGAAATACTCTTCATTTTGATATATAAACCATCTCTCTAGCATTTGAATTAAGAACGCTACAGAGTTTAAACCAGAAAAATGAATGAAATTTCATCATTTTCACATTTGCTGGCAGTTGTAGCGTGAAAACGGTAAGAGCTAGAGAAAAGTGCCTAAGCCTCAATTTGTAGGCCATGAAATACTCTACATTTTGGTATATAAACCATCTCTCTAGCATTTGAATTAAGAACGGTACAGAGTTTAAACCAGAAAAATGAATGAAATTTCATCATTTTCACATTTGCTGGCAGTTGTAGCGTGAAAACGGTAAGAGCTAGAGAAAAGTGCCTAAGCCTCAATTTGTAGGCCATGAAATACTCTACATTTTGATATATAAACCATCTCTCTAGCATTTGAATTAAGAACGCTACAGAGTTTAAACCAGAAAAATGAATGAAATTTCATCATTTTCACATTTGCTGGCAGTTGTAGCGTGAAAACGGTAAGAGCTAGAGAAAAGTGCCTAAGCCTCAATTTGTAGGCCATGAAATACTCTTCATTTTGATATATAAACCATCTCTCTAGCATTTGAATTAAGAACGCTACAGAGTTTAAACCAGAAAAATGAATGAAATTTCATCATTTTCACATTTGCTGGCAGTTGTAGCGTGAAAACGGTAAGAGCTAGAGAAAAGTGCCTAAGCCTCAATTTGTAGGCCATGAAATACTCTTCATTTTGATATATAAACCATCTCTCTAGCATTTGAATTAAGAACGCTACAGAGTTTAAACCAGAAAAATGAATGAAATTTCATCATTTTCACATTTGCTGGCAGTTGTAGCGTGAAAACGGTAAGAGCTAGAGAAAAGTGCCTAAGCCTCAATTTGTAGGCCATGAAATACTCTACATTTTGGTATATAAACCATCTCTCTAGCATTTGAATTAAGAACGCTACAGAGTTTAAACCAGAAAAATGAATGAAATTTCATCATTTTCACATTTGCTGGCAGTTGTAGCGTTAAAACGGTAAGAGCTAGAGAAAAGTGCCTAAGCCTCAATTTGTAGGCCATGAAATACTCTACATTTTGATATATAAACCATCTCTCTAGCATTTGAATTAAGAACGCTACAGAGTTTAAACCAGAAAAATGAATGAAATTTCATCATTTTCACATTTGCTGGCAGTTGTAGCGTGAAAACGGTAAGAGCTAGAGAAAAGTGCCTAAGCCTCAATTTGTAGGCCATGAAATACTCTACATTTTGATATATAAACCATCTCTCTAGCATTTGAATTAAGAACGCTACAGAGTTTAAACCAGAAAAATGAATGAAATTTCATCATTTTCACATTTGCTGGCAGTTGTAGCGTGAAAACGGTAAGAGCTAGAGAAAAGTGCCTAAGCCTCAATTTGTAGGCCATGAAATACTCTACATTTTGATATATAAACCATCTCTCTAGCATTTGAATTAAGAACGCTACAGAGTTTAAACCAGAAAAATTAATGAAATTTCATATCTTTCACATTTGCTGGCAGTTGTAGCGTGAAAACGGTAAGAGCTAGAGAAAAGTGCCTAAGCCTCAATTTGTAGGCCATAAAATACTCTACATTTTGATATATAAACCATCGCTCTAGCATTTGAATTAAGAACGCTACCGAGTTTGAACCAGAAAAATGAATGAAATTTCATCATTTTCACAATTGCTGGCAGTTGTAGCGTGAAAACCATCGGAGCTAGAGAAAAGTGCCTAAGCCTCAATTTGTAGGCCATAGAATACTCTACATTTTGATATATAAACCATCTCTCTAGCATTTGAATTAAGAACGCTACCGAGTTTGAACCAGAAAAATGAATGAAATTTCATCATTTTCACATTTGCTGGCAGTTGTAGCGTGAAAACGGTAAGAGCTAGAGAAAAGTGCCTAAGCCTCAATTTGTAGGCCATGAAATACTCTACATTTTGATATATAAACCATCTCTCTAGCATTTGAATTAAGAACGCTACAGAGTTTAAACCAGAAAAATGAATGAAATTTCATCATTTTCACATTTGCTGGCAGTTGTAGCGTGAAAACTGTAAGAGCTAGAGAAAAGTGCCTAAGCCTCAATTTGTAGGCCATAAAATACTCTACATTTTGATATATAAACCATCTCTCTAGCATTTGAATTAAGAACGCTACAGAGTTTAAACCAGAAAAATGAATGAAATTTCATCATTTTCACATTTGCTGGCAGTTGTAGCGTGAAAACGGTAAGAGCTAGAGAAAAGTGCCTAAGCCTCAATTTGTAGGCCATAAAATACTCTACATTTTGATATATAAACCATCTCTCTAGCATTTGAATTAAGAACGCTACCGAGTTTAAACCAGAAAAATGAATGAAATTTCATCATTTTCACATTTGCTGGCAGTTGTAGCGTGAAAACGGTAAGAGCTAGAGAAAAGTGCCTAAGCCTCAATTTGTAGGCCATGAAATACTCTACATTTTGATATATAAACCATCTCTCTATCATTTGAATTAAGAACGTTACAGAGTTTAAACCAGAAAAATGAATGAAATTTCATCATTTTCACATTTGCTGGCAGTTGTAGCGTGAAAACGGTAAGAGCTAGAGAAAAGTGCCTAAGCCTCAATTTGTAGGCCATGAAATACTCTACATTTTGGTATATAAACCATCTCTCTAGCATTTGAATTAAGAACGGTACAGAGTTTAAACCAGAAAAATGAATGAAATTTCATCATTTTCACATTTGCTGGCAGTTGTAGCGTGAAAACGGTAAGAGCTAGAGAAAAGTGCCTAAGCGTCAATTTGTAGGCCATGAAATACTCTACATTTTGATATATAAACCATCTCTCTAGCATTTGAATTAAGAACGCTACAGAGTTTAAACCAGAAAAATGAATGAAATTTCATCATTTTCACATTTGCTGGCAGTTGTAGCGTGAAAACGGTAAGAGCTAGAGAAAAGTGCCTAAGCCTCAATTTGTAGGCCATGAAATACTCTACATTTTGATATATAAACCATCTCTCTAGCGTTTGAATTAAGAAAGCTACCGAGTTTAAACCAGAAAAATGAATGAAATTTCATCATTTTCACATTTGCTGGCAGTTGTAGCGTGAAAACCATAAGAGCTAGAGAAAAGTGCCTAAGCCTCAATTTGTAGGCCATGAAATACTCTACATTTTGATATATAAACCATCTCTCTAGCATTTGAATTAAGAACGCTACCGAGTTTAAACCAGAAAAATGAATGAAATTTCATCACTTTCACATTTGCTGGCAGTTATAGCGTGAAAACGGTAAGAGCTAGAGAAAAGTGCCTAAGCCTCAATTTGTAGGCCATGAAATACTCTACATTTTGATATATAAACCATCTCTCTAGCATTTGAATTAAGAACGCTACAGAGTTTAAACCAGAAAAATGAATGAAATTTCATCATTTTCACATTTGCTGTCAGTTGTAGCGTGAAAACGGTAAGAGCTAGAGAAAAGTGCCTTAGCCTCAATTTGTAGGCCATAAAATACTCTACATTTTGATATATAAACCATCTCTCTAGCATTTGAATTAAGAACGCTACCGAGTTTAAACCAGAAAAATGAATGAAATTTCATCACTTTCACATTTGCTGGCAGTTATAGCGTGAAAACGGTAAGAGCTAGAGAAAAGTGCCTAAGCCTCAATTTGTAGGCCATGAAATACTCTACATTTTGATATATAAACCATCTCTCTAGCATTTGAATTAAGAACGCTACAGAGTTTAAACCAGAAAAATGAATGAAATTTCATCATTTTCACATTTGCTGGCAGTTGTAGCGTGAAAACGGTAAGAGCTAGAGAAAAGTGCCTAAGCCTCAATTTGTAGGCCATGAAATACTCTACATTTTGGTATATAAAACATCTCTCTAGCATTTGAATTAAGAACGCTACATAGTTTAAACCAGAAAAATGAATGAAATTTCATCATTTTCACATTTGCTGGCAGTTGTAGCGTGAAAACGGTAAGAGCTAGAGAAAAGTGCCTAAGCCTCAATTTGTAGGCCATGAAATACTCTACATTTTGATATATAAACCATCTCTCTAGCATTTGAATTAAGAACGCTACCGAGTTTAAACCAGAAAAATGAATGAAATTTCATCACTTTCACATTTGCTGGCAGTTATAGCGTGAAAACGGTAAGAGCTAGAGAAAAGTGCCTAAGCCTCAATTTGTAGGCCATGAAATACTCTACATTTTGATATATAAACCATCTCTCTAGCATTTGAATTAAGAACGCTACAGAGTTTAAACCAGAAAAATGAATGAAATTTCATCATTTTCACATTTGCTGTCAGTTGTAGCGTGAAAACGGTAAGAGCTAGAGAAAAGTGCCTTAGCCTCAATTTGTAGGCCATAAAATACTCTACATTTTGATATATAAACCATCTCTCTAGCATTTGAATTAAGAACGCTACCGAGTTTAAACCAGAAAAATGAATGAAATTTCATCACTTTCACATTTGCTGGCAGTTATAGCGTGAAAACGGTAAGAGCTAGAGAAAAGTGCCTAAGCCTCAATTTGTAGGCCATGAAATACTCTACATTTTGATATATAAACCATCTCTCTAGCATTTGAATTAAGAACGCTACAGAGTTTAAACCAGAAAAATGAATGAAATTTCATCATTTTCACATTTGCTGGCAGTTGTAGCGTGAATACGGTAAGAGCTAGAGAAAAGTGCCTAAGCCTCAATTTGTAGGCCATGAAATACTCTACATTTTGATATATAAACCATCTCTCTAGCGTTTGAATTAAGAAAGCTACCGAGTTTAAACCAGAAAAATGAATGAAATTTCATCATTTTCACATTTGCTGGCAGTTGTAGCGTGAAAACCATAAGAGCTAGAGAAAAGTGCCTAAGCCTCAATTTGTAGGCCATGAAATACTCTACATTTTGATATATAAACCATCTCTCTAGCATTTGAATTAAGAACGCTACAGAGTTTAAACCAGAAAAATGAATGAAATTTCATCATTTTCACATTTGCTGGCAGTTGTAGCGTGAAAACGGTAAGAGCTAGAGAAAAGTGCCTAAGCCTCAATTTGTAGGCCATGAAATACTCTACATTTTGGTATATAAAACATCTCTCTAGCATTTGAATTAAGAACGCTACAGAGTTTAAACCAGAAAAATGAATGAAATTTCATCATTTTCACATTTGCTGGCAGTTGTAGCGTGAAAACGGTAAGAGCTAGAGAAAAGTGCCTAAGCCTCAATTTGTAGCCCATAAAATACTCTACATTTTGATATATAAACCATCTCTCTAGCGTTTGAATTAAGAAAGCTACCGAGTTTAAACCAGAAAAATGAATGAAATTTCATCATTTTCACATTTGCTGGCAGTTGTAGCGTGAAAACGGTAAGAGCTAGAGAAAAGTGCCTAAGCCTCAATTTGTAGGCCATGAAATACTCTACATTTTGGTATATAAACCATCTCTCTAGCATTTGAATTAAGAACGGTACAGAGTTTAAACCAGAAAAATGAATGAAATTTCATCATTTTCACATTTGCTGGCAGTTGTAGCGTGAAAACGGTAAGAGCTAGAGAAAAGTGCCTAAGCCTCAATTTGTAGGCCATGAAATACTCTTCATTTTGATATATAAACCATCTCTCTAGCATTTGAATTAAGAACGCTACAGAGTTTAAACCAGAAAAATGAATGAAATTTCATCATTTTCACATTTGCTGGCAGTTGTAGCGTGAAAACGGTAAGAGCTAGAGAAAAGTGCCTAAGCCTCAATTTGTAGGCCATGAAATACTCTACATTTTGGTATATAAACCATCTCTCTAGCATTTGAATTAAGAACGGTACAGAGTTTAAACCAGAAAAATGAATGAAATTTCATCATTTTCACATTTGCTGGCAGTTGTAGCGTGAAAACGGTAAGAGCTAGAGAAAAGTGCCTAAGCCTCAATTTGTAGGCCATGAAATACTCTACATTTTGATATATAAACCATCTCTCTAGCATTTGAATTAAGAACGCTACAGAGTTTAAACCAGAAAAATGAATGAAATTTCATCATTTTCACATTTGCTGGCAGTTGTAGCGTGAATACGGTAAGAGCTAGAGAAAAGTGCCTAAGCCTCAATTTGTAGGCCATGAAATACTCTACATTTTGATATATAAACCATCTCTCTAGCGTTTGAATTAAGAAAGCTACCGAGTTTAAACCAGAAAAATGAATGAAATTTCATCATTTTCACATTTGCTGGCAGTTGTAGCGTGAAAACCATAAGAGCTAGAGAAAAGTGCCTAAGCCTCAATTTGTAGGCCATGAAATACTCTACATTTTGATATATAAACCATCTCTCTAGCATTTGAATTAAGAACGCTACAGAGTTTAAACCAGAAAAATGAATGAAATTTCATCATTTTCACATTTGCTGGCAGTTGTAGCGTGAAAACGGTAAGAGCTAGAGAAAAGTGCCTTAGCCTCAATTTGTAGGCCATAAAATACTCTACATTTTGATATATAAACCATCTCTCTAGCATTTGAATTAAGAACGCTACCGAGTTTAAACCAGAAAAATGAATGAAATTTCATCATTTTCACATTTGCTGGCAGTTGTAGCGTGAAAACGGTAAGAGCTAGAGAAAAGAGCCTAAGCCTCAATTTGTAGGCCATAAGATACTCTACATTTTGATATATAAACCATCGCTCTAGCATTTGAATTAAGAACGCTACCGAGTTTAAACCAGAAAAATGAATGAAATTTCATCATTTTCACATTTGCTGGCAGTTGTAGCGTGAAAACGGTAAGAGCTAGAGAAAAGTGCCTAAGCCTCAATTTGTAGGCCATGAAATACTCTACATTTTGGTATATAAACCATCTCTCTAGCATTTGAATTAAGAACGCTACAGAGTTTAAACCAGAAAAATGAATGAAATTTCATCATTTTCACATTTGCTGGCAGTTGTAGCGTGAAAACGGTAAGAGCTAGAGAAAAGTGCCTAAGCCTCAATTTGTAGCCCATAAAATACTCTACATTTTGATATATAAACCATCTCTCTATCGTTTGAATTAAGAAAGCTACCGAGTTTAAACCAGAAAAATGAATGAAATTTCATCATTTTCACATTTGCTGGCAGTTGTAGCGTGAAAACGGTAAGAGCTAGAGAAAAGTGCCTAAGCCTCAATTTGTAGGCCATGAAATACTCTACATTTTGATATATAATCCATCTCTCTAGCATTTGAATTAAGAACGCTACCGAGTTTAAACCAGAAAAAATGAATGAAATTTCATCATTTACACATTTGCTGGCAGTTGTAGCGTGAAAACGGTAAGAGCTAGAGAAAAGAGCCTAAGCCTCAATTTGTAGGCCATAAGATACTCTACATTTTGATATATAAACCATCGCTCTAGCATTTGAATTAAGAACGCTACCAAGTTTAAACCAGAAAAATGAATGAAATTTCATCATTTTCACATTTGCTGGCAGTTGTAGCGTGAAAACGGTAAGAGCTAGAGAAAAGTGCCTAAGCCTCAATTTGTAGCCCATAAAATACTCTACATTTTGTTATATATACCATCTCTCTAGCGTTTGAATTAAGAAAGCTACCGAGTTTAAACCAGAAAAATGAATGAAATTTCATCATTTTCACATTTGCTGGCAGTTGTAGCGTGAAAACGGTAAGAGCTAGAGAAAAGTGCCTAAGCCTCAATTTGTAGGCCATGAAATACTCTACATTTTGATATATAATCCATCTCTCTAGCATTTGAATTAAGAACGCTACCGAGTTTAAACCAGAAAAATGAATGAAATTTCATCATTTTCACATTTGCTGGCAGTTGTAGCGTGAAAACGGTAAGAGCTAGAGAAAAGTGCCTAAGCCTCAATTTGTAGCCCATAAAATACTCTACATTTTGATATATAAACCATCTCTCTAGCGTTTGAATTAAGAAAGCTACCGAGTTTAAACCAGAAAAATGAATGAAATTTCATCATTTTCACATTTGCTGGCAGTTGTAGCGTGAAAACGGTAAGAGCTAGAGAAAAGAGCCTAAGCCTCAATTTGTAGGCCATAAGATACTCTACATTTTGATATATAAACTATCTCTCTAGCATTAGAATTAAAAACGTTACCGAGTTTAAACCAGAAAAATGAATGAAATTTCATCATTTTCACAGTTGTAGCGTGAAAACGGTAAGAGCTAGAGAAAAGTGCCTAAGCCTCAATTGGTAAGCCATGAAATACTCTACATTTTGATATATAAACCATCACTGTAGGATTTGAATTAAAAACGCTACCGAGTTTAAACGAGAAAATTTATAAATATGTATCAATTAAAATATGAGTATTTTTGGGTTTATAAATTTAGCGTGAAAATATTAATATTAAGGAAACACGTTTGAAGAAACTAAGAAAAACAGAGAAAATAATAGATAAGAATGATTATTAAATTAACAGTAAATTAACTCACATAATATTTTCAGTATTTAATTTGGTTTTAAAGTGTTGACCGGCTGTAACCATTTAAAAGGGCCGACCTCCTTAAAGCACGTTTCTGAAGTAATCTAATTACCAGAACGCAATACCTATAATTTCATTGCAGTGGAAAATACCATTTCGTTATATCGTGTTGAAAATTAGTCATCTGCAAAATACTGAAACCATTACAAGAAAACACTATACATGCAACTGCCACAATTCCAACACTTTCAAATTGAAGAAATAATAAGTTGGGGCTAATTCCTATACATGCAGTTAAAACTGTGTTATTGTGACTAATTATAAAGATTAAAAAACACCATCAAATCGTATGTATATTTATATAATTATATATAGAGTGCATTTTACAAATGTAATACATACAGTGTTTTTCATTCACCTACTAAAGTATAACAATGTATCGAAAAAATAAATAAAAAATTTAATTTTCCAAATACATATTTCATATTTAGGGGAACAAGCCTAAAAATATGTATAATAAAATAGTAAGCGAAGTAGTTTAAATAAATAAATTAAAATCAGACTTTGTAAAAAACGTCAATGGAGATAGACAGTAGTAGTAGTTGGATTGCTATACACTATAAAGGGAGGGTTGTTACAACAATTTCGTTTTAGATTTAGATGAAAATATAGCACAAGTTCAATCTAAAAACACTTTTCTTCTCATTCATATTCAAATATCATTACATGGGGTTTCGCTTATTGTTCTCAAACATTTAATTTACAACATATTAAAAAATAACCCCACGCAGCTATAGATTTCGATATTAAAAAATATATATTGAAGTATAGTTGAAATTACCATACCGTTTTATTTGTTTAGGTGTGAATATATTTAATATCTTTTCAACCGTTTTCGAACGCAAATAAATAAACAAGATCGAAACTGATGCGAATTAAAAGCCTTTGTTTGTGTAAAATGATATACAATATAAAAAAATAATATTGTAAAAGTACTATAATGTAGCAGCATAATTTAAATCTATAATAATATAATTAATTTTAATGTACAAATTTGATGAGTGAAATTCACCAATTTTTAAGATCTGCTTGTCTTTATCACTATGGTCAATAATTAAAAATTACATTGATTACAATGTTAGAACTACATGTCTACACACGTCGAACCATCCTGGTGTTTCTACTATAATTTCCTCAATGTATCAATCAGAACTGTACAAATATAAAATTACGTATTCATTTACACACGTTGAATTGGATATTAATATTTTTTACATTGGGAAATTATGAGGGTGGTGGAAAATTTGCACAATAATATTTGTTTAAACTTATACTAAAACTAATTTACAACAAAAAAATGGCAGTTGCTCTTAAGAATTAATAAATATCAAAATGGCAAGGATTTTGTTTAGTTTTAGGATCAATTTTTTTTGTTCCTGAGTTTTTAATAATTATAGTACAAAACAACCTGAGATTAAAATTAATTAGAATTAGAAGATAGGATTGTGTAAAAAGAAAATTACATCCAAATAATTTTATCTATTTAGGAAACGTTCTAATTAATACAGTATTATGTACAGAGTAAAATGATATGCACGATAATTTACATGATTACGCAAACAAACGCCATCAATATATTGGTTGGAGTAATTAGTGAGTCAGCAATGAGGAATATGTAAATGCAAATGCGAGATTCGACTCGACTCTATAATTATAATATAATTCGTTGTTACAGTTAAATAATTCCTTTTTGTTCATTTCAAACTATCGATAAAATAATCAGTCGTATAAATATATATATAGAGAGACAGAGAGCAAATGTGAGAATAAATAACACAGCAGTATTTTATAATTAAGTACATTAGAGTTACACAATTAATTTTTTTTTCGTCGCAAAAATTATGTATGCAAATTTTAAACCATACTTGTAAAAACACCAGTCCTACTCTATTTATTTTTAATTATACTTCATATATAATAATATAACACAATAAAAACTAATGTCAGTCTTTCACAGTTATACAAATATTTTTATCCAACACAAGCGTTCTTGTGTTCACTTTTAATAAATATAGTTTGTGAGTGGGGGTTCTTATATTTCGACGAGGGGGGAGTTAGGGACGAATAAAATATAACATATACACGTTCAATAGATTGGTCCTATACGCACCAGGGCACATTTTTAAGTCGATAAAGTAAACGATAAGGATTTCTGTACACCACATATAACCACGGAACCAAGGGATGAATATATAACGTTGTGTTTTCATCGTAGTGCCAGGACCAGCGGCATAATTGCACCTAACAGCACTAAATTTAATTTTAAATTACTACCACCTAGTGTAAGTTCTTCACTTTTAACAACTTCGTTGGGGTGTTTGTCGTACGTTTTCGATTTTTTGGTGGTCGATGGTGGCTGTGTGGTCGTCGTCGTCACTGTGCTCAACGTTGTGGTTCGTTGGGGTGTCACCGATGACCACATCGGCCGTGAAACGCTTGTAGGCGCTCGAGTTGTCGCGTCCGCAGGGGGCGCCCAAACTTTAAAGACAATTTTCATATTGTGGGTCGTACAGCGGCCACCTATTCTTCGATGCAGATCATCCCCCGTCGAGGTTGATATAAAGTAGTAGTCGTGCCCGGGCAAAAACTCTAAACCGCCCGGTTGCGGGGTGAAAGGCCGAAACGTTATCGTAAAATACATTAATTTATATGGCTTATCACAAACGGCGATGATTCGCGGATTCGGATTCGTTATCCTGCACGTCTCGAATTCGTCCTTCGACACGTTGTATATTATATACTTCTCCATCTCTTCGTCTTTAGTGCCTGGTGTGTAGACCGGACAAATCAGATTCACTTGATCGAACTCGAACTTCATATTGTTCCTATTCACGTCGATCACGTTGTCGGTGTTGTCGATGCGGAATATGGGGTTGGATGAGTTCCAGTGTATCGTATAGTACTTTGCGCTGCCCTGCATCGTCGCCAGGCAGTCCAGGCACATCGAAAGAAGCACCAGGGCCCCAAGCGCCAGCCCACTCTGTTGCCAACTCATTGCTCTTTCGGGTATGGATGGACGACTCATCATTACATCTCCTCCACGCTCGGACAACCAAAATACACCTAAAACAAAATAATAGCGATGATTAGTACACTTGTTGCGGCGTCGTAACGTGTGTGTGGTGGCTGCTTTATAAATTTATTCAAATCATTGAATGTCTATAGGAAGTGGAGATAATTGGGTAATTTGCGAAATGTAGATTACGGCCCGATTATGAACTGCAGATGGTTCTATTGACGTTGCATTGATTAAACAGGTTGATATTCCGAAGCAACAAAAATTATAATAATGACGTGTAATTATTTGATGGATATAAATTATGATATAGGTAATTTTATTTATTGATCGTTTATGTTAAAATTTAAAATACATTCTGATGAAGAAGTAATTATTTTAAAACAAGATGCATGATGTTAATCCTACTATGTACAACGATATGAAAATATATATAGATACCTTCGTATTTTTGTTATTATGATAATGATACGATAGTGATTAAATTCGATTTCGTTGTGCTTACTCGCCTGTGTTAAGCGTGATTTATATTGTACTAGATTCACCAAGAACCAGGTACTATTGTTTGAATGATTATAGAAGTTTCAGTTATAACCGTCTTGAATAAAAATTGATGAAGTTTCTTGGCGAATACAATGTAATTCACGCTTTAGAATGAAACTAAACACTATTATAGCGTGATTTATATTGTACTAGATTCACCAAGAACAAGGTACTATTGTTTGAATGATTATAGAAGTTTCAGTTATAACAGTCTTAAATTAAATATAATGAAGTTTCTTGACGAATACAATGTAATTCACGCTTTAGAATGAAACGAAACTCTATTATAGTATTCATACTATGAACGTAGATGTGAATAGGTCTATATAAAAAACATTACAATAAATAATATCGCTAGAGGAACACTTAAGCATGACACCTCTGTAGAAGATAGATGTCATTCTTTTTCTACATTCTGTAACTATGGATTATGGTTATCAAAACAACTTTCAAAGCAAAGAAAATTTACAAGATATGATAAACTAAAATGTATATTAAAATCAGTAGTGAATTAAATTCAGACGGTTACCAACATTCACAGTAGATAAAAAAAGTCTGTAAAAATTCATTATATAACAACATACCATCCTCATCATTAATTAGATCGTACATAATCTAATAAATTCACGATTCATTCCCGGACGTATTAAATATTACACGCATGCATACAACAATTGCCTGCCACCGTTCTCAATAAACCAACATACACATACATTAACTCCTTCACAGTCCTTTCAAGCAGAGCCGTTTAAACAAACAAAAGATATTAATCATGTTTAACCACAATGACAAGACGTGGGCATAAAAAAGTTACATCGACGTATGTGCATACGTATTAGTTTATTTATACCGAGTCATGATCGCTAAGGAGCTTATGCATGTCCTACACGATGCTAAATAATTCAGCTTGCGCTTACAGGATTATCCTGGTTTTAGCGGGAAAACGTCAAATCAATTAATCAAGATAATAAGAACGAACATTAAATTGGTAATCTTCTAATAATCGTAACAGAATTATTATGAGGTAATAATAGAAAGTATTCGTAGCTGACAAGAACGTTTTCATTCGGGAAATAAAGCCCTAGTTTCCTCGGAAGCAACACTTTTGACGCCGTTTTTATGTAACAAAAATAAATAATAACACCCAATAGATAGTTGTAAAATTATTTTTGTTACATAAAAACGACGCCAATTCGTGTGGAAGTGTTGCTTCCGAGGAAACTAGGGCTTTAGTTCCTTGATGAAAACATTCTTACACCCAATAGATAGTTACTTTTTATCTACAATTTTATTAAATAGTATTAACGTACGAAACAAACATAATTCCAATACAAATACAAGTTGATAACATACAAACTGTTGATATTTCTGTTACCATTTCTGATTAAAGTAGTAGTGCGTTCCGACCTAAATCTTGTACAAATTTACCTTTCTTCTACACGTATCGCGCTTTATTGCTTGCCACTGTTTGGCGGCTTCCCCCGAATCATAAACAAATAAATTTGGTAGCGCCGTCTCGCATTACTATCAATATTTACACCGCGCACATTACAAAATGAAACACAAACACTATTAACACACGCCCAAAATGCCGCTTCTTCCACAACCAGAAGGCTAAACCAAACTGAATATTTTGTCGTAATCCCTTTTTAGAGTTTTTTTTATTTTTTTATTGTCGGATTTGATTTTTCTGTGAAATTACCTGCGCGCCGCCTCAACCCCTTGCTCGCTGACGTTAATGTCTGCATTATTATTATCATGGGATAGTCCCATCCCATAAACCCTTAAAAACTATAAAATTGGAATAAATAAAAGCTGAAATAAACTATAAAATAAATTTTGGACGGATATTTTCTAATACACGTATTACGACGTTTATACATACGTAACGTGTAAAGTAAAAAATAAAAGTGTAAACAAGTAATTATTTACATAATGTAACACCACAATCTATATATCTTTATATATAAAACCAAATCAATGTTTTGTGTGTGTGCTGTTATTGTAAAAGTGGGAATAGTAGGTACGAACTCGCGTCTTCCTATTTTTAAACTCTATAATCTAATTCGTGTTTTAATTATTTTGAATTTATTGTAAGCTATATATCAATCAATCAATGCCAGTTCAATATCTCAAACGACTTGCAACTTGCACTTGCACTACATTGTTTCCCGCAATTGCGAATTAAGCCAAAAATTCATTGAATCAAATGAATTCCGCAATTTTCTATAAGGCATATATTTTTTTTAAACTTTTTGATTGAGATTTATATTGGGGAATCAATTTAAGAATTTTATTATCCTATAAAAAAACTATATATAAAAAGGCTACTACTAATTCTACTCTTTCTATTGGTACAAAGGGCTTGTAAACTTGTAAACTTGTCCTGACATAAGCCCTTTTGCCCAAACACCAGTGATAGTTGGGGCAAAAAGCCTTAAGTCAGGAAATGTCAAGTTTACAAGCCGTTTGTACCAATGGAAAGAGCAGATTTTTTTGGTTAAATTTATGTCTTTAACCAAAAAAATCTGCTTTGTTTTAAGAAAATTATGACTTAAGCGCTTTTGTCCAAACATCAGTGATATGTAACTAAGCCCGCTTACTATTTCAAATGACTTGAAAAATAAAATTTCCTGACGTAAGTCCTTTTGCCCAAACACCAGTGACAGTTTTGGGCAAATGGCGTAAGTCAGGAAATATAAAGTTTACAAGCCGTACCAATGGAAAAAGCAGAATGTTTTGGTTAAAAAGAAAGACATAAGAACCTTATTTTTGACTTAAGCCCTTTTGCCCAAACACCAGTGATATGTAACTATGCCCGCTTACTATTTGAAATGACTTGATAAATAAAATTTCCTGATTTAACTCCTTTTGCCCAAACACCAGTGATAGTTTGGAAAAAAAGGCTTAAGTCAGGAAATGTAAAGTTTACAACAAGCCGTTTGTACCAATGGAAAGAGCAAATTTTTTGGTTAAAAACCTTATTTTAAAAAAATGATGACAAGCCTTTTAGCAGGTTTCACAATGGGCCCATTTTGAGGCCTAAGTGTCTGTAGCTACGCTACCCTCCAGCCAACTATCCAGCCTTTTAGCCCAATCACAAGTGATATGTAACTATGCCCGCTTATTATTTCCAATGACTTGAAAAATAAAATATGAATTAAATTATTTAGTTCTTCATATTTATTTTGTCATAATAAAGAATATAATGGAAAATACCCCTACAAAATGAATTCCTTATTTTTTATTTTATTTTAGCATAAACCCACCGTAAATTCTAAGCGATTTGAAATGTAAATAATTCCGCCGCCTTTAATGTGTAAAGCGGGCGATAGTCCCAATATCGATCTTATTGTGTAAGAGCCGGCGGCGCGGCGTTTATGAAATTAATGTCGGAATAAATTGGGCCAATTTTTAATTCCATTTCTCTAAAGCGTTTTATCGAATTTGTAAGGAAAGGCGATTTTTAATGGCGTTAAAAATGTAAGAGCGTGTTAGCGCAGTCATAATAATAATAAGGGGGGTTAGCGCGCGCTCCCCCGTATCTTGTTACGATTTTATTTAAGTTGAGTGCTTGGTATTCGTTTTCTAGGGCTCCGAATCCATTAATTAGCTTTAATTTGGAATATAGCTAGGGATTAAAATTCAACCTTTTATAAATTAAATAGGAAGATTTACTTATATTGGAAAATTAAGGCAGTTTATATTTCAATAAATTCTTGATACTGACAATATTTGAAGTTTTTGGGATTTTGCAGCTTTTACATGCCATAAAAAAATTAAATAATAAATATAAATTTTAAAATTTCAAAAATTTCAATTTAAAATTATTATTATTTTTATAAAAACGTGTTATTAATTAGCATGTATTTCAAAAATTACGCCAGTACAAAAAAACGTCAGGTATTTTTGGAATCAGCACATATATAAAACATCAAATAAACAAAAAACAAATATCCATAAATCATCACCATCATAAACCTACTATTTGCCACTCTATCAATTTATTAAATGCTTATATAATCATAGAAAGTTTGCATTTTTTCCTACGTAATTACCAACTCAAACATAAACGCATAAAATCTAATTGCTTGAATTAAATAGCGACAAAAATAATAATAATGAAAAATTGCATTCATCCTACATATTTATACTTCAATCGTAAATCGAATTGGTTGAATTAAAACGCAAATTTGCTTAATATAATGAATACCCATATACAATTGAGCTCTGTAATTTTAAAGAATCATCCTCTTGACCGAGCACACCGTAAACTGTCGATGTTTCTTTAAAGACAATCGAATCGAAAAAGGAAAATGGGGAAACGTTTTGATAAATCGAGCATAACCGGAAGATGCGAGATATAACGCTTGATTAATTCTTAATCGATATGTAGGTCACTCACTATGGCATCATAATACATTTGGCACCCCATCGAACGGTTCATATCTGCAGCTCGATTATAAGATTGCTGAATTGTGTCCGCGTGAAGTTTGAATGGGACCGTTTTAGAATGTTTAGAATCGTATTCGTTCAATTTACAGCTTCGTCGTAATTCGCCATTGTGTTTTCCGGATAATATGTTTTATACTGAAGTTATATAATTAGTTGTTTAGTATACTAAAGTAACATGAGTTATCTGCACATCTTTTAATAGCAAAACTGTTTTATGAATTGCAAATTATATGATTTTAATTAAATGAGAGGCAGACGGTGGAAAGACCTTCGGGGCCTGAGGGTTCTATAGAGATGGAATGGGTACAAACGTTTTGAGTAAAATCTTTAAGAATTAAATTGATTATACTACATAAAATTAAATTGGCGTTTTGGTGCCAGAAGAGTAAGAACTGATTTTGGTCATACTATTGTTCATTATTATTAAACAAATAGTGGGAGTCTAAAACAATCTTTATTAGACATATTCTGATTGATTTAGAGGGAAAATGGTAAGAATTAGAGAAAACCGTCGAAGCCTTTTTTTGTAAGCCCTTAAATACTCTACATTTTGATATATAAACCATCGTTTTAGCATTAAAAATAAAAACGATACAGAGTTTGGGGACGAGAAAATCGTTTTTATATTTTTTAATTTTAACATTTTCGTACTGATATAGCTGGAAAACGGTAAAGCTAGAGAAAAGCATCGCATGCTTAATTTGTAGGCTCAGAAATACTCTAAATTTTAACAATCTTGGCTTTCGCATTTTAAATAAAAACGCTACATAATTTGATGATGAGAAAATCGGGAAACTTCTTAATTGTCACATTTTCTCACTGTTTTATGGAGAAAATGGTAAGCGCAACAGAAAAGCTTATATGTTTCAATTTGTAGACCCAGAAATACTCTACATTTGAACAAATAACCATCCTTCTAGCATTTTAAATAAAAACGCTACAGAGTTTGAAGACGAGAGAAGTTGTACATGTTCTCACTGATTTTTAGCAGGAACACGGTATGTGCTAGAGGAAATTTTAATAATAAGTCTAATTAGTAGTACAGAAATACTGTGAAATTTGCTATTTAATAATTTTAAATAAAGCCGCTACATAATTTGAAAAGTAAAAAAATATTTAATTATTAATTAACTTTGAAAGTGGGTTTCTGTTTAATATAATAATTCAAGCTATAAACTCACGCCAGGTAATATAGACAATAAACCCAATTCCTAATACAATTGTGCAAGCTGTAAACTAAACCAAGCTTGAAGGAAGGTTCACGGCGCGTCTGCAAAATCGTGTCAACAATTGCGGTAACCGCTTGTAAACAGTTCTCCAACATCATTCCATTATGTAATTTAACAAATTGCGTTATTGAAGCGCTTTTTAATGCAGTTGGGGAAAAGTTACGGGCAGTTTCTGCACAAGAGCTAATCATGTTCAAATATAAACGGGCATGGCTGGATGAAATTCAATATTAAAAAAATTCAAATAAAATAATCGAATGAATTTAACTTGTTATTTATATACTAGATGAATGAATGAATGTCCGTCATCCGACCGGGGATGACAAAAAAGACAATTAATCAATTAAATTGATTGAATCATAAAAAAAAGTGTAATGCAAACTTGAAAAATGTGAATGAGTATATAATTGAATCAGAAATGGGCAATTCTCTATGTTCGCATAGTTTTGTTAATGGAATAAACAGGAGCAGCTAGCTTTTTCACATTCATTGTAAGTTTATTACCCTGATGAAATATCCTTTCCCCCAGAAAATAATGATAATATAAATTTCAAGTTTAATAACTATTTCTTTGAAAATAATGAAGATATATCATTAGGGTGTTTGTAATTTAGATCTTCATACATTTCTGGACAAGAATAACACACAAAAAATCTAAAATTACATCATGATGAATCCTATTTTTAGCAGGAATGTGTGATAATACAAACGTCAACTTTTCCAAGCCATTGAAGATATATACATATGCCATTGAAGATAATGAAGATATCTCATTTGAGTTTTTAAAATCGAGTTCCTATCTTTGGACCAATGTACCAAAAAAAAATCCTAAATTTACATAATGAGATACCGTTTTCCTTAACAGAAAAGACTGATAACTTAAATTTGAAATTTAATAAGCCATATCTTTCAAGACAATGAAGATATATCACTAAGGTCTTTAGAGTTTTTAAAATTGAGTTATTAATACATTTCTTAACTAGTGCAATAAATAAAAGCTGCGAATTACATAATGTGGAATAGTTGTCATTAGCAGAACAGTGATATACAAATTTCAAATTAAACAAGCCATATCTTTGAAGATAATAAAGATATCTCATTGGGGTCTTTATAATTAATTTTATCATACATTTTTAGGCATGAAAAAAAACAAAAAATCTTAAAATTGCATCATGATGAATAGGTATTTTTGCAGGAATGTGTGTAATACAAATTTAATCTTTTACAAGCCATATCTTTGAAGACAATGAAGATATCTCATTGGAGTCTTTATAATTGTGTTTTTCATACATTTATAGACAGGAATAACATACAAAATCTTAAAGTTGCATCATGATGAAGAAATATTTTATGCAGGTATGTGTGATAATACAAATTTCAACTTTTACAAGCCATAACTTTGAAGACAATGAAGATATATCACTAAGGTCTTTAGAGTTTTTAAAACTGAGTTCTTTATACATTTCCTGACTAGTGCAATAAATAAAAACTGCGAATTACATAATGTGGAATAGTTTTCATTAGCAGAAAACAGTGATAATACAAATTTCAAATTAATCAAGCCATATCTTTGAAGATAATAAAGATATCTCATTGGGGTCTTTATAATTAAGTTTATCATACATTTTTAGGCAAGAAAAAAACAAAAAATCTTAAAATTGCATCATGATGAATAGATATTTTTGCAGGAATGTGTGATAATACAAATTTTAACTTTTACAAGCCATATCTTTGAAGACAATGAAGATATCTCATTGGAGTCTTTATAATTATGTTTTTCATACATTTATAGACAAGAAAAAAACAAAAAATCTTAAAATTGCATCATGATGAATAGATATTTTTGCAGGAATGTGTGATAATACAAATTTCAACTTTTACAAGCCATATCTTTGAAGACAAAAATAATATCTCATTGGAGTCTTTATAATTGTGTTTTTCATACATTTATAGACAAGAATAACATATAAAATCTTAAAGTTGCATCATGATGAATAGGTATTTTTGCAGGAATGTGTGATAATACAAATTTAAAGTTATACAAGCCATATCTTTGAAGACAATGAAGATATCTCATTGGAGTTTTTATAATTGTGTTTTTCATATATATATATATATATATATATATATATATATATATATATATATACATATATTTTTTTTAATTTATTTATTTATTGCAATCGTTATTCAATAAATTATTATTATTATGCATATGCAATCCTCCTTATGACTCATTTGATTATATTATTGGTAGGACAATAAACGACAATGACGAACATTCGCTTTGTGAAACTCCCCCCAGCGTCCGTTAGGTACAATTACCAAATTGTATTTTTACTAGTGCGCTCTCGTAAATTAATCCTTCCCCAACTTGCAAATTTCAGCTTTTAAAAAAACCGGCTCTTCCCTAGTTGTACACATTTTTAAATGCAACTAATATAATTGTGTTGCCGTGAAGGCCACCTTTTTTTATTCTCCCATTCATCAATTGCACACCGTTCAGGGAATAATAATAGCAGGTAGGAGAGGGCAGTTGCACGTTTTCCACGGCCACGCAGCGGATCCCATAGAAAAGTGGCCACCTTTACTTTCCGTTCGAGAATGCTCTTTTATAATTAGAAAAGAAGTAATCTGGTAATGCGATAGATATCCTGCGGTTTCCTTCTATTCCTCCTCCCCTAGGGGCCATTGAGAGGGCATAATGGATAGAGAAACTTTTCGAGGGCCGTGCCACAAAAGTGTGTATTTACACGGGGTAAACATTTACACAAATGTATTCGCACAGTTTTGGAATTATATCTGGCCATTTAAAATTTTAAGTTTACTTAATTTGTTAGCTGTAAATTATCAATTAGTTAGGACGATCTATATAATTAATTTCAAAATATTTGTATTTATATTGTAAATCAATAATAAATAATATAATTTATAACATTTTTGGAAAATTATGTTGCTATTTAAAAATTTTAGTTTACTTTTTTTGTTAGCTGTAAATTATGAATTAGTTAGGACGATCTATAGAATTAATTTCAAAATATTTGTATTAAATTGTAAATCAATAATAAATAATATAATTTCAAACATTTTTGGAATTGTAAATCAATAATTAATAATATAATTTAATACATTTTGGGAATTATATGTCGCTATTTAATTTTTTAGTCTACTAATTTTGTTAACTGTAAATTATCAATTAGTTAGGACGATCTATACAATTAATTTCAATATATTTTTATTTATATTGTAAATCAATAATTAATAATAAGATTTAACACAGTTTTGGAATTATATGTCCCTATTTAAAATTTTTAGTTTGCTAATTTTGTTAGCTGTAAATTATCAATTAGTTAGAACATAGTTTTATATAATTAATATCAAAATATTTTTATTTATATTGTAAATCAATAATAAATAATATAATTTAATACATTTTTGGAATTATATGTCGCTATTTAAAATTTTTAGTTTACTTTTTTGTTAGCTGTAAATTATCAATTAGTTAGGACGATCTATATAATTAATTTCAAAATATTTGTATTTATATTCTAAATCAATAATAAATAATATAATTGAACACATTTTTGAAATTATATGTCGCTATTTAAATTTTTTAGTTTACTTGTTTTGTTAGCTGTAAATTATCAATTAGTTAGGACGATCGATATAATTAATTTCAAAATATTTTTATTTATATTGTAAATCAATAATAAATAATAAAATTTCACACATCTTTGGAATTATATGTCGCTATTTAAAAAAATTTAGTTTACTTATTTTGTTAGCTGTAAATTATCTATTAGTTAGGACGATGTATATAATTAATTTCAAAATATTTTTATTTATATTGTAAATCAATAATTAATAATATAATTTCACACATCTTTGGAATTATATGTCGCTATTTAAAAAAAATTAGTTTACTTATTTTGTTAGCTGTAAATTATCTATTAGTTAGGACGATGTATATAATTAATTTCAAAATATGTTTATTTATATTGTAAATCAATAATTAATAATATAATTTAACACATTTTTGGAATTATATGTCGCTATTTAAAATTTTTAGTTTACTTTTTTTCTTAGATGTAAATTATCAATTAGTTAGGACGATCTATATAATTAATTTCAAAATATTTGTATTTATATTGTAAATCAATAATTAATAATATATCATATAATTTAACATTGATACAATACATTTAATATTGAAAACAAAATATTTATATTAAGCCAATCAATTTTATAATTAAAATTATTATCAATAAAAAATGTATTACATCAACATTTCTTTTTTTTGTAAGCCCTTGTTTGCATTTTGTATTTATCGCATAGCAATTATAGATTTATAATTGGTAACATAAGCTGCTATTGATATTTTTATGGCAGTGCACAGCAAAAATCTCATTACGGGAGGAAGAATGAGACAAAAAGGGCGAATGCAAGATTTGTATATTTGATTTAAATCAAATCAGGGGGACGTTTCAATAACACGGGAAATATAATACAATAGAAGCAGAGTACAAAATGAAATCCGTTCATTCGATTTGGAGTCAGTTATTAATTCTTTAGAAAGGTATGTTTGCCAGTGTCAAATGGGTACATTAAAAGTCATGCAGGCGTGTTGAAATATTATACATTGGACGGTTTTTAAATTAACTCTTGTATTAAATTCAATCGCTACAAATCGAGCTAGAAGGGGTTTTGTTGTTATTATAACAGAATACTTATATTTATCAAATTAATTTAATTAAATATAAAGTTATTACTATTCTTATATATTGAACGAATAAAGTTATTACTATTCTTATATATTGAACGAATAAAGTTATTACTATTCTTATATATTGAACAAATAAAGTTATTACTATTCTTATATATTGAACGAATAAAGTTATTACTATTCTTATATATTGAACGAATAAAGTTATTATTATTATTATATATTGAACGAATATAGTAATTATTATTCTTATATATGGTCCATTATAAGCCAAAACAATGATTATGCAAATATTTTAAATTCGTATCGATCCAGCCCTTATAACTTTGACAATAATGTCTACGCATTTTACATAATCTCAAAACAATTATCTTTATTACAAATAATAATAAACATTCATTCCTAATACCGCAGGAAAGTTTGATAATATTAACCATTCCATTTTATCGGAGGGTAAACTTACCTTATAATATTACGATGTCATATTAGTACCGTCTAAATCCAGGACGACTTATGTAAGGGAAAACCTCAATTAGGCGGCAGTCCCCTGGATACACAACTCCCCCAGTGTATGTTAATAAATTGCTTCATATGATTGAACGTCCTGGAACAAAGAAATTAGATTTGATATAGAAATACCTCGCATACTGAACAACATTGTAATAAATCAACGTCTTTATTAAATACAACAGATATTCCTCTGTGAATTAAAACAACACTCACTGTGAATAGTATGTTTGTATGTAGAAGAGATGTTAGAATTGCACAGAGATTGTCAATGGAGAATGGGAAATGAAACAAAATATGGTAACACTAATTCTATATTTTTAGTTTTATATATATATATATATATATATATAAATATATATATATATAAATATATATATATATATATATATATATATATATTAAATAATAAAAATATAAGGTTTTGTGACACAGCAATTAGAAAGTTCATTCAATTAAACAAATTTAATAATTTATCGAATTGCTAGTAATATAATTAAAATATACCAGTAAAACAAAATAGCGATAAGCAGTGTCCTTTGTAAGTCAATATAAAAATATAAGATAATAATTATTTCAAAATATGTGAGCAGCAACTCAACGAAGAGCTACATTTGGCTGTCGGGGCTGTATTTGCCCACCTTTCATGTATTACAATCACTATTCTCTTCCATCTGAGCAAATCATACAATTTATTTTTTGTACTCATTACACAAGTCATTTCCCGCTTTGATTTGGGTGCGGGAAATGCTACTTCAAGCACTAGTGCGGAAAATACTACTTCCCGCACTAGTGCGGGAAGTAGCCAGTGTTGTCAACTTAAAATTTGATACCAATGTAAATGTGTATTTATAAATATCAGAATGCATGCAAGCACAACGTACACCTCTTATATTATACTAATAGCATTAAAAATTAACGATATGGTACTGAATAAATAAAATTTTGAAGAAAATATAGACTTTGAATTGGTAGTGTGACAACCTATTTGTCACAACAACTTTAAATAACTTTAAATAAATATTTAGTATTTATTCGTACAAAAAATAAGATACATTATTCGTGCGATAAGGCCGTTTCGCACTTAATACAAACTTATTCGCTCATTCGAGAAACTTGCCTACCTGCACTAATAATGTAAATTACTAATATAGAACGTCTTTAATTTCATAAATACGCATTTATCAAACCATTTACACATCCCATTCAATTCAAAATTTCCCCGTATTTTACTAAATTAGTTTTAAATTACTCTCCAACCATTTCAATTTCTATTTTTTTTTTTTTTGTATGTTGCAAGTATCGTCTTACATTTGCTAAATAAGACGGCCCCATCTGCCCGGGTGCTTCGCAAATTGTTCTGGGCACCTTAAGACAACAGTTGGTCCGCCAACAGCCGACATATTTTTGCAAGAAGCTCGGAAATTTGATCGGCGCGCCGATTCCGATACACACCCTCCTCCAAACAACCCGTTTGGATAGTGGCAGGCGAAAAAGGTTACATCGGAGCTGAAAAGACGAAAATGCACCCGCGGGACTTGACACCCTTGTAATCAAGACGTTTGCCCGGCTATCGTTTTACTCATATAGTGCTAAAAGGAAATTAAACGCTAATTGTGCCTTCATGCGTGTTCAAATAGTCGTTAGGAAGAGTCAATAGATTTAATGTAGTTTCTGTAGCAGAATGCCCGTATGGTTTAATAAAATTATTTGGAGGCGGTTTACTCGCAATTAGAATAGTTATAATCCTTTAGAAAAGCAGAAACCAGTAACAACAGACAGCCTGGTGGTCGGAGGACATACGAGAGAAAACAAAAAAGCATGGCAAAGATACCTAAATGACAAAAATAGCGATAACTACAAAAAAATACAGAGACAAGAGAAAAATAGTAAACGACAAGGTTAGTATAGCAAAAACCAGGGAATGGGAGAAGTTCGGGGAGACAATGGGAAAAAAACTCAAGGGAAAACCAAAAGCTACTTTATAAAACCCTAAAAGATTGCAGATTTCAGTGTTTAAAGTGAAATCACTCGAGTTCTGATTGTGTTAACATGTAATTGAATGTTTATTTTGTCTGTTTGGAATTAAAGATATATAATTATTATTGTAACTGTTTTCCATAATAAATTCTTGCACTTTAATTGAACTTTATTTTATTAACAGCAATTTATACATTTTTCAAAGTAATTTCAGTGTTTAAAGTGAAATAACTCCAGTGTTTTGATTGTGTTAACATGTAATTGAATGTTATTTTGTCTGTTGGAAAATAAATATTATTATAAGTGTTAAATATTATAAATACTGTTTTCCACAATAAATTCTTGCTTATAATAAGCCGTTTCAATATTGCGAACTGACGGCTTATTCATCTCTCCGTCCTTCAAATCTTAAAGATATGCACATCGCACAACTCCAGTTATCCAAAAAGCATGGCATGCATAAAGCAGTATAATAAAATTCACAAATATAAGATTGCCCGCGTTAAACACATCTGAAAGACATCCGCGGGGGTCAACAGCCTTTAAAGCCGGTGTGAAGCAATAAATTTCATTTAATAAATCATAATATTTATTGGGGAATAAATAATATTTTTAAAGACCGTTCGCATACACAAACAGTTACCAATATCAACAATTCAGCGGGCTAATTTATTTGATTCAACGCATACTCAGTTGGTGATTTAATAATTAAAGTTTTAATTAATTTTGTAATTCAGAGGCTATTTTATTGTAGTGATCGTATTGGTTGCCTAACAACGATAAGAAAACTGTCTGTAATCAGCAAAATAACAGAAAAAGTAATGCATACTAGATTATATGAATATGCTTCAAAATTTATTAACCCGAACCAGTACGCATTCCAACAAAAAACGAGCTCAATAGCGGCAGTCACAGACCTTATAAAACATATAGATGAAAGAAAGCAATCAGGAAAATATGTAGTGACAATTTTTATAGACACAAAAAGGCATTTGATACCATATCAACAATAGTTCTACTAGACAATCTAAAAGAAATTGGAATATCAGGCACATTTTATAACTTAATAAAATCATACCAAAGTAGAAGAAAACAAACTACAAAGATAAATG
This sequence comes from Lordithon lunulatus, assembly GCA_963942505.1. Lineage (NCBI taxonomy): Eukaryota > Metazoa > Arthropoda > Insecta > Coleoptera > Staphylinidae > Lordithon > Lordithon lunulatus. Next base: position 52,874,204 of record OZ012668.1, on the reverse strand, counting down.
AAACCTACAGTGAAATATTAACACCAAAATACGGAATTTCACAGGGAGGGACATTACCACCTTTGTTTTTATATGTTTAGCTGATATGTTAACATTGTATCTGAGCAAAAATAAAAATACTAATAAAAACACTCGGCGACTTAAGGTCGTTTTAGACAAGACAATTTCTTGACTCAAAAGTTAGTCAAGATGATGCGACACAATCTAAATTGTTTCATATCATATAGCAAATTATTTGAAATATTGAATTGGATGGTAGATCAAATGGAAAAATAGAATACGTTCTATTTGTCAAGGAAAAATTGTATGGGAGGAGGATATATGAATTCATTACTTGAACAACTTTTGAGATAAGAAATTGTCTTGTCTAAAACGACCTTAAGTCGCCGAGTGTTTTTATTAGTATTTTTAGTTTTGCTCAGATACAATGTTGACCTTTAGTTAGGTGCTAATGTAAATTTTTGTAAGGTTCAATTTAAATATTAATAAATTTATGTAATTTATTGTGAATATAGTTTTTCTAGTAAATACGTGTATATATTCAATTTATAGAGGATAATTCTGAAGTGTATAATTTTTTTTAAACTATAAAGTTCATAATATAAATACCACTAGGTCTCTAGTCGATGAAACGTCTAAATCCTCTCACACGTACCATCGTTAAACGTGCACCTAGCAATTAGCAGCGAGTAAACGGCATATCATTGCGTAATTTAATTTAATATGTTATTTCAAACCTCCTCACAAAAGAGCATTTGTAGCTATTTACAATAATATACTAATTGGATGCATAAGATTAGACTTAATGAACCACTTAGTGATGCGACGCCGTTGCTAGGGCGCTAGGGGCACCTGTCTTCGTCCCCCCCGAAAACCAACAATATCTGTTTGTGGTAATAAACACCCGTGCAATTAAAATAAAATCCCCCGGATCGCACGACCTGTTTTATTAAGATTGTTTCGATTTTTAATATCATACCTGCGCGATTCCACGCATATTTGTGTAAGGACTTAAAATCCAATTAACACATCGAATATCGTTGATCATTAAATCCCCGCAGCTGTGTAATCTTTTCCTGGCCAGAGGTGTGTGACGGACGTACGTAATCGAACCGTTAAAATCAATCAGCGAGATATAATAAAACTAATGAACAATATTACTGGATGCTGTGGTTAATGATGGTCGCGGATAAATATGTGAACGGGGTTAATTGAGTAGAAAGCTTTGTGAAATTTGTTACTTTGATATATGTTCTTTTTAATGCGAGAATTATTGTGAATATACGATCCGCGAGAGTATAATTAAATAATGGTGACAAATAAGTGTATGTTTATGGGGCTTAGTAAAAAGACACAATTTAACTACTTTTCAGTTTATCAGTCAAAAACAGCAGAACAGAAATAACAAGAGAAACGAAAATAAAAATATGCAATGATATATGATATTTTTTTATTGTTAAATTGACCGGAAAAAGACGTCTATCATATGAGCCTGTGAGAATGAAAGTGGTGCAAGTAACATTTGAATTGTTTTGAAAATGAGAAGATTTTTCGTTTATTATATATGCAAATCGACTTAAGCAGTTACATTTTTATTTATAAATAAATTGATTTCATGTCTGTAACTGCGCACGACGATTTACATAAATACCAAACGTGAAATCTTCTCCTTTTCAAAACAATTCAAATGCGACTTACAGCACTTTCATTCTCACAGGCTCATAAGAAGAATACAAAATTCTAAATTGCTTTTCTTACAAAGATTTTCCTTTTTCCATAATTTAAAAAAATGATACAACTAACCTCCTAGGAGAAAAGTTAAACGCAATCTAGCGGCATCACACCAATTAAATATGCACACCCATATGGTAATAACCGTCAACATGCTCATGCCATCAGGATCATAGGGTAGTGCCCTCTATGGAATAATATTCCAACAGAGTGTTCAGAGATATCAGCACAAGGCCAATCTTATAAAACATATATAAGTGTGAATCCACCTCTTAGCAATCTACATATCTAGATTTAATAGACATAATTTTAGTACGTTATTGCAATTTGCCACTTTAGCACAACTTTCGAGTTAGTTTTTCGATATTTTCATTATAGTCACTCTTCCCGACAGCAATGTGCTTGCTATAAAATATCAAGTAGGATTTTTTTTAAGTTTTCAAGATATGTGAGGCTAATTCCACAGACCAATTGATACATAATTAGGATGGCAGAGACAGCAACAGCCGGAGTATGTAAAGATACACAAGTAAAAACTAAACAATAAATTATTATTAATATTATAAATTGTATGCTAATATTGTTAATGGGGTAATAAATACTATTATTATTAAACACCGAACAACAATTAATTCCTCTACAGTAAATCATTTAAAATTTAAAATTAAATCCCTCAAGTCTAACATGTAAAAACGTTTACACAAACTTTATTATTTTTATTTGCCACTTTAGCACTACTTTCGAGTTAGTTTTTCGATATTTTCATTGTAGTGACTCTTCCTGACAGTAATGTGATTCCTATAAAATATCCTGCAGGATTTTTTAAAAAGTTTTCTAGCTATGTGAGGATAATTCCACAGATCAAATGATACATAATTAGGACGGCAGATACAGCATCGGCCGAAATATGTAAAAATACACAAGTAAAAACTAAACAATAAATTATTATTAATATTATAAATTGTATGCTAATATTGTTAATGGAGTAATAAATACTTATAATTATTAAATGCCGAGCAACAATTAATACCTTTTTTTACATTATTATTATTATTTTTTATTAATTATATATATATATATATATATATATATATATATATATATATATATATGAATCATTAAATTTTTTAAATTAAATCCCTCAAGTCTAACATGTTAGAACATTTTAACTACGATCTGCATGCAATTACACATTTACACATGTACAAGTCTCCGTATAACTTTGTTCTTGCATTGTGTTTATATTAATTCGATTAAGTGTATCCAATGTTTCCGGGTTTATTCAAAATAGAGAACAAATAGGTTCGTTAGGGGGAGAAAATGGTTAACTTTCCAATATATGAGAACCGGTTTTCTGCCGCCGAGTCCCCTTCCGAGAGTTATTTTGCATACAAAGGAGCGGTGCACGGAAATTAGTTTTTTAAAAGTTTTCAATTCAGGAGTCCAGAATTCCGCTTGCCCACTCGCAATGGGCGGGTTAACGCCGGAGAAAAAGAAAGACACGAGACTGAGTGACGGGGGAATTTCCAATCGCAGGCCTTAATATGATGCAAATATAATTTTTCACCTTTGCACATTTTTCCCATTTATTACCTTCACCTAATCATACGTGAATCACACTTTTACACAATAGCTGAGTGACAGAATTATTTATATATTTTGTTGTATGGTTATTATTAATTAATTGTTATGCTTGACTAATTGTATCTAGTTATGCAATATTTATTCAGCGTGGGTGGTTTTGTTTTTTTATTTGTTCGTCTCGACATTTTTTCTCTATACTTGTATGTATCGTAAACTATGATTAATGTTTTAGTATGTGTGTATATGTATGTATATATCATATATACATACATATATTTCAATAAATGATTAAAGTGGAAGACCGGGGTAGATTAAATAATCTACTAACCCGAACCTAATCATTACCTCCCATATTTCTATTGTTCTTTTGTATATATTGTATGGATGTACTGGAGGTAATAAATAAATAAATAAAATGTAATGTAAAGTAATTTAATGATGTTGCAAACCCGAAATTATTGATTATTAATATTTTTTTGCTAAATCAGGGAATGGGAGATAATAAAAAAAAAAAACGCAAGGGAAAACCAAAAGCTACTTTATAAAACCCTAAAAGATTGCAGGAAAGAAAAAGGACAAGAAATGAGATACATACAAGACAATCAAGGAAGAATGTTTTATGGGACAAATGTTTCAAACTAATATATTAGGAAGTGTGTAATTGAAAACATTTTTTCTAGTGTGGTCATAGCTTATTGCTATAAAACTATGTTTTAAAGTTACTGCCCTTAATAATAAAACACCATGAAAACTAAACATATACCACAAATATAATAATAGTAATATGCTTTTATTATTCTTCTGTCTATAATTTGTAATATTATATCTCATATTCATTATTATAATAGACTATGTACTAGCAGAACAAGGGAAAAGGAGCAAAATAATAGACACAAGAGTAAAGAGAAGTTACGAAATTGGAAGTGATCACTATCTAGTAGAGACGAAAATAAAGGAAGACTACCAAGATAGCGATAAAAAAGCAGAGACCAAATATAGCAATAAACTACAACAAGATAAGAACATACAAACTAAGGGAAAAAGAAATAGCAAAAATCTATAAAGAGAAAATAGAGGAGAAATTAGTAAAGGGCAACTATAGACAAGAAGTAGAGGAAATGTGGAATAAATTAAAGAAAAATATACTGGAGACAGCACAAGAGACATGTGGGACAAAGCAAAACACAAACAAGAAACAGCAGACAGCATGGTGGTCGCAGGACATAAGAGAGAAAATAAAGGAAAAGAAAAAAGCATGGCAAAGATACCTAAATGACAAAAATAGTAAAAACTACGAAGAATACAGTTTAAAGAGGAAAATAGTAAAAGATAAGGTCAGAATAGCAAAGAGCAGGGAATGGGAAAAGTTCGGAGAGACAATGGAGAAAAATGCAAAGGAAAACCAAAAATTATTCTATAAAACACTAAAACTAAACAGAAAATAAAAAGGACAAGAAGTAAATTATATACAAGACAATCAAGGAATATTGCTGAAGGACAACGAAAAAATACTGGAAAGATGGAAAGAATATTTTGAAGACTTACTATCACAAAATAGTGGAAATGAACAGAAGACAAGAGACCAGAACGACTCGGAAGCAGATATAGAGATGATCAATGGAAAAGAAATACTAGAGATAATAAGGGAAATGAAAATAGGGAAATCACCAGGACAAGACCAGATCACAGCGGAAATAATTAAACATATGGGACCTGCAGGTAATGAAATACTACTAAAATTAATAAACGAAATATGGAGGACGAATAAAATACCCAGAGATTGGCAAGTATCGTTAATAGTACCGATACACAAGAAAGGCGATAAGACAAAATGTTCAAACTATAGGGGTATAACACTCATAAGCATAGGAATGAAGATCTTAGAAAAAACAATTAACAAAAAAATACTAGCAAAAATAGAGCAGACGCTAGAAGAATCGCAATGTGGATTTAGGAAAGGAAGATACACACAGGACAACATTTTCACGATAAAACAAATCACAGAAAAAAGAATTGCAAATAATAAAAACACATACCTAGGATTCAGCGACCTGGAAAAAGCATTCGACATGATACCAAGAAATAAATTATGGAAAATCCTGGAAGAGAGAGGTGTAGAAAGAAAGACAGTCGAATTAATACAAAACATATACAACAACAACACCAATGCAATAATACACAAGGGACAAACATCAAGAACATTTCAGACAACCACTGGACTAAGACAAGGAGGCGGGCTCAGTCCTACATTATTTAACATATACATGGATGAAATAATGAAGAGCATGAAACCAGAAACCAAAAAAGCAAATATAGGGTACAAAAACATGCAAGTTGTAAAAATATCGGAAGGAGCATTCGCTGATGATGTCGTAGTGATAGCAGAAAATGAAGGTAATCTGCAGCACAACCTTAGTGTATGGAACAGACACCTAGAAAAGTATAACATGAAAATGAACTATAACAAAACAAAAGTGATGGTAATAGGAAACCGGAAAGAACAAATAAATATAAAGATAGAACAGCACACAATAGAACAAGTAGAAGAATTCAAAACCTGGGAGTAGCACTGACAGAAGACGGAAAAATGGAAGGCGAACTTAGTAACAGAATAAACAACACAGCTAAAACATACCACGCATTGAGCAATATACTGATTAACAAGAAAGAGATCAGCAGAAGGACAAAAATAAATATATATAAAAGCATATATAGACCTATACTGAAATATGGAAGCGAGACGTGGAAGCTAACGAAGAGGGACAAAAGTAGAATACAGGCAATGGAAATGAAATATCTCAGAGGAGTAAAACAAGTTACGAGAAGAGACAGAATAAGAAATGATGTCATCAGAGAAGAACTGGGAATTGAAGCTGTAGATAAGTATATAGAAAAGAAACAACTAAACTGGTGGGGTCATTTAATTAGGATGAACAAAAAGAATCAAACAAAACAGGTATGGGAAGCAAGAACTGAAAATAAAAGAAGAAGAGGTAGACCAAGAAAGGAGTGGGACAACATAATAGAGGACATAATAATCAAGAAAGGAAAAACAGTCAAGCAAGCAAGAGAACTGGCGAAGAACAGAAAGGAGTGGAAAGAATTTACAAATGTATAAACAACAGTAATTGTAAACTATAATAATGTTAATGTAATAGCCTACACCGAAAGGTAAAAGGCAATTTTCTAATTGCATAATCTATTAAGAATAAGTGTGTCCAGTTTTGACTTTATTAACAGAATAAACAACACAGTTAAAACATACCACGCATTGAGGAATATACTGATTAACAAAAAAGAGATCAGCAGAAGGACAAAAATAAATATATACGAAAGCATATATAGACCTATACTGACATATGGGAGCGAGACGTGGAAACTAACGAAGAGGGACAAAAGTAGAATACAGGCAATGGAAATGAAATATCTCAGAGGAGTAAAACAAGTTACGAGAAGAGACAGAATAAGAAATGATGACATCAGAGAAGAACTAGGAATTGAAACTATAGAAAAGTATATAGAAAAGAAACAACTAAACTGGTGCGGACATTTAATTAGGATGGACAAAAAGAATCAAACAAACAGGTATGGGAAGCAAGAACTGGAAATAAAAGAAGAAGAGGTAGACCAAGAAAAGAGTGGCACAACAGAATAGAGGAAATAATAATCAAGAAAGGAAAGACAGTTAAACAAGCAGGAGAACTGGGGAAGAACAGAAAAGAGTGGAAAGAATTTACAAATGTATAGACAACAACAATAATTGTAAAGTATAATGTATAGTAATGTAAATGTAATAGCATATGGGACCTATAAAGTTGTTGGGATGTTGGTGAATACGGGCAACAGTCTGTTTAAAATAAAATAAACAATATTTATCCATTTGCATTTAAATATTTATATATATATATATATATATATATATATATATATATATAAATATATATATATATATATATATATATATATATAAATATATATATATATATATATATATATATATATATATATATATATATATATATATGAATATACATTATAAACAGTGTGTTCTATATTTTCGTTCGTCATTTTATTCGTATCCGTAGGAATTAAGTTATCACAATTACATATGTCTTATTTGCATGAGATTTTTGTAAAATCATATTATGCTACATAACATAATCCCAGATAAAATTGTAGCATCGTTTGCACCCCCTGATTTCCCCTATAAAATCCTAAATATTTCCAACTACTTCGAATTCCGCATACATTTCAAGCATTTCGCAATGTTTGTACGAATTTATAGCCTTCGCAGATGTTTTAAGACACCACAACACTTTACGGGCGCATTCCCCAGCTCCATTTTCAGCACATGCAGTTACTTTACGAAGAGTGCGCAATATGTCCCTAATATCACAACAGATTATTATAAATAAAAATGATTTCGCCATAACAGCACTGCTGACATTCGCGTATCGCATTTTTATAGTCACGGATTCCGTTTGCAGGAACAATACGAAAGCGTCGAAACTAATCAAGTCTTCAGGGCGTGCATATTAAATTACAATCCATAATATTTACCAAACACAATGCGAATTGAATGGAAACAGTAAATGCGATTTTTCTTTTTTAAACAAATCACAAACTGCTCATTAAAATTGTTGTAAACACTCATATCGCGACGTTACACGAAACAATACTAACTAATAAAAGTGTGTATACGTCTAAAGGATTTGATATGTATATCGTTCTTTGTTTTCGCATTTCTGGGAATGGAGGAAATTTATAATTAATTAACATTCGCCGAAGAATGTAATTCTTCGATGGTGGCATCCCCGCGGTACAAAACGAGTAATGAAAAATGAATAAATTATCACGTCATAATTGTGGGAATGTTTGTTGTAGCTACAAATTGCTAGACGGTGCTAATTTCGATATACATGTAGGAGGGGTTATTAATTTTAGGAATGTATTTTCATATTATCACTTTACAATATTACGATATTTTCATCTAAGCTATATTGTTCTAAAGGAATGCATTATCATATTATCACTTTACAATATTACGATATTTATATCTAAGCTATATTGTTCTAAAAGGATATGGGCTGCTGCTCTTGATCTATTATATGCCCCCGTTTTACCTAACTATCAAGTTAAAACGGGGCAAATAATAGATCAACTGCAGCAGCCCATATCCTCTTAGATGAAAATATTGATATTTTGATCATTTTGGAATCAAATAAAAATTTAGTGAATACTAAGTTATGGTACACTGATCAAAATTTAGATGTTGTTATAAGTACCATAAAATTATCAGCGATTATCAATTGTGCAAAATAAAGGATTTCGTGAGTATACAAAGACATTAAGTTCAAAATATATGTTGCGTAATCGGCGTACATTAATAGATACGTTTATTCCTGTATAAGTACGATTTATTTTAAATGTTTAAAGTTCTCGGTTATAAAGTTCTCGATTTTCTGTTCTTGGGATTTCGAGAACCGAGAACAGCCGCCCTCGACCCTTATCAAGAGTCGATGTTCTCGATTCTTAAAAGTTCTCGAGAACTTGAACGAGAATTCGAATTAACTGAGAATCGAGATCTTGAGCACGAACCGAGCTCAAGATCTCGATTCTCGGTTAATTCGAATTCTCGTTCAAGTTCTCGAGAACTTTTAAGAATCGAGAACTTCGACTCTTGATAAGGGTCGAGAACAGATGTTCTCGGTTCTCGAAATCCCCCCATCACTAGTATAAAGCAGACGACGTGAGTGAAACAAACACATAACGAGAATGGAAGATGCCAACACCATCTATATATACTATCGGTGGTGTTGAAGATGCGGTGCGGAAATGCTATTTCCCGTGCTAGTGCGGGAAATAGTCAGTGTCGTCGACTCAAAATTCGGTACCAATGTAAATGATTTAATGTGTATTTATAAATATGAGAATGCATGCAAGCAAAGCATACACATATTGTACTTGAATAAAAAAAATAACGATGTCATACTGAACAATAACAGTTTGGGAAAAATATAGATTTCAAACTAAATGTAATTGGTAGTGTAGGCCAGTTGCCCGACTGGTAAAGGCAGAAAGAGATAAAGAATTTCTTGGAGAACCACCAAAGACATGGAGGAATAGCTGGACATCAATATCCCAGAAACAGCGGAATGAGGAATGAAATATCATCATCACAAGCTGAGCGACGAAATTACCCATAGTCTGCGCCACAGTTTGCTATAAATGCCTAAATTTGTAGACACGCATAAAATGTCTACACGCGTATTGAAAATGGCCCTTTAGTATTAAGACTATTCAAAATGTCTAGATGTAGCATGAATATTCAATCAGATTGTAAAGTATACCCTTTACATTTTACTTTAGAGACAGTTTTAGTTGAAAACGTACGACTATTTAATCCTAACATCAAATATTTAAGTACGCCAAAAAAAAAACGATCTCCAATCTCAAAGACTCGTTAAATTAATGTTTAATTTTACTTTCAAAATTAGCGTCAAGTGAGCTCGGAATGGCGCCCCGCTCTCGAACAGCTACGAGCACTTGCTTTTTGTGTGTGTATGTAGATGTATATGTGCAGCGGCTGCACGACAAGGCCGGCTTCGTTTCTCCCCCAAATGCCAGCCTCCGCGCCGCGTTCGTCACCCCCCTCAGTTTTCACACGTTTTCCCTTCATCTCGCGCGCGCCGCCCTTGCTGCAATAATAAACGCGGCGAGCATTCACAGGTATACGCGCCCCGGCTGAACAAAACGTACTTCAAGAGCGCGAGAACGCATTCAGTCTGCACGTTCTCACTTCGCACTTCCGCGCGCCACGGTTTGGCATATTGTCCCCTTTTCAAGCGAGGGGAGAGACTGGCAGCAATTGGACATTGGCGAGCACAAGTGCTGCCCTAATGACGACGTCAGGACTTAAATAGTAATTACGAAACGGGGATATGTAATTGGTTTCAGATTCGTGTTAATTGAATGGTTTTAGCTTATGAATCTTCGAGGTTGAGAGTGAAGAAGAGCTAAAGCTAAGTTTTAGGAGTGAATTACATTGTACTAGATCAGTGTTCTTCAACCTTTGACCCTTTTTTGAAATATTATTTTATGGAACCCTTCGTTTAGTAGTATGAAATTTTCATAACATTGCATCAGAAGACACTGAACTAGTACAATGTAATTCACTCTTAAAACGAGTTGTAGCTCTTCTTCAAGGGTTAGGGGATCTCTTTTTCATTCCAACGAAAAATTCTGATGTAACGTCTAAGCTGCATGAAAATTGTATGCTACTAACGAAGGGTTCCAAAATAAAATATCTCAAAAAAGGATTCCAGAGGGGATTAAAGGTTGAAGAACAGTGATCTAGTACTATGTAATTCCCTCTTAAAAAACTTTTAGCTGTTCTTCAAGGGTTAGGGAATCTCTTTTTCATTCCAACGAAAACTTCTGATGTAATGTCCATCAGAAGTTTTTGTTGGAATGAAAAAGACATCCCCCAACCCTTGAAGAAGAGCTAAAACTTGTTTAAGAGTGAATTACATTGTACTAGATCACTGTTATTCAACCTTTCATCCCGCGTGGAACCATTTTCTGAGATAATTTATTTTGGAACCCTTCGTTTAGTATCATAAAATGTTCATGCAGCTTAGACATTGCATCAGAATTTTTCGTTGGAATGAAAAAGAGATCCCCCTAACCCTTGAAGAAGAGCTATAACTCGTTTTAAGAGTGAATTACATTGTACTAGATCACTGTTCTTCAACCTTTGATTCCCGTGGAACCCTTTTTTGGGATATTTTTTGAAGGAACCCTTCGTTCAGTAGCATGACATTTTCATGCAGCTTAGACACTGCATCAACATTTTTCATTGGAATGAAAAAGAGACCCCCCTAACCCTTAAATACATGATTTGATACTAAATAATAGTTATCGACAGTCGACCACTTGCTACAAAACATAAAAATCTAGAATTTTTAGCAAAATCATGAATCATATGTATGCAGATATCTATACAGAATTTCAGCATTTAAAATAACCCTTCGTTTAGTATCATAAAATGTTCATGCAGCTTAGACATTGCATCAGAATTTTACGTTGGAATGAAAAAGAGATCCCCCTAACCCTTGAAGAAGAGCTATAACTCGTTTTAAGAGTGAATTACATTGTACTAGATCACTGTTCTTCAACCTTTGATTCCCGTGGAACCCTTTTTGGGGATATTTTTTGAAGGAACCCTTCGTTCAGTAGCATGACATTTTCATGCAGCTTAGACATTGCATCAACATTTTTCATTGGAATGAAAAAGAGACCCCCCTAACCCTTAAATGCATGATTTGATACTAAATAATAGTTATCGACAGTCGATGATTTGGGTGCGGGAAATGATATTTCCCGTACTAGTGCGGAAAATGCTATTTCCCGTACTAGTGTCGTCGACTCAAAATTCGGTACCAATGTAAATGATTTAAAGTGTATTTATAAATATGAGAATGCATGCAAGCAAAGCATACACATATTGTACTTTAAATAACATTAAAAATTAACGATGTCATACTGAACAATAACAATTTTGGAAAAAATATAGATTTCTAATTAACGTAAGGTAAGTACACTACCAATTACATTTAGTTTGAAATTTATATTATTTCCCAAACTGTTATTGTTCAGTATGACATCGTTAATTTTTTTATTCAAGTACAATATGTGTATGCTTTGCTGCATGCATTCTCATATTTATAAATACACATTAAATCATTTACATTGGTACCGAATTTTGAGTCGACGACACTGACTATTTCCCGCACTAGTACGGGAAATAGCATTTTCCGCACTAGTACGGGAAATATCATTTCTTGACATCCTTGACATATGTGTTTGAAATGACATAACGTATTCGTCAAAACAAGTTTAAATAACATATATTAAGTATTTATTCGTACAAAAAATAAGATACATTATTCGTACGAGAAGGCTGTTTCCCGAATTCGCTCTTAATTCAGCACGAGCCGAACTCTTTCGCTCATTCGGGAAACTTGCCTTCCTTCACAAATAATGTAAATTACTATTTTAATTTGCAGTTATGAAACAATATGCATTTAAGGGATAAAGTAATTTCTAATTTAATTTCAGCATAAAGCAACCTTAAAGTTATAGTTATATAATTTTTATGTTTAAACTCATTGTGAACAAGCAATTAAAAGGTTACACAACAAAAAAATTCTATAACATTAATCCTAGAATTATCATGAGAGCGTAACACATTATATACTAAAATCTAACATAAAAACACATTGCCGCAGAAGTGTAAACAAGACTATTATTCCTGTTTGTTTCTGTTTGCCTTCGCATGAAAATCGCCGCTATAAAATATTAGTGAATTGCAATATTTTTATGACGCAAATTTTACTTTATACAAAGTTTTGCAAGTGTTACTTGCACACCCACATAGTATTTGAAAATATTTATGAAATATTGATTTGTAGTAATATAAAATGAAATGAGGTGCAAATTTTTTTTTCAAATTTATTTGTATAATATTGTATTGTTTTTTTTTATATTATAGGGAAGGTTTTTTGTCAGTTTTTTTTAGTGAAACACACAAATCAATACGAATGCTTCTTCCGATATTTTTACCATTTGCATGTTTTTGTAACCTATATTTGCTTTTTTGATTTCTGGTTTCATGCTCTTCATTATTTCATCCATGTATATGATATATAACGTAGGACTGAGCCCGTATCCTTGTCTTAGTCCACTGTTTGTCTTAAATGTTCTTGATGTTTGTCCCTTGTGTATTATTGCGTGGGTGATATATAGATGATTATTAAGATAATGGGTCATTATAGAAGAAATACTATTTTAAATGAATGGTAGGCGAAATGATGGTGTTGTACGATTCTCCTCACCTAGCTTTTAAAATAAACACTCTCACTCTCTCACTCGACAATCGACAAAATAATACACCACTAAACCCAAATACCACACGCTCACTGACAATGTACGCCCAAGTGACACATTTCCCATCCCCGCCCCCACCCGACGACGCCGTGTAATATTCAAATTAGTTTCCGAATTGCAATTGCCGTTTTACGAGTCGTAAAGGTACAGGACGTCGAGGTTTTTACAAGGAAAAACCTTTTCGCGCACGGTGATGCATCGATTTTAATTATACCTTAACGGCCCCTATGCTAAATTAAAATATAATTACCGATTTAAATATGATAAGGTATGTAGCGGGTAATGCCTTCCCATAGCTTAAAGTAATTTTAATGGGCGCATTAAAAACAGGTTTTTTTTTTCGCCAGCGCGAGCACACAAGTCTCGGTAATATGGGAGGAAATATTCTCGTGATTGCGGAAAATTAATTTTCGCCAGAGAAGGAAGTTTAACATAAACACGTCTTTTTTTTTGTGTCCGTGCGGCAGCTTTGTATTCTTTTTGTGTGTGCATTATCATGCGGATTTCAAAAAACGTTGTTTATTATTTAAGCAGAAGCTTTTTACTAATGCACACGTTTTATTTACATATCCGCATACTATACACACATGGACATGCAGGCATAAAAGGAAATCTAGTCACTAAAAAAACAAACGATAAATAATAACGAAAGAATATTAAAAAATATCGGATGTAGGCACCGTATTACTTTTCGAATTACATGACCTATTTAATTTTCAACTTTTTCTACAACATTTTTGCCTTCTTTTTAGAAAACTCGACATTTTGCCATTTTGGCATTCTGATATTTTTACATTTAGGCATTTTTATATTTTTATTACCTGACTACATTTAACTTGCGACCATCTTAATTGGTGATTTTCGGAATTTTCAACTTTATTTACTTTTCATAACATTTTTGACAATTTTTTTTTAGAAAACTCGACATTTTGATATTTTACCATTTTCATATTTTCATTACCTGACTACATTTAACTTGATTAACGACCATGATATTAGTTATTTTCGACATTTTCAACAGTTTTTACTTTTTTTAACATTTTCGTCAAATGTTTGACGTTTTTTTTTTTTAGAAAACTCGACATCTTGATATTTTGCCATTTTGGCATTCTGATATTTTTACATTTAGGCATTTTCATATTTTTATTACCTGACTACATTTAACTTGCGACCATCTTAATTGGTGATTTTCGGAATTTTCAACTTTATTTACTTTTCATAACATTTTTGACAATTTTTTTTTTTAGAAAACTCGACATCTTGATATTTTGCTATTTTGGCATTCTAATATTTTTACATTTAGGCATTTTCATATTTTTATTACCTGACTACATTTAACTTGCGACCATCTTCATTTCATTTCAACTTTATTTACTTTTCTTAACATTTCTGACAATTTTTTTTAGAAACCTCGTCATTTTGATATTTTACCATTTTGGCATTTTCATATTTTCATTACCTGACTAATTTTAAAAATCGTCAAAACTTTGTGAAAATTTTTTCAAATTATAGTTTTTTTTAAACTATAATTTGAAAAATTTAATATTCTTTGTTATAAACAGTTGGTTTCTTTCTGCAGAAAGCAAGAAATTTTAAACGACTTTCTGCAGAAAATGTTTTAAAAATCGTCAAAACTTTGTGGCAAACGTTAAGAAAAAAACAAACTATAATTTGAAAAATTTAATATTCATTGGTATAAATAGTTGGTTCCTTTCTGCAGAAATGAGTTCAAAAATGTCCAGAAATTAAAAATTATCTATTAATCTCAGTTAAATTTAGGACTTCTAGAGCTTTAAGAGCTATATTTAATTTATTTCGTTAAGTTAAATTGTTTACCTTGAGTATACAGGTAATAGAAACAAAAATGTTTTGTGGGTTTGGGTCCTTTCTGCAGTCTAATTCATTCATTGGGTTTGGGTCCTTTCTGCAGTCCAATTCATTCATTGGGTAAGTCCACACCAGATAATTTTTATATAGTACAACAAATTTACAAAATAAAGCAATTCAAGGACTACACTCTAGAAAATTACATAGTATAGCAAAATTAAATTCCTGATATGTATTTCAGCTCTATTTAGCCGTTACCCACAGAAACTAATTGGAAGCGCATTTACGCAGCCCCCTCCGCAGTCACAACATGCATTAGGACGCTAAATGCGGATGCCGGATTTTAAAACGCAATGAATACCGAGGGGGGACGAGGGCGCAAATATAAATAATCCCTTTGAGGGATTTCATATTTTTAAATCCCGAACACTGGCCCGTAGATAAATTTATGTAATCCTGCGGTGCGCGGCGCGGTGATTTGCTTTTCACTATTATATTTCAACAAAATATGGCCCGACGGGGATGAATCGTTAATGAGCGGCCGGCGCTAATAAAATAATTTCCAACCGGCATCCACCATTAGCAACCGAAATGAAAAGAATGGAAAATGTTGGGGAGTTTAAAGCTAGCTGGCTTTGGCTATTGAATTTTTGATAGGGCTGCGCGTTCGATATTAATTAGTTAAAATTGAAATATTTTATTTTAAAGCGTGTCCAAAAAAATAACGCAAGATTTGAATTAAATAGAAAATATAGTTTTTAATAATAATATAATAATATTTATTATATTATTATTATATTATCATTATATTATTATTATATTATTATTATATTATTATTATATTATTATTATATTATTATTATATTATTATTATATTATTATTATATTATTATTATATTATTATTATATTATTATTATATTATTATTATATTATTATTATATTATTATTTATTACCTTACTACATTTAACATGCGACTAGTTAAATATAGTAAGTTAATGAAAATGTGAAAATATGAAAATATGAAAAAAAATCAATAATTTCAAAAATTTAATATTAATTGAACGCCTTTCTGCAGAAAACTTTGTTAATCGCCAAAATTGCCGTGTTTGAGGTTCGGAGAACACATATTGGGATATCCTTTATATAGTTTACTCATAAAATATTTGTATTAAACAGGTCCAAAGTATCATACGAAGAAATAGAAAATAATAGTTTTTTTTCGCTTTTATAAATACGTTTCCCAAATTCACACGTTCTTGCAAAATTAGATATTTAATATTAATAAAATAATTGAATTAAAGTATTTCGCGTTTACAATATACTATCTGTAGCATTGTAGCTAGCTCAAGAAGAAAATTGATGAATATAATTATTTAAAATCATCATATTATAGAATTACAATATTATTACACATAACAGTACTTCCAGTAATTGGCTACTCTGTTATTACTGTTACCATGTTATGTCAGTTGAACTCAAGCATATGGCATTATATTACAATGTTTAGAGCAATCGAATTCAAATGACGATTATTAATTCGATGCGCGTTATTCCAAGAAGAAAAATAACATATATCACTTACTGCGTAAATAACGATAGCAGTTGATATGCAAAACATATTCAAATTTTAATAACATGATTTAAATGTCGTGATTAATTGGCAGTCATTAATTATTTCAGCTAAAGCTTGATATAAAGGGCCAGATTACATTATATTAATTTTATAATTACGTTTTAAATGAGGGAACATGCAACGAGAGAGAGGCATATCAAAAGGGCCCAATTTGAAGGAAAAAAAAATAATACAAAGCATTTAGAATATAAGACTCAGTTGTACAAGATTATCCAAATGTGACGCCTAGATAACAGGACTGTACAATGTTTGCACGAGATGTTTTGTTACAGTTACATAAGACATTTTGTTTTAGTAGATAACTTCTACTAAAACAAAATGTCTGTGCAGTATCGCTCAGGTCTTGCGGTCGTGCGCTGCCGGTTGTAAGGGCCGAGATAAAACTATGCGCATCGGAAGCGGCAAATAAGAAACAATAAGCCCGTACCAGCCCAGAGTGATAAACGAAAGACAATTAAAATAAATCGCCCCTAACTAAGCTAATAAATAAAAATGTTTCACACGTCCCTGAAACGTAACGCAATGGCAATAGGTAGTTTCGATTTAAGAGCTTCGTTGAAATGATGAAACATGAATCCATACATGAATAATATGCTATATAGTGTGGAATCATTATATGCATAGAAAAACGAGGTTTGATCAAATAGTTCGCGAAATTTTTGAATTTCAACATAGTCCCCTGTGACTGTGACCTAATACCGAAGTTAAAGAAAATCTTGAATGGATGACGTTTTGCCAACAGTGAAAACATAAAGACCTAATAGCTGAAGGAGCTAGATACCATACCGAAAATTGCGTTCATCATTCATATAATACACTTGTGTCAGCGCTTTTTCCAAACTTTGAAGCACGTCTACTTCAAAGTTTGGAAAAAGCGCTGACACAAGTGCATTATATGGGGATAATTTGAAGGGGACAAAATGAATATTGATGACTAGATAGATATTTTTAGAAAAACAAAAATTCCGGTATTTTTTTATCAAGACTATTCTACTTTATGAATTTGACGTTTGAATCTCGACATTGGTAGAGTTCAATGGTTTTAAAAGTTGCTGTAGTCTCAAATTACCGCTAATAGGTCGACTGAGCTGTTGTAGTTATTGAAATGCAGGAAGCGATGATGATTTATTGATTTGCCCCTCGCGTCGTCGCAACAATTAGAAAAAAAAATTTATGCCGCAACATCAATTACTGGGCCGGGGAGTAATTGGAAAGCAATGCGCGCGACACACAAAGTATGGAAATTAATTGAATGATGATGGAAAATGTTGAAAAGCTGTAAAATAATATAGTCGTGGAGGCAAAAGTAAAAAAGCAAAATTTTACAATAATATTTCAAGATAAAAAATCCTCACATGGGATGATAAATATATCTGTACGTCAGAGATAAAGAACTCTTTTATTGAACATAAAAAAACTTCTATCTTTATAGGGCTATCAGCCGGTCAAGGGAGAAGCTCAGAGAAGTTCAATCACCCGGTATTTACTTTAACTTCACAGAAAACATATATAAGTGTGAACCCACCTCTTAGCAATCTACATATCTAGATTTCGATCTTATTAGATCTCGTCAGTGTAGCTCAGCTAGTGAGGATGAATTCACACAAAATCTCGAGTGGTTATATACAAACAGAAAACCTCTGAAAAACTGTAAAAGGTGATTTGCTCTGAAATTAATTATTTCGACAAATTGAATTTTTTTTTCTGTGAATCAAACGCAATATTGTGAGCCATGCTTCTACATCTTCTAACTATGCAACTTTTAAGACATAACAGTCATTAATCAAAATATTAGTCTTACCTTCTTATTTAATTTAATATAAAATTTAATCCGATCTCATTACACTATAATGAAAGCGTTAATCCCCTTCGTTTTAAGATTTTCTTTGTTGAATGAACTTTTGTTGAATTCAATTCAATTCACCTATCTATCACATTTTGAATAAATCAGCATGCCATTACGTAATTTGAATGTTTGTAAACATTGTCGTTTAAAAATGTATCAAACTTATTAATATTCGTTGCGCATAAATTACATTACTCAACTGAATAACATTAATAAAACTAGGTAGTGAAATTATGTGCGATTTGTTTTTATTATGCGTGGCATAATTCTCAACTGATGTAATGTGTTTCCTATAAAAAATATGCATTGTATGTAATCATCTGTTTCCTATCCATATTCAAGAAATACGATGATATACGAGAAATTGTATAGAAAGACTATTTTCGATATTAACTTGGAAAATGTTTTCTGAGAAACAATGTCTTTTATCGCTCGATTTCTTTAAATATTAATGATTAACAGTGACTACAGTTGTTAATAATAAATAATAATAATAATAATAAATGGGCTGAGGTGAATTCCTCTTCCATCGACCGAGCCTAACCCTAATAAGAACACTAGCGTAGGTGAATATTTCCAGCATCATGCTGAGAAGTGTCTCAAAATAATAATAATAAAATAATAATAAAATAATAATAATAATAATAATAATAATAATATAATAATAATAATAATAATAATAATAATAATAATAATAATAATAATAATAATAATAATAATAATAATAATAATAATAATAATAATAATAATAATAATAATAATAATAATAATAATAATATGAGAAACCAAAGGACAAACCTAAACAACTAATTGAGAAGGAGAAAATTGAACTACTCACGAACAAACCCCTACATGGTCAATTCTTCAGAAACCTAAACAAACCTGAAGTCGATCGAGAAGCTTCAATGGCATGGTTACGAAGCTCGGGGCTTAAAGGGGAGACAGAAAGTTTAATTATCGCAGCTCAAGATCAAGCACTAAACACCAGATACCACCAGAGGAAAATTTTAAAGAAGCAGGTAGATAGTATGTGTAGATTGTGTGGTAAAGCTGAAGAAACCATTAGTCATATTATCTCGGGATGCACCTGTCTGGCACCGACCGAATATACGCATAGGCATAATAAAGTGGCGAGCTACATACATTGGAAATTGTGTAAATGCCTGGAAATACCAGTTGCTGACAACTGGTACCAACACGAACCAGAAGAGTTGTAGACACCAGCAACGTAACGATCGATCACCTGGGATGTATCCATTCAAACAGACCGAACGATACCAGCCAATCGACCAGATATCACCATCCATGATAGAAAAGAAAAGTCCTGCCTTCTAATAGACATCGCAATACCGGATGATGCCAATATTGCAAAAAAAGAAGCCGAAAAACTCTGCAAGTACAAAGACTTGGAAATTGAAATCAGCAGAATGTGGCACGTAAAATCAAAGGTAGTGCCAATAGTGGTCGGGGCCTTAGGCTCTAGGAAAAAAGGAGCAGATAGGTATCTAGACCTCATACCTGGAAACCCCCGACCGGAGCAAATACAAAAAATTGCACTGCTAGGCACCGCACATATACTACGAAAAGTCATTGGACAGATATCCTAAGCTTTCAGGTAGAAAGCCAGATCTGTCTGTGTCGACCAAGCCTAATCCCAACAAGAACTAAGAGATAGGTGAATGTTTCGTTTCTTTGAGGAAGTGTATATAAATCAAAAAAATAAATAATAATAAATGGGCTGACGTGAATTCCTCTTCCATCGACCGAGCCTAACCCAATAAGAAGACTAGGGTAGGTGAATATTTCCAGCATCATGCTGAGAAGTGTCTCAAAAATAATAATAATAATAGTGCCACCTGAACTGTACATCGAGATGCAGAAAGCTGTAGTACTGGACTCGTGCAATATTATCAGAAAAGTACTAAACAAAAAGTGAAGAAATGGAACTTGTCGTCAATACAACATCAAAATTAACTGTGTCATTCTTGTAGAATATGCCGAATGAAACATGTAAAACCCACCAAGGAGAATATACAGAATAATAACAACAACAACATAAAAAATATATATAAAATATATCGATCGATGCCAAAGGCACAAGAAGTTGGGAAAAATGGACAGCGATGACTCACAACATACACAACAGACACTGGTAAGAAAAGAAAACCAGTAGATGATGGAGCGTTCGCAAAAACTAAGAGAACACAGAGAACACCCGTAAAAATTAGTACAGACAATGACAATAAATTAGACCTGATTGTCCAAATGATAAAAGAGCTGAAAGCAGACACAAACCAAATTAAAATAGAACAAGGAGAATGTAGAGATGAAATTCAAAAAAATCAGAGAAGAAAATAAAATGCTGTGGCAAGAAAACCAAGAAATAAAAAGAGAGAATTTAGGAATTAAACAAAAACTCGAAAAACTAAACCAATCGGTGTTGTGGCTAGAAAAGCAAAAGAGGAGAAATAACGTAGTTATGCAAGGCTTAGATATTGACACTGAAGACACAAAAGTGTTAAAAGAAGCCGTAGAGAATTTGTTTTTTGACAAAATGGAAGTGACCATTCCGGTAAAAAAAGCTCAAAAAATAGGAAAGAAAACCTGCCTGATTGAATTAGAGAAGGAAGAAGATAAAGAAAAAATAATGAAGAATAAATATAAACTTAAAAATAACAAACAAGGAAGAATTTATATAAACGACAATGAGACAAAAAAGGAAAGAGAGCGAAACACACAAATAAGAAAAATGGTCAAGGAAGGAGAAGGAAATAAAGGAGGAGAGGTGAAAATTGGATATATTAAATTAACTGTAGACGGAAAGCTATGGAAATGGAATAGGGTACTGGGAAAACTAGAATTAAACAAAAAAACACAGAAAAGAATTATATGATAGCGAAATTAGCTATGGAAATGGAATAGGGTACTGGAAAAACTAGAATTAGTGCAGACAAAAAACTAACTGCGAAATACACAGAAAAGAATTATATGATAGCGAAACTAGCAAGGGAAAAGGACACGATTGGAAAAAATAAAGAGAGAAGAATAGGCAGTCTCAACAAAAAAGAAATAATAGATATAACAAAAATAACAGCGCAAACAAAAAGGACGATGAGAATTGGAAACTGGAACATACGCAGCCTGAAAGGCAAAGAAGTTGAACTAATAAAAGAATTTGAAAATACAAAATTAGATATAATGGCGATAACAGAAACAAAAAAGAAAGGGAGAGATTTAGAAAGGACCATAAACGACCACATACAAATATATAGTGGAGTTGAAGAAAGTGAAAGAGCGAGAGCAGGAGTGGGTTGCATAATAAACAAAAGGTTAGAACAGTCAATAACGGAATGGGAATGCGTAAACGAAAGATTAATAACAGTAACAATTGAAGAGGTAGATGGATGGAAGGGAAACCTAATCATAGTATATGGACCAACAGAAGACGAAGGTAAAACAGAATAAAACAAATTTTGGGAAGAGCTACAAATATTATACGAGAAGGCAGGAGAAAATACTTACATTACAGGAGACATAAATGCAAGAATATGAAATATAAACACAGGGATAGAACATATAATGGAGATTCATGGAGAACCGACAGAAACAATAACGGAAACAGATTAATTGACTTCTGCATCTTAAACGACGTCGTAATACTAAACTCAATATTCGCCCATAAAGAAATACACAAATATACCAGAGAAGTAAAGAGTAGAAATGAAAAATCGATCATAGACTATTTTCTAACAAACACACAACAAAGGAAGGTAGTTAATGATGTACGGGTGAAAAGAGGAAGCGAGATAGGAAGTGATCACTATCTAGTGGTAGCAAACATCACAATTAAGCAAGAAATAAAAACAAAAATGATGACAAGCGGAAACGAGGTTGAAACTAAAAAGGATAAGTACAAGAAAGAAACTGCAACTGAGAAATTCAGACTAGACAAACTAAAATATAAAGAAACAAAAGCTAAGTACCAGAATTATATTAAGGAACTCACATCTTTTTCAAAATCTAATGATCTGGAGGAAATATGTAGCAGTTTCAAACACATAATAAATGAGGCTGCAAAACGCGCATGCGGAGCAACCAGACAGGCAAACAACAGAGAGCAAACACGATGGTGGACTATAGAAATATAAGAGGAAATAGTGGATAAAGTACATCAACTTCAAGAAAGAAGAAGACTACGAAGCGTATAAAATACAGAGAAAAGCAACGAAACAAATAATCAAAGAATCAAGGGAAAGGACATGGGAAGAATTTGGGAAAACACTAGAATACAGCTTTAACGAAAATAAAAAGTTGTTTTATAGAACACTAAAGAAAAGCAAGAACGAGAAAGTACAAATAACACTAAGACAACTAAAGGATAAACAGGGAATAATAATAAAACAAGATCATGATATAATGAAAAGATAGAAAGAGCACTTCGAAGAGCTTTTGCAGGGGAACACGACGATAAGCACAAACGAAGGAAATGAGAACGCACATATGGAACATATTTTGAACGAAGAACCAGACAATATAACAGAAGCAGAAGTAAAAGAAGCACTTATAAAATTAAGAAATGGTAAAGCAGCAGGCAATGATAACATAAAAGCTGAACAACTCAAAAATATGGGCGAGGAAGGTGTAAATCCCTTAAACATTTCAGTTTCAGCCAATGAACGACAGCATCATCGTGCGGACCCAAAAAAAAAGCACGGAAGGTGAAATAAAATGTGAAGTTTGATTGTTTTTGCGGATGTCAAAGGAGTCGCCCACGTTGAATTGGTTCCTTAGGGCACAATGAATCAACATTACCATCTGGAAGTGCTCAAGCAATTGTGAGAGGTAGTGAGAAAGAAACGACCTGAAATATGGCGTTTGGGAGCCTGATTGCTGCATCATAACAACGCGCTTTGAAAATCAACAGGTTTTTATAAAAAAAAATTACTAAAACACCATTAAAATATCGTGGAAAAGCCAACTAATTTGTACATGTCACCTACAACTCCCAACCCCCAAAAGATCAATTTTGATGAAATTTTGGCAAGAATGAAAAAGATAAAACAATACAAAACAAGGATAGAAATAAATACAAAGAAATTCAAGAAGCAACGGAAAAAAATTATAGAAGCCAAAGAAACATTTATGAGAAACCAATGTGAGTTATAGGCACTAATGTGGATGTGGATAAGACATGGGGTACCATAAAAGGTGATAGAATCGCTTCAGCTGAGGTATGATTAATTTAACTTACATAAAAGGATAAAAGAATTCACTGGCATGGGAAAGAAGAAACAGACTGGTATAATAAAAGATAACAACGGTAATATTATAGTGGACATAGAGAAAAAGATCAAACGATGGGAGGAATACATACAACAACTAGACACCAGAAATGAAATACGAGATAAAAGAAACGTCGCAAGGACCAAGAATAACAGCCGAAGAAGTAATGTACGCTATCAAGAACTCAAAAGACAGAAAGGCAATAGGACCAGACGAAATACCATTCGATATTCTTAAAATAATTGAGGAAGACAATATTAGCATCTTGGTAAATCTATATATAATCTATACGAATGGAATCATACCAGAAGAATGGTTAAAATCTACATTCTCTTTATTACCTAAAAAAAAAAACACAACGCAAGGGAGTGCTCAGATTCGGAACAATAAGCGTGATGAGTCACACATTAAAGGTTTTTCTAAAAATCATTCACAGCAGCATTTACAAGAAATTAGAAACAGATATCAGTGAGACACAGTTCGAAATAATCTAGGCACAAGAGAGGCTCTATTTGGAATGAATGTGATAATCCTACGATGTCTCGATATGAACGTAGATTTATTTATAGGCTTCATCGTTTACGAGAAAGCCTTTGATAAAGTTAAACATGATCGGTTAATGGAAATAGTACAGCAGAAGGGCCTAGACTACAATGACGTCCGAATAATAAAAACTTTGTACTGGAATTAGAAAGCACAAATAAATGTTGAAGGACATAACTCTGAAGAATTGGATATTAGATGGGGAGTCCGCCAAGGATGCATACTATCACCGGTCCTATTTAATATGTACTCAGAATGCTTATTCAAAGAAGCCATGAATGATGACTTGGGTGGAGTAATCATAAACGGTCAAGTTATCAATAACATACGATACGCAGACGACACTGCGATAATAGCAACATCCATCTGCCCGCTTCAGAAAATGATGCAAGACATAAATACGACTAGCCAATCCCATGGGCTCAAAATGAATTTGAAGAAAACTAAATTTATGGTTGTAAATAAAACCAATGTTAATAATATACCAGCAGTACTAGTAAACAACACCACAATCGAAATAGTTAGAAGCTACCAATACTTAGGAACACGTATTGAAGACAATAACGACCAAACCATAGAAGTGAACAAACGTATAGAAATGGCAAGAGCAATTTTCGTCAAAATTAAAAATCTTTTCTTAAATAGAAATCTTAATCTAGCCTTGAGAGTCCGAATAATTCGCTGTTAAATTTTTTCAACACTGCTATATGGGATGGAAGCATGGACATTAAAGAAAAATAACATACAAAAACTAGAGTCATTTGAGATGTGGATCTATCGCCGCATGCTCAAGATATCCTGGACGGACCTAGTAAACAACGAAGAAGTCATGCGAAGAATGCATAGAGAAAAGGAATTGATCCTTACGATCAAAACACGAAAGCTAGAGTACTTGGGACACATCACGCGGGGAGAGAGATACTCTATTCTCCAACTAATCATGCAAGGAATAATACAAGGAAGAAGAAGCATGGGGCGTCGCAGAAACTCATGGTTAAAGAACCTTAGAGAATGGTACGGACAAACATCGGTCGGACTATTTAGAGCTGCAGCGTCAAAGATTAGAATCGCCATGATGATTGCTATCCTCCGATAGGAGACTGCAGCACAAGAAGAAAAAGGCTTACAACATTAGAACAGCTGATAAACTTAGTAGAACTCGAAGAGAGGAACTAATAAAAATCAACTGAAGTGTCTTAGGCTTGAGTGAAACCCTGTTCACACAGGAGGGTATATACCAGGCGTCGGCAACCTATGGCACGCGTGCCAGGCTTGGCACGCGATGGGGTTCTGAATGGCACTCTACAAATAATCAGGGAAATCGCGAAAATATCGAGACGAAGTGATTTTTAAATAAGAGAAAATTATTATTATTTATCTAACGTGGCTCGCCAATGTCACGAAAATCTGCGCGAAGGGTGAGTGAGAGCGCATTCGGAGTAAAAGGGATTAAACATACGTAGCGCCGACTAGTTATCGAAGCGGACATCACGTATGTTCAAGCCGGAATGACATTCGCCCCTCTCTTTCTCGTTTTGCTACTGCGCACCATTTGCCTGTAATACCAGTTAAACTTGCATTTCGTTTAATACTGGTCGTTACTTTCCGTTATAACTTTGTTGTGAAGACTTGTATCTTATTGGTTTAATATTTGTTATAATTCATCCATATTTAATCAAATGGAGGGTAAGAAACAAAAACTAAATGTTCGCGGGTTTCAAGACTATTGGACGAATGAATATGGATTTATACAACTAAAGGATCGTGCTGTATGTGCGATATGTCGCGAAAGTGTCGTATGCCGCACGTCAAGTGTACAAAGACATTTCCAAACCAAACATCAGTCCACATTTAATAGCGACGATGAGAAATGTGAAACTATAAAGAGAGCTGTTTCTGGTTATAAGAAACAAGTAACCTTTTTTTGTGGAATAACTGGAACGAAGCCTAAAGCGACAGAATGCAGCTTCGCAATTGCTCATTGCATAGCTGCCAAAGGGAAACCCTTTACAGATGGGGAATATATAAAGGAAATCTTTATAAAAAGTGCTGAAAAGTTGTTTAGCGATTTACCTAACCAACAAACCATATTATCCCGAATTCGAGAAATACCGGCTTCTGCGCGAACAATTGAAAGAAGAATAACTGAAATGGCAGACAATGTAACAACAAAACAGAATTCTGGATTACAAGAAGCTGTTGCATTTAGCGTCGCTGTTGATGAAAGTACCGATGTAAATGATATTGCGCGGCTTGCAGTATTTGCACGGTATTGTGATAAAGGTCAAGTTTATGAAGAATTATGCAATTTGATTCCTCTGTCTGGGACAACTAAGGGGCAGGATATTCTTGCTTCATTCATAAATTATTTTGACAGCAAGAACATTAATATCAAAAAAATATTTTGTGTAACTACTGACGGCGCACCTGCAATGGTTGGCAAGGATAGAGGATTTGTCAAACTTCTTGAAAATCATATTGGACATAAAATATTGAACTTCCATTGTATAATACACCAGGAAAGTTTAGTTGCCAAAATTTCGTCACAGCGCTTAATTCCTGTAATGAACACTGTTGTTAAAATAGTTAATTTCATAGTGTCTCGCTCTTCATTGACACACAGGCAATTTAAATCTCTTTTAGAAGAAATGGAAAGTGAATATGTTGACCTCCCCTTATACAGCCATGTTCGTTGGCTTAGTCGAGGCAATGTCTTGAATAAGTTTGTGTCATGTCTGGAACACATTAAAGTTTTTCTTAATGAAAAGGAACAACATTTCCCCGAATTGAACGATAAAGAATGGTTATGCAAATTGATGTTTCTGACTGATATAACTAAACATCTCAATGAACTAAACTTAAGATTGCAAGGAAGGCGCCAAACTGTGCTCGAACTTTTTGAATATTGGACAGGATTTGCTACAAAATTAAATATATTTTTATGTGATATTAATACTAGTACCTACAAATACTTCCCAAATGTTGCAGCGCTTGCAAATAGATCGACCATAGACAAAGATGAACTTAAAACCTACGTTGGAGCACTTAAAGATGAATTTTCAAGAAGATGCAAAGACTTTGAAGCTCATGTGCCTATATTTTCCTTCCTCATAAAACCAGATTTAATAGATCCATTAATAATCCCGTTTGATTTTTCAATTTTTGAGTGGATGAATGTTGATAATTTTGAAATGGAACTTATCGAACTAATATCTTCAGAATTATGGAAAACAAAATTTAAGGAATTACGAAAAAATCTGGAAGATGACTCTATGGAAAAATCGACTACTATATTAAATTGTTGGATTTCATTGCCGGAAAGATTTAATTGTTTAAAGAAAATTGCATGTGCTCTCCTTTCCGCTTTTGGTTCCACATATCTCTGTGAACAAATTTTTTCTCACATGAAACATATTTTGAGTCCACAAAGAAGTCGTTTAACAATTGAACATTCAGAATCTTGTGTGAAATTAAAAGTCACAAATTATACCCCTGATATTGAAATATTAAGCAAAAATGTGCAGGGACAAGGTTCGCATTAAAATTTTTTAATTTATGTTAGAATTTTATGTTATTTTTTAATAAATATGTTTAAAAGATAAATTTGGTATAAAATTCTTCTCCTCTAGAACCCCATTATATAATTTAGAATTAAGGCGGCACCCTGAATCATATTGGTAGAGTGGCTTGGCACACCACAGCTAAAAGGTTGCCGACCCCTGGTATATACTATACAAAAATAACACATAAGGTAACTCACACCTAGTTGTTTTAAACAATTAAAAAAAGTGGTAAAAAACATAGTAGTTTTATTCATCTACTTTATTGAAAATAACAATCGTTTTATATCTCCTTCAAGTAGATATATTATTTTTATTTTTATTAAATAACGATAGCGAAAATTAAATATCTCAAATAGAAAATTGCAAATCAATAAATACTACTAATAAGTAATAACTTATTAAACTGGGTTTATAATGACATAAAATAATAAATTAGACATAACTAATTACTGGAAATAAGGTATATTTAAGATTATGTATGCTCACAAAATAAAAATATTCACTTATGACAATATAAGTGCTAATAACTAAATGATTATTAGTACTTATATTGTCATAATAAATAATATTAAGGACATAATCCTAATTGATTCCTTATTTATAATTATATTTATTATTTTATGTCAGCATAAACCTATCTTAGTATTAATATGTAATTGCTGTTTTTCTATACGAGTCATTAATAAATTTGTTTATCGTTATTTAGTTGCTAAATACAACTAAATAACGATATTTAGCTTTCCTATGTTGGGTTTTACTAAAAAATGTAGAGGCTTCAAGTTGTTACTGCTTAAAGCCATGAGAGGCTTTAAGCAGTAAAAACTTGGAGCCTGAATGGCACCACAAATAGTTTCATAATAAATCAACAATAGCCTACACCGAAAGGTAAAAGGCAATAGATAATATATATAATATAAATTAACAATAGAATGTATTAGGAGAGAAAACTATACTTGCCCCCTTTCTAGTTTCCCTGAATGAAAACTGTTAAATAAACCAGTAGATATATTATTTAGTAGTTATATATTATGTTAAGTTCTGGCTATGTTTATTTATTATTATATACGGTAGTAATAACTGTAGTTAGGTAATTGCTTTATTTAGAATGGCCTAATATTGTTATTATAACTATATATAATATAACATAATAACACCCAAGCTCCAAAAGCGACGTATATTTATATGTAGAGATTATAATTATAAATTCGATTATACAACCCCTAAAACAGTGCAAAACTCTTAATGGGCGAAATTACCTGTCTGTCTGCCTTTCATAAAAGTGAGACACATTAGGAAATAACCCACCGTCCAACACGCGGTAATAAAACAAACGCGATGATAATTAGATAAGTGATTTTTATGCAATTGCACATTAACAAAACCCAGCTCTGTGTACATCCTCTCAATAACCAAACAATGGTTTATTTTTGCGCACATTAATTTATTCAATTTGCCCACTTCATTCATAATTGCCCGGCCGCCGTGATTAAATCACACCATTTTCATGCCTGATTTTATTGAGGGCAGCAAAAAAAAATATGTGGTAATTACATCGGTTGTAATACTGCGGTGTGGATATTCGCCACCACACCTCACGAGAGAGGTTAAAGGAGATCGCGGTCCGGTAAAAATATAATAATACCCGCTACCTGTGCACTGAAGTACGATATTATTGAAAACAAAGATTAAAAGGTCACATATGTTTGCGAGCGATCCCGCTGGCGTTTTTCATCTGGCCACGGACAGGCGATTTGATCAATAAATCAAATTATCACTCATAAAAAAGCGCACACACCGCGCTGGGCGCATACATATATACACACACAAAGGTGAATGATAAGACATGTTGAATTGGCTTACCTATTGTTAAAATATTACAGCCTCATAAATGTAAAATATTCCCCATTTTCCACACGAACGTGCACTCACTCACTAGTCCGGGTTACGCGCGGCACAATTGCCGTCGATTGCACTTCATATTTTAAGCGGCACAGCGCACGGGCCCACAAAAACTCACACGAAAACACATCATAAAATTGTGTACGAGAACCAACATTCCATTGCCATTTTGTCACTGATCAGCTTCAGCGCTTCGGCACCGACGAGCGCGCCGACACCTGCCAGACGGTGGAAGAACTAACAATTTATGGATTCGCCGCCGCGGTGGGTAGACAACTGGAGTTTCAGCGAAGGAGTTGCAAGGCGCTGGCGGTACAACACAAATAAAATTATGTTTTACTGATATAGATATTCAGGCTCAGATTCTTGATGCGATTTTAAAGTTAAAGAGTACCTATTACTATTTATAAAAATCTAGAGAAAAGACCATTACGATAAACATATTTATATCGTATCGGTTGTCTATGAACGTATACAATTTCAATCGTTTTAGACAAGACAATTTCTTTCTTGATTCAAAAGTTAGTCAAGATGCGATACAATCTAAATTGTCTCGTATCATACAGCAAATTATTTAAAATGTTGAATTAGAGACAATTTAGATTGTCTCGCATCTTGACTAACTTTTGAGTCAAGAAATTGTCTTGTCTAAAACGACCTTTATGTAGAACCTTACATAAAACCAAGACACATCCACTGCTCTAAATTAAAAAAAAAAGAAAGAATATTAGAGGCGAAAAACACTGATTTGCTAAACGTAACGAATAGAGAAACAATAGAAACACAAGCAGCGACGAATTAAGAGAAACGAAGAAATATCTAATGCCATCAAACGCCAACATCTCACTGGGTGACCAAAGTAGCTCAGTGACGATGTTGCCGGTCCCAAGCCCGGATAAAGGAGGAGGGTTTGCAGGTGAGGTCAGCAGCCTGTCTGCAGTAAAACAACCCACAAGCTCATAGAATCAGCAACAGGCGTCGGATATGGACTGATACAACGATGACGACTTCAGCTATAGACACGGATATGAGAAGAAGACAACAAAAAGAGCTGTAGCGGAAAAATATATTAAGATGCGCTTGTTGAACTCTGCTCTACACTGTTATCCGCTATTTTCTAGGATTCAATTTATTTCATTTATTAATTTAAGACTAATTAAAAAAATATATATGAAAAATAATATAATGCATAGTCATTTGAAATAGTGAACGGGCATAGTTTGGTTGGTAGGGGACGCCCGCCCACCCCACCTGATAAGATAAGATCTTGGAACGGCAGAGAACAGGAAGTTCTACTAGAGATGGAAACACATATATGTGCATTATCAGAAACCACACGCAGAGAAAAAGGCGATCTTACATATAAATGATACATACTCAAGTATTGTGGGACTGAAAAACACAAACGAGCCACAGCCGGAGTAGGTCTGCTAATCTTATCACTGATTAGCAGACCTACTCCGGCTGTGGCATATTCACACAGAATATAGAAGAATATACATTCTACGTCAATGATAGAATCCTCAGAGTAGTCTTAGACACCAGCAGGGACAAAATACATATTATCAGCGTTTACGCTCCCGACACTAGCAAAAGCAAAGAGGAAATTGACACCTTCTACGAGCATCTGCAGACCGAAGTCGACAAAATACGTAGCGAACAGAAGATCCTAATCATGGGCGATCTGAATGCAGAATTGGTAATGCAATCGTAGATGGCGTAAAACAACGTTTCAATGAAGCACACGTCAACAACAGCGGAGAAACTCTCACCACATTTTGTGCACAAAACGAGATGAGAATAAACAATACGTATTTCAATCACAAGCCACAACACAAGATAACCTGATCCAACACGCAAGGACACTCATCCACGATCGATTCTATAATCTCGAATAGAGCAGTACTCCAGAGACGTACGCTCGCTAACGTCAGCGAACATTGGATCTAGTCATGACAAAATTTCGACTTACAACACAATTTAAAAAGAAGCTACCCCCTATCTTCGTAGACAAACTGAACATCGAATCCATTAGTGACCCCACCGTGAAGGACTTGTACGAAAAAAGATTAACCCAAAAGATCAGAGAACAACCATTTCTGGACGAGGACAACGTGGAAACCAGTTGGAAAAAAGTAAAATTACACATCGAGAAAGCCGCCAAAGAAGCACTAGGCAGAAGGAGGATAAACAGAAACCCAAAGAAACACAACACACCATGGTTCACGCCAGAAGTAAAACAAATGGCAAGAGAAAAACGAGAAACCTACCTGAGATACCTAAATAACAGAATGCTGGAAGAGTGGCTACGTTACAGGGATACAAGGAACAGAGTACAAGCAGAAATACGAAGAATAAAGACCGAATACTGGGAAACCTTGACTACAGACATGGAACATGATCTCTACGGCAGCCAAAAGAAGATATGGGGAATGATCCGTCGAAGAAAACGCGAAGTCAACGAATACGTAACAACAAAAACTATTCCGGTAGATATAAAAAAACACTTTAAACAAATGTTCGAAGATGATAAGATACAACATCAGGAAGCGCCACCAACGACAGAAACAACTACCCGCATCAACCAGGAACTGGTAGAAAAATACATCAAGGAGCTAAAAAACAGGAAAGCTCCAGGTATCGGCGAACTAAATTATGAACTGATAAAATATGGAGGTAAACCATTAACTGGTTAGCCTTCAGCAGAAGATCCTAAATGAAACAACCATACCAACTGACTGGAAGTAAAGCGTCACTCTCTCCATCTTCAAAAAAGGCCACAAAAAGCAACCAGCAAATTACAGAGGAATAACTCTCCTGAGTGCCGTTATGAAACTATTCACGAAAATCATCTGCAACATCATCTCAGAATGCATACTCATGCGAAAAGAACAACAGGGCTTCCGAAAAATCGGTCCACAAAATACGCCATATTAGTCATTCGACGAATAGTAGAGAAATCAATAGAATACGACAAACTGGCGTATATGTTCTTCATAGATTTAACCAAAGCGTTCGACCCAGTGAGGCTAAATGACATTACAACCATATTGAGACAGGGAAATACCCCGGAAGAAATCGTTAGAACCCTTGAAAACATGAACACCAATACAAGGACCAGACTACTTGTTAACAACAGCTTATCCAAGGAAGTGTCGATCTCAATAGGAATAGGACAGGGGGATTCACTAAGCGCGACACTCTTCAACCTAATTATGAACAAAATAATAGTAGACGTAAAAAACGCAGGGTATGGATTCAGAACTAGTAAAGGAGAAATAACAATACTGTGCTACGCAGATGACGCAGTAATCATATCCGAGAACGAGGATGAACTACAGAGGCTACTACATCAATTTTACCTAAACTCGAAACGCTACAATATACTGATTGTGACACAGAAGACAAAAACACTAGTTGTAGCAAAAGAGTCCACAAAATGCAAACTGCCCATTAACGACGTAATAATAGAGCAGGTAATGCCCTTTAGGTACTTAAGGGTAGAAATAACCGCCCATCAAGACAGGACATCGAAGGTAAAGAACCAAACCGATAAAGCATCTAGAATATCCGGGTGCTTAAGGGACATAATATGGAAGAACCCATTCCTGAAACTGGAATCAAAGGCCCGAATATATAAATCATGCGTTAGAGCAATAATAGCATACGTTGCAGAATCTAGAGCAGACAACAGCAAAACCAAGAGCATAACCGGAACGGCAGAGATGAGAACGCTCCGAAGTATCACGGGACACACACTACGTGACAGAATACCCAACCAAGACATAAGACACATGTGCGACGTACAGGACATAGTACGGTGGATGAGGCAGAGGCGACGAGAATAGAACCAACACATTAACAGAATGGAAGACGTCAGAATTGCTAAAAACGCCAGAGACGGAAACCCACACTCTAAAAGGCCCCGGGCAGACCACCAAAGATATAGAGAGGGATAGCTGGGTGTCGACATCAGTAGTAACTCCTTAAAGCTGGAAAAACAGGTTGTAAGCCTATTTCAAGAAGAAGATCAAACGAGACATCGGAAGCTATCGTAGTATGAAGATTCTCATAAGTAGAACTATAGTTTCTTGAGTTATCACCGGTATTAACTGTGATTTAATTTATGGTTGTTAAAAACGATTCTATGTGAGAACGTAACGAACGATAACGCAAAATTCGGTTTTCGATCAGAAACTTACAAATATTTCGTTTCTGGACTTAGAAGTATCAAATGAAACTGAGAAATACTTCTGTCCTGCCACTATCATTAATTGGTGATAATTCTTTAATGATTCTTATATAATAATAATAATAAACTGTCTTTTTTTTATGAAAAACATTTACAACCAAATTTACATTTGAAGAACTGAAGAAGTTCAGATTCTGATTTGCTCTACCAGTTAACCTGCTATAGAAGAAATAAAACAAAAACTTCATTAAGTGACAGTCTTTATGCAAATAAAAACAAAAGTATACCTATATAAACAATAAATCTACCAAAATATTTAAGGCATAACATCAAAACTCATTTTCAAGTAGATATTTTTTCATTGTAGTTTTAAATATATAAATATCTTTCATTTGTGAGACTTTTGAGTTGTAAGGGAATTTTACTATACATCATATAAATTTAGAAGTAAAAGATTTTTTGAAAGATGTCTTGTGTTTCTCAGGAGAATTAACTCCTTACATTTAAATTATGATCGTCCGAACGAAATACAATTCTATTGCAAAGATAGGGAGGCGTTTTCAATTGTATTATTTTATTGTACGGAAGGAGTGTTATTTTTATTTGTATTTTTATTTTTATGTATTTTTGTTGTTTTCGGGTATATTGAAGAGTTTTTTTGTGAAGAAAATGCCAATAAAGGTCCTTTTTTTTTATTGTACAGAACACAACAGTGCAAAATCCGCCGATCTGCCAGATTTAGCTCTCGTAATTTCCCAGAAATATGGTCAAATTTGCGTATGCCAAATATTAATCTTATATAAGAATTTTGTATTTTTTGTATGTACGTTTTGATCTGACAGTCTAAACAAGGAAACTGTTAATGGTGCCTGTAAATCTTGTCTATGATGTAGATCAAAGATATGTTTAAGACAATTGCTTAAGTATCTAATTTTATCTTCTATATCATTGATATATATATATATATATATATATATATATATATATATATATATATATATATATATATATATAGGATCACTTTTTTAGAAATTGTATTGAGGTTCCTTTATTTCGGATATATAAGAATTTAACGTCTTGGTTATTGAAATATAAATCCCACTTCTAACTCCTTTGTATTAACATCTTTCAAGAATTTGATATTTGAAAATTCTGTTTCTACACACCTCTAAATATATAGTAAATGAACTCACTCAAAGTAAACAAGTAAATCCGGTTTAGTTTGCTCACATAAATAGCGAATTGATACAACTATTTTAAAATTAAGAGATATGATGGAAATAAATTTGCTAATCAAAATTACCGCACCACTCATAATTTAATTCTCCACTTTTATAAGTAATATATTAATCAACCCAGCACTAGTGGTTACAGGCACCGTACGTCTCATACTGAGCATTGGGAAGTGAGAGTTTAAACCCCTTTATGGGCGAAATTACCTTTCACAGTTTTTCAGAGGGTTTCCGTGAAATTAAGGTAAACCTCATAAAATTATCAAATAAGAAATCTCCAAAATGATTCCTTGATTTTCTCTTAGTTCATAATCAAAAAATATTTCGGCACTCGTAGCTGTAATCAATGATGTTATTTTGTGGTATGGAAGACATTAAGGTAAATACAGAAGTATTATAAGGAAATGGGGAGGAATCGTCGAGGGCGGATGGTGGAGAGTAAGACGTTCTAACAAATGTTTTATTCAAGAAGCAAGAGAGTGGATGCAATGGGCGGGAGAGGATGTTCAGAGGGAGACTGGCAAGGGATGATGTTCTGAGGACAGGAAGGCTATTCGGCGATACGACTACGCCAATGATTAGTTAAAACGATGAGAATGCATGAGCTAGTACATTTCTATAGACTAGAAAATGAGGTGGGTCGGATCATGTGTGACGAGGGCGGGTGGTAGAAAGTAAGACGTTCTAACAAATGTTCAATTCAACAAGGAAGAGAGTAGATGCAATGGGCGGGAGAGGATGTTCAGAGGGAGACTGGCAACGGATGATGTTCTGAGGACAGGGAGGTTATTCGGCGATACGACTACGCCAATGATTAGTTAAAACGATGAGAAAGCATGAGCTAGTACATTTCTATAGACTAGAAAATGAGGTGGGTCGGATCATGTGTGACGAGGGCGGATGGTGGAGAGTAAGACGTTCTAACAAATGTTCAATTCAACAAGGAAGAGAGGAGATGCAATGGACGGGAGAGGATGTTCAGAGGGAGACTGGCAAAGGATGATGTTCTGAGGACAGGGAGGCTATTCGGCGATACGACTACGCCAATGATTAGTTAAAAGAATGCATGAGCTAGTACATTTCTAGACTAGAAAAAGAGGGGGGTCGGATCATGTCATGACGATAATGGGCGAAGAAAAGAAGGAAATATGAATAGAGGAAAGAGCAGCATGGATTTGGATGGAGTAAACCGGAAATGTGAGTATATGAGAAAAAGTTAAAGGACCTAAAATAGAAGGACGTGCACTCGATACAGCAGTTAGAGTGAGTGACAATTGATGCCTTAGTGACGAAGAAGTGTCGTACGCCAGCTTTATGAGGAGTGAGACGACGAAAACATATCAATCAGTGGTAAATGTGCATTAAATAAGATGAAAGACAGGCCGCCGAGGAGCTTGACCACGACAAATCACAAACCAATGATTTATAACTTTAATATATGAAGTATGGATAAAGTATTGTAATAGTGCAAACAAAAAATCCCCTAATCATTATAATGACCCTCATATACAAGCGATCCAAACGGCTCGAGTCGATTTGGCTGTGTTTGTTTATTGTTGCTGTTCTGCGTTAATTTTATTTAATTCATAAAATTATGGATGAATTGGAAATTTTGTATGCTATAACATTTCTCGTATTTACATCAAAAAACCAAGACTGACAGTGGTTTGGATCGAAGATTGCACACACACATGGCGAATCCAAATAGATGGCCCGGCGCCACTTGGCTCGAGATTCTACCACATGGTAAAGCCAATAACTGGATCTATGGCTTAGCTCGATGGATTTTGGAAACCCAACTCGGCGGCTTAAACCCTCAAGTCCAAGTGGCCCTAGGTCAAGCCAACATCTTAAAGTGTGTGATGGGTTTTCTCACACACTTTAAGATTTTGGCTTGACCTAGGGCCATTTGGACTGATGGATTGCTCATGTATGGAGGCCTTATTTTTGTCTTGGGAATTTATTTAAATAATAAATTCCCAAGTGCAACAATTTCGGATTCCATAAAAATTTGTAGTATTTCATTCTTGTTATTGCCAAGGTATGCTGTTTTCTATTCCTCATACTTCATAGTAGCTGCTACTTTATCCTGATGCATCTCACACATTTATTAAATAATAAAACACCAAGTGCAACAATTTCGGATATTCTCTCGGCCTGTTTTATCGCGGATTCATAGCTGTAATCAATGATGTTATTATGTGGAATAGGAGAAATGCACTACATAATCATTTTGTATAGAACTATGATAATTTAACGAAACATGAACATACATATATATCATTCAAGTTTACACAGTGATTTTCAATATAAAAATTAAAACCTTTCTCTATAATCAGCTGATTTTACAACACAATATATCTCTCACCCCCTTTCAACATAACACACATTCCACATACAACAAAACATCATTCAGCAAACTTGTTCAACTTACTAATGACTTGATTAATAATCATGATTATTTAATGTTTATGTAATAATGATTGTAAACAGAACGAAATATTATATTAATGTAAAAAAATAAAAATAATATTTTAATACTATTCACAACCAAAGTCATATATTAATTTTTTTTAGTCAAATCTCGGCGAGGAGCGTAAACGCATTCTCCCTCACAGCAAAAAAAAAGAGTCGAATGAACGGCGTCGAGGACTGATAAAGAGTAAATAACGTCGATTTTTACAAACATTCAAAGGATATACTGATACCCTCTAATAAAATATCCTTTCTTTAGCTTGGTTACCAATATGACCTCATAAAATTATCAAATAGCCTACGCCGAAAGGTAAAAGGCAAATAAATTATCAAATAAGAAATCCCCAAAATGATTCCTTGATTTGGTCTGCCTCAGTCCATAATCAAAAAATATTTCGGGATTCGTAGCTGTAGCATCAATGATGTTATTTTGTGGTATGGAAGAAATGCACAACATAAACATTGTATATAACTATGAAAATTTAACAAAAAATTAACATAATTAAATTTATATTGTGATTGTCAATATAAAAATTAAAACCAATCTCTAAAATTAGCTGATTTCACAATACAATATTCCCCGCGTTTTCTCTCTCTCTCTCGCACAACAAAAATATTTTTTATCAACATTCCACAAACAACAAAACATCATTCAATATACCTAGCTTATTCGTTAGTAATGTAAAAAAAAATAAAAATTTATATTTTAAAACTATTCATTCAGATCAGGAATACTTATTTGGTAT
Source organism: Lordithon lunulatus (assembly GCA_963942505.1). Classification (NCBI taxonomy): domain Eukaryota; kingdom Metazoa; phylum Arthropoda; class Insecta; order Coleoptera; family Staphylinidae; genus Lordithon; species Lordithon lunulatus. The sequence continues at coordinate 52,835,700 of OZ012668.1, read as the reverse complement.
GTATCTTCATTCTTGGAGAGCACTGTGATGTTCCAATCCAATTTATTGCGGATTGTATCTATGATGTCTGGTGAAACTTTGCCACCAAATTCTGCAAAAAAAAAAACAATATTGATTACTACTTATGGTAGAAATTGCTAGGCTAGTTTAGAAAGGCGATGGTAAAAGCGCTGATGATTCCCTCTTAATAGAACCTAATAAAATTAAAGATTAAGGCTCGATTGTATAAAGTGAATAACGTTACGTTACGTCACTTTTGACAACTTTGACACATATGCGACGTTGCCATATGTAAAGTACAGGTTGCTATGAAAGGGAAAGTTAAGTCCAAGGTTTTAAATTAGATTTGCTTACTCTACTGTATGTAGGTAGATTAAGAATAAATGTCACAAAATGGATATATTGGTAAGATATAATACCTGGTAAGCTGCATGCGATTGCAGTTGGCCCATACTCAATCAGCTCTGAACGAATCTCTCTAATATCATTCAAATCAACAGTAAGGCTATTACCATAGTCTATGTAGTATAAATCATATTTGTTATCTGGTAATATTTGTCTAACAACTGCTCTGTACCATGCATCTGTAACAAATAAAATAAATAGTTGCAGGTTCATGTAGTGTAGAGAGTATCTACTTATTACTGAACTATGTATGCTTGTAGTCCTAGTAGTATACTCTGCTTCTGGTATATATAACTACAGGCGTATATAATTCAACAATAGGCGATATTTAATCCAATCTAGTTTCAGCGTTATAGGGTGAGTGTTTTTAAAGTGACTCACCTTCAAATTTAGCGACACATAACTCATCCAAGTGTAAGTTAAGTGGCATTGAAGCTTCATAATTTGTCAATGCGCCCTCTATTTCAGAAAACACATCTGCGAATTCGGCTCCACATATTTTGAGTAAGCCTTTATCCAATTCATCCGTATATAGCACTACGACTTCCAAAGTCGCACCCACCTCCAGGGTGCGCTGCGGCAAATCTTGAAGCCGCTTGTAATTGGGCTTATCTAGATCGCTCAAAATCTCAGATAAGTCCTTACCTTGCAATTTCAAACTAACCACATCGTTTTTCACAGATGACTAGAAGCAAAAAAAAATAGGATACTTTCGAATTTTGAAATTCGTTAAAAATTAAGATACTTAGCGGAAGAATAAGTTTAATATTTGAATAAAAGAACACTGTCATTTAAGTGTTCTTTTATTCAAATATTAAACTTATTCTTCAGCTAAGTAACTTAATTTTTGACAATTTCAAAATTTATCGCTGACAGCCATCGGTAGGTCGCCACCGCAAACGCCATGACGTTAAAGTCCTGGTTTCATAGGAAGCGGTGTCGATAAAAGCGGCCGTTTTTGACGTAACAAATAAAGTTTTCCGTGTATTTATATAAATATGGTAACCCGGAGAGCGAAATACATAAATATAATGGAAAAAAGGCACGAATTACAACTACAATCCATTGCAATTCGTGCCTTTTTTCCATTACATATAGGTATTTCGCTCTCTGGGTTACCATATTTATATAAATACACGAAAAACTTTATTTGTTACGTCAAAATTCATTTACATACACTTAAAACGTTTCCTGTAATGTGTAAATGACGTCAAAAACGGCCGCTTTTACCAACACCACTTCCAAGAAAACCAGGGCTTCACAAACGTTCAACATCTTGGTAATGATTAATCAATGGAATTAATATTCAAACAACCATGATTGACGTAAAGAGATATGGAAATTACAAAAGTGAATACTTACAATATTAAACATTTGCTTGAAACAGGTCTTCAGATATTGCAAACCTTTCTTTGAGAATCCTTCTTCATATCCAGTGAGCCTGACCAAGGGCAAAGTGGTATCAATGGTTGCAAATGCATCAATGTAGTACAAACTGCTGATTGCTACTGTAGCAATCTGTCCATAGTCAAATTGGTAAACAACTGCTTCAGATTCACTGATAGTTTTTATAACGGCGCGGAATAGATTTGGACCGGATTTGTGTAGAACTAGTTGACCTACAACTGGCTTGGTATCCAGTTTCGCAACTGAAACAAAATATATAATTTGTAATTTGATTGAATTTTACTTTCCAAAAAAATCACTGATGTAAAAGTAGGTATTGTTTTACTGAAAACGTCTTCACGTTTTCAAACTGAGATTGTGGAAATATGAGATAATTTTCCAGGAAAAAAATTGCACCAAAAGAAAGGTATTGTTGTCGCGAACCATTTCGACAAAAATAATATCAATTTTCGTTACGTTTTATGCCTAAAATTGTGGAAATAAACCCGATTTTTACGATGACTGTGAGTATGTATTTATGTCTGTCAGTCTGTCTGTGAACAAAATTCCGGGAAAACCCTACAGGAAAAACCGCCAGCAAAAGTGTTCGTCTATGGCTAGTTGATGATGAAATTAAATTTATGATAACAAATATATATATATATATATATATATATATATATATATATATATATATATATATAAATTACAAAAAAAGGCATAGATAAAAGAAATTTTCATTTATCAATATGTAATTAGTACTATATGTAATTCATTCTATAGTCTTACTACTGTACAGTAGTAGAGTACTCACCTATATGACCTTCTAGCTTTTTAACTAACTCTCTCAAACTTCCAATCAAGGCCTTCGTCCTCAAGCCCAAACGACCATTATCCTCACCCATCACCTTAACAGCTTCGTCCACTTTAAAAGATTCATTTATCGTCGGCATAGTCATTACAACACTCTGAACTCTACTTTTCTTCGTTTCAATAGGCTCCCACCTCTTACATGTAACCACATACTCCTTTTTGTTGAACTCCACAGACAGTTGACCAAGTGTGTCTGTCGGTTTGTATGGACACGCATAATCGTCACCCTAAACAGAAATTCATGAATAGCTTAGTGCATATACAGGGTGTCCCTAAACTCGATATTTATGATTTTTGCAAAAATTGTTCAGACACCTCGATTTTTAATTTCAAATTTCCAATTTTTAATGAAAATGTCATTTTTTTTCGACCATTTTTACATTCGCTGCTTGGCTCTGTTATAAGCATTCTTAATAATTTTCACAGTTTAGAATTTTGCCTATTAGACCCAATTCACACCCAAGCGGCGACCGGCGGAGGCGCGGTGTAGACGAGGTGCAGGCGCGACGTCGCACAGGCGATTTTGATGTCCATATTCAGTGAAGGGGTGGACATTGCACCTTATGTTTTCATAGAGGCGGCATGGAAGAGTTATGCCTCTCGCCTCGCAGGAACCGTGTCTCAGGCGAAGAGACGAAGGCGCGGTGAGTGGCACGACGCTTTCAGGCCTTCTCTATATAAACATGTGGTACAATGCCCATTTAGGTGACGAGGCGCGTGCATTTGCCTCGTGCCCCTCGCCGCGCCGGCACCGCGTCTTCGCCTAAGACACAGTAGGCAAAGAGGCGAAACTATTCCACGCCGCGTCAACCCCTTCACTGCATATGGACATCACAATCGCCTGTGCAACGTCGCGCCTGCTCGCTTACACCGCGCCTCCGCCCGTCGCCGATTGTGTGTGAATTGGGCCTAATAGGCGCCTCGTCACCTAAGTGGGCATTGCACCATATGTTTATATAGAGGGGGCGTGCCTCTCGCCGCGCAGCCACCGCACCTTCGTCTCTTCGCCTCCTATATGTGAATTGGGCCTTAGAAGCTTTTTTTATCTATCTTATATGTAATAATCTATCTTTATCTCCTTCATTATTAAAATTTGAATTTGGAGATCTTATTGTAGGTCGACTGGATGTGTTTCACCTTCGTCTCTTCGCCTCCTATATGTGAATTGGGCCTTAGAAGCTTTTTTTATCTATCTTATATGTAATAATCTATCTTTATCTCCTTCATTATTAAAGTTTGAATTTGGAGATCTTATTGTAGGTCGACTGGATGTGTTTTTGTTCTTGACATTATGTAGATGTCCATAATGTCAAGCTAAGAAATCTTCTTAAAGCTTCCATTTACTATAATAAGTGAAACCATACCTTCAATTCACAAACACGTTTCAACGCAGCTACCAGTTCCTTATCAGCCTTGATGACGGCGCAGAACTCAGGAATGACCAAAAACTGTTCGGACAACTGGCGTATTTCCGTGACAGTAATTATAATCCCGTAATCGAGCAGGGCTACTGTGAATGTGTCTCCGACGATTTTGGTAATTGTGGCGCGCACCCAACTCACTTCGCCATCAATGACGTACTCAACCGCAACGGTATCGCCGACGTTTGCTCTAAAAACAGACAGCAGAAGCTTAATAACAACGAAAACTAGTTTCATCACAAATTCGTAAGAAACTCCACATTATTGATACCAAACACGACATACTAGAATTTTTCTAAATCCTTCTAAATATCATCCTGAGGATAGTTCAAAGAAGGATGACAAATTAAATTACGTTCATAAAAAATTGACCCTTGCATCTAACGGTTAAATATATATATATATATATATATATATATATATATATATATATATATATATACTATATATATATTTATACTTTGCACCACCGTCCGAAAAATATTCATCGTGGAGCCATATGTGTAGTTTCTAATTTAACTGCGCAACATGATAATCACAAGATGGAAGTGTCATCTGTAGATCTTGTGAGAGAGTGATTAGGAGATTTCTACATCAAAACCTAACTTTACGGGACTTGTTTATGACACCAATCTGTTGCAGTTTTGTTTAGTGTTGAGAAATTGCTTGTTCCACCGATTCGTGTGTAATACTATCAGATAAGTCACCATTTTAGTACCAGTTACACATCTTTGGCTATATATTTTGATAATTAGTTTATATTTAAAATCATCTGGTAAGTACTTGTTAACATTTTTAACACGTGGGGTAACTTTGCACCACAATATGGGGAGACTTTGCACCAACGTCAAACTGTGTTAAAACTGTTTTTTTTTAATTCACAAAATATATAAAAGACAGAAGAAAGGCAATAGGATATATCAGAAAAGACAAAGCGAATCCAGCGGGATGATGACACTGATGATCCAGTATTGCAGGACTCTTCAGATGAAGAATATCCTAATTTTCAAACATACTCGGAGCAAATGGTAAAAGAAATGGAAAAGGAAGAAAAAGCTGCAATGATGGAAGGTACGAAATCTCTAGCAGATGCTCTTGGCATAATTGCCGCAAAGAGAGTTGTAGGAGAATACATGATTTTCAAATACGAAGGGGAATTGTTTTCTGGTAAAATAATATCATTGGAGTTGTAATTTCTTCTATGGTTAAATCTTTCAAGTCGTGAAAATTGCCTGAAAATCCAGATGTTTCATACTATGACAGGGAGCATGTATTTGACAACATAAACCCCTCTACCAAGGTAAATAGAAGATGATTGTATCGCATTTCAGAAATGGAAAAGTTGGGTTGGCTGTAAATAATTAATTTGCAATGTGTCGTTTATGTTTTTTGGAGAAAAAATCAGTTCCATGAATAAATTCTGTGTGCTCTATTGATTTATGTTTTTAACTTCGCATCTTTCCTATATACAACGGAGTTTCGATCAAAATGATGTGATGGTGCAAAGTATCCTACTCAAAGTGGTAACTTTGCACCAAATTTATATAATAAATATTGCATAATAAATTACTCACATTACATATATTTTATATTAAATAGCAACTAATAACACTAAAGAACAAAATGCAACAAGTCCCATATTTTTAACGCGCTTCAAAAAATATTTCTGTTCAATTAAAGACAAAAATCCTGAAAAATGGTGCAAAGTAACCTCATTTTACGGTATATATAATAATTAACAATTCATGTACTTACGTGAAGTTCGGATCTTCTTTAACATTATCTCCAATCGTCTCCATTAAGTCTAGCATACCAATCGCAGCGTCCGGGAAGATGAACGCAATAAAACTGTCTACGTCTAAATAAGATTTGAACTGGAGAATACCAAAATCGAACTCCAAGGAGTTGACTATGCAACTGAAAAAAGTATTAATAGTAAAATATTAAAATCTAATTATTATGTATGCAGAGAGAATATTTATGAATTTTTGTGCCCTTAGCAAATACGTTTCTCGCTCTCCAAATGAAAAATTAGAAGAAGAAAATCTAAAGGATAAATAAAAAGATTTTACTTAGTTTTTGGCGCACTTCGGTGACGTGCATAAAGCGTGGCTTACGCCTTACTTACTTTTATTCAAGACATGATTGGTCATAGTATGAGTTGAACATGTTTCATGAATAATTGAAACTAAGAACTTCTTTAAGTTTCTTGACGATTGTACTAGATTCGTCAAGAAACTTAAAGAAGTTCTTAGTTTCAATTATTCATGTACTATGTTCAACTCATACTATGACCAATCATGTCTTGAATAAAATATATACACATTACATGAATGGTCAAATCAAGTCTGTGTGACAAACAAGTGCAATTGTATATAAATATATAAGGCACCTTACACGGTCAATAATACTGCCAATCCTAGTACTGTCAATATTTGCTTCAATCCTCCTTTTATTTTATTTTTCACATATATTTTTTTAATTAGTCTTAAATTAATAAATGACATTAATTTAATCTTAGAAAATAACGGATAATAGTATAGTGCATAGTTCAAGTCAACCTCACTATACCCGCCCACTATTTTAAACGACTTGAACTATGCACTACACTATCATCCGTTATTTTTTATGATTAAATTAATGTCATTTATTAATTTAAGGGTAATTAAAAAAATATATGTGAAGAATAATGTAATGCATAGTTCAAGTCGTTTGAAATAGTGGACGGGTATAGTGAGGTTGATAGGGGACGCCCACCCACCCCACCTTCGCTCGCATAGTTCTTTCAATGGATACAAATGTTTTATATTGTTATAACCATTCCAAGGAGAGTGTTATCCTATGGAAAAACTATGCAAACAAAGGTGGGGTGGGCGGGCGGCCCCTACCAACCTCACTATACCCATCCACTATTTCAAACGACTTGAACTATGCATTACATTATTTTTCACATATATTTTTTTAATTACTCTTAAATTAATAAATGACATTAATTTAATCATAAAAAATAACGGATGATAGTGTAGTGCATAGTTCAAGTCGTTTGAAATAGTGGACGGGTATAGTCCGGTTGGTAGGGGCCGCCCGCCCACCCCACCATTGTTTGCATAGTTTTTCCATAGCATAACACTCTCCTTGGAATGGTTTTAACAATATAAAACATTTGTGTCCATTGAAAAAACATTGCGAACGAAGGTGGGGTGGGCGGGTGTCCCCCACCAATAAAACTATACCCATTCACTATTTTTTTTTTTCAAGCAATCAATTATCCCGATAAAGATCAGTATTCTCTTCATAACATCATTAATATACCTTACATGATGAGTAATACTGGCAATATTTTAGAATAATGAACATTTTAAAATTATTATCATACAGTAATACTGTCATTATTCTAAAATATTCATCATGTAAGGTGCCTTTATAAATTAGCACACAGCAGAAGGAACCTAAAGTCAATAATCAGTTATAGTATTGTAGCAAATAACATAACTACTACTACTACTATAAATTAATACTTACTCGCGTTGTGGCTTTGCAACTTCCTGTTTCACTGCAATCTTCTTTTGCATCTTCTGCTGTAGAGAAGCCAAACTAGACGTTCGCGACACTGGAGTATTCTTATCTTCAACTTTATCAACAGTTGGCGAGGTATATTGTGTTGCAACTTTTTTCTCATTTGGTGAGCTAGCTTGTGTTGTAACTTTAATGCTAGTTGATGCGTTAGCTTGTGTTGATACTCTATTACCAGTTGGCAAGTTAGTTTGTGTTGTAACTTTAATGTTAGTTGGTGTGTTAGCTTGTGTTGATACTCTATTACCAGTTGGCAAGCTAGCTGCTGTTGCAACTTTATTGCCAGTTGACGAGCTAGCTTGTGCTGCAACTTTATTACCAGTTGGCGTGCTAGTTTTCATTTCAACAGTATTCGGGAAATTTTCGTAATTACACTTAGTTGCCGCTTGTGTACTATTGTCTCTTTCATTACTAAAGTTTGAATTTGGAGATCTTAATGGAGGCCGACTGGATGTGTCGTTGCAGCTGGTTCTTCCAGTGTTAGGACTCCTGGTAAAACCTTCACCAGATTGTCTAGAGTTATTGCCTTGTGGTTTGTAGCCTCTACCCCTATTAAGAGAAGCATCAGATTGCTTGTTGAATGAAGGTCTACCCTCATTTGACTGGTTGAAAGTACCACCCGACTGTCTGTCATTAAATCGTACGCCTCTTGTGTTGTCATCTGATTTGTTCAAAGCACCATCTGATTGTCTGTTGTAATTGTTTCGCGGTGGTGTGTTTTTGTTATTTATATTTCTTGAGTCGATAGATGGTGGTCTTGAATTCTCATTGGATTTGTCTACTGTATTTACCAGGTATGTTCCACCAGGGTACTAAAATTGATTAATAATATAAAACAACATTGTATGGTATATCACAATTTTGTGCAAGCACGAAGACTTGAATTCAATAAAATCAAAGCGTAGTAAAGAATATAAGTTAGACAGGAGAAAAATATGCGTAAGATATATAACGAGTAAAATATATCTATGTTTCGTCAATAATTATTTTGGTTTCATCAGGGTATTTGAAGAAAAAAGTAAACAAATCAATTTTGACATGGGTAATATTACGGGTATTACTCATGTTTACTTTTTTCTTCAAATACTCTGTTAAAGATTCCTTGGTCGTTGATTACATTACGATATATAATTATCGGCGGTTTTATTAAGTGGTAGTTATTTAGGGCGACTATGGTTTATCGCATCTCTTTCCGTAATGTACATTTTTGAACAGCTCTATTTGTTTCCAAATCAATGTTATTTTCAAACTACAGTAGTTAAGCAAGTGGCCCGCACCCCCAAGCGCTTCAACTACGTAAATCATGCGGTACCCTTCACACGACACCAAACGTACCTGTCTAAATGGATAAACCGTAATCTCATCGGAATCGTCATCCCTCTTGAATGAACACACGTTACTAATTGTAATGCGAATAGCCTGTGCGGGGATTTTGCAAAGCTCTTCAGGCAACGCGCGAAACTCGTTGCAATGAATGGTTTTGCCTGTTTCTAGCAAAGTAACCTTGGTGAAGTCGTCTTCGATTTCAAACACATGCGCCCGTAGCCTTAAAGGAGAATACTGTATATCGCCAGCATAACCTATTACAGCTTCGCTCCCATAACGGCTGCTCAATTGCTTGGATAGCGCATTCCAGAAGACTTAATTAATGAAGTTTCATTACGTTACTGATGCCCGTATTCACCAACATCTCATAAACTTTATAGGTGCCATAAGCTATTGTATGGACAAATTGACAATGTCATTGTGACAGAATATGCCAAAACAAATGTCAAACACCTTAAATAGCGCTTGCATTGGAGATTTGATGACACCTTTTGTTTAATTATTCAGTGTTTGCAATAGAGAGAATCTAAAATAACTACATTCCCTAGATAATGTATTTATTGTTGCTATAACAACAAATACTTATGAGTTCAATAGCTATTAAGGCACCTTACACGGTCAATAATACTGTCAATATTTTAGAATGACAGTATTACTGTATGATGATATGTTTAAAATTTTCATTATTCTAAAATATTGACAGTATTACTGTTCGTGTAAGGTATAGTAATGATAGAATGAAGATAATGCTGATGTTTGTCCGGATAATTGATTACTTGATAAATATTGAAGGAGGATTCAAGCTAATACTGACAGTACTAGGATTGACAGTATTATTGACCGTGTAAGGTGCCTTATTGATAGATTTATGGAACATTGGTGAATACGGGGGTGAGGCTGTTAGATTTGTTTAAAAAAACAGATTTAGTCTTTCTTTCTCTTCTCTTTGGAGAGAAACCTTTAATATAAACCACTAGAGATTTTATGAATTCATCCTTACTAGCTGAGTGATATGGATTAGATAGATCTCATCAGTACATCTCAAAATCGAAATGTATATTGCTAAGAAGTGAATTCATACATATATGATTCAGTATACTAGCTCGCACTTAAGATTAAACAGCTCCCTCTGTATGTATTACCCAGTTTACTATTTGCTTGCAGAGGAAGTCACATATATGCCCAGTAAAATATTTTTGGGGCAATTGAGCAGCTTATATGAGAGGATTAGCATCATAGATGAAATTGGTGAAAACCAAACACGAAGACGCGCGAGTGTCAAACTTACCACAGGTTTTTATATTTAACAGCGCAGATTAAACCAACATAGGGATTAATAACTATGCCCTTGTTCGCTTCAACCAAAGTATCGTACTCGATCCGTTGAATTAGTGGGTCATTGCTAACCAAGTGCACCCAGAAAATTGAACCGGCTGTTCGTTCTTTGAGTATTCTCACCTGATAAAATTTAAGAGAATTTTGCTTTGAAGATGTACTACTGCAACTAAATTGGATATTTATACTCTAATTACTGCTACAAGAAACCTTATAACGACAGTATATCATTCAAGTTATTTTCAAAAAATGAGTTGCGAGTGAATTCTACGGCGATATACGTGCTATAATGATTACTTTTCATGCATTGGGTTTTCAATCGTATTTGATCTGTACATCAGACAATTACTCGAGTTATTCAGCACATAAATTATCGAATAATGACTTGACGTTAACGTGCACTTCGTGAAACAAAATATAGACAATATGTAATGGCGATGTGTGCAGAGGACGTGTGTACACGTGTCATACTTAAATCATACATGCAAACATGGCACAACATAATACATTAAAAATGCAATAAAATAGCAATAGACACATCATCGCAGATAAGTCAGAGGAATACAATGCAAACACCAGAGAAGCACAAATAAGAATACTATAATGGAATTTATTCAGTAAAACACAATACAATCAAATAAATGCAATTATAGGCACACATACAAGTGAATCCATGTAATGTAATTAATAGAAAAACGCAATTAAATTGGAAACAAAGAAATGCAGTTCAATAAGAGAAAGTGTGAATTCAGCAGAAAAATGTCATTAAAACTCGTGCAATAAAACGTGGATAAGATTCAAAGAAACACAAGATGATTAGAGTATTAGAGTATAAAACTAAATTGAAGAAACCCAAGAACATAAATATTTTCCAAAATGCAGTATCAACAAAATACAACTAATTCAAGAGACACACATAACATACTTTGTCTTATTGTTAGTTAAATGAGATATACAGTCCCGAAAGCATGGTATAAATGCGAAGCATGATGCCAATCGAAGTCGTAAAATTTTACGATTTTTTAAATCATACATTTACGGGTAAATTAACCCGTAAATGTATGATTTAAAAAATTGATATTAAATAATAGTTACCGCTAGTCGCCCACTTGCCACAATAATAATAATCGCGATTTATAAGCAAAATCATGAATCATATGTATGCAGATATCTATACATTTGCAGTTCTGCAACAATATGCACTCAAGGGTTAACCAAAATTTATAAATACTATATCACTTAAGACAACTAGTATGAGAATGAAACTTATAGCAAGCACATGCATGTATGATTAACAACATGCAATCTATCACGGGATGACGCTTAAGTATAGTTTATAACTAACGGTTTTTTACAACAAAACATTGTTCTTACCTTATGATTTGTATTTAAAGTCATTCCGGCGCCTTCATATTTGTCCGTATGACTGCCATTTAATGAAACATTGCTAGATGTATTAGCAATTCCATTTGAGACTTTATTTTGTGCTAGTTCATTGACAATGCTAATTTGTCGATTACCTGGCACCTTTGCAGGGAGCAGATCCGAAATAGTTCTAAATAAACAAAGAAGTAATAAACAAACAAAAAACAGAAATGGACGATTTCATATAATAATAATAAAATTCAATTATATGTATAATCTTAACATTTAAAACATTAATATTTAAAACTGTATATACAGTTTTACGAACTGCTAAATTGAACTCAAAAATGAAACCATGAGTTTCAAATTATATGCAATGTTTTACAATTATAATTAGTAGCAAAATAAAACACTACTCACTTCTCAATTAAATTATTGACAACATCTGGTTTGATGTGCATCTGCTGCATTTGCACAAAGACACGTGCTTGATTCAGAAGATACATCTGGAACTTTTGAAGTTCCAAACTAAAATAAAACCCTTTTAGTATACTGGATAGTCTGGATAGTTGGCTGGAGGGTAGCATAGCTACAGACACTTAGGCCTGAAAATGGGCCCATTGTGAAACCTCCCTTTAACTCGTCCCACCGGTCAATTTTGCGTGCGAGCTTCAAAACTCTGGCGGGTGAGGAGTTGCCAATGCTAGTCATACTAGGCCAGCACTCCTCTAGTATTAGATGCATAGTATACACAGTCTATATTAATCATCAACCCTAACATACTTATCAGCAGTGGCCATTCTATTGGACATGTTTTCCTTGTACAGAGTCAAACCACATTTCTGTACATCTGCAAGAGGAACAAACTTCTGTCCATCTTCAGCGGAAAGAATTGGAACTTCATTTCCAAAAATATCGTACATTGATGGTTCCATTGCGCCAACAACGTCGTCCTCGAGATTAGATGAATTGAAACTGTCTTTGTGATGGTCACTGTAATAAAGCCTAGTAGTAGTAATAGGTAAAGCAAAGTATATATTTGTCATTTTCTATAACAGGATTCACATATAAACATGATCATAATTAAAATTTGACATGTCAACCAACAGGTTATACCAACTATGCATTACATTATTTTTCACATATATTTTTTTAATTAATCTTAAATTAATAAATGATATTAATTTAATCATAAAAAATAAAGGATAATAGTATAGTGCATAGTTCAAGTCGTTTGAGATAGTGGACGGACATAGTTTGGTTGGTAGGGGCCGCCCACCCACCCCACCTTTGTTCGCATAGTTTTTCCATAGGATAACACTCTTCTTGGAATAGTTTAAACAATATAAAACATCTATATCCAATGAAAAAACGATGCAAGCAAAGGTGGGGTGGGGGGGCGGCCCTTACCAATCAAACTATGCCATCCACTATCTCAAACGACTTGAACTATGCATTACATTATTTTTCACATATATTTTTTTAATTAGTCTTAAATTAATAAATGACATTAATTTAATCATAAAAAATAAAGGATAATAGTATAGTGCTTAGTTCAAGTCGTTTGAGATAGTGGACGGACATAGTTTGGTTGGTAGGGGCCGCCCGCCCACCCCACCTTTGTTCGCATAGTTTTTCCATAGTATAACACTCTTCTTGGAATAGTTTAAACAATATAAAACATCTATATCCAATGAAAACACTATGCAAGCAAAGGTGGGGTGGGCGGGCGGCCCCTACCAATCAAACTATGCCCGTTCACCACCTCAAACGACTTGAACTATGCATTACATTATTTTTCACATATATTTTTTTAATTAGTCTTAAATTAATAAATGACATTAATTTAATCATAAAAAATAAAGGATAATAGTGTAGTGCATAGTTCAAGTCGTTTGAGATAGTGGACTGGCATAGTTTGGTTGGTAGGTGACACCCGCCCACCTCACCTTTGCTTGCATAGTTTTTTCATTGGATATAGATGTTTTATATTGTTTAAACTATTCCAAGAAGAGTGTTATCCTATGGAAAAACTATGCGAACAAAGGTGGGGTGGGCGGGCGGCCCCTACCAACCAAACTATGTCCATCCACTATCTCAAACAACTTGAACTATGCACTACACTATTATCCTTTATGTTTTATGATTAAATTAATGTCATTTGATAATTTAAGATTAATTAAAAAAATATATGTGAAAAATAATGTAATGCATAGTTCAAGTCATTTGAGAACTATGTCCGTCCACTATCTTAAACCACTTGAACTATGCATTACATTATTTTTCACATATATTTTTTTAATTAGTCTTAAATTAATAAATGACATTAATTTAATCATAAAAAATAAAGGATAATAGTATAGTGCATAGTTCAAGGCGTTTGAGATAGTGGACGGACATAGTTTGGTTGGTAGGGGCCGCCCGCCCACCCCACCTTTGTTCGCATACTTTTTCCATAGGATAACACTCGTCTTGGAATAGTTTAAACAATATAAAACATCTATATCCAATGAAAACACTATGCAAGCGAAGGTGGGGTGGGCGGGAGGCCCCTACCAATCAAACTATGCCCGTCCACCATCTCAAACGACTTGAACTATGCATTACATTATTTTTCACATATATTTTTTTAATTAGTCTTAAATTAACAAATGACATTAATTTAATCATAAAAAATAAAGGATAATAGTGTAGTGCATAGTTCAAGTCGTTTGAGATTATAATATATATATATATATATATATATATATATATATATATATATATATATAAATATATATATATATAGATATATATATAATATATATTATTATTAGTTTTTTTATTATATGATATAATTTAAATAGAGTAAAAAGGTGCCAAGATCAATATTACTGTCAATAGTTTAGAATAATGACAGTATTAACTGTACAATAATATGTTTAAAATGTTCATTATTCTAAAATTTTGTCAGTATTACTCATCATGTAAAGTATAGTAATAACGAAGAGAATATTGATTTTTATCCGGATAATTGATTACATGATAAATATAAAAGGAGGATTGAAGCAAATATTGACAGTACTAGGATTGACAGTATTATTGACTATGTAAGGTGCCTTTAAAAGGCACCCTACATGATCAATATTACTGTCAATATTTTAGAATAATAACAGTAGTACTGTATGATAAAATATTTAATATGTTCATTGTTCTAAAATATTGCCAGTATTACTCATCGTGTAAGGTATAGTAAAGATGGAATGAAGAGACTACTGATGTTTATCCGGATAATAGATTACTTGATAAATATAAAAGAAGGATTGAAGAAAATATTGACAGTACTAGTATTGACAGTATTATTGACCGTGTAGGGTGCCTTTAAGATATAATATAATACAGTAAAGTAAACAATGATTATAACTATGGTTCATTGAGGAATTTCTCAACTCTATAATAGGCAGCGCTTGTATTAGTTTTTCATCTCATAGTGTGATATACTTAAAACTTATTAATACAATTTGACACAAAAGAACTTGGAATTTTATTAAATAATTTAAAGGGTAATTATAAGATAAAAATCTAAAAGCGAGAATAAAGTACTCCTACTACTACTACTACTAGTGATAAATAATATTACATACCTGGGTTCCAATATGTCCCCTACTTTTACAATATCCTGTACACCAGCATAAGCAGCCTCTACTTCCCTGCAATTAACAAACAAAATTATTTTTACAAAGTTGACAGCAATAAACCTCCTGCACTTACGGTTTGGTAGTGAAATATACTGATCCAGCTTTTGCCACAGCATTTATATACAATTTCTTCACTTCACCAAAATTTAAGAATATTGATTGGTACTTCAACTGAAAATTATTAACAAATTTAAATATAATGCAATAGTTAAACTGAATGTAACATACCCATGCAGTTGGTTCGGATAGGTCTTCACTGGTAAAAGTCAGAACATACCATCTGTAAATTAAAATAATATAATGAAATAAGATTCTTTCAATTAATACGATAATTTTAAATGAATTATACTGCAAATCAGACAATACATAATAATAATATAATAAATAATAATAAATTATTTATTCCTTTTCTCATTCCTACTTAATATATATATATATATATATATATATATATATATATATTTCATAGTTTTGGCTTTGCAGCACATATGTTTGGTTTCATCTTGTTTGTCTTCAGGCTTTGCCTATGAGTTGCAGCATTTTACCAATTGTGTCATTACAGGTCTCTCAGGGTCTTCCTTTATGTCTCATGCTAACCATGCCTGCTTTACTAATCTACCATTGCTCATTCTATTCATATGTCCAACCCACCTTAGTTCTGCCTTTTCTTCTAAGGGAGGTCTGATGTTCCTTGCATCAGACCTCCCTTAGAAGAAAAGGCAGAACTAAGGTGGGTTGGACATATGAATAGAATGAGCAATAGTAGATTAGTAAAGCAGGCATGGTTAGCATGAGACATAGGAAAGGAAGACCCTGAGAGACCTGTAATGTTCCTTGTATCAGACCTCCCTTAGAAGAAAAGGCAGAACTAAGGTGGGTTGGACATATGAATAGAATGAGCAATGGTAGATTAGTAAAGCAGGCATGGTTAGCATGAGACATAGGAAAGGAAGACCCTGAGAGACCTGTAATGACACAATTGGTAAAATGCTGCAACTCATAGGCAAAGCCTGAAGACAAACAAGATGTAAAAGACAGGAAAGAATGGAAAAATCTACAAGCAATAGAAACCAACCTCAACACCCAACACAGGTACAAGAGGATAAAGACCAAGAAAGATGCAAAGACTGGAAAAAATCTACAAGCAATAGAAACCAACCTCAACACCTAATACAGGTACAAGAGCATAAATACCAAGAACGAAGCAAAAGACAGAAAAGAATGCAAAAAATCTACAAGCAATAGAAACCAACCTCAACTCCCAACACAGGTACAAGAGGATAAAGACGAAGAAAGATGCAAAAGACTGGAATTAATAGAAAAAATCTACAAGCAATAGAAACCAACCTCATGACCTAACACAGGCACAATATGATAAAGACCAAGAAAGATGTAAAAGATAGGGAAGAATGGAAAAACCTTCAAGCAATAGAAACCAACGTCAACAACCAACACAGGTACAAGAGGATAAAGACCAACAAAGATGCAAAAGACTGGAAAGAATAGAAAAAATCTACAAGCAATAGAAACCAACCTCATGACCTAACACAGGCACAATATGATAAAGACCAAGAAAGATGTAAAAGATAGGGAAGAATGAAAAAACCTTCAAGCAATAGAAACCAATGTCAACAACCAACACAGGTACAAGAGGATAAAGACCAACAAAGATGCAAAAGATTGGAAAGAATAGAAAAAATCTACAAGCAATAGAAACCAACCTCATGACCTAACACAGATACAAGAGGATAAAGACGAAGAAAGATGCAAAAGACTGGAAAGAATAGAAAAAATCTACAAGTAATAGAAACCAACCTCATGACCTAACACAGGCACAATATGATAAAGACCAAGAAAGATGTAAAAGATAGGGAAGAATGAAAAAACCTTCAAGCAATAGAAACCAATGTCAACAACCAACACAGGTACAAGAGGATAAAGACCAACAAAGATGCAAAAGATTGGAAAGAATAGAAAAAATCTACAAGCAATAGAAACCAACCTCATGACCTAACACAGATACAAGAGGATAAAGACGAAGAAAGATGCAAAAGACTGGAAAGAATAGAAAACATTTACAAGCAATAGAAACCAACCTCATGACCTAACACAGGTACAATATGATAAACACCAAGAAAGATGCAAAAGATTGGAAAGAATAGATAAAATCTACAAGTAATAGAAACCAACCTCAAGACATAATACAGGTATAATATGATGAAGACCAAGAAAGATGCAAAAGATTGGAACTAATAGATAAAATCTACAAGCAATAGAAACCAACCTCAAGACATAACACAGGTATAATATGATAAAGACCAAGAAAGATGCAAAAGACAGGAAATAATGCAAACAATCTACAAGCAATAGAAAGCCTCAACACCCAACACATGTATAAGAGGATAAAGACATACAGTAGTAGTAGTTAGTGTATTTGTAACAATTCTACAACTGGCTGTCAACCTTTGGGTCCTTATGCTGTGTGTTCGAGTTAGGACTTGCTACTTTAAGAACATTGTTTTTATTATGTACATAAACTATCAATATCTAATACTATTCATATGAACATCTGCAACTACAAAACTATCTATTTATAGCCTGCTATAATCTAAGTTAAGCATTGAATTATAGCTACGGTGTAAAACGCTTTGCTTACCGTGGCATTGTGACGCTCGTAACTCACTGGACACAATCTAAAAACTAATACTGTTTTAGAAAACACAAGAAAACCATATGTAATTTTAGGTTATGTTCAGTGTTGCACTTGTTTCAGTATAAACAAAATGTATGTTCAGTGGATTACTTTTAGAACAGAATGGAATATTACCTAAAACGTGTAAGCACTAAACCCACCCTAGGTTTACTGTAAACAGACACTTGTTTCTATCAGTAAACTAACGGGTCAGGTTTCGGCGCTAAACTCAACAACATTATTGGGGAAGACGTGCACTGATTGGTGCAATGTACATCGCGGGAATTTTAAAAGTGTAACATATTTCTGTATTAATACAAAATTCTTCTTTATTGATTTATAGTAAATTAAATTAAGTAAGGTATTATATAATTTTTTTAGACAGGCTAATTACATACTATGGGAAATTTAGATTTGTTTATTATTATAATGTTTATTTAATTATTATTATTTCCACACTATCTATACATTTATCTAATATCTACAAAAAATAAATAAAGGGCCGTCAGTTTCCCACCTTGTGCCAGACACATATCTTGAGATTAAACAAAAGTGAAAGCTGGATTTTGTCTCCCTTGATTTCCACACTATACATAAATGTCTCCCTTGATTTCCACACTATACATAAATGTCTCCACTATTATAAAATAAAAAATACTTAATAGGCCGTTAGTTTGCGCCTTTCGGCCCGACAACTATTTTGAGATTAAACAAAACTAAAAGATACAAACAAATTGTATATAATAAATTATTTATTTATTAAACAAAAGAAAAAAAGATACAATTTTTATGAATAAATTAACACAAAATTGAGGTCATTAGTAAACCAGACCTCAGACAGTATACACTAAAAATAAGTAATACTAAATTAATACAAATTTGTATTACAAATTTTGGTTTCTATTGCTTGTAGATTTTTTCCATTCTTTTCTGTCTTTTGCATCTTGCTTGTCTCCAGCCTTTGTCTATGAGTTGAAGCGTTTTATCAATTGTCATTTCTACATCACAAAAATAGTTTTACTAGTATATAAATGAATATGGTTTCTCATAAAGTCTAATATCTCAACGAGATGCAAACAGACAATGAATTACAATGAAAAATGTTGAGTGATTCAAGTACATATTACATAAAACGATTTTTGTGATGTATAAATGAAGTCAAAAGCGGAAACCAAAGCTTTAGCAAGCTTTTTATTTTGAGAGATATATTTGGCAGGGAATTCCGCTTAAATGCACACTATAGTATCGTGGGGATGTAGCTCAGTGGTAGAGCGTTCGCTTTGCATGTGAAAGGCCCCGGGTTCGATCCCCGGCATCTCCAACTTTTTTAATTTTCATTATTTCTATTAATATCATCAGATGCAAATAAATTTCATAATAAAAACTGTTTTTCAAAATTCAGTAAATTATACGTCATTTTATTTGCCATCTCTTGAGAGATTTAAGCATATCGTGGCACCATGACTGATCTAGTCATCCCATTAAAGAAATTATTAGTGGAATATTTTCGTACTACCCCAATGTCTTGATTTGTTATGTCATCTCCATTGCATACATCTGTAATACACCGTTTAAGCTGGTGGTAATATAATTACATTAAATAAAGATTTGTAGCATCCAGAAAAGAAGAAAGAATTATTCAAGAGGCGAAAAACTTAATGGCTAAACGTAACGAATTGAGAAACAAGAGAAATTCAAACAGCGATGGCCTAAGAGAAATAAACAAAGATATATATATATATATATATATATATATATATATATATATATATATATATATATATATATATCTAAATCTATTAAACTATTAAACGAGATATCAGATCTCTTGAGAGATTTAAGCATATCGAGGCACCATGACTATGACATCTAGTCATCCCATAAAAGAAATTATTATTGCAATATTTTCGTACCACCCCAATGTATTGATTTATTAAGTCATCTCCATTGCTTACATCTGTAATACACCGTTTAAGCTGGTGGGAAATATAATTACATTAAATAAAGATTTATAGTATCCAGAAAAGAAGAAAGAATTATTCAAGAGGCGTTAAACTTAATGGATAAACGTAACGAATTGAGAAACAATAGAAATTCAAGCAGCGAGGACCTAGGAGAAATAAACAAAGATATATCTAAAACTATTAAACGAGATATCAGTAGCTATCGTAGAATGAAGATCCAGCAAATAGAACATGAAGGTATCACGTAGAAATCTTCATGAAGGAAGTATAGAAATAACTAAAATTAATAACGTGCATAGGAATATTATAATGAAGAAGAGATACTATGCACAGGGGGTAGCGTAGCGGAGTGGTAAGACATCGGAGTTTAACCCCCGTAATCACCGACGTTCCAGAAATGTATCAATAGCTATTAAGGCACCCTACACAGTCAAAAATACTGCCAGTCCTAGTACTGTCAGTATTTGCTTGAATCCTCCTTCAATATTTATCAAGTAATCAATTATCCGGACAAACATCAGCAGTATTCTCTTCATTGTATCATTACTATACCTTATATGATAAGTAATACTATCAATATTTTAGAATAATCAACATTTTAAACATGTTATCGTACAGTATACTGTCATTAATCTAAAATATTGATAGAATTATTGATCGTGTAAGGTGCCTTATTGAACCCATAATTATTCGTTGTTATAGCAACAATAAATACATTATCTAGGGAATGTAGTTACTTTAGATTATCTCTATTGTAAACACTGAATAATTAAAGAAAAGGTGTCATCAAAGCTCCAATTGCAAGCTCTCTTTGGCTCTATTCAAGGTGTTTGACATCTGTTTTGGCATAATCGCAATGATGTTGTCAATTTATCCATTCAAAGTTTATGGAACCTATAAAGTTTATGGTATGTTGGTGAATACAGGCATAAAGCTCGGTTGTATAATGCAGATAACTCTTATCTCTTAATGTTTCCTCAATTTTCTTTGAATTCCTTTGTTAATTCAGGGTAGGAATTAACAAAGGAATTCAAAGAAAATTGAGGAAACATTAAGAGATAAGAGTTATCTGCATTATACAACCGAGTTTTATCTTGTTGATACTTCTTACGTAATTATGAGAATTTTTCTTACCTCCATTACAACAAATACTATTCTATTTTGGTACAAATTAAATCTCTAAGGAAGAGAAGAAGTTGAACATATATATTAAAACCCGCAATTTTATCTGACAGTTTACTTAGAAGTAATAGGATTTTCATTAAAAAGTTCTACAACATCATAAAACCTCTTAATGGACCCTAAAAATACCCCTCAAAGTTATCAAATACCATTCTCATTTCGACATTACGCAAGTAGAATTAATTCCAAGAACACTGCCAGTAATTTCCTGCCATCTACATTCAACTAATAACGCCATCAAAAATATAAATAAGAATTCCCCGCATACGACAAGCGGACGGAACCGTCATGAAAGATTGATATGCAAAGCTTGAAATGGTCTCAATTATTCCCGACTATTTTTATGCGCGGACCCCGTGGTACCTATAATTATCCCTGGAAATGCATGTGGTAACGCACACCGCGCATTGCAGCCCTTTTGGAATCGCTCCAGTCCCCCACACGAGAAAGCGACCACAACGTCCGCTCTAAATGCTAAGGACAAACTGACCCGATAAACAACCGCTGAAATTAGCACAGCGCCAATGTGACATATTGATTGTTAAATCTAGATCTGGGTTGGCTGGAGGGGACCTCATTGATAAAAATAGTTAAGAACGATAAGACATAACGTCACAGTTTGAGATTATACAGGGTGTTGTCGTACTGCATGCCAATCATTTAAGGGCACTGGCACAAATAATGTTGATTACCCTCTATGCTATATATAATATATTTTAATTTTTTATAACTTAGTTGATTAATTGAAAACAGATCGTACAATGAAAACCTCCCTGCAGACTTTATTTTTGGGTGAAAATTATCAAAAAATATTTTATTTTGAACCCAAGGAAATATAAAATACAAAATAGTATCATAAATGAAAATTTCTTAAATTTTTCATTTTTTATAATTTTTTATAACTCTGTTCATTTATTTGAAACGTTCGTACAATCTTTGATTTTTTATAATTTTTTATAACTCAGTCGTTAATTTATAAATTTATAATTTAAAACAGCTCGTACAATAAAAACCTTCCTGCAGAAATTAATTTTGGATGAAAATGATCAAAAAATGGTTTATTTTGAGGCCAATTCAATATAGTATGTAAAATAATATCCTAAATTTAAATATCTTAAATCTTTCATTTTGTATAATTTTTTATAACTCAGCCCATTGCTCATGCAATAAAAACTTTCCTCCAGACATAATTTTTGGATACAAATGATCACAAAATGGTTTATTTTGAGCCCAATTAAAAATATAATGTAAAATAATATCATACATTTAAATATCTTAAATCTTTGATTTTTTTATAATTTTTTATAACTCAGTCGTTAATTTATAAATTTATAATTTAAAACAGCTCGTACAATAAAAACCTTCCTGCAGACTTTATTTTCAAGTGAAAATTATCAAAAATCAGTTTATTTTGTGTCCAATTAAATATAGAATATAAAATAATAGACTTTATTTTCAAGTGAAAATTATCAAAAATCAGTTTATTTTATGTCCAATTAAAAAAGAATGTAAAATAATATCATAAATTAAAATTTCTTAAATCTTTGATTTTTTATAATTTTTATAACTCAAGTCGATTAATTTAAAACAGATCATGCAATAAAAACCTTCCTGCAGAAATTATTTTTGGGTGAAAATAATCAAAAAATGTTTTATTTTGAGCCCAATTAAATATAGAATATAAAATAGTATCATAAATTTAATTTTTTTAAATCTTTGATTTTATACATTATTTTATAACTCTGTTGATTAATTTAAAACAGATCGTGCAATAAAAACCTTCCTGCAAACATTATTTTTGGGTGAAAATGATGAAAAAACGGTTTATTTTGAGACCAATTAAATATAGAATGTAAAATAATATCATACATTTAAATATCTTAAATCTTTGATTTTATTATAATTTTTTATAACTCAGTCGATAAATAATAATAATTTAAAAGAGTTCGTATAATAAAAACTTCATGCATACTTTATTTTTGGGTGAAAATTATCAAAAAATGGTTTATTTTGAGCCCAATTAAATATAGAATATAAAATAGTATCATACAATTAAATTTTGTATATAATTGATTTTTTTATATTTTTTTATAACTCAGTCGATTAATTTAAAAAAGCTCGTAGAACTAAAGCTTTCCTGAAGACTTTATTTTGGGGGAAAAAGATCAAAAAATGTTTTATTTTGAGCCCAATTAAATATAGAATGTAAAATAATATCATAAATTAAAATCTCCTAAAATTATGATTTTTTATTAATTTTTATAACTCTGTGGATTAATTTAAATAGCTCGTACAATAAAAACCTTCCTCCAGACATTATTTTTGGGTGAAAATTATTAAAAAATGGTTTATTTTGAGACCAATTAAATATAGAAAGTAAAATAATAAATTTAAATATCTAAATCTTTGATTTTTTTCGAATCGACTGAGTTATAAAAAATGATTTATAACTCAGTCGATTAATTTAAAACAGTTCGTAGGACAAACACTTTCCCACAGACTTAATTTTTGGGCGAAAATGATCAAAAAATGTTTTATTTTGAGCCCAATTAAATATAGAATGTAAAATAATAATATAAATTTAAATCTCTTAAAATTATGATTTCTTATAAATTTTTATAACTCTGTTGATTAATTCAAACAGCTCGTACAATAAAAACCTTCCTTCAGAGTTTATTTATGGGTGAGAATGATCAAAACTCGGTTTATTTTAAGCCCAATTAAATATAGAATTTAAAATAATATCATAAATTGAATTTTCTTAAATCTTTGATTTTTTTTATCATTTTTATAACTCAGTCGATTAACGTTTTAAGTTAAGTTAAGCTAGTGCAATAAAAACCTTCCTGTAGACTTTATTTTTGGGTGAAAATGATCAAAATATGGTTTATTTTGAGCACAATTAAATATAGAATGTAAAATAATAATATAAATTTAAATCTCTTAAAATTATGATTTCTTATAAATTTTGATAACTCTGTTGATTAATTCAAACAGCTCGTACAATAAAAACCTTCCTTCAGAGTTTATTTATGGGTGAGAATGATCAAAAATCGGTTTATTTTATGCCCAATTAAATATAGAATTTAAAATAATATCATAAATTGAATTTTCTTAAATCTTTGATTTTTTTATCATTTTTAAAACTCAGTCGATTAACGTTTTAAGTTAAGTTAAGCTAGTGCAATAAAAACCTTCCTGTAGACTTTATTTTTGGGTGAAAATGATCAAAATATGGTTTATTTTGAGCCCAATTAAATATGGAATGTAAAATAGTATTTAATATTTAAATTTTTAAAATCTGTGTTTTTATATATATTTTTATAACTGTTGATAATTTGAAACAGATCGTGCAATAAAAGCATTCCTCCGGATATTATTTTTGGGTAAAAATTATTAAAAAATTGTTATATTGAGCCCAATTAAATATAGAATGTAAAATAATATCATAAATTTAAATATCTTAAATCTTTGATTTTTAATAATTTTTAATCTATTAATTAAAAACAGCTCGTGCATTAAAAACTTTCCTCCAGACTCTATTTTTGGGCGAAAATGATCAAGAAATGGCTTATTTTGAGCTCAATTAAATCTAGAATATAATATGGTATCTTAAATTTAAATTTCTTAACACTTTGATTTTTCATTTTTTTTAATTCAGTCGATCAATTTAATATAGCTCGTGCAATAAAAATCTTCCTGCAGACATTATTTTTGGGTGATAATTATAAAAAAAATAGTTTATTTTGAGCTCAATTTAATATAGAATATAAAATAGTATCATACATTTAAAATTTTTAAATCTTTGATTTTTTATAATTTTTTTATAATCAATCAGTCGATTAATTTAGAACTGCTCATAAACAAAAACCTTCCTGCAGAGTTTATTTTTGGGTGAAAATTATCAAAAAATATTTTATTTTGAGCACAATTAAATATAGAATGTAAAATAATACCATACATTTAAATCTCTTAAATCTTTGATTTTTTATCATTTTTATAACTCACTCTATTAATTTAAAACAGCTCGTGCAAAAAAACCTTCCTTCAGAGTTTATTTTTGGATGAGAATTATCAAAAATTTGTTTATTTTAAGCCCAATTAAATATAGAATTTAAAATAATATCATAAATTGATAAATTTCTCAAATCTTTGATTTTTTAATCATTTTTATAACTCAGTTGATTAATTTAAAGAAAGCTCGTAGAATAACAACTTTCGTGCAGACTTTATTTTTGAGAGAAAATGATCAAATAATGATTTATTTTGAGGCCAACTAAATATAGAATGTAAAATAATATCATAAATTTAAATTTCTTAAATCTTAAATTTTTATCATTTTTATAACTCAGTCGATTAATTTAAAACTGCTCGTACAATAAAGACCTTCCTGTAGACTTTATTTTTGGGTGAAAAATATCAAAAACGGTTTATTTTGAGCCCATATAAATATATAACGTAAAATAATATCATAAATTTAAATATTTTAAATCTTTGATTTTTATCATTTTTTATAACTTAGTCGATTAATTAAAAAGCGGTCGTATATTAAAAACCTTAGTGCAGACTTTATTTTTGGGTGAAAATTATCAAAATTTGTGTTATTTTGAGCCCAATTAAATATAGAATGTAAAATAATATTATAAATTTAAATATCTTAAATCTTTGTTTTTTTAATCATTTTTTATTACTCAGTTAAAATATATATATATATATATATATATATATATATATATAAATAATATTATAAATTTAAATATCTTAAATCTTTGTTTTTTTTAATCATTTTTTATTTCTGAGTTGATTAATTTAAAACAGCTCGTACAATAAAAACTTTCCTCCAGACTTGATTTTTGGGTGAAAATAATAAAAAAATGGCGTATTTTGAGCTCAATTAAATATAGAATATAAAATAGTATCTTAAATTTATATTTCTTAAATCATTGATTTTTCATAATTGTTTCAGTGGATTAATCTAAAAGAGCTCGTGGAATAAAAATCTTCCTGCTGAAATTATTTTTGGGTAAAAATTATTAAATTTTTTTAAATTTTAAGCCGTATTATATATAGAACATAAAATAGTATCAAGTTAAAAAAAATAATTCTTTGATTTTTTATATTTTTTTATAATACAGTTAATTAATTTAAAACACATCGTGCAATAAAAACCTTCATACAGACATTATTTTTGGGTGAAAGCCCAATTAAATATAGAATATAAAATATTAGCATAAATTTAAATTTTTTAAATTTTTGATTTTATATCATTTATTATAACTCTGTTAATTAGTTTAAAACAGATCGGCAATAAAAACTTTCATGCAGACTTTATTTTGGGGTGAAAATTATTAATTTTATTTTTATTTTGAGCCCAATTAAATATAGAAGATAAAATAGTATCATAAATTAAAAAAATTAAATTTGTTTTTCACCATTTTTATAGCTCAGTCGATTGATTTAAATCAGCCCAGCCCGTACATTGAAAACCTTCCTGCAGATTTGAAGAATTCAATTTATTGGGTTATTTTTTTATATTATTTAAGTTTTTATTTATCTTGAATTTACCCGCATTCAGTTGCAAGTTATTAATTGACTAAATGGATAATTTTGAAGCTATTTAACTGCCAAAAAGAATTTCAGCATGATTTGTTAAAAATATTTTAAGAATTGAATTGATTTATGAGATATTTTACATCGACCAGTTATGGTCTTGAATTTGCCGCATTAAGACGTTATTAATTGACCAAAATAAACAAGCAATACCTCATTTTGAAGCTAAATATTTGCTAAATATAATTCATATCAATGTTGAGTCGTAATTTCAAGAATTCAATTTATAACATTTTTTTTAAGCAAACAGTTTTTATCGCACAGTTATGTGTGTTATTCGTTTATTGGTCAATATAGCGTTTTTTTAAAACTATATTCGATAAACCAAATCTGACGAATATTTTCAATTATACACCCAAAAATGATCTAGAAACGATGCTTTATTCATAAGTTATAGCTAATTATTGTTATTATTATTTGAGTACCTCTATATTTTCAAGGATGCACTATAGAAAATATATATAGAAGGTAATCTTCATTATTTGAGCCAAGGAATATGGGCTTAAATCAGTAGTTTTTTATACATTACCCCAAAATATATTTAAGACATTAAGACGGTTTTAAATGAAGAATTAAACATAATTCCATTTGCACACATTACCCCATTATATGGTTCTGTTTACATTTTAAATTTACTTTGATTTTCTCCTTTCAAAATAAGGCAGACGCGGATACGAGCCTTATTTTGAAAGGAGAAAATCAATGTAAATTTAAAATTTGGGGTAATGTCCCCAACCACTGCCTTAAATAATTGACGTGCAGTAAGGACTATATTGTAATAAGTTTATCTCCCATAACAAGTTTTATAGAAAAAATAAATAATTATAAACTATAAAAAATATTTAATGTAAATATGTATTATTAATATAATTATGTAATTTGTAAGATCCAAACAGCTATATATATACAGCTAGAGGATTTTACTAATATTAATTACATGACAAATCGATTTTTATTTATAACAGTCTGAATCAGACCGTCTTGTGATGCGTTTTTATTTTCAGATCCAATGCGATTGGTTTAACAAACGGTTTTCAGGAAGGGAAGGGTTTTGAAAGAAGCTGCAATGCATCTTTAGCTCGAGACTCGCAAATAGATAGCTTTAGCGGGTGCTTGTTTTTTTCGGCCGGTGTGGCATTAACCCGAATTAATCGCGACAGTGATGTATAAATCAGTGTGTCAGTCCCCCTCTTAAATATATATTTTAAGGTCAGATTACTGACGACGGGAGGACACCTGAGTTTCGCGCGTTGTGCACGAACGAACGAGTCGTGACCCTGTCGTTCAAATTTTCGCCGAAAGTTAAGTAGTGCTAAATTGTGAGGGTGGAGTAATTTTTAAAAAGTGACAAAGGGGCCTACGAAAATCGACCAATCATGCCGTTTAATGTTATGATACAGTTGTGCAAAGTCACACGGGCGAGTAAGCTTTTCCAGCGTAATTTCTATTTGCCGCTGTTGAGACCTCTATCGCCCAGAGATGCTATGCGAAGGCATATTATTACGGGGAAGAATTTGTTGGGGCAGAAAATTGAGCATTATATACCTGTTTTGGAGGAGTATCGAGATCGTGTGCAAAGGAGGAAATATATTGTTAAAGGAAAAGGTAAAAAGAGGCAACGAAAGAAGGCCAGTATGAAATATGTAGCTCCGTTTTTTGATGATAATATGGAGAATCATGGAATGATGCAGGGTTTTATAGCTAGAAAACCTAAAGGGCGAGGACAGCATTATACATATTATATTCCTGATAAAAATTGCACGCTTGTACTGAATTACCAATTTGAGCGTGCTATTAGAGATAGGGATATTTTAGATGTTATTATAGCACAGAGAAGTGAAAAAATTGTTGTTAAATTGAAGAACGGCAAAAAAGTTACAATGCCGATAGCTCCTTGGGATGAACGCTGTTCGTTATACAGAGGTGAGGGTTGGACCAAAAAAGATATTGAAGAATACCATCACCATGGTAAAGAAACTATGGGATTGGCGAGATTGTTTGAAGCTAAAGAGTCTGGTGTGGAAGAATGGGAATTGGAAATGATGAGGATGGCAAGTAAGAGGAAAGTTAAGCATAGGGCGGAAGCGCGACCTGAATGGAATGACATGATGGCCGCAGCTGCGGAAAATATGGACTGGGATCAATTTGAGGAGGAAGCTAAAGAAATTGTTCAACAAGCAAACGACCCCGTTGAAGATGAACCAATTCCCATGCAAGTCAATGATATGGAGAAAACAAAGAATGTTAATGAGAAGTTGAAAAATGGTGGTGAAGATGTTATGTTAATGCTACCGTTAATGGAGGATATCCCTGAAGTTATTAGATTCATGCAAGAAGGTGAATATACTGAAATACAAGAAGTTTCCGGTTGTATGGTAGCGCTCCCATTATCAGCAAAAGAGGTATTCGTTGCTGGACAAATGGTTAAATCTGAAGAAGGCGATATTTTCATGCCAGGTCAAACTGTTGAAACAGAAGATACCTCAGAATACACCCCTGGCATTACGGTATTTATGGATGGGGAGCCAACTCTCCTGCCCGGTCTAGTTATGGGCGATGATCCAAAAAAACCTATGTTCTTGCCAGGTGATTCTACTATTACAGAAACGGGCGAGCTTCAGTTCACTGAAACCGAAGACGACTTACCGAGACTTCCCACTCCACCGCCAGAGCCCGAGCCGGAGATAGAAATAGATGAGCCTGAGTTAGAAGAGGAGCAAGACAGTGAAGAAGAGGCGGAAGATCTAAAGCCACCTCCCCCACCACCACCAAGGCCCAAAAAAGAATTTATCTACGAAAGACCAAAGCGGTTTACAAGTGACAGTGAAGGTGTTAAGAGGCGAGAGAGAGCTTCTAAGAAACCCTTAATTAGTCTTGCCGGACCCGAACTAGAACCAATGAGGCAAATACAGGAAATCGAAGCGGTCTTATACGACCTCACTTCGCCGACGTTTGAAAAGGACACGCTTCTACAAGAAAAAGAACGTGTGGAGAAGTTAACCGAGAAAACATCCAAGACCGAATGGAATATCGAAAAGAAAAAGCGTGAAATCCGTGAAAAGGCTAAGCAACTAGTCGCTAATAAACCCCCAACGCCTAAATACAAGCCACAAGAAGCTGTGCGAAAAAGCGAGAAATTAAATGACATGGAGAAGAGCATTAAATCCGGCAACTTTTTCGATGTTGATTACAAGAAGTTTTTAAATAAGGAAAGGCGCACACGTGTCAATTGGCTGGAGCCGTACGACTATAAAAATACCTTTGACACGGTGGGGATGTCCAGACATAAGGTTTGGAGGTCTGTCCATTAAAAGAGAGCACACAATTGATCAGTGCGCTGCTAACCTATATCAAACAGCGCACCGGTCATCTATTTATAATTTAGTAGAGCAATAATATTTAAACAAAGAGTGTCTACCCCAGTAGCAATAAGTAAGTCTTAACCTAATTAATTAATATCCTACGATGACGATTAACGTGAAGATATCCCTGTGCAAAATCACTCGAGCTAGCAAACTATTTCAACGCAATTATTATTTGCCACTGCTAAGACCGTTGTCACCTAAAGATGCTGCTAGAAGGAAAATTATCACCGGTAAGAATGTTTTGGGCGCTCGGATTGAACATTACATCCCTGTGCTGATAACGCATGATGATAAATTAAAGGATAAAAAATCACGTCCTAAAGGGGCGCCGATTATTAAGAAACGTGTTAAGCGGAAGGATAATGAACGGTACATGGCGCCGTTTTTTGATGACAACATGGAGAATCATATGCTTTTGGAAAGTGTGTTAAGCAGAAAAGGCAAGGAGAAAGATCAGTTTTATATTTATGAAATACCCGATAAAAAGTATATACTAGTTTTGACTAATTTAATGGAGAAGGCTATTAAGGATAAGGATATTGTTGATGTTATTATAGCGCAGAGAAGTGAGAAGATTGTTGTACGGTTGAGTAATGGTAAACGTGCTGTACTTCCATTAGCTAAATTCAATGAAAACGGTGTGTTTTATAGAGGTAGTGGCTGGACTAAAGGGTATGTTGAGGAAGACCATCATCACGGGAAAGATACGATGGGTTTGGCTAAAGTTTTTGAAGCGAAAGAAGCGGGTGTTGAGGATTGGGAGTTGGAAATGATGCGGATGTCGAGTAAACGTAAGAAGAAGGTGAAGGGTGAAGAAAATCCTGATTGGAAATTGGTAATACAAGCGGCTGCTGATAATATGGACTGGGATCAGTTTGAGGAGGATTCCAAGCAGATTATTGATGAAGTTGAGGAATTGGTTGAGGAGGAAAATATCCCAATGGCTGTGGATGATATGGAAAAAACTAGGAATGTTAATGAAAAACTTAAAGAGGGCGGCGACGAAGTGTTGTCGCAGCTGCCAACTATGAAGGACATACCGGAAGTAATTAAGATTCTTGAAACGGGCGACCTATGCGAATTACAAAATGTTTCTGGCGTCACCGTACAAATGTCAGATGGCAAATCGTGTTTCGTAGCTGGGCAGATGGTCAAGACCGACGAGAATGATGTTTTCGTGCCAGGCCAGACTGTTGAGACAGAGAATGGCGACAGCGAATACACGCCCGGCATAACTGTGTTAATGGATGATGAACCGTCTTTAATTCCAGGTCTGGTATTTGGGGAAGAAGAACAAACACCTGTTTTCCTACCCGGCGAATCAACTATCACCGAGGAGGGTCAGTTAGAGTTTGAGGCGACTGAAGAAGATCGCCCACCAAAAGAACCCTCGCCACCCCCGAAATTACCAACACCGCCACCAATTGAAAAACCTATTATTATTAGAAAAGAACCTTCACCACCTGTACTGTGTTTCAGGCCTGAACGCCAACCGCTTGAAGATTGTTTGGTGCTGTATGAAGAACGCCGTAGACGATGCGAAGAGTTGGAGAGACAACGGATGAAAGAACGTACCGAAGAAAAAATTTTAAAAGCCGAAAGCCAAGTCGACAGCATTCGTTATCAAGTCCGACTGAAATTGAAAAATTTGCATATCGAACAACCCAAAGAATATGCGCCGCTAGAGCCTGTTATAAAAAGTAAGAAATTAGAAGCGCTTGAAAAAAGCATTGTCGATGGTAATTTCGAGGACGACCGCACGAAGCTGATTCTAGAACGCGTAAGAAATGAATCAAGAAAATGCAAACACACGGTGATGATGAGTGCTTATGGTTACGACGGGGAATTTGGATCGGGAAACTTCGCTCCGCCATCGCCGTTCTGAAGTAAGCGTCGCGACGCCGGCTCAGTTCAACAAACGCCGCCGGGCTGCGCGTTATATTTAAAACCACGAACCGAACTCGATGTAAAACGAAATTAACCATAATTATAAAACAAACCCCCTTGTATTCATTAATTTTACTAATAAATCTTATAAAACTGTTACAATTATTGTATTTTAAAAAAAGACAATAAAAATCATAAAATAGTTTTAATTGTGTGCGTGTAAAAACCCTTCAATCACCATGATTATGAATTACGTGCTGTCCTTTTGTAAAATCACTGCGGCGAGTAGAATTTTTTCGCGCAACTTCTATTTACCACTACTGAAACCAATCACCCCAAAAGACGCCCTACGGACTTTCCAAATAACCGGCAAATGGTTGCTGGGCTCAAAAATCCACCACTACATCCCAGTGCTGTTTAATCACAGAAAAAAACGTTCAAAAAAATCTAAGGACTACGGAAAAATAACTCACAGATACAACGAC
Organism: Lordithon lunulatus; assembly: GCA_963942505.1. Lineage (NCBI taxonomy): Eukaryota > Metazoa > Arthropoda > Insecta > Coleoptera > Staphylinidae > Lordithon > Lordithon lunulatus. Next base: position 52,803,154 of record OZ012668.1, on the reverse strand, counting down.
AGTTACACATACATGTCCCCAGTGCTAGATCCCGAAAATGACAACCATAAACTCCTACAAAAAATTCTAGATGATAAAGAAGCTGGTGAGTGTTTCGTATATACAGTTGAGGATAAAATGTATAACATTGTTTTCCCTGGAAAATACGAAATTGCGATCAGAGACGGTGATATTGTAGATATTCTCATTTCACAAAGCAACGACAAAATTTTAATCAAAATGAGAGACTTTAAAAAAATCCCTGTGGAGCTACAATTTTATGAAACCGAAAACCAGATGTTTAGAGGTGAAGGGGCTACGAGTTTGGAGGAGGAAAAATTCCACCATCACGGTAAGATGACGATGAGTCTAGCTAAGATTTTCGAGGCTAAAGAACTAGCGGAAGAATGGGAGCTTGAAATGATGAAAATCGTTGCAAAAAAGAAAAAACAAAAGGGCGAGGGTAGTAAAGAGTGGAATGAAATGGTTAATGAAAGCATACAGAATTTAGATTGGCAACAGTTTGAGGTGGACGCTAAGAAGGTTATTGATCAAATTTGGGAGCCTGCCCGTGAGGAGCATATTGGAATGCAAGTTGAGGATTTAGAAAAGACAAGAGGCGTGCCTGATTTTATTATGAATCATAGCAGTGGGCTATTAAGCCAATTACCTACAATGCTTGAAATTCCGGATGTTGTTAAAAACATGGCCACAGCAACTTATATAGAGATTGATGAAGATGATGACTGTGATGAGGATGAGGATATCCCTAAAATAACTAGACGGATTTCAGGGGTACGTGTAACGCTTTCATCCGGAAAAGAGTGTTTTGTAACGGGGCAAATGGTGAAAACTGATGAGGGAGAAGTTTTCGTTCCTGGACAAACTATTGAGAATGAATTTGGATTATCATATGCTCCAGGTTTTACAATTAATATGGATGGAAAACCTACTTTGATTAAAGGATTAATTATGGGTGAAGAGGATAATCAAAAGCCCATGTTTTTACCAACAGAATCATCTATTACTGCTGATGGTGAGTTGACTTTCTGTAGAAGCCCTGAGGAGAAGACTAAAGCGAAACCCCAGAAAATATTTATAAAACGTAAGGTTGTTAATAAAACTGAGGGTGATGTTGGTGATAAAAAGAAGAAAAAGAAAAAAGCAAAGAAAAATAAAATTGCTGTAATTGAAGAAGTTACGCCTATTGAAGAAAATAATACAGTTATAATTGAAGAGGTTAAAGCAGAAGAAAATTTAATTAAAGAAGATGTTTTAATTGAAGAACCGATTGGTTTAGAAGTGATTGTATGTGTTGAAAAATCTGATGATAATACTGTAACCAGTAGTATTCGATCGGATGAAGAAACAAGTGTAATGACTGATATTGAAGAGTACGAGAAAAAAATTGATGATTTAGATGTTTATAAACCAATCGATGATGGAATGGATAAACTAATAGGTAACTTAGAAGATAAAAAAAGCGAACTGCAAGACAAACTAAACGCATTACGCAAGCTTTCAATCACACTAGAAAACTCTGTGACATATGTAAAAACAAGCGACGCTGATGAAGTTGCCGCAAAAATTACATCCGACCCCGACAAAATGCACAAACTCTCCGACATCCTCCTTACAATCACCCGCAGAGCCAACACCTTCCGCGAGCGCCACAACATAAACATCCAAAACATAAACAACCCCAGCATGATCTACAACAACACATTCATAACAGAATCCGATGAAAAATTCCACGCGTGCACCGAGAAACTGAAAACAGCCCTAAAATCCACAATATACGCCGCAAACGAGGTCTTCAAAACACGCCCCAAAGACCAACAACTAGCCCTCACCACCCTCAGTGACATCCTAAAAGAATCCCTACAAGACGAAAAAACCCTCGATGAATTATGTCTACTAATGAACACGAATTTAGACCGCAATGAAATCTGCACGTCGATCTTCAAAGAGCTAACCCAGGAAATAATGGAGAATAAAATCGAGGTCCTTAAAGCCGCCATAAACTTGAACGATAAACTCGCGGACAACGATGCGGTCATCGAAAAGATCTCGCAGATTTTACTGAAGGACGGCGACGCTTTTAAGAAGGTGGCTAAAAATAACGCGGCGCTCACGAGAAAGGTGATGGAACATGCTAAGATGAAAATAGACGCGGTCAAGACGGAAATGGGAGCCAAGGAGGCGCTGCAGAATTGCATCGCGTCCGCTGTTAAAGAGTTCAGTGAGGAATGTTTAGTTGAAATGGATGAATATAGTGATGAGGATGAAATTAAGGAATTTATTGCGGAGGGTATTGGTTTGGCACGAACTCTAGGGTTATACGATGTTGAGGAGAATCTTAATAATCTCAAAATGAATGAAGAAACGGTTTTATTATCCGGTAATAAAGCGTGTGTAGAGTTTTTAAAACGATTCGTACTCGTGAGAAAACTATGCGAAAAAGATTATTCGGTTAAAACCTCACTACAACGCATTAGTAAACACCCGGAGTGTGGTAGAACCGATCCTAGAATACGGCAGTTATTAAGGGAAAGCGCTTCACTTATTACAAAAGCCCGTGAAATTCGCAACTCATTAGAAATCCCACTACAGCTCTTTCAGGAACAAAACTTCTTAGCTATCGAGGATTGCGTGTTACAAAAATCGCGTGTTGAATCGCCGATTTTAATCAGCCGCAAAGGGATACAGGCTGTTGTTCCTAAAGAAGCCGCAAGAAATGTTCTGGCAGGACGAGTACCGTATATGTTGATTGATGAAAGTGGTGCAACTAATTTCAAACCGATGCACATGTTTTCAGCTTTGAAGCTTGGCAAAGCGCGTGAGCAGAGATTCGAAAATTTTCCCATAATGGGAGGGCGTGAGAGTTTTTCAGAACGGGAATCGCGGGCGGAAAGATTATACCCGAGAACATCACCAGCGAAATCCACTAAAGATGTAAGGGATAAAATACGGAAGTTATCCTTAAGCAACTCAAGGAAGACAGCTTAAGAGTTATTGAAATATTCCCCACCCATATAAACTGTGTGAATTTTCCTTTTAAATTAGTTTGTACCTTTGTAATCCGAAAATAGAAATAAACTTTAAATGAATATACTTTTTTTAATTCAGTGAATAGTGATTTGGCGCGGGCGAGTTAATTTCAATAACACTCTGGTGTGAAAATGAAAACATTCGAAATATAAATACACTGTTTTAAAATATTTGTGACACGCTAAACACACCTACAGTTTTCAGCAGATACTCTGGTGAGTCATTTTTTGAATTTATTTTATGTTATGCAAAAACAGGCTTTCGCTTTTATTGAAAGAAATTGTCACTATATTTATATAAAAGTAGAAAATGGTTGGATGTTATCTCTATTTCTGTTTGGACATAATCAGACATAAATATTTGTTACTATTTATCCTTTGAAAACAATCTTGAAAGTGATTTGTTTTTTATAGTCTAAACTAAACCCAATAAAAAGTATGTACATACTGTATGTGGCCAAATATATAATATATTCAAATTTTTGGTTGTGTTATAGAGACTTTTGTTACAGGTTACTGCGCTGTTTCAGTGAATTCAAAAAAAGCTTCTATCTTTATAGAACTATTAACAGTCGTAAGGCTTTTCCGACAGTGAATTCATTTACGTAAAAGAAATCATTTGAAATAATAATATGTATACTATAATATATACTTATATTATTATATTATATTATATAATATATACTTATATTATTATATTATATTATATAATATAATATATACTTATTTGAGTGTTAAACTGCAGCATATTAAAACAGAAGTTTTATTTATTTTTTAAACTGGAAAGACAGTTGTCACATTGACAGATAACAGCCCGTTACAAAAAATAGTTAGTAGTACCTTTATTTATGTATGGCAACGTCGCATTCTGTGGTTTGATTGTTATACCAAATCCTCCGGTTTGATTATTTTACCAAACCCTTCCTACATTGTATTCGCTTACTTAGTTAGTAGATAACTATCGATATAATTTAACATGACATCAAAGCCAATTTTTTTCAATATCAAAGGAAATTTATTTCTTCAAAAAATGTTAATTAAATTCCCTAGTGTGTAATATCACACGAAAAAACTATTGTAGCACAAAACAAACTATATGTGTAGTCACCTCGTTCGTCGCACCTTGACAAATTCTTCAGTGATAAAAATAACATAGATTTAAAAACGGAACCTTGATGCATTCGTTGCATCGCAGGTATTTGGCTGGCGTTCAATAATAATAAACAAACTTCGCCAGACATTGTCACTCTAATGTGCACACTTAACGTCCAAAGTTTACAAAATCGAATGTTTTGGTCCCTGTCTGTGTGTGAGAGTGCAATAATATATACGAGAAAATAAAAGTAAGTTGACAATATATGAATTGAACATGAATTGCATAATATAATTTAAATTTATCGGGACGATTTTATCGACAACAAATGATTCGTTATGCAATTTTATTTATATATGTATTTATGTATGTATGTAGTTTACAAAGTATAAGTATCCATTAATATCGTATAAGGATTATAATGCCCATAGTCTATATATTAGTTTTTCACAAATTTCGCGACCCCCTTAACAATTAAAAATTTTAAAGGATCCCCTAAAGAATAGATATATGTAGAAAAACATCCCAAATGATCTGTAATCAATTCTTTCTGCGACCTCCCAAATATTTTTCACAACCTCCCTAATATTTTTCGCGACCTCCCAAATATATTTCGCGACCCTTAGTGATTATTATATTTTTCGTTGTAGCGAAATTGTTTTTTTGGCTATTCTATTAACATGAATAAATATGAATAAATTTATTTACTATTATATTTATATTTACAAAACATTAATAATAATAATATAATAATAATCAATTTCTTAGTATTATTATTATATTTTTCGTTGTAGCGAAATTGTTTTTTTTTGTCTATTCTATTAACAAGAATTTGTTAATAGAATAGACAAAAAAACAATTTCGCTACAACGAAAAATATAATAATAATACTATGAAATTGATTATTATTATATTATTATTATTAATATTTTGTATGTCCAGGCAATGGGATTATTTCAGAGTATAGTTTATTTTTCACACATTTGATTTAAACACGATTTGTCCTAGTACCCTGAAGAGGCAATAAACGTAAACTGATGTAATTGCAAAGACTATAACAGAGACATGTTTAATTACTAGTATCTTTACTGCCTCTCTTCCATATTTGTTTATTCGGTTTTACAATCTTATCACACTGTATTTCCTCAATGAAATCAATAACGTATGGAGATGCCTAGGAGCAGATCAATTCCAATCATAATATGAAATCCGCTACCATCCGACTCTGTTTGAAAACTCCGCAAATAAAAATATCATCGAAAAAGATAGACTCAAATATCCCGTTTCAGCAAAAAACTTATGGGTGATAATATAAACTCCTAGGATCACCATTATGAGTGCCGGTTATAAATTGATGATGACTATGGTGAAAAATAGAATGGATAGAGAAGTGGAACAAAAAGGGCAGCTGCCGGAATGCCAGGGTGGGTTCAGAAGGGGAAAAGGGACGAGGGAGCAGATTTTCACGCTGGCGAGAATGGTGGAGGAAGCGCTGGAATGCAAAGGGAGAGTTTATGCGGTGTTTGTGGATTTAAAAGCTGCGTATGACTTAGTTCCTAGGGGGAAACTGGTGGAATGTATGGATAGATGGGGTATGGAAGAGGAAGGAGTGGAGTGGGTGAGAAGGGTGTATAAAGAGTCATGGGCGAAAACAAGAGTGAATGGAGAAATATCTGAGAAATTTAGGGTGAATGTGCGAGTACGGCAGGGGTGCCCGCTGAGCCCCCTCCTGTTTAATCTGTACACGAGCGAGTTGGAAGAGGTGCTGAGGAGAGGACAGGCAGGAGGGGTCGTGGTGGGTAGATCCAAAGTGTGGATGTTGGCGTATGCAGATGACGTGGTGCTGGTGGCCAAGAGAGTGGAAGAGATGCAAGAGATGTTGGATAGAATGGGTAGATACCTGGATAAGAGGGGGCTAGTGGTGAATGTGGAAAAGACCAAATGGATGTTGTTTAGGAATAGGGGCAGGAGGGGTAAGGACGAAGGGCTGAAATGGAAGGAAAGGCTGATTGAGAGAGTGAATGGCTTTAAATATTTGGGCTTTTGGTTTGACTGTGGAGCAGGGCTTAGGATGCATGTGGAGTGTATGCAGGCGAAAGCAAGAATGGCTTGGGGGATTGCGTGCAGAAAATGGGTGGGTTTGTGGGGTGGTAACCTAGTAATGGCGTGCAAGTTATGGGATGCGTGTGTGAAACCTATATTGTTGTATGGAGTGGAAGTGTGGGGATTGCGTGAATGGGAGGTAATAGAAAGGGAGCAAGGTTGGTTTTTGAAGAATCTGCTAGGGCTCGAAAGGTCGACACCGAGGGCAGTGCTGTTGTAGGAGACAACTCGTATGAATATGTGGTGGGAGTCGTGTGTGAGGGTTGTAAAGTTTGAGGAAAGATTGCAGGATTTGGGCGAGGAAAGACTGGTACGGGAGGTATGGATGAGGTGTAAGAGTAGAACAGAGAGTAGATGGAGGAAGGATAGAGAAAGGATGTATGAAAGAGTGGGTATGTCTGAGGTGTGGGTAGAGGAGAAGCTGAGAGAAAGGGGTAGCCTAGGAACTGAGATAAGGGAGAGATTGAGGGATATTGAGTGGCAAGAAAGGCAAGTGAGAATGGCTGAGAGCTCATAAAACCCTGGCTACGTAGAGTGGCAAGTGCAGGGGAAACTCCCGAGGTACTTAGTCAGGGGAGAGTGGAGCAGAGAGGACACAGTATGCATGGCAAGAGCGAGGTGTGGTTCAGAAGAGCGAGGAAGAAAAGTGTGGATGGGGCTGGGGTACACCGCGTGTGCGCTGTGTAGGAAGGGGAGTGACACGTGGTGGCTACTTAGCAAAGAATGTGAGGGAGTGAAAGAAGAGTGGGTTGGAGAGTGCAGAAAGCTGAACGAATGGTTAGGAGAGGATGGGAAAGGCGTGAAAATCTGCAGGAGGCTGACGTGGGAAAGGAAATTCGCGTGGACAGAGGGGGTTTATTTCAATGGATAGAAAAATGTATTTTATGTTAATTTGTATTCTTTTTTTTGTGTCTTTTTTTATTTCTTTCTGTGAAAGTACGGTTTAGGAATGTGTGTAAAAGGGAAGGGTTGGGCTGATATGCCAAATAAAGGAATTTTTTTTATAAACTCCAAGGTAAAATATAGGATTGAATCGGCATCTACTTTGTGATAATTCATTATAATAAATAAACAAAACGATTTTTTTTTCTTTGTTGTAAATAATAAATAATAGACAAGTGATAAAAACAAAGAAAAATTCGTTTTATTTATTTATCCAAGGTAAAATATATAACCAATATTACATCATTAGAAAACACGGCTATAATTCAGGGACGCAATGAAATCTATTACAGAACTTGTCTTAGGCTGGTGTAAAAGAGAAATCAAGCAACAATGGACGAATGATAACATTTTACAATTAATGGAAACTTAAACTAATTGAGGAAGACAATATTAGCATCTTCGTAAATCTATATAATACCATCTATACGACTGGAATCATACCACAAGAATGGTTAAAATCTACATTCTCTTTATTACCAAAAAAACACAACGCAAGGGAGTGGTTAGATTTTAGAACAATAAGCGTGATGAGTCACACATTAAAGGTTTTTCTAAAAATAATTCACAGCCGCATTTACAAGAAATTACAAACAGATATCAGTGAAACATAGTTCGGATTTCGATATAATTTAGGAACAAGAGACGCTCTATTTGGAATGAATGTCAAAATCCAACGATGTCTCAATATGAACGTAGATTTATTTGTAGGCTTCATCGACTACAAGAAAGCCTTCGATAAAGTTAAACATGATCGGTTAATGGAAATCGTACAGCAGAAGGGCGTAGACTACAATGACGAAATGTTGAAGGACATAACTCTGAAGAATTGGATAGGGGAGTCCGCCAAGGATGCATACTATCAGCGGTTCTATTTAATATGTCCTCATAATGCTTATTCAAAGAAGCCATCAATGATGACTCGTGTGGAGTAATCATAAACAGTCAAGTTATCAATAACATACGATACGCAGACGACACTGCGAAAATAGCATCAATATCCATCTGCCAGTTTCAGAAAATGATGACATAAATACGACTAGCCAATCGTGTGGGCTCAAAGTGAATTTGGAGAAAACTAAATTTATGTTTGTAAATAAAACCAATGTTAATAATATACCAGCAATACTAGAAACAACACCTCAATCGAAAGAGTTAGAAGCTACCAATACTTAGGAACACGTATTGAAGACAATAACGACCAAACCATAGAAGTGAACAAACGTATAGAAATAGCAAGAGCAATTGTCGTCAAAATGAAAAATCTTTTCTCAAATAGAAATCTCAATCTAGCCTTGAGAGCCCGAATAATTCGCTGTTACATTTTTTCAATACTACTGTATGTTATGGAAGCATGGACATTAAAGAAAATAAAAAAAAACTAGAGTCGTTTGAGATGTGATCGCCGCATGCTCGGAGATATCCTGGACGGACCTAGCAAACAACGAAGAAGTCATGCGAAGAATGCATAAAGAAAAGGAACTGATCTTTACGATCATAACACGAAAGCTAGAGTACTTGGGACATATCACCCAGGGAGAGAGATACTCGATTCTCCAAATGAGCATGCAAGGAAAAATACAAGGAAGAACAAGCATTGGGCGTCGCAGAACCTCATGGTTAAAGAACCTTAGAGAATGGTAGGGACAAACATCGGTTGGACTATTTAGAGCTACAGCGTCAAAGATTAGAATCGCCATGATGATTGCCAACCTCCGATAGGAGACGGAAGTACAAGAAGAAGAAATTGATGGAAGAACGGAGAAAACACTTTACGACACATGTAAACCAATCTCGACTGGATTGTAGATACATCCTGATGATGACGAAAGAAAAATATATATATATATCTATACGACTGGAATCATACTACAAGAATGGTTAAAATCTACATTCTCTTTATTACCAAAAAAAAAAACACAACGCAAGGGAGTGCTGAGATTTTAGAACAATAAGCGTGATGAGTCACACATTAAAGGTTTTTCTAAAAATCATTCATAGCCGCATTTACAAGAAATTAGAATCACAGTTCGGATTTCTAAATAATCTAGGCACAAAAGAAGCTTTATATGGAATGAGATAGAAAGAAAGAAAAATAGTGTCATTATTATTTCAACATGCATCTGCAGTGTTTTTTATCCTTCCCCTTGTTTACCGTTTGTATTACTCTACTCCAGTCATCAGTCCTCATTACATTTGTAGAAAGTATGGAAGTATGCATTTGAGTCATTGATATGTATTATTTTTTTTGTATTTATTATGTAATAGATAACGCAACGGTAGAAACATGCATGGAAGTTTGCACAAGCCGGTCTACCTAAAAGGGCAAAAAATGATGGAAGCGCCGATCCCGATGCGGCCACCACCAACACCCACCCCATCACCGCCATTGCCCGAGCCACCACAACCTCAAGAACCATCTGAAGAAGACGAGGAGGAGGAAGAACACCTACCTATGCTAATCTGCAACTTGGGTAACAAAATCGTGATACCCCACGCAGCCACCAGAGACGTGATGTCCGGAAGGCGAGCCTACTACCTGGTGGACGAAACAGGCGTCAGCAAGTACACCCCCAAGCACATATTCGCAGCGTTGAAGCTCGACAAAGAAAAATCGCACCAGTACGAAGACTACCCGTGTGTGGGCGCGCACGAGTGGACGCTGGAGAAGAAGCCGCCGAAGCGCAGGGGGTTGGGATACAGGAGGATGTACGTGTCCGATTTTCTAATCACCAGGGGCATTTACGTAAGTAGACTGCGGCACGAACAATACAGACAACATAAAAAAATGCGATGGCGCGCGTGGGATCATTACGGCTCCCCCTTGACCCACCCGGCCGTTCCACCAGGTATAACGGCAGGTGTTGGTGCAGGTGAGCATGCGGTCAGTGTCGGTTTGTCTTTCGCTCAAACAAGTCGCTGGTTTTGAAAGCACCGTACGCGAACGTCGGTCGGTCGTATTACACATACACAATTATTTACAAGTGGCTGTTTGTACACAAAGTGAGCGAGCCAGGATTATCGTCGAATTCGGATTAGCATTTACGAAGAGTGAGTTTTGTATAGTGGATATTCCTATGGGAACCTGGGGTTAATAACGTTTTACTCTTTTTTTCCGTTTGATAAATGCTTCCTGCGATTATTATTGTTACCAGTGGCTGTGCGTCTAAAACAGTGCTTGGCTGGAGAGATTGCCGGCATTTAACAATTCACAGAACTAGTTACTTGGTTCATTTTGAATACGTTATAAATGTATATATTTTAGTTTTCGTAATTTTAGATCTAATTTATTTAATTAGCCAACCTCTGTTATTTTATCGAAATCCAGAAAAAAAACTGTAATTATACAAGTAAATATACAGAGATTACCGAATGGAGAGATTTGAATATTTCTGTAATTGCAGTAATCAACAACAAAAAAGGTATGCAGAAATAGTGTAGCTTTTTTAATTATAATTTTAAAATAAAATTCTAAATATTTCATACTATTATAGCAACTGTAAGCGATTTATAGCCATTCTCGTAGAATTATAAAAACTACTTGCTATAGATTTCCAAAACAATAACTACTAAAACTATTTTTACAAAATGCGTGTTTATATATATGTATATATATATAAAGGCTATTATCTCAAGTAACTCATTTAAGTTTTGGTAGAAATTTGCCCGGAAAAACATTACAAACCAATATTCCGGTTTTTAAATAAAAAAAATTATACCGTTTATTGAATCTGGTGTATATTTTTCATTAAATCTTGCATAATTGCGGGGTACACCAGATTTCCAGATTTTCTTCGAAATTGTCTATCCAACGGGCTCAAGTGATAGGATATCGATAAGACAATTTTACTTTAATTTTTCATCACTTCTCCGGCTTTAACGCCGCAATGCTGCACTTTTTATAACAATATTTTTTGTGGAATCTTAACTGAAACTGAAAGACCTAAAAAATTAGGCAAAACACGACTTTATATCGCGAAATAAAATTTTCCTAGTTACAATATTTTACCAAGCCCTGTAATACCAATTTTATTTTATTTTTTATCACTTCTTCGACTTTACCGTGAAAAGTATACTTTTCATAACAATATTTTCATCTTTTTCTTCTTGGAAATGAAAGACCCACAAAATAAGACCAAAAACTTTCTATCATGATATACAATTTTCTAAGTTTCAAAAATTTGCGTCCTGTAGCTTTTCAGCTTCAATTTTAAACAATCTCGACATTTTCCCTGCCATCTAGACTAAATTTTCAATCAAACGTCATAGGTTTCAGGGCCGTGCCACTTCTGGGATTCTGATTTTTACCGATTTTTATCACTTTTATATTTTATCATGTGACGTCTTTTATCTTAGGGAAAAAAATTATTAAGATTTTTGATTTGGTTCAAAACTGTCTATCCAACAGGCTAAAAGCTCATCTTGATTGGATAATTTTTATTTTATTTTCTTCACTACTTCGACCTTATCGCTAAAATGGTACAATTTTTTAAACACTATTTTTGGTGTTTTCTCTTTGGAAACCAAATATCTACGACCAAATTCCACTTTCTATCATGAAATAAAATTTACAAAGTTTTCAAAAATTTGCCAATGCCATCCGCCATCTAGATTATATTTCCAATCAAATGACTTAGTTTGAGTATCATGTCACTGCTATGACGACTCCGGCTTTGACGCGACTGAGGATAGTTTTGGCAATTTTACTGATTTTTATCACTTTTCAAATTAAATTCGTGACGGGTTTACCTTTCGTTTTAGAGAAAAATCGTACTAAGATATTTGATTTGGTTGAAAATTGTCTATCCAATAGGATAAAGTTGATCGTGATCAGACCATTTTAATTTTAATTTTCATAATTTCTTCGGCTTTATCCCCAAAACGGTATAATTTTTATAACAATATTTTTTCTTATTTTTCTTTGGCATTAAAAGACCTATAAAATGAGATCTAAAACGACTTTCTATGATGAAATAAAATTTTCCTAAAATTTGCCAAGCTCTATAGTTTTACCGGTTCCATTTGAAACAATCTCGACATTTTTCCCGCCATCTAGACTATATTTTCAATCAAATGACTTAGTTTCAGTGTCATGCCACTGCAAGGCAGTTTTTATTTGATGTTATATATGTGGTCGAGTCCATCATTGTGTTATTTACCTGTCAACAATTGCACATGTAGGTATAATATTTATCATAACATAACACATTAAAAAATAAAACAATTATATGATCATGAACATGTGTATGACGATTATAATATAATCTTCTACGTCTAATTATTAATTTGTTAAGACTTCCATATACATCATTATAAACATGTGTACATGATTGGTGTTTATTCCTCTAAAAAAAACATTTCGCATATTTACTGTATAATTTATTATAATAACGTATATGTAAACGCCTTAACAATTAATAATTAGACGTAGGGATTATATTATAATCGTCATAAACATGTTCATGTTCAAGATCATGTAATTATATTATTTTTTACTATATTCCTCATATTTTTTTACGAATCAGTTTGTATACTGTAACTCAAATATAACACATTAAAGTGTTATAAACCAGACGTTTCATTAATAACCACATAAGACATTATAATTGCTAATTAAGAACATCCTCTCATACTGAATTTGATTACATAGTAATAGTAATATATATGTAACTGTGAACCGCTCCCATTCTCTAAGGTAACGCCGCAACATATGGCTGATATGGCGTCATGCTATTAAATCAAATTATATTTGTCAGTTAAAAATCAGTTACAAAGATACCATTAGGTGTAATTACGGCAGCATCGGGCGGAATGTGGGGATTATTATTTTATTTTTACTCTAGACACATTCTTGGCAGATTTGGTGTTTATTTTATTACTTCGATGTTTTTTTTTTGTTGCTATTCATGTAACATCCTTATTTTAGTGCTTTAAATAGATTATTACAATTACTTTATTAAATATAGGTCTTATTGTTAATATTAAAACAAATTTGTATCTCGTGTTTTAATTAGACCTGTGCATATTATCACTTGTATTGCTTTCGCCTCCGCTTGGTGTTTCATATATAAGGCACCTTACATGGTTAATAATACTGTCAATACTAGTACTGTCAGCATTTGCTTCAATCCTCCTTCAATATTTATCAAGTAATCAATTATCCGGATAAACATCAGTATTCTATTCATTCCAGCATTACTATACCTTACACGATCAGTAATACTGTCAATATTTTAGAATAATGAAAATTTAAAACATATTATTGTACAGTAATACTTGGTAATACTGTCATTATTCTAAAATATTGACAGTAATATTGACCGTGTAAAGGCACCTTACACGGTCAATATTACTGTCAATATTTTAGAATAATGACAGTATTACTGTAAGATAATATGTTTTAAATTTTCATTATGCAAAACTATTGACAGTATTACTGATGGGGAGTTGATTGAAGTATTTATAGTTCTAATACTTCTATCAACAGAAGTTGAAGAAACCTCCGCTAGATTTTGCATGGTTGAAGAAAAATGACATCCACCGCCTATACCCTGACCCTGATTTTTATATATATCTCGATGACTCGTTTAGAAAACGTCTATTTTCCACTATATCTCGATATCTAGAAGATATAGAGGGTTTCGTCGTATTTGTATTCCCTCAGTTAGATGTTTTCTATACGGGAAGTATGGAAAAATGAACTGTCGTAGAAGAACTATCGAAAACAAAAACTATCGAAAACAAAAACTATTCAAGAAAGACTATCGAGTGAAAACTATCGAGTGAAAACTAATACTAGTAAAGAGCCTTAACCCGCTAATGCCCACGTGTTTTATCATCGCGCAACAATGTTCCTCATATAATTGAAGATGAATTATGATGACTGTATGAATGAATCTGTATGGCTATCGGTATACTATCAGTTTCTACACCTAGTAAAGCCTGGTAAAGCTATGCCCGCCTTGAGCATATAACGATGCAATTAAATATTGTATTGTAACTTCGATGCCCAAAGTTACAATACAATATTTAAATACATCCTTATATGCGTAAAGCGTGGTCCGCCTTGAGGCGGAGTTGGGCATTAGAGGGTTAAATAAGATAATAACTGAATATTTTATTATTATTGTATTGAAACGTTTGTGAGATGCAATCAAATACACCGCTGCAATCGAAAAGATTCAAATTAATGAAATTTGAGAAAAATTAACAATAATAATTTTATGATTATAGATTTAGTTTATTTTTATTTTTGTATATTTTTGTTGTGGTTGGTGATGTGGAAGGGCAGTGAGGGAAATGCCAATAAAATTCTTTTTTATAGATTTAGTTATTGTGCATAATGTCTTTAGCCGCTATGTTTATTTATATGACTGTTTGTAGATGTATTTAAGTGATATTTGCTCGAGTGACTACTTCGTGCATTTTCCTGTTAATAAGAACAAAAAGCAGTTCAGTAGGCCACGAATGCCGACACGCAATTAAATTCATTAATGACAACAAAAAGCGTCTGCACGGTACCCATTTAGGAAATTAATTGTTACAGCTACGAAACTGCAAGTCAGATTAATTAGTGTTATACTTATACATAGTTGTAAAGTGAAGTAGCGATTGATCGTCTGCATGCCGTCAATTATAATTCTGCAATTCGTGACATGAGCAATAGTTTAAAATATCTGCATTACAAATTTCTTAACAGATAGTAATAAATATAATAATAAAGGCACCTTACACGGTCAATAATACTGTCAATCCTACTACTGTCAATATTTGCTTCAGATAATTATAGCATCAAAAATCATTCATATAAAAGAGAAGCATGATTAACTTTGCAACTCATCAGACTTAAATACTCAAGAAATATACAGTTTTCGGATTACATAACTGTCAGATGTTGATTACGGTTCGTAGTGTGATGAAAAAAAAACTCAATATACAAATTTTGTTGCGATTCTAAAGTATTACATATCGATTATAGTTTGTTTAACAAACAAATAGTATATTTAAGGTAGTTTAAGACAAGACAATTTCTTAAGGTCGTTTTAGACAGGACAATTTCTTAGCTCAAACGTTGTTCAAGAAATTAATTCATATATCCTCCTCCCATACAATTTGTCCTTAACAAATAGAACCGTTATATTTTTCCATTCCATCTACCATCCAATTCAATATATCAAATAATTTGCTGTATGATACGAGACAATTTAGATTGTTTCGTATCTTGACTAACGTTTGAGTCAAGAAATTGTCTTGTCTAGAATGACCTTTAGCTCAAAAATTGTTCAAGAAATGAATTCTTGAGATCGTTTTAGACAGGACAATTTCTTGACTCAAAAGTTAGTCAAGATGCGAGACAATTTAAATTATCTCGTATTATACAGCAAATTATTTGAAATATTGAATTGGATTGTAGATTGAATGGAAAAATATAACGCGTTTTATTTGTCAAGGACAAATTGTATGGGAGAAGGATATATGAATTTCTTGAACAAGTTTTGAGTCAAGAAATTGTCTTGTCTAAAACGACCGTTATATTCTCCTCCCATACAATTTGTCCTTGATAAATAGAACGCGTTATATTTTTCCATTTGATCTACCATCCAATTCAATATTTCATATAATTTGCTGTATGATATGAGACAATTTAGATTGTCTCGTATCTTGACTAACTTTTGAGTCAAGAAATTGTCTTGTCTAGAACGACCTTTAGACTATAGTCGACATGTACTGCAAAAATGAATATGAGCCTGGGAGGATGAAAGTGGTGTAAGTCATATTTGAATTGTTATGAAAAGGAGAAGATTTTGCGTTTGGTATTTATGTAAATCAATGTACGCAGTGTTAGAGACAAGAACAGCATAGAAACAGATACAGAGAGTATCAAGGAACAAAAACTACTAGAAATAATAAGGGAATTAAAAATAGGAAAAGCACCAGGACAATACCAGATTACAGCGGAAATGATCAAGCACCTGGGCCCGGTAGGTAAAGAAAAACTACGGAAACTACTGAACAATATATGGAGCACAAATATCATATCAAAAGACTGGCAAGCAGCACTAATCGTACCGATACACAAGAAAGGGGATAAGACGAAATGCTCAAATTATAGAGGAATAACACTAATAAGTATAATGATGAAAATTTAGAAAAGACAATAAACAAGAGAATAATAGCAAGAGTAGAAAAGAAAAATGCTCTAATTATAGAGGCATAACACTAATAAGTATAGGGAAGAAAATATTAGAAAAGACAATAAACAGGAGAATAATAGCAAGAATAAAACAGACACTAGAAGAATCGCAATGCGGTTTTAGGAAAGGAAGATCCACACAAATAATTAAAAGACATATTTAGGATTCAAAAGTAAAAAAAGTGTTCCACATGATCCCAAGAAATAAATTATGGAAAATCCTGGAAGAGAGAGATGTAGAAAGAAAGACAGTCAAATTAATACAAAACATATATAACAACAACACCCATGCAATAATACACAAGGGACAAACATCAAGAACATTTAAGACAACCACTGGATTAAGACAAAGAGGCGGGCTCAGTCCTACATTATTTATCATATACATGGATGAAATAATGAAGAGCATGAAATCAGAAATCAAAAAAGCAAATATAGGTTACAAAAACATGCAAGTGGCAAAAATATCGGAGGGAGCATTCGCTGATGATGTCGTAGTGATAGCAGAAAATGAAGCTAATCTGCAGCACAACCTGAGTGTGTGGAATAGGCATCTAGAAAAGTATAATATGAAAATTAATTATAACAAAACAAAAGTGATGATAATAGGATACCGGAAAGAACAAATAAATATAAAGATAGAACAACACAAAATAGAGCAAGTAGAACAATTCAAATACCTAGGAGTAGCACTGACAGAAGACAGAAAAATGGAAGGGGAACTTAGTAACAGAATAAACAACACAGTTAAAACATACCACGCATTGAGCAATATACTGATTGACAAAAAAGAGATCAGCAGAAGGACAAAAATAAATATATCAAAAGCATATATAGACCTATACTGACATATGGGAGCGAGACGTGGAAACTAACGAAGAGGGACAAAAGTAGAATACAGGCAATGGAAATGAAATATCTCAGAGGAGTAAAACAAGTTACGAAAAGAGATAGAATAAGAACTGATGACATCAGAGAAGAATTGGGTATTGAAGCTATAGAAAAGAATATAGAAAAGAAACAACTAAACTGGTGGGGACAAAAAAAATCTAACAAAACAGGTATAGGAAGGAAGAATTGGAAATAAAAGAGGTAAACCAAAAAAAGAGTGGGACAACAGAATAGAGGAAATAATAATCAAGAAAGGAAAGACAGTTAAACCAGCAAGAGAACTGGCGAAGAACAGACAAGAGGGTGGCCCCTACCAAGCCAACTATGCCCGTCCACTATTTCAAACGACTTGAACTATGCATTACATTATTATCCGTTATTTTCTATGATTAAATCAATGTCATTATTTAATTTAAGACTAATTAAAATATATATATGAAAAATAATGTAAAGCATAGTTCAAGTCGTTTGAAATAGTGTACGGGAATAGTCAGGTTGGTAGGGGTCGCCCGCCCACCCCACCTTTGTTTGCATAGTTTTTCCATAGGATAACACTCTTCTTGGAATAGTTTAAACACTATAAAACATCTATATCCAATGAAAAAACTATGCGAGCGAAGGTGGGGTGGGCGGGTGGCCCCTACCAACCAAACTATACCCGTCCACTATTTCAAACGACTTGAACTATGCACTACATTATTATCTGTTATTTTCTATGATTAAATAAATGTTATTTATTAATTTTAGGCTAATTAAAAAATATATATGAAAAATAATGTTAAGCATAGTTCAAGTCGTTTGAAATAGTGTACGGGAATAGTCAGGTTGGTAGGGGCCGCCCGCCCACCCCACCTTTGTTTGCATAGTTTTTCCATAGGATAACACTCTTCTTGGAATAGTTTAAACACTATAAAACATCTATATCCAATGAAAAAACTATGCGAGCGAAGGTGGGGTGGGCGGGTGGTCCCTACCAACCAAACTATACCCGTCCACTATTTCAAACGACTTGAACTATGCACTACATTATTATCTGTTATTTTCTATGATTAAATAAATGTTATTTATTAATTTAAGGCTAATTAAAAAATATATATGAAAAATAATGTTAAGCATAGTTCAAGTCGTTTGAAATAGTGTACGGGAATAGTCAGGTTGGTAGGGGCCGCCCGCCCACCCCACCTTTGTTTGCATAGTTTTTCCATAGGATAACACTCTTCTTGGAATAGTTTAAACACTATAAAACATCTATATCCAATGAAAAAACTATGCGAGCGAAGGTGGGGTGGGCGGGTGGCCCCTACCAACCAAACTATACCCGTCCACTATTACAAACGACTTGAACTATGCACTACATTATTATCTGTTATTTTCTATGATTAAATAAATGTTATTTATTAATTTAAGGCTAATTAAAAAATATATATGAAAAATAATGTTAAGCATAGTTCAAGTCGTTTGAAATAGTGTACGGGAATAGTCAGGTTGGTAGGGAACGCCCGCCCACCCCACCTTTGTTTGCATAGTTTTTCCATAGGATAACACTCTTCTTGGAATAGTTTAAACACTATAAAACATCTATATCCAATGAAAAAACTATGCGAGCGAAGGTGGGGTGGGCGGGTGTCCCCTACCAACCAAACTATACCCGTCCACTATTTCAAACGACTTGAACTATACACTACATTATTATCTGTTATTTTCTATGATTAAATAAATGTTATTTATTAATTTAAGACTAATTAAAAAATATATATGAAAAATAATGTTAAGCATAGTTCAAGTCGTTTGAAATAGTGTACGGGTATAGTCAGGTTGGTAGGGTATAGATGTTTTATATTGTTTAAACTATTCCAAGACGAGTATTATCCTATGGAAGAACTATATAACTATATTATGTACGGCGAATTGAAAGTGTTTTTCACTATTGTATATCATTTTGAATGTTTTTATCACTCTGTATCCGTCATAATGACCCCATGCAATCATGTACTTCGACAAATGTATAACAACAATAATTGTTAAGTAATGTAAATGTAATAGCCTACACCGATAGGATATATATATATATATATATATATATATATATATATATATATATATATATTTCCATTCGGTAAAGTGTCAGTATTTTATGAGAAAAATTATCGCATTTCGTCCTTTCATTATTTTTTTTTAGTTGTTTTAAAATATGTTTTTGGCATCGCACCGCGCTCAACTAATCATCACATCTCAATCCTGTTGTAACTAATTTTAAAGTTCTTTACAATAACAATGACGGAGCGCCATCCAGAACAAACATATTCACGCTGCTAGAACTAGAATTCGCACCTTCGCCCACCTCTTCATTGTTGCCGGATGCGTGCCGGTGTAATTGTTTTTGTAAATGTCACTCGTGTGACGCCTTTCGTTTTCTTTCAAGAGAGCAGCGGCCAAACCATAAGTTCATGCACTTGGATCGCGTTCAAAAAATATATTAATGGTTATTTTGAGTAAAAAAGATAAACATCGGGCAGATGTGGGGGGTGGGCACCTGCTGTGTAGCTTTTGTGAACGGCAGGTTCTTCAGCCGCTCGCCATATGATTTTGACTGTACATATTGGTATTATAATCCCATAACAATTAGGTAAAGATTGTATTTCTTGTATGTAATTGGAGCATTCAAAAGTTATTTAATGGTAATACACATGAACATAGAAATGACAAAATAAGGCTAAATGAGACTAAATGAGGTTTAAGGAGGCAAAATCATACCAAATTGGGCTAGGTGAAGCAAAATGACGTAAAATGAGACAAAATTATATCAAATGGGGCAAAATGCGGCAAACTGAGACTAACTGAATCATCCAAAATGAGGCAAACTTAGAGAAAATGAGACAAATGGGGCAAAATGCGGCAACGGAGACTAACTAAATCATCCAAAATGAGGCAAACTTAGAGAAAATGAGACAAATGGACATAAAATGAGATGAAATAGGACAAAATGAAACAAATGAAGACAAAATCAAGACAAAGTAATGACAATTTTTTTCTTGTATATAATTTGATCATCCAAATGTTATTTAATGGTAATATACTGTAGGTACAATGACCTGTATATTTGCATATTTGAATCATTATTATCTACTCACTTTATATATTTATTTATTTTAAGTAAATTAATAATAAATATTTTCTATCCTAGAAATGAAAAACATAATATTTCTATGCAAACAAGGCATAGATAATAAATAACTTTAGCGGAATTTGTTCAGATTTCAAAGTTATTACTATTTTAGAACGACATCCGCGGGTTTAAAATACATACAATCTTAAAAGATTTACATCTTTTGTTAGGCCATAAAATACAGAAGTGCAATTTGTTTTAAGTCGATATTTTAAACGAATTTAATGGTTAATACGAATTTAGGACGAAAATTACAAATAGTTGTAAAGTTGAATTAATCTGTATAAATAATAAACCAATTTATAACTTTGGCCGACCTGTGAGGAATAAAATAAATATATGATTTATTGTTCTGGTATGGTATTATTGAATGAAAATGTTTTAATTTATTTACTTTATTAATTTACGCCTGATTCGTAAAAAAAATATGAGAAACAATGTAGTGCATAGTTCAAGTCGTTTGAAATAGTGGATGGGCATAGTTTGGTTGGTAGGGGCCGCCCGCCCACCCCACCTGCGCTCGCATAGTTTTTCAATGGATACAGACGTTTTATATAGTTTAAACTATTCCAAGAAGAGTGTTAGCCTATGGAAAAACTATTCGAGCGAAGGTGGGGTGGGTGGGCGGCCCCTACCAACCAAACTATGCCCATCCACTATTTCAAACGACTTGAACTATGCACTACACTGTTATCCATTACTTTCTATGATTCAATTTATTTTATTTATTAATTTACGCCTGATTCATAAAAAACTATGAGAAACAATGTAGTGCATAGTTCAAGTCGTTTGAAATAGTGGATGGGCATAGTTTGGTTGGTAGGGATGTTTTTTGTAAATGTCACTCATGTAACGCTTTTCGTTTTCATTCAAGAGAAAAATGCGAAATTCGTTCAGATTTTAAAGCTATTCGTAATTTTATGGCACCACCTTTCGTCATCTAGATTTGTATAATGTATACAGTACTATATTTCATTTTAATTTAATGCTAGTAGAACTTAATTAAATTAAATATAAATACGAATTTAGGTAGATAATTATAAAATGTATACGGATTTTTCAGTTATTGCTTGGGCACGTTTAGGGGTGGTCAACTAGTCGACCATGTAGACAATTTTGGTCTATTTATTGTTATAATAAAATTCGATATAGCAAATTTATGAACATACATTTGCATAGACATTATTTATCAACAGTATATTTCAAACCATAATCCCCATATGAAAGTTGCAACAGCACGAAATTTATCTGGTGTCAGATAACATATTCAAGCAATCTAATCGCCTACCTACATAAGATGGCAGAATTATATAAAAGCTGAAGCTGTAGATAGAAGCCGGGATGATAGCGGCTCATACACGTTTACTATAAGTATTTAGTAACCGATCCTCAACATTTCGTAATGCTAGTGAATTCCATTGCGGAGCTGTAAATTATTGCACTCCCAGCCGGGAGAGATTCTTTTACGGGACTGCAGTTTTTACCGTTAAGCATAATAATTAGCTAATAAAACGAAATCGGTCGCTGCTTATTATAATGCAATTATGGCAAACATATTCGCAGCTCGTGTGTGTGTATGTGCTTTGTTTTCTTTCCTTTGTGTTACAAAAAAATAGTTAACGCAATTAAAACACTCAAGAGGAACGGATGTGTTGCGCTGCTTGGCTGCAACCTTGATGTGGCTACTATCGGGCCATTTAATCTTGTCAAATAAAGAGAAGCGGACTTGTTGGCCAGGTATTTTGTATCGCGAGGATTAAAACGAAAAATGTCTTGGGAGCTTTAATTTTGTCTTAGTGACAATAATAAGCACTGCAGTGCATATTATTTATGCAAAAATAGTAATAAATCATATTTTCTAGTAGTTAAATAAGAATCGCTGTATAGACTACGAATATTAAAACAATCATGCCCGAGGTGAAGCAAAATGATGTAGAGAAAATCTATGAAAGATGATTCGCGAAATTTCGTCCACAACGGGGTTTGAATTCTCGCTGCCCAATGCTCAGTACGAGACGAACTAACCACTGGGCCACTGAGTTGGGTTTAACTTTTAAATTTTACAATATATTTTAGAAAATTTCACACGGTATTTTGAATATGCTTTTTCTGATATTAAGATTTTCCTAAAATACTAGAGAATATTTGAAATGGATAGATATGTCGTTCCTATAAAATTGGGATTTTATTGCAGTAGTTTTTCAATTAATTGATGAAATAATCTACTAGCTGGAATAAATATAGTTTCGATGTGCTTTCAGGTAGTGAATCAAATCCATATGGTTAAATAGCCACATAACACTCTATATTTAAATATAAATAGGTAGTAGATATTGAAATTACTAGGATGTGTCTATTAGATTTTATTATTAAGAGGATTTACTACATGGCATGTTGTGATTACTTCGCTTGCCACTCTATTCAATATCTTTATGGCGACACCGGTTTATGCGTTAAGAATAATTATACATATTTTACACGGGACACATTCACTTGCGACTCACGTCTTGTAAACAATAAAAGTGGTGGAGACATTTCACATATACATATCAATGTACAACGATTGAGGCACGAGTTTATACATAAGAAAAATAATTATTTATGCAAAAATAGTAATAAGTCATATATATATATACATATATATATATATATATATATATATATATATATATATATATATATATATATATAATCTAGTTGTTAAATAAGGATATGCACAGACTAAGAATATTAAAACAATCATGGTATAGAAATATATGAATATTAAGATGAATTTTGTTTTAATAGGCCCGTAAAAATATAGCAAAAGATATCTTATGATATTGTTAAATCCTAAACAAAAATCGTGCGTATTAATTTAATAAAAATTGGAAATTGTTTTATTAGACTTATCCTATGACGTGAATTGAGAATTTGTATTGAGCATTTAGCAAAAACTGTGTAACGTAATCACGTACAATTTACATAACTTAATAAATACAATTTTTTGTTGACTATAAAACTTTTGAAAGAATTTATCATCATAATTCATATTATGAATTAGAAAGTATATACAAAATAAATTTTACAGCCAAAAACAAAGTGTATTTATCAAAATTATATGTCATTCCGCTGCATAGTTTTTTGCTATAAGCTCAAGACAATTTCACAATCCCCGCCAGAAGAAAAGTGTAAATTTAGTTGTTATTGAAAACTTTATCACTTTATATTAAAGTCATTAGAAAAGTATAAATTTAGTTATTATTAAAAACTTGATCACTTTATATTAAAGTCATAAGAAAAGTGTAAATTTAGTTATTATTGAAAACTTCATCACTTTATATTAAAGTCATAAGAAAAGTATAAATTTAGTTATTATTGAAAACTGAATCACTTTATATTAGTCATAAGAAAAGTGTAAATTTAGTTATTATTGATAACTTCATCACTTTATATTGAAGTAATAAGAAAAGTATAAATTTAGTTATTATTGAAAATTTTATGACTTTATATTAAAGTCATAAGAAATGTGTAAATTTAGTTATTATTGAAAACTTTATCACTTTCTACTAAAGTCATAAGAAAAGTGTAAATTTAGTTATTATTGAAAACTTTAACACTTTATATTAAAATCATAAGAAAAGTGTAAATTTAGTTATTATTGAAAACTTCATCACTTTATATTAAAGTCATAAGAAAAGTATAAATTTAGTTATTATTGAAAATTTTATGACTTTATATTAAAGTCATAAGAAATGTGTAAATTTAGTTATTATTGAAAACTTTATCACTTTCTACTAAAGTCATAAGAAAAGTGTAAATTTAGTTATTATTGAAAGCTTTATCACTTTATATTAGTCAAAAGAAAAGTGTAAATTTAATTATAATTGAAAACTGGATAACTTTATATAAAAGTCATAAGAAAAGTGTAAATTTAGTTAATATTGAAAACTTGATCACTTTATATTAAAGTGATAAGAAAACTGTAAATTTAGTTATTATTAAAAACTTGATCACTTTATATTAGTCATAAGAAAACCGTATTAGTTAAGTAGAAGCGTACTCCTTGGCGCGTTACAAATTTATACTTTCTTGTTAAAAAGACCCTCAGTCAGTTGTTGACCCTTGATGTTTTATGTATGAATCGATTCTGTGCGTGTTTCGGTTTGATTTAATAATTCATGCTACCTGAGTTCACTGTCACTTTTATTAACCCCCCTTAAAGTATGTATAACTTATTTTCTCGGAAAATTCAATTTACAAATTGCTATAATTATGTAGGCGATAATTTTGAAATGGATAAATAAAGGAAATATAATTGCGTCTTTAGGGAACAAGAAGTTTCTTCATGTTTGTATTAAAGAGAGCTGAGAGTGTCATCATGAAAATAAAGGAAATAATCTGATAAACTTTTTGAAAATGTTTCTAATATTATTGTTAGCTATACATTCTGTAAGGTAATCATCCATCAATTTGATAATTTTGATACTGATTAGAGTGGTGGAACAATTTTAAGCAAATTACCAACATATGTCTTTAGTTAATCACAACTCAAAAATCTGATAAACTTTTTGAAAAAATTTCTAATATTATTGTTTATCCATAAATTCTGTAAGGTAGTCATCCATCAATTTGATCATTTTGATACAGAGGAGAGTAGTGGAGCAATTTTAAATAAATTACCAACAAATGTCTACTAACACCTGTCTTTAGTTAATCACAACTCAAAAATCTGATTAATTTTTTGAAAAAATGTCTAATATTATTGTTTAGCCATCCATTCTGTATGGTAATCATGCATCAATTTGATAATTTTCATAAAGATTAGAGTAGTGAAGCAATTTTAAACAAATTACCAACACATGTCTACTAACACCTGTCTTTAGTTAAGCACAGCTCAAAAATCTGATTCAATTTTTGAAAACTTTTCTAATATTATTGTTTAACCATAAATTCTGTGAGGTAATCATCCATCAATTTGATCATTTTGATACAGATTAGAGTAGTGGAGCAATTTTAAATAAATTACCAACAAATGTCTACTAACACCTGTCTTTATTTAATAACAACTCAAAAATCTGATTCATTTTTTGAAAACTTTTGTAATATTATTGTTTATCCATCAATTCTGTAACGTAATCATCCATTAATTTGATCATTTTGATACAGATGAGAGTAGTGGAGCAATTTTAAATAAATTACCAACAAATGTCTACTAACACCTGTCTTTAGTTAAGCACAACTCAAAAATCTGATTCAATTTTTGAAAACTTTTCTAATATTATTGTTTAACCATAAATTCTGTAAGGTAATCATCCATCAATTTGATCATTTTGATACAGATGAGAGTAGTGGAGCAATTTTAAACAAATTACCAACACATGTCTACTAACACCTGTCTTTAGTTAAGCACAGCTCAAAAATCTGATTCATTTTTTGAAAACTTTTGTAATATTATTGTTTATCTATAAATTCTGTAAGGTAATCATCCATCAATTTGATCATTTTGATACAGATTAGAGTAATGGAGAAATTTTAAATAAATTACCAACAAATGTCTACTAACACCTGTCTTTAGTTAAGCACAACTCAAAAATCTGATTCAATTTTTGAAAACTTTTCTAATATTATTGTTTAACCATAAATTCTGTAAGGTAATCATCCATCAATTTGATCATTTTGATACAGATGACAGTAGTGGAGCAATTTTAAATAAATTACCAACAAATGTCTACTAACACCTGTCTTTAGTTAAGAACAACTCAAAAATCTGATTCAATTTTTGAAAACTTTTCTAATATTATTGTTTAGCCATAAATTCTGTTAGGTAATCATCCATCAATTTGATCATTTTGATACAGATGAGAGTAGTGGAGCAATTTTAAACAAATTACCAACACATGTCTACTAACACCTGTCTTTAGTTAAGCACAGCTCAAAAATCTGATTCATTTTTTGAAAACTTTTGTAATATTATTGTTTATCCATAAATTCTGTAAGGTACTCATCCATCAATTTGATCATTTTGATACAGATGAGAGTAGTGGAGCAATTTTAAATAAATTACCAACAAATGTCTACTAACACCTGTCTTTAGTTAATCATAACTCAAAAATCTGATTAATTTTTTGAAAAAAATTCTAATATTATTTTTTAACCATACATTCTGTATGGTAATCATCCATCAATTTGATAATTTTCATACAGATTAGAGTAGTAGACACATGTCTACTAACACCTGTCTTAAAAATGAACATCTAGTACATAAAACTACATGTTCAAGATGGCAAATAAATCCAACAAACCTGTGTTAATTTTATTCGGATTAAAATATATCATAAAGGCACTTACATATACTTAAAACGATTTGTGTGATGTGTAAATGACGTCAAAAGCGTCCGCTTTAAAACGACCGCTCCCCGAACAAACCAGGGCTTTAATGACTTTAAAAACACGGTCAATAATACTGTCAATATTTAAGAATAATGATAGTACAATGTACATAAACTTGTATACAATTTTCATTATTCTAAAATATTGACAGAATTACTGATCATGTAAGGATCATGATGGAATGAAGAGAATACTGATGTATATAGATTACGTCATAAATATTGAAGAAAGATTCAAGCAAATACTGACAGTACTAGTACTGACAGTATTATTGATTGTATAAGGTGTCTTTTAGTGTTTTGAATAACTGTGTAGATCTAATAATAAAATAAAATAAAAATTCGTACTTTCGGTATTTAAGCTATAAGACAAAATTATCTTCATCATAAATTAAAAATAATCTATTTGGCGACGTTTTTAATCCCATTCTACTTCAACTCGAGCCCACAAGGATTGGCGGCTACGCCTGCTCGACACCAAAAGGATTAATAGCGCCAATCCTTTGGCCACACGTGACCTGTTGAAAATTATTCAGAACCGCCAGCGTAGTAAATCGCCGCCATCCATTATTTCGTATAAATAGGCCCCACATTCGTTGTTTTATTGTATTGCAAATAATGACCCGAAACGCGGATACGCCTGCCAGCTCTCAGCATTGCAGTAGGTTAAGGTATATTTTTGTGAAACATTCCTGAAACGCTAAATTTAACACTTGTCGCGCGAAAATCTAAATTTTAAACAGACCAAATTAGATTTATTAGTTTGAAATAGTTTTGTTTAGAAATTAATTTTGAAAACTTAAGGTGGGTTTATGGTGATATAAAATAATTTAATAGTGCAACAAACTAAACGAATAAAATTAGAAACACTCTAAAAGCATGAATTACATTGTACTATATTCCTCAAAAAAAAAAAAAACTTAAACAAGATTAACAATTCAATTATTCATGTGCTATAATTAGCTCATATATCGTTTCAAATAAAAGACACGAGGAGTATTGATTATAGTACGAGCTGAATATAGCACATGAATAATTGAACCTAGAAATTTGTTTCTTGACGAAACTACTATGTGGTGAATAATTAAACTTGTTCAAGTTTCTTGACGAAACTACTATGCGCTGGATAATTAAACTTGTTTAAGTTTCTTGACGAAATTACTATGCGCTGGATAATTAAAAGCATGAATTACATTGTACTAGATTCCTCAAAAAAACTTAAACAAACTTAACAATTCAATTATTCATGTGCTATAATCAGCTCGTATATCGTCTCAAATAAAAGACATGAGGAATACGTGATTGATCATAGTACGAGCTGAATATAGCACATGAATAATTGAACCTAGAAATTTGTTCAAGTTTCTTGACGAAACTACTATGCGGTGGATAATTAAACTTGTTCAAGTTTCTTGACGAAACTACTATGCCCTGGATAATTAAACTTGTTCATGTTTCTTGACGAAACTACTAAGTGCTGAATAATTAAACTTGTTTAAGTTTTTTGACGAAACTACTATGCGCTGGAAAATTAAACTTGTTCAAGTTTCTTGACGAAACTACTATGCGCTGGATAATTAAACTTGTTCAAGTTTCTTGACGAAACTACTATGCGCTGGGTAATTAAACTTGTTTAAGTTTCTTAACGAAACTACTATGCGCTGGATAATTAAACTTGTTTAAATTTTTTGTCGAAACTACTATGCGTTGGATAATTAAACATGTTCAAGTTTCTTGACGAAACTACTAAGCGCTGGACAATTAAACTTGTTCAAGTTTCTTGACGAAACTACTATGCGCTGGATAATTAAACTTGTTCAAGTTTCTTGACGAAACTACTATGCGCTGGATAATTACATGCTCAAGTTTCTTGACGAAACTACTATGCGCTGGATAATTAAACATGTTCAAGTCTTTTGACGAAACTACTATGCGCTGAATAATTAAACTTGTTCAAGTTTCTTGACGAAACTACTATGCGCTGGATAATTAAACTTGTTCAAGTTTCTTGACGAAACTACTATGCGCTGGATAATTAAACTTTGTTTGCCGTATTTGGGTAGTAAATAACTATCTATTATTTAGCTATATATTTTTAATTATGTTACAATATTTTTACCACCACCATGATTTGAACTTGTTATTTTGAGTGAACCATTTCCCAGACTGGTCGACAGATTCATTCCATGAACTATAAATTATACAAGTTTAACAATAACAAGTGCATTATACACTCATGGAGGATATATTGTTTTTATTGAAGGAGATGAATAAAACTACTATGTTTTTTACCACTTTTTATGTATATCAATTTATAGGCCTAAAATACCTATAGTTATAAATGCGCTGGATAATTTAACTTGTTCAAAGTTTCTTGATGAAACTTGTTCAATTTTGAAATATACTTGGGAAACTTGTTCAAGTTTCTTGACGAAACTTGTTTAAGTTTCTTGACCAAACTTGTTCAAGTGTCTTGACGAAACTTGTTCAAGATTCTTGACGAAACTTGTTCAAGGTTCTTGACGAAACTTGTTCAAGTTTCTTGACGAAACTTGTTCAAGTTTCTTGACCAAACTTGTACAAGTGTCTTGACGAAACTTGTTCAAGATTCTTAACGAAACTTATTCAAGATTCTTGACGAAACTTGTTCAAGAGTTTTTGACGAAACTTGTTCAAGATTCTTGACGAAACTTGTTCAAGTTTCTTGACGAAACTTGTTCAAGATTCTTAACGAAACTTGTTCAAAATTCTTGACGAAACTTGTTCAAAATTCTTGACGAAAGTTGTTCAAGTTTCTTAACGAAACTTGTATCGATCAAATGAGTATTTGCCTTAACTTCCTAGAAAACCTTTGAAAAATGTGATTCGTGAAAATTCGCCCCAAGGGATACGCATTCAATGCTCCCCAAATGCTCAGCTCGAGGCGCCTGGGTAATTAATAACATTTTGTTTGGTTTTAATAAAATACAGTTAATATTTAAACAAAAACTGTAATTACTACTTAATGTCATAATAGGAAATCTAATTTTAATGATAATTATAAAATTTCAACACGTGGACACGTTTCGACACAACAAGGATAAATAATTATTTTATTATCAACTTTTCGAACTGGTTTAGTATAAGACAGTTTACATTGCTTATGTTTATAGATGAAACCCGTAAACAGCAATTTTGAATATATTAAGAACCCGTTATAACACATTAACATTTTATAGAAGCCTCAATAAGAGGCTTTATTACTAAAATCCTTCTCGCGGCGTTCGTAATTTGGTAAAATGTGTCACTGGGTGATGGACACGCGATGCGGTACTTTACTTAGCTGCAAGACGATGTAAAAGCTTAATGATGAATTAGAAAAAGTGCGATCACGAATTAATTAGTCAAGGTTTGGAAAATTACATCTGGAAGGTAGTAGGAGATAATTATCTATGGTGATTAGTGTATTGAATTGCGTGTACGGTAGGTTATTGAATTTATTGGGCTCGTGTGAGCTACGGATGCCGGCGTTTGATAACCTCGTTTGAAGGTATTAATTAAAGTCATTTTACAGTTGAATTAATTATGAAATATTCTGCGGAAATTATAGGAAACAAAACAATTCAATCATTCATACTAATATTTTTTTACAAATGTATTAAAATTAAAAATAATATATATATATATATATATATATATATATATATATATATATAACAAATACAGAGTGAAATTAAGTAGTGAA
Source organism: Lordithon lunulatus (assembly GCA_963942505.1). Classification (NCBI taxonomy): domain Eukaryota; kingdom Metazoa; phylum Arthropoda; class Insecta; order Coleoptera; family Staphylinidae; genus Lordithon; species Lordithon lunulatus. Next base: position 52,772,642 of record OZ012668.1, on the reverse strand, counting down.
TAACTCAATAAAACCTTTATTTATAATTTTTTGTAAAAATTGCTTTAGAAAAAATGTCGTTGATATCATTGCTTATTCAAAAATGATCCCAAAAAATTAACACTTACATATCATTATAAATTGAATTTTTTAAATTAAAAATCTTTGCGTCTGAGAATTTTATGGAGAAATCATAAATAAAGGTTTATTTCACTTATGTTTATATAATGTTTGAAAACTTTTGAATTCCTATAATATAAAAACGACATCAATATTTTGAAGCAGTTCGACTTGTTATTAATAACATTGAATGAGGTTATCTATAATAAATAAACACCACGCTCCAATAGTTTTTCAAACCTCACCATTTTCAGATCCTGAGCGTTTTATAATAATAATATTTAACATGCAATAGAAACCGTACGATTACAGTAATGCTAAACTAAGTAGAACATATTTGCAACACTCAATAAACAGGCGTTTACTATGCGCAGGATAATTAAACGTTTGGCTTGTGTACAACAAGCCTGCTGCTAGCAAAAACTGTTACGCTTTTTTTTTGTTTGCGCACAATAGCGTGATGATGGATTTTAACTCCTCGGGCGTCTTCTCAGAATTTGACCGACTTCGACAGCATAAGTATTAGTTGTAGGAATATTTATTATGAAATAGTGGAAACCAGTAAGCAGGTTTTTGATGCAGAATGCCGTCCATCACTTGGCACACCCGTAAAATAAATTTATTTTTGAGATTTAAATTGCCATTAACATGCGTTTTATGGGTTTCGGTGTCATTTGAGTTTAAGTGTGAGTTAGAGAAATTATTTGAAAGAAATATGTTTTTTGGCAAGGTTTATTAGGTGTGTGTTTGAATTTTATTTAAATAGAGCTGTATGAGTAAGTACCATAACATTTTGATGTTTGAAGTTTATTTTCGGACGTATTGGTTTAAGAATTATTCCTTTTTTTACTGTGTTTGAGTAGTAAATAACTAGCTATTATTTAGCTATATATTTTTAATTATGTGTAACAATATTTTTACCACCACCATGACTTAAACCTGATATTTTGAGTAAACCATTTCCAAGGTTGATCGACAGATTCATTCCATGAACTATAAATTATACAATTTCAACAATAACAAGTACATTATATTATACACTCATAGAGAATATATTCTTTTTATGTTATCCATTTATAAGCCTAAAATACCTATAATTATAAATCACGACTGACGAAATCAGAACTAAAGCATTAAAGCTAGGAGGATATAAACAGAACCTATATAAAAATGCTCTTCAACGAGTGCATCATGAGAGTCATACATCCACGAAATGGAATAATGCAATAATCAAAAATGATACAACTAATCCCCTAGGAGGAAAGTTAAACGCCATCTGGCGGCACCACGTCAATTAGCAATGCACAGCCATATGGTAATAACCGTCAACATGCTCATGCCATCAGGATCACCGGGTAGTGCCCTGTATGGAATAATATTCCAACAGAGTGTTTGAAATATCAGCACAAGGCATGTAGATTGCTAATAGGTAGATTCACACATATACATGTTTTATAAGATTGACCTTGGGATGATATCTCAAGCACTCTGTTGGAATATTATTCCATAGAGGGCACTTCCCGGTGATCCTGATCAATCACATGAGGCCTACGTCTGCAGAAGTGGACTAATTGAATTTGATGATGTACGTTTTATGAAAATGGATACTATCCATATTAAAAAGATATAGCTTTTCCTGCACTAATAATGTAAATTACTATTTTGTATCGTGATTGTGTAATTGGATTGTCATTGTCTATTGAGAGTTATATTAAAGAAAATTATTAGTAAAATATCGACATAATTATGTATGAATTAAATCATACTCATATTTGCATAAAATAATATAAATAAATGCATCAGCAATAAATAATTTGATCGAATATAGTGTGAATTAGTTTAGAAAATTTGCAAATAGCACAAAAACGAACATTTGATATAAATATAGCTCTAATTTATTTGATAAATAACCGGCCAACCAATTTCATGTTCAATTACAGACGTTTCAACTCATAAGTAATAATGACAAAAACGCGCTGTGATTGTGTCCAAAACTTTAATCTTTTGGCAAGTGTACTTGCTATTTTAAAATAATGCACGATTGCTAAAGTGACTAGATTCGCCCTATTCATTTGCGGAATGGTAAATATGTAGTATGAGCACCACAATACTTTTCGAATAAATTGATATTAAAATAGATTTAAGTATGATACAACTAACCCCCTAGGAGGAAACTTAATGCCATCTGTCGGCACCACATCAATTAACAATGCACACCATATGGTAATAATCGTCAACATGCTCATGTCATCAGGAGCTATACAAATAATAAAAACAGATTTAGGATTCATAGACCTAGAAAAAGCGTTCGACATGATCCCAAGAAATAAATTATGGAAAATCCTGAAAGAGAGAGGTGTAGAAAGAAAGACAGTTGAATTAATATAAAACATATATAACAATAACACCCATGCAATAATACACAAGGGACAAACAAACATCAAGAACATTTAAGATAAGCACTGGACTAAGACAAGGAGGCGGGCTCAGTCCTACGTTATTTATCATATATATGGATGAAATAATGAAGAGCATGAAACCAAAAATCAAAAATATAGGTTAGAAAAACATGCAAATGGTAAAAATATCGGAAGGAGCATTCGCTGATGATGTAGTGATAGCAGGAAATGAAGCTAATCTGCAGCACAACCTGAGTGTATGGAATTGGCATCTAGTATAAATGTATAAATAAAAGTATAATATGAACATGAATTATAAGAAAGCAAAAGTGATGATAATAGGAAGCCGGAAAGAACAAATAAAATAAAAAGACCTTTATTTGGCATATCAGCCCAACCCTTCCCTTTACAAATTCCAGCCGCAAAAAAAAAACAATACTTTCACAGAAAGAACTAAAAAATAAATAAAAAAAGAATACAAATTAACATTTTCTAGCCACTAAAATAAAATAAACCCCCTCTGCCCTCGCCAATTTCCTTTCCCACGTCAGCCTCCTGCAGATTTTCACGCCTTTCCCATCCTCTCCTAACCATTCGTTCAGCTTTCTGCACCCACCCACTCTGCTTTCACTCCCTCACATTATTTGCTAATGTGCCACCACGTGTCACTCCCCTTCCTACACAGCGCACACACGGTGTACCCCAGCCCCATCCACACTTTTCTTCCTCGATCTTCTGACCCACACCTCGCTCTTGCCATGCATACTTTGTCCTCTCTGCTCCACTCTTCCCTGGCTAAGTAGCTCGGGAGTTTCCCCTGCACTTGCCACTCTACGTAGCCAGGGTTGCATGAGTTCTCAGCAATTCTCACTTGCCTTTCTTGCTACACAATATTCCTCAGTCTCTCCCTTATCTCAGTTCCTAGGCTACCCCTTTCTCTCAGCTTCTCCTCTACCCACACCTCAGACATACCCACTCTTTCATTCATCCTTTCTCTATCCTTTCTCCATCTACTCTCTGTTCTACTCTTGCACCTCATCCATACCTCCCGTACCAGTCTTTCCTCGCCCAAATCCTGCAATCTTTCCTCAAACTTCACAACCCTCACACACGACTCCCACCACATTCTCATACGACTTGTCTCCTGCAATAGCACTGCTCTCGGTGTCGACCTTTCGAGCCATAGCAGATTCTTCAGAAACCAACCTTGCTCCCTTTCTATTACCTCCCATTCACGCAATCTCTACACTTCCACTCCATACAACAATATAGGTTTTACACACGCATCCCAGATCTTGCACGCCATTACGAGGTTACCACCCCACAAGCTCCCCCCTTTTCTGCACGCAATCTCCAAGCCATTCTTGCTTTCGCCTGCATACACTCCACATGCATCCTAAGCCCTCCTCCACAGTCAAACCAAAAGCCCAAATATTTAAAGCCATTCACTCTCTCAATCAGCCTTTCCTTCCATTTCAGCCCTTCGCCCTTACCCCTCCTGCCCCTATTCCTAAACAACATCCATTTGGTCTTTTCCACATTCACCACTAGCCCCCTCTTATCCAAGTACATACCCATTTTTTTCCAACATCTCTTGCATCTCTTCCACTGTCTTGGCCACCAGCACCACGTCATCTGCATACGCCAACATCCACACCTTGGATCTACCCACCACGACCTCTCCGGCCTGTCCTCCTCTCTGCACCTCTTCCAACTCGCTCGTGTACAGATTAAACAGGAGGGGGCTCAGCGGGCACCCATGCCTTACTCCCACATGCACCCTAAATTTCTCAGATATTTCTCCGTTCACTCTTGCTTTCGCCCATGTCTCTTTATACATCCTTCTCACCCACTCCACTCCTTCCTCTTCCATACCCAATCTATCCATACATTCCACCAGTTTCCCCATAGGAACTGAGTCATACGCCGCTTTTAAATCCACAAACACCGCATACACTCTCCCTTTGCATTCCAGCGCTTCCTCCACTATTCTCGCCACCGTGAAAATCTGCTCCCTGGTCCCTCTTCCCCTTCTGAACCCACCCTGGCATTCCGGCAGCAGCCCACAAATAAATATAACAATAGAACAAAACAAAATAGAGCAAGTAGAATAATTCAAATACCTAGGAGTAGCACTGACAGACGATGGAAAAATGGAAGGTGAACTTAGTAACAGAATAAACAAGACAGTTAAAACATACCACGCATTGAGCAAAATACTGATTAACAAAAAAGAGATCAGCAGATGGACAAAAATAAATATATACAAATGCATATATAGACACATACTGACATATGGGAGGGAGACGTGGATACTAACGAAAAGGGACAAAAGTAGAATAGAAACAATGGAAATGAAATATCTCTGAGAAGTAAAACAAGTTACGAGAAGAGACAGAATAAGAAATGACGATATCAGAGAAGAATTGTGAATTGAAGCAATAGAAAAGTATATAGAAAAGAAACAACTAAACTGGTGGGGACATTTAATTAGGATGGACAAAAAGAATCAAACAAAACAGGCATGGGAAGCAAGAACTGGAAATAAAAGAAGAATAGGTGGACCAAGAGAAGAATGGGACAACAGAATAATAATCAAGAAAGGAAAGACAGTTAAACAAGCAAGATAACTGGCGAAGAACAGAAAATAGTGGAAAGAATTTACAAATGTATAAACAACAATAATTGTAAAGTATTATGTTAAGTAATGTAAAGGTAATAGCCTACACCGAAAGGAAAAAGGCAATTTCTAAAGGAAATTAAATTTACAACGAAACAGTTTAAAAAAGTTATAGAATCACATTTTATTGAAGCACAATTCGGGAATGTAATAATGTGCCGGATATAAACACTGTTTTTAGGGTGGAATGTTCACACATGTCTAACTGTAAATACACTATGTAATTTTTATTATCCATTATGCTTATTAAGTACAGTATGGGATTGACACGATTACGAAATGGAATAGAAGATGCGATTCGCATCGTAATTATAAATTGAATGGCATTGTTTCTTGTGGGACGCGGCCGATCTGAGGGTGCGTCAACGTAATTAATGCAACCTCTCCTCCGGTATAATTACAAACGGAACGCGATTTTTATGGGGTTTGTTGCATGCTTTATAGCGTATTGTAGTGTAAATAGTATGCAGACAAGTTTGAATAATTGTAACGTAATTTATTATATTTGTACATGACAATATAATACATAAATAAATCCTTTATTTACGGCAACAAGTACAACAATACACACAATATCCGGTGCGAGGACGCCACACGACTTTCCGAATTAGATTGAGATTTTTGAGATTTGCGACATTTTTGTCATTTTTGATATCTTGACATTTTAACTTTTTGGCATTTTGACCTATTGACATTTTGATATTCTGGCATTTTGATATTCTGACATTTTGTCAATCTGACATTTCTACACTTTCTTCATTTTTAACAGTTCCATATTTTTTGCATTTCGTCTTATCCCCTTTCTTGTGTAACGGTACGATTAGTGCTGTTTGCCAGTATTTTGGTAAGATATTTGTGCTCCATATGTGGTTTCCGTAGTTTTTCTTTACCTTGCGGGACCAGATGTTTGATCATTTCCGCTGTAATCTGGTCTTGTCCTGGTACTTTCCATCTTTCTAATATTTCTTCGTTTTCCATCTCATTTCTTGTCCTTTTTCTTTCCTGCAATCTTTTAGGGTTTTATAAAGTAGCTTTTGGTTTTCCCTTGCGTTTTTTCTTCCATTGTCTCCCCGAACTTTTCCCATTCCCTGGTTTTTGCTATTGTAACCTCGTCATTTACTATTTTTCTCTTGTCTCTGTATGTTTTGAAGTTTTCGCTATTTTTGTCGTTTAGATATCTGTACCATTCTTTACGGTTAACAAGTAGAATTAGCTTAAAAGCTTACACCCGGTTTCTACAACGAATCTTAAAGCTCGTCTTATATAAGCTCGTCTTATATAAGCTCGTCTTATATAAACTCGTCTTATATAAACTCGTCTCATATAAACTCGTCTTATATATAACCACGTCTTAAATTTTTATTCTGTTGCACCAAACATATGTAGATCTTACTTAGTCTTACAATGTAAGACCGTCTTATCATTTTAAGATCCGATTTTTGTTTGGTGCAACGCTTTATGACCATCTTATTATTAAGAAGGTCTTAAACTAGTTAAGATTCGTTAGAAAAACCGGGCGTTATTGTTTAAAGCAATTAGTTTAGCCTAGGCGATGTGTATATTTTGTACCTTACTTTATACTCTTATTAATTAATATTGTCATATAAATAGGATTAGTTCTGTTGGGAAATAAATCATTATTATTATATAACTAAATCGTCGAAGTAATAAACTCAGCGCACTTTTCCACACCTGCAACTTATTTGTTTGACACGCCTCGTCATGAAATTGGCACTGTATGTATAAACCTTCGATTTATATTTTATTTCTCTTAACGAATGTTCTAACCGTCACAGCTCCTTAAAATAAGCACAAACACACACCATTCGCAACCCAATAAAATGCAACATATAATGACCCTCATTTATTTTTGCCGACATTTAGAAATGTAAACTAATATATTTTTGGGTTCGGGCAATCTAACTTATAGTTGAATGGAAATAATAATATGAGAGATTTACGCGTGAACAATTAGTTTTTCGTACATTTGTTATCATAACACTGTCAGCTTATATTTCCACTCAAGTAAATCATTCTTTCACTGAACGATTAACTGCATGCAGCTTGTTTATAGGATGTTGGTGAATGCCGACTTTTATTTTTTTAATTATTCGATATACTTAATATATAATTCGAAATAATAATAATTTATTATTTTATATTAGTGAGTTTTGAGGCCAAAAACGTACAGATACAATTTCCAATAAGTATATAGTATAGTAAACACAAAAACACCCACAAAAGTTACAGTTGCATTTCGTGGCCACATTTGAAAATTTTGTTATATTTGAGTTTTGAGGCCAAAAAGGAACAGATATTATTCAGTTACAATTTCCTATAAGTATATGTAGTAAATAGAAAAAACACACACAAAAGTTACAGTTGTTTTTCGAAGCTACATCGGATGATTTTCTTATATTTGAGTTTGAGTCATATATATATATATATATATATATATATATATATATATATATAATAATAATAATAATAATAATAATAACATGTATTCATGTTTGCCATATATAAGACGCATACTCAAAAAATTTAATATAAATATAAAATTACATTCTAATGATATTGAATTAGTTACACTTTGCAACTAGTTTCGGCCATTTTCGAGCTCGAAAAATAAAAAAAAACAAATAAAAAATAGAATTATTACGAAAGTTGTTTTCGTTTATCACTGTGTACTGCTCCGGGATTATTGTCTCTTGTTGTTGTTGTATTTGTCGTTCAAGCGCACAATTCTACCTCGTACACCCATATATATAGTAGAATTGTGCGCTCGAGTTATACTGCTTGAATATTGATGAAAATTGACATTTATATCAATAATAAGTTTGTTAATAGCCATAATTAATTTGATATAGATATTTAATAAACTGAATTTTTGACGAATTTTCAAAATAATATTCATCTTTTATATGAACTCAATCTACTAAAATCCCTATAACTCGAATTATACTGCTTGAATATTGATGAAAATTAACATTTATATCAATAATAAGTTTGTTAATAGCCATAATTAATTTAGTATTGATATTTAATAAACTGCATTTTTGAGGAATTTTCAAAATTATATTCATCTTTTATATGAACACATTCTACTAAAATGCTTATAGCTCGAGTTATACTATTTGAATATTGATGAAAATTGACATTTATATCAATAATAAGTTTGTTAATAGCCATAATTAATTTAGTATTGATATTTAATAAACTGAATTTTTGAGGAATTTTCAAAATTATATTCATCTTTTATATGAACACATTCTACTAAATTGCCTATAACTCGAGTTATACTGCTTGAATATTGATGAAAATTGACATTTATATCAATAATAAGTTTATTAATAGCCATAATTAATTTGATATAGATATTTAATAAACTGAATTTTTGACGAATTTTCAAAATAATATTCATCCATTATATGAACACATTCTACTAAATTGCCTATAACTCGAGTTATACTGCTCGAATATTGATGAAAATTGACATTTATATCAACAATAAGTTTGTTAATAGCCATAATTTATTTGGTATTGATATTTTATAAACTGAATTTTTGATGAATTTTCAAAATTATATTCATCCTTTATATGAACACATTCTACTAAAATGCCTATAACTCGAGTTATACTGCTTGAATATTGATGAAAATTGACATTTATATCAATAATAAGTTTATTAATAGCCATAATTAATTTGATATAGATATTTAATAAACTGAATTTTTGAGGAATTTTCAAAATTATATTCATCTTTTATATGAACACATTCTACTAAATTGCCTATAACTCGAGTTATACTGCTTGAATATTGATGAAAATTGACATTTATATCAACAATAAGTTTGTTAATAGCCATAATTAATTTGGTATTGATATTTAATAAACTGAATTTTTGACGAATTTTCAAATAATATTCATCCATTATATGAACACGTTCTACTAAAATGCCTATAACTCGAGTTATACTGCGTGAATATTGATGAAAATTGACATTTATATCAACAATAAGTTTGTTAATAGCCATAATTAATTTGGTATTGATATTTTATAAACTGAATTTTTGATGAATTTTCAAAATTATATTCATCCTTTATATGAATACATTCTACTAAAATGCCTATAACTCGAGTTATACTGCTTGAATATTGATGAAGATTGACATTTATATCAATAATAAGTTTGTTAATAGCCATAATTAATTTGGTATTGATATTTAATAAACTGAATTTTTGACGAATTTTCAAATAATATTCATCCATTATATGAACACATTCTACTAAAATGCCTATAACTCGAGTTATACTGCGTGAATACTGATGAAAATTGACATTTATATCAACAATAAGTTTGTTAATAGCCATAATTAATTTGGTATTGATATTTTATAAACTGAATTTTTGATGAATTTTCAAAATTATATTCATCCTTTATATGAATACATTCTACTAAAATGCCTATAACTCGAGTTATACTGCTTGAATATTGATGAAAATTAACATTTATATCAATAATAAGTTTATTAATAGCCATAATTAATTTGGTATTGATATTTAATAAACTGAATTTTTGACGAATTTTCAAAATAATATTCATCCATTATATGAACACATTCTACTAAAATGCCTATAACTCGAGTTATACTGCTTGAATATTGATGAAAATTGACATTTATATCAACAATAAGTTTGTTAATAGCCATAATTTATTTGGTATTGATATTTTATAAACTGAATTTTTGATGAATTTTCAAAATTATATTCATCCTTTATATGAACACATTCTACTAAAATGCCTATAACTCGAGTTATACTGCTTGAATATTGATGAAAATTGACATTTATATCAATAATAAGTTTATTAATAGCCATAATTAATTTGATATAGATATTTAATAAACTGAATTTTTGACGAATTTTCAAAATAATATTCATCCATTATATGAACACATTCTACTAAAATGCCTATAACTCGAGTTATACTGCTTGAATATTGATGAAAATTGACATTTATATCAACAATAAGTTTATTAATAGCCATAATTAATTTGGTATTGATATTTTATAAACTGTATTTTTGATGAATTTTCAAAATTATATTCATCCTTTATATGAACATATTCTACTAAAATGCCTATAACTCGAGTTATACTGCTTGAATATTGATGAAAATTGACATTTATATCAATAATAAGTTTGTTAATAGCCATAATTAATTTGGTATTGATATTTTATAAACTGAATTTTTGATGAATTTTCAAAATTATATTCATCCTTTATATGAATACATTCTACTAAAATGCCTATAACTCGAGTTATACTGCTTGAATATTGATGAAAATTAACATTTATATCAATAATAAGTTTATTAATAGCCATAATTAATTTGGTATTGATATTTAATAAACTGAATTTTTGACGAATTTTCAAAATAATATTCATCTTTTATATGAACTCAATCTACTAAAATCCCTATAACTCGAATTATACTGCTTGAATATTGATAAAAATTAACATTTATATCAATAATAAGTTTGTTAATAGCCATAATTAATTTGGTATTGATATTTTATAAACTGAATTTTTGATGAATTTTCAAAATTATATTCATCCTTTATATGAATACATTCTACTAAAATGCCTATAACTCGAGTTATACTGCTTGAATATTGATGAAAATTAACATTTATATCAATAATAAGTTTATTAATAGCCATAATTAATTTGGTATTGATATTTAATAAACTGAATTTTTGAGGAATTTTAAAAATTATATTCATCTTTTATATGAACACATTCTACTAAAATGCTTATAGCTCGAGTTATACTATTTGAATATTGATGAAAATTGACATTTATATCAATAATAAGTTTGTTAATAGCCATAATTAATTTGGGATTGATATTCAATAAACTGAATTTTTGACGAATTTTCAAAATTATGTTCAACTTTTATATAAACACATTCTACTAAAATGCCTATAACTCGAGTTGTACTGCTTGAATAATGATGAAAATTGACATTTATATCAATAATAAGTTTGTTAACAGCCATAACTAATTTGGTATTAATATTTAATAAACTGAATTTTTGAGGAATTTTCAAAATTACGTTCATTCTTTATATGAATACATTCTACTAAAATGCCTATAACTAGAGTTGTACTGCTTGAATATTGATGAAAATTGACATTTACATCAATAATAAGTTTGTTAATAGCCATAATTAATTTGGTATTGATATTCAATTAACTGAATTTTTGAGGAATTTTCAAAATTATATTCATCTTTTATATGAACACAATCTACTAAAATGCCTATGACTCGAGTTATACTGCTTGAATATTGATGAAAATTGGCGTTTAAATCTATAATAAGTTTGTTAATAACCATAATTAATTTCGTATTGATATTTAATAAACTGAATTTTTGAGGTTTTTCAAAATTATATTCATCTTTTATATGAATACATTCTACTAAAATGCCTATAACTCGAGTTGTACTGCTTGAATATTGATGAAAATTAATAATTATATCAATAATAAGTTTGTTAATAGCCATAATTAATTTGGTATTGATATTTAATAAACTGAATTTTTGATGAATTTTCAAAATTATATTTATTTTTTATATGAACACATTCTACTAAAATGCCTATAACTCGAGTTGTACTGCTTGAATATTGATGAAAATTGACATTTATATCAATAATAAGTTTGTTAATAGCCATAATTAATTTGGTATCTGTTTTCATTTATCACTGTGTACTGCTCCGGGATTATTGTCTCTTGTTGGTGTTGTATTTGTCGTGTAAGCGCACAATTCTACTATATATATGGGTGTACGAGGTAGAATTGTGCGCTTGAACGACAAATACAACAACAACAAGAGACAATAATCCCGGAGCAGTACACAGTGATAACCGAAAACAACTTTCGTAATAATTCTATTATTTATTTGTTTTTTTTATTTTTCGAGCTCGAAAATGGCCGAAACTAGTTGCAAAGTGTAACTAATTCAATATCATGTGAATGTAATTTTATATTTATATTACATTTTTTGAGTATGCCTTATATGTCTTATATATGGCAAACATGAATACATGTTATTATTATTATTAGTATAAATGTACATACATTAAGATATCAATCTAATTTCATATATGTAGCTCATTATTTCAATGAAAACTCGATCTTAATGTAAATATAGAAATTTTACCAAATAATCATACATACACAATAAAATGATGATGAGTGATATGTTTATCCATATATCAATATAAAATTAGCCTACACCGAAAGGTAAAAGGCAAATAGATAATCTAAAATATCCTTATCGTTATTAATAATCAATATTCAGTAATTACCTCCTTTATAAATAATATATTTTTATGATACTATAATGCTTTATTATATTTGTTTGAACTATTTAGTCCTCAAAGCAACTCATGTGCGATTATAAAGAGAAGGTGGCACTTCCCACGGTTACATTCTTGAATGGAAATGTTACATCATACAGAATATATGATACGGACTAAGTACAGCAGTCCGTATCGAGATCGATAACCAGTTAAAGTATTTTACTACTACAAAAACTTACGAGATCAAATTTTCCCCCAATAGCAATTCAAACAGCCAACATAGAATATTTTTATAGTCGGTAGAAAATAATGGCTCTTTAATAATACCACTGTGTGAATAATGCTGCAGTGCAGCGGAACCCCTACAGTCAATTATGTAGAGTCGAAAATGGTACTCAAGCGTGGCTTTCTTTAACCGGATTTTATGAATAAACTAAGAATTGTATATAAGTTGTAAGAGTGACTATGTTCAACAGATATATGTATATATCTCTTGAACACTCTTACAACTTATATATTTAATTATAAAAAATGTACCGAACTGATTAACGACTCTTACAACTTATATATTTAATTATAACAAATGTACCGAACTGATTAACGAAAAGTAAATGCATCAAGTTTCCCAACATTTTCAGAATATACTCATATATAATTTTATAAACTGTAGATATATAAAACTAAAAGATATATTTACATTTTTAAGTTGATTTGTTTTTTTTTTTTGTTTTTGAGGAAGCATTGTGGATTAGGTTCGAAAATGTGAGTATATTTGAGTTCGAAGGCCCATATCTTACAACACTAATTGAAATACAATTTCTGAAAATTATTTCGACTACTGTAATTATGTCGAAACTTGATATAATCCACGAAATAAAAAGGAAGCAGCTGAAATGTTGTCCATGTGCAATGGATCAGTGAGGAGCGGCTACCAAAAATTATTGAAAACTGGACACCACAAAACAGAAAGAAAGGAAGGGCAAAAACAACACGGGATTTTCCAATCCCATGTAAGCAAGAAACCTGCATAATGGAGACTGGGAGAACAGAGACGACTGAAGAATAATAGATATACTAAATAATTATGTTTATTCGAAATCATCATCAGCCATTTTTTTTATAGCATTGTACGCCTTCAATTCTATAAAAAAAATGGCTGATGATGATGATTTCGAATAAACATAATTATTTAGTATGTCTATTATGAGTATGTGCTGGAAATTTGGTAATATTTATACAAGCCCATTAGAAATATGTATTCACACTTCTCGTTCTAGTGTGATTTTAGCAACGAAATGTGTGAATAATCTTATGTACTTATAATCTATACACTACAAAAGTAGGTAGTAGAAAACACAATTAAAACATGTATCTGACAGTAATTTGCATAAACGCTAATATATTACCGCAATATACCGTTAGCAGTTACATACTTTCGTCATTTAATGCATTCAGGAAATTCTGCAATAACTGCATAAAATACAGGCATTATTACTGCCTATGTAGTTTCACTTATTGTATCTGGATGTGTCTATAAAAGCAGCACTGTTTATGTCGGGGAACTGAACTGCATGCAGTTATAGCCGAGTCAAATGCCGTTGGAATTTCCTATTAATATCCACGTGGTAGGTGGTGGCTCTTTGCATTTACACTAATATTTATCCAGAAGAGAATTTATCGGAGGTCACAATGAACATATACATATTGATTGAGAATATAAATGTAAATCATCCAAGTTATTTGAAATGTGTATGCCTGACCAACCGTTTCAATATTTCTGATAATTGTATCTACTCTCAAATACAAAAATATATAGTTTCAATAAGGGACGAGTTTAAATAAATATGATGTTAATATTTACCTCATATTTAATTCAACATATACATATATAATATATCATGTAAGTACAGCAATCGCGTTTTTGAAAAAAAAAGAAACTTGCGAGGAGTGTTATCATCCATTAACAATTGTTGTGTGAAAGTTAAAAGACCATAGTTTGAATTCCCTTACATATCAGCCTATAAATAATTAGTGAAAATCGAGAAATAATCATTTCCCTTTAAAACAGATTCCACTCCTTGTATATTTTTTCTAAATATAGCGAACTCTCTACTGGAAACCTATAGATAGAAACGGTTTTTCTTTTACGAATTTGTACGTGATTATTACATGTATATTTATAAGATGTAACCTACTTAGAATAGCTTTGTTGTAAGGATTACAGTGTTTCGCTCTTTGTTACATATTAGTTGAAAATGTCGTTCCCACCCATGGCCCAAAATGATAGGCATTATTTACAAACTTGTTGCCGTGCCTGTTATTGCATAATACGGGAAAGTAAAACTTGTTCTCAGTGATTGTTATATTAGTTGTAATGCAGAGCACTTTAAAGATTATATGTTCGTGTATAATTACTCATGTTATGTTAGGTTAAATATGTACTAAAGAAAATATGTATTAAAAAGTGTTGTTTAAAACTTAAACCAGTTCTGATTGACTTATGTGAAATAAATCACTAGTAAATGTAATTAAATATTATTTTTGTCAATTCCCGCATTGAATTGGGTGCGGGAAATACTACTTCCCGCACTAGTGCGGGAAATTGCCAGTGTCGCCAACTTAAAAATGTGTATTTATAAACATGAGAATGCATGCAAGCACAGCGTCCACCTCTTATACCTCAAATAGCATTAAACATTAACGATATGGTACTAAATAAATACAATTTTAATCTGAAATTATGAAATCTGATACCAATTTCATTTTTTTTTCTTTTGGACAGTAATTATAATATTTTATTTAAGATTTGTAAATTTTTGCAATATTGCAAAATTTCTCGGTTCTATTCAAGTACAATCGATTAAAAACTAGTAGATGCTAATGATTGCTCCTTACCAATTCGAAAATTTTGGATATCCTGTACATGTATTGAGAAACTCACCTGAAACAAACGAAAAACAATTAGTAAATCTATTTTTATTTATTAAAAACGACGCCTTTTTTGTCAGACATCAACAACAAAATAATATTCAATAAAGAAATCAATCAAAATATATTTTTTACCTCTTTAAAAACATAGTAGTTGGCTTCATCAATTTTAAAGAAATTGAAGTATTAAGTGTAATTTAAAGTAATAGCAATGTTTTAAGTTAAAGTAATAGCAATGTTTTAAGTTAAAGTAATAGCAATGTTTTAAGTAAGCTTTTGGGTTTTTACCATTAAAATACAAACAATATTGTAAGCTGCAATTTAATAATCATCACGGGAGATGATTAATAAATTGCAGCTTAGAATTTTCAATATTGTTTGTATTTTAATGGTAAATAAAGCAAAACCGTACTTAAAACAAGACACTTTTAGTTGTAATTTTTAACAATTTTATAATAAAAAATACGATTACACATCAAGAATAATATGTATAATCTGAATCGTTACCACTAATTAAGATGTTTAAAACAACTCTATCAAACTCGTTTTTACAAAAAATTAACATAAAGAATCAAGATAACTCAATTTATTCAGTTAAATCAATAAAAAGTAATATATGGCACCGTTCACTCGTGGGTAGTGACCATCTGAGTTTGTTCCCATTCGAATTCCGGACCATTTTAAACTTGTTTGAGTTTATGCCAAATCTGGGGGGATATACACCGCAAAGCGGAAATTTGCAACGTGTTTGTTGTACATTAAAAATGTCACCGTTTTATTAAAAGAGCTAATACGATACGAAGTCGAATCGTTTTCGCTTTTGGCGTCATTTGTGCATATAATTAAGGTTATTTATTACGTTTCTGCGTCCAACTATAGCAAGTAATTGCTTTCTTTGAAGATATTGGTACTTAAATTTATATATCTCGCTTTCATTTATTTGATTTAGCGCAAAAGTGGAATTTTCTTTAGTAGTTGAACTACTGAAGATTTTTTTATTCAGATTCAGTACTTTAAAGATTATATGTTCATGTAAAATTACTTTTTTTTAATTCAGATTCAGCACTTTAAAGATTATGTGTTCATGTATAATTACTTTTTTTTAAATTCAGATTCACCACTTTAAAGATTATGTTCATGTATAATTACATTTTTTTAAATTCAGATTCATCACTTTAAAGATTATATGAATTTCATTTATAATTACTCGTTTTATGTAACTAATAAATACTAAAAAAAGTGAAAATTAGTATTTTGTTTATTCAGATTCAGAAGCAATGCAATAGATACAAGGTCCAATTACAGGAGGGTAAACCTGAACACATCCAAAACATCCTGCCAATAAATGTCAACTAATATTCGCCATGTAATTCAATCAATATACAGTATTTTTTTAAGTTTTTTTTTCACATATTTATTTACAATTTACAGTTATTTACAATTATTATAGAATATATCACTGGTGTTCTGCGAGAATGGATGATATATCACTGGTGTTTGGGCAAAAGGGCTTAAGTCAGGAAATGTAAAGTTTACAAGCCGTTTGTACCAATGGAAAGAGCAGAATTGTTTGGTTAAAAACCTTATTTTCGTAAAAATTATGACTTAAGCCCTTTTGCCCAAACACCAGTGATATATCATCCATTCTCGCAAAACACCAGTGATATATTCTATAATAATTGTAAATAACTGTAAATTGTAAATAAATATATGACAAAAAAACCTTCAAAAAATACTGTATATTGATCGAATTTAACAGGGTAGATGGCGAATATTAGTTGACGAGTTAAGTGGTATTGGCAGAATGTTTTGAATGTAATGCTGGTTTACCCTCCTGTAATAGAAAAAAAAACCTTAAAAAATATATCATCCATTCTCGTAGAACCGCCACTATCACTGGGAGTAATGCTATATATTATTATCCGTTATTTTCTTTGATTAAATTAATGTCATTTATTAATTTAAGACTAATTAAAAAAATATTTGTCAAAAATAATGTAATGCATAGTTCAAGTTGTTTGAAATAGTGGACGGGCATAGTCTGGTTGGTAGGGAACACCCGCCCACCCTACCTTTGCTCGCATAGTTTTTTCAATGGATACAGACGTTTTATATTGTTTAAACCATTTCAGGAAGAGTGTTATCCTATGGAAAAACTATGCGAGCGAAGGTGGGGTGGGCGGGTGGCCCCAACCAACCAAACAATGCCCGTCCACTATTTCAAACGACTTGAACTATGCATTACATTATTTTTCACATATATTTTTGTAATTAATCTTAAATTAATAAATGGCATTAATTTAATCAAAGAAAATAACGGATAATAGTGTAGTGCATAGTTCAAGTCGTTTGAAATCGTGGACGGGCATAGTTTGGTTGGTAGGGACCACCCGCCCACCCTACCTTGGCTCGCATAGTTTTTTAAATGGATACAGTCGTTTTATATTGTTTAAACCATTTCAGGAAGAGTGTTATCCTATGGAAAAACTATGCGAGCGCAGGTGGGGTGGGCGGGTGGTCCCTACCAACCAAACTATGCCCGTCCACTATTTCAAACGACTTGAATTATGCATTACATTATTTTTCACATATATTTTTTAATTAGTTTAAATTAATAAATGGCATTAATTTAATCAAAGAAAATAACGGATAATAGTGTAGTGCATAGTTCAAGTCGTTTGAAATAGTGGACGGGCATTGTTTGGTTGGTAGGGGCCACCCGCCCACCCCACCTTCGCTCGCATAGTTTTTCCATAGGATAACACTCTTCCTGAAATGGTTTAAACAATATAAAACGTCTGTATCCATTGAAATAACTATGCGAACAAAGGTAGGGTGGGCGGGTGATCCCTACCAACCAAACTATGCCCGTCCACTATTTCAAACGACTTGAACTATGCATTACATTATTTTTCACATATATTTTTTTAATTAGTCTTAAATTAATAAATGGCATTAATTTACTCAAAGAAAATAACGGATAATAGTGTAGTGCATAGTTCAAGTCGTTTAAAATAGTCGACGGGCATTGTTTGGTTGGTAGGGGCCACCCGCCCACCCCACCTTCGCTCGCATAGTTTTTCCATAGGATTACACTCTTCCTGAAATGGTTTAAACAATATAAAACGTCTGTATCCATTGAAAAAACTATGCGAGCAAAGGTAGGGTGGGCGGGTGTTCCCTACCAACCAAACAATGCCCGTCCACTATTTCAAACGACTTGAACTATGCACTACACTATTATCCGTTATTTTCTTTGATTAAATTAATGCCATTTATTAATTTAAGACTAATTAAAAAAATGTATGTGAAAAATAATGTAATGCATAGTTCAAGTCGTTTGAAATAGTGGACGGGCATTGTTTGGATGGTACGGGCCACCCGCCCACCCTACATTTGCTCGCATAGTTTTTTCAATGGATACAGACGTTTTATATTGTTTAAACCATTTTAGGACGAGTGTTATCCTATGGAAAAACTATGCGAGCGAAGGTGGGGTGGGCGGGTGGCCCCTACTAATCAAACTATGCCCGTCCACTATTTCAAACGACTTGAACTATGCATTACATTATTTTTCACATATATTTTTTTAATTAGTCTTAAATTAATAAATGGTATTAATTTAATCAAAGAAAATAACGAGTAATAGTGTAGTGCATAGTTCAAGTCGTTTGAAATAGTGGACGGGTATAGTCAGGTTGATAGGGCCTAGTATGAAGGGCATATGATATTTTGTTTCTGTTAGTTATTTAATCCGTTGTTTGGGATTTTAATAAATGTCTTTTGATCACTTTTCTAAATTTAATTATGTCATGTGTGTATGATACTGTTTTTGGTTAGCTATTTAAGTCCCTTTTACGAGCAAACCTTGTTATGCCATTGTTGTGTCTACTTTTGGTATGTTAACTAACAACATAATAAACTATATTCCTTATAAAAATATATTTTATTTTTGAATTAATAACTTTGTTATAAACTTCATCTAAGGACAGCATGTATTAATTTTATCTAATTAGATTCATTCCAGTCATTAAATAAAACGATTTAGATTTACTAAATTTATCACTTAAAGCTTGCACCAGAGCAACATTCTTCAATTTATTACATCCATCAGCTTTAATCTGTATCTATATTTCCTTTCATGGCAACAAACTGACAAAACATGTAACGTAACAGATTTCCATGTAAATCCGATTTGATTCGATCTAAAAGCGTACGCGTATCATCAATACAGACAACATATAGCTTAACGGTTTTCTTCTTGAATGACGCTCGCTGACATGATTGGAATGACAGCTGTATATTAACGATGATTTAATAATTCACATTAATTTCTTCAATTAGATTAGTTGTCATTTTAATTAGTTATTCGTTTAATGAAGTGAGATTATCTTTTAATCTGACTTAAAATGTATAGAAATTAAATATAATAAAATGGTGTTATCTTACTATTTCCTAATAATACTATATCTTGATGAGCATTGTATATTTACGCTCCAATATACAATGCTCATCAAGGTATAGTATTATTAGAAAATAATCTAAAAGTAAGATAACACTATTTCATTTCTATACATTTTATGTCCGATTAAAAGATAATCTCACTTCATTAAACGATTTTGTATTTTTTTGAGTTGTCATGCCAAATAAAGGTCTGTTTTTATTCTTTTTTAACTATATGTTTAAACCTATACCTATAATATATAAACGAACACTATATTTTGGAGATAATCGACCTATCATTTATGTTTTTTTTTTCAATAAAAATACATTGCTAAGGCTAGCCTTAATGAATAATTTAAAAGATTTAAAAAAAAAATAGGTGGGTCAGTATTTATATACACCTGTCAACAATACAATCTTTATGTGGTACTTATTCTATTTACTAGACGTTTGCGAATTATTTACGTCCTGTGTTAATTACAAATGTATGGCCTTTGTGGCGGATTTACATGACAGCCCATTTGGTTATGGCACCTGGCCATTTTTCATGTTACTTTTTCTATAAATTTGAAAAACAATGAAAGTCTGCAATAAACTAGATACATGGAATTATTTATTTATTTATTTGTTTCGGGTACATAACAGGTATGGGATAGATATACCCCAACCCTATGACAATGCACCACAGACATATATATGAAAGTTATAGCAAGAGTTGACAAGTTTATAAGCTTATATATTATAATAGAAAAAATATATAATTGTATATTAATTTAAAAATGCCATAAAACATGCCATTATAACCATAAATTAAAATAATACATAATCTACTATATTGATAAATAGTTATATTAGTTATATTACAGCGAAGGACAAACTTCTGCTTGCGAATGCCAAATAAATTAAACGATTTTGTATTTTTTTGAGTTGTCATGCCAAATTAAGGTCTTTTTTTCTTCTTTTTTTTACTATATGTTTATGTTTAAATTTATACCTATAATATAAAAACGAACACAATATTTTGGATCTAATCGACCATCATTTATGTTTTTTTTCTAATAAAAAGTGCGAGCTACTCCATTCCTTTGATAGTTTGTATGGTACTAAATATAATTGAAAGGGAAAATAATATATGTCGATAATTTGGAATTACATCCACTAAAATTTGTGTTATTTCATTTGGAGTTTTGTCATTTCCTAGAGCTTTTTTATTTTTCAACCCACTACTAGCATTTTTCAATTAAACTATGCCAACATTTTCAAAATTTGATTTTTTCCAAAATTTTCTGAATTCCAAATAGTTGTATGGTAATCAGGAAATAAATCTCTTGCAATTGTGTATTGCTTTAACGCATAAATTGTTTACTAAATCATCACAAAGAATTTTCCAGCTATTTTCCTTTGATTTTAGAATCGAATCTTAAAGAATTTTTTTACTTGTACTATATTCTAGATAATAATTATTTATTATATCTAAAATTTCATTATTTTTTGTTTTATAGAATTTTTAATTTTCTCTTTATGTTTTCATGTTTTTGTTAATTTCATCATTCCGCCAATATTCGAAAATATTAAGAGTTTTAAAAATAACTACAGTCGCTTTCGTTTATCGTCCGTGAGCTGTTCTGGGCTTGTCTTAGCTGATTTATAACAACCCCTAGACGATACACGAACTACATACAAGAAAGCAATCCGCTGTAAAACGCAAAATTATTATTGCTGTATATCGCGTTTAAATCAAAACATAACGCTTAGTTATGTTCATTCGTCCGCGGTTTATGATAATATAAATAAAATTATACGGTCTTTTATGGGGCGACACTTTAATCGTGTTCCCATTCGACGGAAATAACTGCATTCTCCATCAACGGTTATCGGAGAGTAAATATTTTGCAAACATTATGTTGCAGGTAATAAAGTCGAGAGCTCCAAACTGCTATTTTTTTTAAAGAATATTTATTCTTTAAAAAAATAGCAGTTTATTTAAAACGATTTTTTACTTTGTTTTTTATCACACCTCAGTTAGCAAATAGTTTCTAAACTAGTTTGCAAAGTGTAACTGAAGTGTGATAAAAAAACAAAGTAAAAAATCGTTTTATTTATCCTTTAAAATGAATTATCACAAAGTAGACGCCAATATTTGCTATTTTTTTTTATTAAAATAATAGTAATGCAATTTAGTAATCAAAATTCTAATTTACAAATGTTTTCTGAAGTGAATAAATTAAAAGTGCAGTTAAAAAAGTTGTCAGGCAGTATTTTTTCTAAGCTCTCAAAATTCCACCCAAATTGGATAGCTCCAGTTTGTTGCTGAAGCAATTGCAACATATGTAGCAATATTCTTATATATATATATATATATATATATATATATATATATATATAAGTTATATATATATATATATATATATATATATATATATATATATATATATATTTAATATGCCATGCCGAACGCCTCTGTGGTAGGTGCTATTAAAAATATATAATTTGAATGTTCACTACATTTCTTTGTGTTATGTTGTTTTCGTTTTATTTGTTATGTTGTTATTATAACATCTGTAATTGGTGTTTTAAACTGAAAATGTCTATACTAAATAAATAAATTACTTCAGATGAGTAAGTAAGAGTAAGAGAAGTCCTTCCGTTATGATAAAAGTTATTTAAATAAATTTTTAAATTATTTACATCGGAAGGACGATCGGAGTCATCGAGTTTGCACGTTATCAAAAAAAATTAATATTCCAATGTAATTTTTATATATTTTACATGTTGTAATGTATGTAAGTAATGGATACACAATTTTATTATGAAAGTTTGATGAAAATTTAAATTTTGTGTGCACTTTCTTGTTACATTTTATTGATAAATTAAATTGTTAATGTAATTAAATTTATACGAAATACACTTCAACACACACACACACACGTTTAAGTTACCAGTAAATCATGTGTAATTTAAATAATAATCATATAACTTTCTAATATTAATTGCAGCAATGCCGATAAACTCAATTAGGTGCATTTGAATATGAAAATTTAAGATTGCAATTGCTTGTACCACGGTACTATTTTAATGTAGAAAGCAGGTGGTTTATATAAATTTTTGTTGCGGTGAGAAAATTTTAATAAAGATAATTAACTGGAATGTGGTTAAATGATTATAGTTTTCACTTTTTGTATACTAACTGCTGCTTGGGGAGCTATAAACTTGTCGCCCATCTCATTTTACGAGTTTTCATTAGTAATAAAATATTGAACAGTGATTTAAAGCTGTAAGGATCGAACATAAAATATGTGCAGCAGTTTAACTATTTATGACACTTATAATTGTCAATATTAATAAGTTTTAGTTTAGGAAAGTTCATGATACCTATAATCATAAACTTTCTTAAACTAAAACTTATTAATATTGATAATTATAAGTGTTATAAATAGCTAAACTGCAGTACATATTTTATGTTCGATCCTTACACCTATTGTGCTATATGTTTGGGGCAGATATTTGATCGTAGTATTGCGGGGTGGTGAAATAATGCGCACGACTTAATGCGTTTGTACTCAGCCACGTTTAGAAGAACACTAACTTTATTTTAAATATCTAACAGAATATTACATATACATAAACAAACTCCCTCGCAGACGGGGCTCTAAGCAGGCACTTTACCCACCGCAGGTAGGAGAAGGCCATGTGCGCTGCATGTTATCGCAACTTGGCTTTCTAAACCCCAAATATGTTACAAATACCACATATTATATTTACAAAAGAATTAAATTATTATTTGTTCCTAATTATGCTATAATAGCGCGAGTGGTGTCGCTGATAAGTCTGCGACACTATAGATATAAGTATTGTTGGGATTTTTGTGATTTAAATGTCCAAAATTAAATATTAACAAATAATATTCTGTTTAAATTGTTTGTTATTATTATTTGTAAAATATTCTCAAAATCAACTCAGTGGCCGAGTTGTTAGAGGCGTCGTCCGTCTCGTACTGAGCATTGGGAAGCATGAGGCTAATTTTCGCGAATCACAGGTTTTCAGAGGTTTGCTGTGAAGTTAAGGTAAATACCGGGTGATTAAACTCCTCTGAACTTCTCCCTCGACCGGCGGAAAAGCCTCACGGCTGATAGCCCTAATAAGAAACTTTTTTTAAATCTCAAAATCGCGAATGAAGATGTTCTAATTTGTAATAAAAATACGAGGGTTGTACGTATGTTGTCCCGTTTACAATAAATGGAATATAATAAACTAGAATTAAATATTGAATTTATAAATTTGTGTGTGCAAATCTATCTCAGTATTCATATCATACTACTATCATTTTCTCCCATACTGCTACTGCTACTGCATACTACCGTTGATTGAAGTATTTATACTTCAATCAACGATACTACTGAAATATTCATCATATACCATAATGGCATATGATGAAAATTACATAACGTTACGTTAACGTAAATACAGGGCTTTCTAATGCAATATTTGTTCACTGCCTTTTATTGATCAAATTGTAAGAATTGGTATTTGGTTTTAATTCCCTAGTGATTAAACTGAAGCGTCAGTAGATTCGCTACCGATAAATTTTAATATCTGAATAAATTACACGAAACTATCACTATTTAACTGGCTACAAGTGGCCGCAATGCTAATTACGAGTGGTATTTAAAAGTCCGGTTTTTGTTATTGTTTATAACGGGTTCGGTAACTTGTATTATGTTAATGCAGACAAATAAAAAATAAATAACACTTACATCATTTATGAGAATAATTAATGATCCGCGTCTTACTAGTTTCGAATATATTCGATTTATTAGTCTAGATCACAAATAATAAATATATATATATATATATATATATATATATATATATATACATACATACATACATACATACATACATACATACATACATACATACATACATACATACATACATACATACATACATACATACATACATACATACATACACACATACATACATACATACATACATACAAACATACATGCAAACATACATCGTAATGCGTAAAGAAAATTGAAATCAAAATTGTCTACATTGTTCGCACAATAACTTAATTCTTAGTGTAGTCTTTTTCCCGGAAAGTTTCCACAATCTTAGTTACAATACTTGAAGACGTTTTCGGTAAAACAATACCTTCTTTTACATCTGTGGAAAGTAAAAATGCCTTAGTCCACAAGTAAGACTGTTGAAACATGCAAAATCTACCCGTTTCGATTTAAAACACTAAATATCTGCAATCAGGGGGATGAATCAAACTACTATTATTTTTGCCACCATCTGTATTCTTTAAAACAACTAGTTTCGCTTAAGCTCTAGCCTTTGTTACATTAAACAGTAAAGATAATGGTAAAAACTATGGTAGTTTGATTAATCGGCGTCATTGAAAATGAATCACCTTACTATGTGGTAATTAATTTTCAACGTGAAGATGCCACAACTATTCAATTTTTAATAAATATTTAATTCATGTAATAGGACTAACAATTTTTATGATTTTCATGTAATTTATATTATATATATATATATATTATATATATATATATATATATATATATATATTATATATATATATATATATATATTATATATATATATATATATATATATATATTATATATATATAATATAAATTACATGAAAATCATAAAAATTGTATAATTGTATATATATATTACTTAATATTGCATTTTATAGTCATTTACTAGTATAAACAAGTAAGTAAAATAACATTTAGAACATAATTTCTAAAGTTCTTGAATTGAAGCTCAAACAAAGGTATGTGGTTAAGGGTAAATTTCAAGAGCGGCCCATTTAAGAGCGTACGCATAGCAATCTGGGTTTGTAATCTTGTAAACTCTAATAAATCAGCAGGTTCGCTACTGGAGCCAGTAGTGGTCAGTACAGTGGGATGGCGACAGCAAACGCGTTCCTTCTGTTATGTGTGCTCTTAGCAGTGAGTGCGCGCACTTAGCCGCACGTATGCACACACATAAAATGAAATGGATGTAGTATTGGCGACCTTGCAAAACGGTTACTGACCCGCGTTTCTTATAACTTACACGGCATTATTGTAAGAGGAATCAAAGATTTGTTATAAGAAGAATTTCCTATATTTATAGTAATAATTAAGGGTTACCCGTGTCGATTAAAAACACTAAATATTTACAATCAGGGAGATTAAAATCAAACTACAGTGGTTTTTGCCACCATCTTTATTCTTTAAAACAACTAGTTTAGTAAGAGACATCAAATATTTATTATAAAAAGAATGTCATATATTTATAGTAATAATTAAGAGTTACCCGTGTCGATTTAAAACACTAAATATTTACAATCAGGGAAATGAATCAAACTACTATGGTGTTTGCCATCATCTTTATTCTTTAAAACAACTAGTTTAGTAAGAGGAATCAAAGATTTATTATAAGAAGAATTTCCTATATTTATAGTAATAATTAAAAGTTACCCGTATCGATTTAAAACACTAAATATTTACAATCAGGAATGAGATAAGATGAATCAAACTACTATGGTTTCTGCCACCATCTTTATTCTTTAAAACAACTAGTTCAGTAAGAAGAATCAAAGATTTATTATAAGAAGAATTTCCTATATTTATTGTAATAATTAAGAGTTACCCGTATCGATTCAAAACACTAAATATTTACAAACAGGAATGAGATGAGATGAATCAAACTAATATGGTTTTTGCCACCATCTTTATTCTTTAAAACAACTAGTTTAGTAAGAGGCATCAAAGATTTATTATAAAAAGAATGTCATATATTTATAGTAATAATTAAGAGTTGATTTTGTTTGATTGACTCAAATAAGAATATAGTTTATAATTTTTACTAACTAGTTATCTCTTAAAACTTAATGGTAACGCTGCACGCAATTCACTGGTGGGAGTTGCCAGGCGGTAAAAACCATTTTTTGTTCGCTGTAATTCATTGTGGTTCCAATTAAATCACTCACCAGTAGGTGTTTGTTTAGAGGTCCAAACTTTATATTTACTTTACACCTTTACGGATAACAATTTTCTAACACCAAATAATTAATTTCCACACGAAAGTATCTCATTTGGTGTGGAAATTTATTATTTGGTGTTAGAAAATTGTTATCCGTAAAGGTGTAAAGTAAATATAAAGTTTGGACCTCCAGATTACGCCTACTACTCGCCAGCCCCGGTGGCCACCTGTCCGAAATCATGTTTAAGGTCGTTTTAGACAAGCCAATTTCTTGACTCAAAAGTTAACCAAGATGCGAGACAATCTAAATTGTCTCGTATCATGCAGCAAATTATTTGAAATATTGAATTGGCTGATACAGATATAATGGAAAAATATAACGCGTTATATTTGTCAAGGACAAATTGTATGGGAGGAGGATATATGAATTCATTTCTCGAACAACTTTTGAGCTAAGAAATTGTGTTGTCTAAACGACCTTTAAACATTAAAGGCATTCAATTATCTTTCAAAAAAGTCACATTTGTCACTGTTTAATCTTATTATAGCAGTAGAAATCACTGTTTAATCTTATTATAGCAGTAGAATTTCTGTTTAATCTTATTATAGCAGTAGAAATCACTGTTTAATCTTATTATAGCAGTAGAAATCACTGTTTAATCTTATTATAGCAGTAGAAATCACTGTTTAATCTTATTACAGCAGTAGAAATCACTGTTTAATCTTATTATAGCAGTAGAAATCACTGTTTAATCTTATTATAGCAGTAGAAATCACTGTTTAATCTTATTATAGCAGTAGAAATCACTGTTTAATCTTATTATAGCAGTAGAAATCACTGTTTAATCTTATTACAGCAGTAGAAATCACTGTTTAATCTTATTATAGCAGTAGAATTTCTGTTTAATCTTATTATAGCAGTAGAAATCACTGTTTAATCTTATTATAGCAGTAGAAATCACTGTTTAATCTTATTATAGCAGTAGAAATCACTGTTTAATCTTATTACAGCAGTAGAAATCACTGTTTAATCTTATTATAGCAGTAGAAATCACTGTTTAATCTTATTATAGCAGTAGAAATCACTGTTTAATCTTATTATAGCAGTAGAAATCACTGTTTAATCTTATTATAGCAGTAGAAATCACTGTTTAATCTTATTACAGCAGTAGAAATCACTGTTTAATCTTATTATAGCAGTAGAAATCACTGTTTAATCTTATTATAGCAGTAGAAATCACTGTTTAATCTTATTATAGTAGTAGAAATCACTGTTTAATCTTATTATAGCAGTAGAAATCACTGTTTAATCTTATTATAGCAGTAGAAGTCACTGTTTAATCTTATTATAGCAGTAGAAATCACTGTTTAATCTTATTATAGCAGTAGAAATCACTGTTTAATCTTATTATAGCAGTAGAAATCACTGTTTAATCTTATTATAGCAGTAGAAATCACTGTTTAATCTTATTATAGCAGTAGAAATCACTGTTTAGTCTTATTATAGCAGTAGAAATCACTGTTTAATCTTATTATAGCAGTAGAAATCATTGTTTAATCTTATCATAGCAGTAGAAATCACTGTTTAATCTTATTATAGCAGTAGAATTTCTGTTTAATCTTATTATAGCAGTAGAAATCACTGTTTAATCTTACTATAGCAGTAGAAATCACTGTTTAATCTTATTATAGCAGTAGAAAACACTGTTTAATCTTATTATAGCAGTAGAATTTCTGTTTAATCTTATTATAGCAGTAGAAATCACTGTTTAATATTATTATAGCAGTAGTAATTACTGTATTTGTTACAACTTGTAACTGGCTATCGTACATCCAGGTTCTTATTATATTTAACTGGTTTTTGGGCAAAAGGGCAGGAAATGTAAAGTTTACAAGCCGTTTGTACCAATGGAATTTTTTGGTTAAAAATATATAAAACCCTTATTTTCGTAAAAATTATGACCCGAACACCAGTGATTTATTTAATATGCAATTTTCAATCAATATTTACAAACGCAAATGTATATACGCACAGACATATAGCATTCAGATAAGTTTAAATTACAAAACAGACTAATTTTACTTTGTTGGACGTCACATTGTTTTCGTTGAACTTCACCATTCGGCGTGTCGCCTCATTACTCCTTTACCGTCGGCGGCTCATTTAGCAATCAGAATACAAGGTCGGAACGGGACTAATTTATTAGATTATTTTTTCAGAGAACGTATGTTTTTCAGAACCGAGTTTTTTATAGCTCCTCTAGGTATATTTATCTTTCTGTCGTAAAAACTTCACAACCAATTAAGATGTAGATTATTTTAATAATATGATATAATGTATGACAGTATTATGAGCTACATAAGACGTCTTAAATATGTAAATTTTTAATAATATATATTATCAATTGCCTTTTACCTTTCGGTGTAGGCTAAACTTTTAATAATAACAGAATAAATATCATAATAGTAGTATACGAAACAAGTTTTTAGGGGTTTTACATTACGAGGGAATGTTTGAAGAACGAGGGGGGAAGTTTGTTTACAATGTATATTGATCTGATTTAGCTCATTTAACAACACTAGTGCTTTTAAGAAATTTATAACAACACTAGTGTTAAATGTTACGAATCTTAGTATTCACGTATTCACTGCATTCGTTTAGAAAAATATCTCGTGTGAGCACCACACAACTTTCCCAACGAATGTACAGCAATAAACAAGTGATAAAAAAACAACGAAAAATTCGTTTTATTTATTTATCAAGATTTAAGATATTTCAGTTCGAATCAGTTCGGTTCAGGTTTTCTCACATTTTCACATTTTTGTTCACAGACATATACACAGGCTTCATCAAAAACGGGAATATTTCTACTATTTTAGGCATGAAACGTAAAGAAAAGTGAATATCTGGTACCACACGACTTTCCGAATTTCAAATTTCACTTTTCACATTTTCAACATTTTAGACATTTTCAAATTTTTACATTTTGACACATCTTCCCACATTTTGACACGTTTTGACACACTTTGACACGTTTGGACATATTTTCCCACACTTTTCCACATGCTCCTACATTTTCTTACATATTCTCACACTTTGACACGTTTGGACATATTTTCCCACACTTTTCCACATGCTCCTACATTTTCTTACACTTTCCAACATTTTTCTACATTTTCTCACATTTTCCATCATTCTCCCAAATTTTCACACTATTTGACACGTTTTGGCACATTTTTCCACTTATTTCTACATTTTCTCATGTTTTCTCACACTCCCCTACATTTTTTCATGTTGTCTCACATTTTCCTACATTTTTTCATGTTGTCTCACATTTTCCCACAATTATCGTCGTTTTGCCTCATTTTCTCACATTTTCCCACTTGTTCCTATGCTTTCCCACATGTTCTCACGTTTTCTCAAATTTTCCACATTTTCAGCATTTAACATGCGCCCGCTAATTACTCTCGCGATTTACGTATAGTGCACGAAATGACCATGTCACTTGAGGCTGCGCCGCGGGTTCCTTTTTTGGGCAGCCACGCCCACTTATACACAGGAAATCGGTTTTACATACATGCACCCATCCATCCATCCGTTCATCAATCCATCTATCCATCGATTCATCCTATACATATATAGCTACATACCAATAGACATACAGACACACATACATACAGACATACATATATACATACAGACATACAGACATACATACAGACATACATACAGACATACATACAGACATACATACAGACATACATACAGACATACATATAGACATACATACAGACATACATACAGATATACATACAGATATACATACAGACATACATACAGACATACATACAGACATACATACAGACATACATACAGACATACATACAGACATACATACAGACATACATACATACAGACATACGTACAGACATACATACAGACATACATACAGACATACATACAGACATACAATACAGACATACATACAGACATACATACAGACATACATACAGACATACATACAGACATACATACAGACATACATACAGACATACATACAGACATACATACAGACATACATACAGACATACATACATACAGACATACAGAAATACAGACATCCAATCAACCATTCATCCATCCATCCACCCATCCATACGTCCTTCCGTCCATCCATACATACATACCATACATACCATACATACTATACATACCATACATACCATACATACCATACATACCATACATACCATACATACCATACATACCATACATACCATACATACCATACATACCATACATACCATACATACCATACATACCATACATACCATACATACCATACATACCATACATACCATACATACCATACATACCATACATACCATACATACCATACATACCATACATACCATACATACCATACATACCATACATACCATACATACCATACATACCATACATACCATACATACCATACATACCATACATACCATACAGTGCTGTATTCGGAAAGTAATAATAATAATTCTGCTGCAACGTCTGTAATCTTTAAAGTAGATCTATTTTTATAATTTGAACATACTATCCTTGAAGTTTTAGAATGTCGATACATGTATTAAATTAGTAAAATTTAATTATAGAACACATTTCGTTTTAATGAACCCATGCTCATTAATTTATTCATTGAACAAGATAATTAAAATTGATGTAATAATAATAGTTATTTACACACGGAGCTGGTATCGTATGTTCGATAATTTTAATTTAATGTTCTGTTTTTTTTGTTTATTTGCAGAGTAATGCGCCATTTATACGAGACCCTCTGGACCTGATGCCGATGAGCCCCCTTTTTCGGGGTCTGTACGGGCCGCGGGCCTAAAACCATGCGCGAAGAAGAACTTGAGGTGGCCCTTAAGGTGAGTAATTCATTTAGATAATCATAATAATAAATATTTATTACTAAAATTTCCCAAAATTCTCATCGACTTAATTCGGTCTGCGTTTCTTTATCTTCATTTTGATCCAACTGTTCGAAATACTGGTAACACCTCCAGAAGATATATAAATGTGAATCCACCCCTTAGCAATCTACATATCTAGATATCAATCTTATTAGATCTCACACTGATGAGATCTAATAAGATCGAAACAATCTGTATTACTTTTGTATATATTATTATATTTTAGTTTTATTAAATAAATAACAAAGGGAAAAAAATCTAGATATGTAGATTGCTAAGGGGCGGATTCACATTTATATATTTTCTTCGCTAGCTCAGCTAGTTCCAGTCGTTTGAAATAGTGGACGGGCATAGTCTGGTTGGTAGGGATCACCCGCCCACCCCACCTTTGTACGCATAGTTTTTCCACAGAATAACACTCTCCTTGGAATGGTTTCAATAATATAAAACAATTGTATCCATTAAACAAACTATGCGAACAAAGGTGGGGTGGGCGGGCGGCCCCTACCAACCAGACTATGCCCGTCCACTATTTCAAACGACTGGAACTATGCACTACACTATTATCCATTATTTTCTATGATTAAATTAATGTCATTTATTAATTTAAGACTAATTAAAAATGTATATGTGAAAAATAATGTAATTCATAATTCAAGTCGTTTGAAATAGTGGACGGGCATAGTTTGGTTGGTGGGGGCCGCCCGCCCACCCCACCTTTGTTCGCATAGTTTGTTTAATGGATACAATTGTTTTATATTATTGAAACCATTCCAAGGAGAGTGTTCTTCTATGGAAAAACTATGCGAACAAAGGTGGGGTGGGCGGGCGGCCCCCACCAACCAAACTATGCCCGTCCACTATTTCAAACGACTTGAACTATACATTACATTATTTTTCACATATACATTTTAATTAGTGTTAAATTAATAAATTACATTAATTTAATCATAGAAAATAATGGATAATAGTGTAGTGCATAGTTCCAGTCGTTTGAAATAGTGGACGGGCATAGTCTGGTTGGTAGGGGCCGCCCGCCCACCCCACCTTTGTTCGCATAGTTTGTTTAATGGATAAAATTGTTTTATATTATTGAAACCATTCCAAGGAGAGTGTTATTCTGTGGAAAAACTATGCCTAGAAAGGTGGGGTGGGCGGGTGTCCCCTACCAACCAGACTATGCCCGTCCACTATTTCAAACGACTGGAACTATGCACTACACTATTATCCATTATTTTCTATGATTAAATTAATGTCATTTATTAATTTAAGACTAATTAAAAATGTATATGTGAAAAATAATGTAATGTATAGTTCAAGTCGTTTGAAATAGTGGACGGGCATAGTTTGGTTGGTAAGGGCCGCCCGCCCACCCCACCTTTGTTCGCATAGTCTGTTTAATGGATACAGTTGTTTTATATTATTAAAACCATTCCAAGGAGAGTGTTCTTCTATGGAAAAACTATGCGAACAAAGGTGGGGTGGGCGGGCGTCCCCCACCAACCAAACTATGCCCGTACACTATTTCAAACGGCTTGAACTATGCATTACATTATTTTTCACATATACATTTTTAATTAGTCTTAAATTAATAAATGACATTAAATCATAGAAAATAATGGATAATAGTGTAGTGCATAGTTCCAGTCGTTTGAAATAGTGGACGGGCATAGTCTGGTTGGTAGGGGCCACCCGCCCACCCCACCTTTATACGCATAGTTTTTCCACAGAATAACACTCTCCTTGGAATGGTTTCAACAATATAAAACAACTGTATCCTTTAAAAAAAACTATGCGAACAAAGGTGGGGTGGGCGGGCGGCCCCCACCAACCAAACTATGCCCGTCTACTATTTCAAATGACTTGAAGTCTACATTATTCAGAATATCTCGCGTGCTTATATACAAAAATTATACAGCTAACACCCTAGGAAGAAAGTTAAACGCCATCTGGCGTCACCACATCAATTACCAATACACACCCATATGGTAATAACCGTCAACATGCTCATGCCACCAGGATCACCGGGTAGTACCCTCTATGGAATAATATACCAACAGAGTGCTTGAGATATCAGCACAAGGCCAATCTTATAAAACATATATAAGTGTGAATCCAGCCCAAACCTCCAGAAGATTTTATATAGCTTTGACTTCAATACTTTTGAATATTTTTTTAATAAATCATATATTTATAACAATTTACATGAAATAGATATATATATATTTACAGTATTATTTAACGTAATGCGTATGCTAAAAGTGTTTTCGTTAACATCACTAGTCGCCCCGTGGCGTGCTGTATTGCTCCGAGTTCTGCTAAGATCAGTTTCTCAACGACTTCCAATACAAGTTTAAACTATTTACATTCAGCTGTAATTAAGTCATCTCTATACCTAATATCTATACCTAATCTCTATACCTAATCTCTAAACCTAATCTCTATACCAAATCTCTATACCTAATTTGATTCGCTATATATATATAGAGGTGGCTTAATTCAAAATGTGTAGTAAATCTGCACCGTATTCATGCCAGATACATATATAATACTAATGCACATACTGCATTATAAAGATGTGAAATCAGATTCTTATCACAGATAATTGCACAAAAATATGTTCTTCTCTTGACCAATTGCTCATTATGCCGTTAAATTCTTCATGGTACGTATAACCGTCGGAGTCACCTGCCACCGTGACCATAACACACAAACTCAGCGGCTTTAACACGACTAATACCTACATTCAACCCGTTAATCAAATTCATTAATTACGATGTAAGTAGGGCGATCGATCGCAGCCGAAAATCAAAAAACCGTCCGACGCGAGTCATTACAGTTTTATGATCGCAAATTATTACTTCCGCGAAGAAAAATACGTGGTAATTGTTGACATTTACTGTAAGGAATGCGGATCGTTGAGGGTTTGCGGAGTGTTGTTTTATGAGGATTTTTTAATGTGCCGAAATTCGGGACGGTACGAGTGTAATGAACATAATAACAGAAAAATGTTATTGCGATTTATAAAGAGAAGAAAAAGTACTGCATAAGTTACATTGGATTGAAAAACCGGGATCCAGGACCAAATTTTCTGTTATTTAAATATTGGAGCAGCATCCATTTCGTCCAGAAAATTGGTCACGCTATTGGCGATTCAAACGTTACAGCGTACGTTACATTAAAATTGGTTTGATTGGAGTAGATTTTGCGTTTGATATTTATGTAAATCGACGTACGCAGTTACATTTTTATGTATGAATAAATTGATTTCAAGTCTCTTTCAAAAACAAACTATTCTTCTTTTCAAAAACAATTCAAATGTGACTTACGCCACATTAATTCTCACAGGACCATTTATAGCTATCAGATATATAAAAAAACATCAATCATATCTAAACAACTTCACATATTTTGTATTTTGGTATTTGGATAGAATATGTAACTTTGTTGTTTGAATACAAATACAAATTTATAATATCAATATTTAATTAATTATGGCTCAAGTTTAAAAATTTAAATTTAAAAATTTAAATTTAATTTAATTTTTAAATTTCAATCTTAATTGTTTTTAGCCATAACTAGTTAACTGTAATAATATGGAGAAAAACAATGAAATAAACATATATTCGGTACAAAATTAAGTAAGTAAAATGCGATTTACGAGAGTAATATGAATTTCTAATATTAATTCAATAATTTGATCATATCAATATTTTTGGATTTGATACATAACATCTTGTTGAAGTTTAGTAGTGTCAACCATCAGACAAACCACACTTAACAAATACCTACATTTTTAACCAAAGCTATCTTATTACAAATATTTATTCATTCTATTGGTAATTGTAAACCATAAACGGGCACGATGAAATTGAAAACTAATCACATCTGTCGGTACTCAATCAACTGTGCATAACTGACCATGCCAGCGCGAACCTAATAGTACACACAGGAGGGAATAATCAAGCTCACATAATATCACGTGTGAAAGGCGTAATACTAATTTCAATAAGCCATGTATTATTATGTTCCGGGAATGTTAATGAGAAAATTTGTCGGGCTTCACAGTTATTACGGGGAGAAGCTCTAATATCTATGATTTGCAAATTAGACACACACTAGGTGATTTCAATTACGTTTAATTATTGGTTTCTACTATTATTATCGGCAGCCAGTAATGAGCATATGAGAAGAATGCAACTATTAAATTTAAAATTACAATTTGTTATTAGATTAAGTATAATGTTACCGCATTCCTTTATATAGAAGAGATAATTAAAATTGATAAAATCTAATCAAATTTAGCTTTAGATTATTGATGGATTATTTATATGATCGAAACAACAAAAATGTAATAACGACAAGAAAATATATGAACAAATATACTAGGTGTGTCTAAAGTATGGAATAAATCCGATAAAAGCTTCATTTATGATTTTCACAAAAATTTCTCGGGCATATCGATTTTTAAACAATTAAAAAAATGAGGGAATCCAACAAGTTGTATCATTTTTGTAATACAGGGTGATTTATAATTGTATTTACTACATTCTGTACCTACTTATACTTGTACTTACTATATTCTTCAATAAAACATCTATATTTTTACGCTTACTAAAAAAGAGTTTTCTGTTTAAAAGTTTTTAGGAATTAGGAATTTCAGATCTTCAATACTATCTGAAATTCCGTACTAAGCTTACAAATGTACTCTTTTTCTTCTACTTTTCAACTAGAAGATATTTTAGCTTGTTAAATAATGACGAGTATAACTAGCGAATCCCCGCAAAAAAAACTCGCACATTCAAAGAAAGCAATTTTCCGCGTTGGAATTTGCACCGAATGATGAATGTACGTCGCCTGCTGTAAAAAGACACGGCGGTGTGCGTTTACAGTTACCGGTCCCATAAAATAAACACTAAAGACTCGATGGTTAATTCTACTGTTACCTATAAATATTTCTGCGGTTTTTTTTCTTAATGAGCATGATTCTTTTACTCGAAACTTATTGCAATTAATAAAAAGGTGACCGCTATAAAACTGTGACATCAAGATTTTTATTTGGTATATTTTGTGAACCTGTAGGCATTTACAAATCTATTTAATTGGACACGCGCAGATAATTACTATAATTTAATGGATCATGAAATTTAATGTTGATACAAAGCTTAATTTAATAATAATAACTCTATATGGCCGAGAGAGGTTAATTTAATACTAATATTTGTCACATAAAATAAAAAATTGAAAAATATTTTTCTTAGCCGCTGATCAAGGAAGAAGCCTAGTGATTAAACCCTCTAGATCCCCGTGATCTAGAGGGTTTAATCACTTGGAATTTACCTTAACTTCATACAAATCCTCTGAGAACTGTGACAGGTGATTTGCTCCCAAGGGGATCGAACTTTGGCTCCACACTGCTCAATACAAACTGTTTTTTTTTTAAATTTTACTTTTAAGTTTATTCACTATTTTTATTCAGTATCCTCTCTATTCCACCAGCTGTTATCGTCCCCTTCTAAAGTTCCAGCGTTCCCTAGAAGGCCTTAACGCCCACTTTGGGAACACTGGTATAGACTGTATAAAAAAACATCAATCAGATATTATTTAATTAAATAATGATATAGATATAAATAAATAATAACTAATATTAATTTCAGGTGGTTATAGTGGGAAACGGCGGTGTGGGAAAATCGAGTATGATTCAGCGATACTGCAGAGGCACCTTCACCAAAGACTACAAGAAAACCATCGGGGTGGACTTCCTCGAGCGACAGATTGAGTAAGTGGCAACATTATAAACGCGCAATAATGATAAAAAAAACACCTAATGCACGATGGAAAATAATTGCACTTTCTCTTGTGTCACCTCCATAGTTTTTGCGAGACACGGCAAATGCGTTTCGACGACACACCAATAATAATTGCACTCGACTTGAATTATTTAGTTACTTTGTGAACTGCACATATGTACAACTTTTAATGATAATAAACGGAAAGACGATGAGAACCGTGAGGCTATTAATAGTTGTATTGAATAATTTAGTGGCTTCAGGAATAACTAACAACTGATGATAATGAATGAAATACAAGTATTATATCCCACATCGGAATGTAATAAAGTTATTTCTATTATTATTATTATTATTCTATTATTATATATATATATATATATATATATATATATATATATATATATAAATAAATATATATATATATATATATATATATATATATATATATATATAAATATATATATATATATGTAATGTAAGAAAACAAATTGAAAATCACTTAGAGTCTTAAAAAATACATTACATACATGGAGTTTTATTAGAGGATGGCCACCCCAACAATTTTAAATAGCAACCCCTGTGGAGTGTCAACTGGTTTCAAATGTAAAGCTAAAAGTAATGAAAAAATAACACATCCTCGTATACCAAAACCTGATATCTTAATTATTTCGAGAATTATTAGGGGTATCTAATGTTTTAGAGCAGATTAGAGCTAATTAGAGCATTACACATTCAATAAATGTTATTACAATATAATTTAATACATATGTTGGTGTCCATGCTCCAATTGGCCATCAGTCGTAGTCTTTCAGCAGTTCTATTATTAATAAATAATTAAGTCTATCGGCCAAAAGCCATTCGACACTGATTGTTCTCAAATAGTTACTTTATTATAATTAATATTAAATAATCCATTTAACTGAAACATGTTCTTGAAATTTACTATTAACTGATTGTGTTTGCTACGCGAAAAGCGCACGTCGGGAAATTAAAATTAATAAATTGTTAAACGCAAAAGAATTTATTAATTTTAATTTCCCGACGTGCGCTTTTCGCGTAATAAACACTATCAGTTTCTACATGAAAAACACATATCTTTAATAATGGACGGACGCACATACTTCCTACAATTTCGCGCACAGGCTGACCATTAACTACTTTTCACGTGTGCATGTACTATATTCAAACGCGCGTACGCTACAATTTACCACAAGCTAATTACGCGGTATCTCCATTACAAGAACTGCACTTCCTCGTGCGCTGGCTTACATGCATTATCTAATTTACAGCATTCCGTTTCGTGATGGGTTTAATCAACCTTTTTTTTCGTTGCTTGCACTGGTAATGCAAAATTATAATGTGATGTGATTTAAACAGCATGCCTTCATAATATGTGACCACAAGTTTTAAATTTATTCGGCTGTGCCCCATTACTCATAAAGACGACACTTATTATATATACAGAATAGATTAGAATTCTATATTATATATAGAAAATAATGTAATTCTATGTAAAAAATGCAATATAGAGCCATTGCGCATAAAGATGACATTTATTATATACAGAATAGATTCGAATTCTATATTATATATATAAAATAATGTAATTCTATGTAAAAATGCAATATAGAGCCATTATTCATAAAGACGACACTTATTACATACAGAATAGATCAGAATTCTATATTATATATAGAAAATATTGTAATTCTATGTAAAAATGCAATATAGAGCCATTACATTACAGAACATATACAGAATAGATTAGAATTCTATATTATATATAGAAAATAATGTAATTCTATGTAAAAAATGCAATATAGAGCCATTATTCATAAAGACGACACTTATTACATACAGAATAGATCAGAATTCTATATTATATATAGAAAATAATGTAATTCTATGTAAAAATGCAATATAGAGCCATTACT
Source organism: Lordithon lunulatus (assembly GCA_963942505.1). NCBI lineage: Eukaryota > Metazoa > Arthropoda > Insecta > Coleoptera > Staphylinidae > Lordithon > Lordithon lunulatus. The sequence continues at coordinate 52,733,036 of OZ012668.1, read as the reverse complement.
CGTAAAGACGACACTTATTATATACAGAATAGATTCTAATTCTATATTATATATAGAAAATAATCTAATTCTATGTAAAAATGCAATATAGAGCCATTACTCATAAAGACGACACTTACCAACCAAACTATACCCGTCCACTATTTCAAACGACTTGAACTATGCACTACATTGTTTTTCACATTTTTTTTACGAATCAGGCGTAAATTAATAAATGGAACTAAAATTAAATCATAGTACGTTATAGATAATAGTGTAATACATAGTTCAAGTCATATGAAATAATGGACGGGCATAGTTTGGTTGGTGGGGGCCCCCCGCCCACCCCACCTTTGTTCGCATAGTTTTTTCAATGGATACAAACATTTTATATTGTTTAAACTATTTCAAGAAGAGTGTTATCCTATGGAAAAACTATGCGAGCAAAGGTGGGGTGGGCGGGCGGCCCCTACCAACCAAACTATACCCGTCCACTATTTCAAACGACTTGAACTATGCACTACATTATTTTTCACATTTTTTTTACGAATCAGGCGTAAATTAATAAATGGAACTAAAATTAAATCATAGAATGTAACAGATAACAATGTAATGTAGAGTTCAAGTCGTTTGAAATAGTGAACGAGGATAGTTTAGCTGGTGGGGGACCCCCACCCACCCCACCTTTGCTCGCATAGTTTTTTCATAGGATAATACTTTTCTTGGAATAGTTTAAACAATATAAAACGTTTGTATCCATTGAAAAAACTATGCGAACAAAGGTGGGGTGGGCGGGGGGCCCCACCAACCAAACTATGCCCGTCCATTATTTCAAATGACTTGAACTATGTATTATACTATTAACTATAACGTACTATGATTTAATTTTAGTTCCATTTATTAATTTACGCCTGATTCGTAAAAAAATTGAAAAACAATGTAGTGCATAGTTCAAGTCGTTTGAAATAGTGGACGGGTATAGTTTGGTTGGTAGGGGCCACCCGCCCACCCCGCCTTTGCTCGCATAGTTTTTTCATAGGATAACACTTTTCTTGGAATAGTTTAAACAATATAAAACGTTTGTATCCATTGAAAAAACTATGCGAACAAAGGTGGGGTGGGCGGGGGGGGCCACCAACCAAACTATGCCCGTCCATTATTTCAAATGACTTGAACTATGTATTATACTATTATCTATAACGTACTATGATTTAATTTTAGTTCCATTTATTAATTTACGCCTGATTCGTAAAAAAATTGAAAAACAATGTAGTGCATAGTTCAAGTCGTTTGAAATAGTGGACGGGTATAGTTTGGTTGGTAGGGGCCACCCGCCCACCCCGCCTTTGCTCGCATAGTTTTTTCATAGGATAACACTCTTCTTGGAATAGTTTAAACAATATAAAACGTTTGTATCCATTGAAAAAACTATGCGAACGAAGGTGGGGTGGGCGGGGGGCCCCTACCAACCAAAGTATGCCCGTCCACTATTTCAAACGACTTGAACTATGCATTACATTATTTTTCACATATTTTTTTTAATTAGTCCTAAATTATAAATGATATTAATTTAATCATAGATAATAACGGATGATAGTATAGTACATAGTTGAAGTCGTTTGAAATAGTGGACGGGTATAGTTTTGTTTGGTTTACGAGAGTAATCTATTTTACTTCTCTATGGCCAGTTAAAGAATTTTAATATAGTAACTACTATTAAAAAGTGGTTGCGTAATTTTTAATTTTAAGAAACAAGTAAATTATAATACCATCTTTATAAATTAGCAGAATAGATTCGAATTCAGTATTATATATAGAAAATAATGTAATTATGCAATATAGAGCCATTTTCAGAATTTTGTTGTTATTATTATAAGTTTCAGTGCATCTATATAAAATAAAAATTTAAACCAGAGTTTATGTTGAATGTTATAGCTAGTTATTATTTTAAAGAATAAATAAAACGATTTTTTACTTCTGTTTTTTTATCACACTTCAGTTACACTTTGCAACTAGTTTCGGTCTCTGGCCATTTTCGAGCTCCTTCAATAAAAAACAAAGTAAAAAATTGCTTTATTTATCCTTTAAAATTAATTCTAACAAAGTAGACGCCTTAACAATGCAGTTATTTTTTTTTCTTCAAATATTCATACCAATAGAATTTTGGTTTATATTTGTTTGTGTTTTAAATTTGTCAAAGGGAAAACTCAAAATTCATAAAATGAACAACACTGGAGAAATCGTTGTCTGAAAATGTAAGATCACGAAGGTCATCGAAAATGTATACCGAAAATGTTGTTATTGGTCAGTGCAGTCAGTTCAAAATCAAGGCCAACAAGGAGAACCAAGAAGGCGAGTCTTAAACGTGGTATCCGAAGATTTTCCAGACATAAACAAATCAGAAATGAGAGCCACACACAAACAACTATAGGTCGTTTTAGACAAGCTCAAAAGTTGTTCAAGAAATGAATTCATATATCCTCCTCCCATACAATTTGTCCATGACAAATAGAACGCGTTGTATTTTTCCATTAGATCTACCACCCAATCAAATATTTCAAATAATTTGCTGTATGATACGAGACAATTTAGATTGTCTCGCATATTGACTAACTTTTGAGTCAAGAAATTGTCATGTCTAAAACGAGCTTTAGAAGCTGTAAGGCAACGGGCAAGATCAAAATACGGCCGAAATTCTAAAAGTGGGACAAGCAACACTGGAAGAAGCAATTTTGATGCTACTGAAAAAATGCCTAGTTCCTCTCGCATTGTTACTTTTTTGGCAACATTGTCCCCTTATGTAATTAGATGTATAGATAGATGAAATAAAGCAAGTTTATAATAGCCTAATCATACCTGAATCACGAATGTAAATTAAACTTTAGACTCCCAAACTAGAACCGCTTCAATGAAATCACTTTTTAATTACACTTTCTGCTATTTATTTAATTATTTACGCTATAACAAATCGTATCTATCCACCTACGCCTTTTTACACACACGCATGGAAAGTAAAACAAACTCCACGCCTCATAAAATGAAAACAATTACCCTCAAGAAAGTAAAACAACTTACATCACGCATGGTATTCAATTACATAGTTTCGCGAATTTAGGTGTTCTTTGCACGCAAGCAACACACACCTATGAATATGTATAACGCGCAGATTTTCGTATTAGATTGTGTTGCCCTCAAAGTGATTAAATGCGTCCACGCGGTTTGCGAAAGACATGAATGATCCTGCCTTTTAATAAACAACTGTATTAACTCAACGTCGTCCAAGAGAATTTGTCAACAGCATCGTGGCCATTCTTAAAATTGCGTTTGATTTATAACGTGACATGTTCGTATGTGTTTTGAAATTTTAAATAAATGAGGAGTATTTGTTAATGTAAGGGGAATGTTTGGGTAAACTATATCGCCGGAAAGTGAGATTTAAAGTTATTTTTGTGCATTAGACAATATTAATTTAGAGGTGTGGTGGAGAAATGCAATTAATTCCTACAGTGCTCATTTGTAATTTTGGAACAATTGTTGGCCTTCTTGGAAACCGCAACAATGTATTACTTATATACATTTACCACACATTTATAAGGCACCTTACACGATCAATATTACTGTCAATATTTTAGAATAATGACAGTATTACTGTACTATAATATATTTAAAATGTTCATTATTCTAAAATATTGCCAGTATTACTCACCATGTAATGTATAGTAATGATGGAATGAAGAGAATACTGGTCTTTATCCGGATAATTCATTACTTGATAAATATAAAAGGAGGATTAAAGCAAATGTTGACAGTACTAGTATTGACAGTATTATTGACTATGTAAGGTGCCTTTATGAGTTATAAGTTAAATGCATGCATGGAAATACATTTTGTATAATAAATGTGTTTGAAACAAAAAATGGACTTTTCCGCAAACGCACGCTTCATTACCGACTTTTTGTTTTCGCATCGTCGTCGGCCATTACGAATTATTTGAAATAGACATAGTGTTTTCTTTATGTACGACAAAGATAGCAATACCATATAAGACGCTTCACTGAAAATGTTTATGATACATTTTCAGTGATGCGTCTGATATGGTATCTTTGTCGTACATGAAGAAAAAGTTATGTCTGTCTCAAATAATTCGTAATGGCCGACGACGATGCGAAAACAAAATGTCGGTAATGAAGCGTGCGTTTGCGGAAAAAGTCCAATTTTTGTTTTTATTATACATACATACATATATAAAATGGATTACGATGCATGCATTTACACTTATAGCTCATAAATGTGTTGTAAATGTATATAAAGGTCGTTTTAGACAAGACAATTTCTTAGCTCAAAAGTTGTTCAAGAAATAAATTCATATATCCTTCTTCCATACAAGTTGTCCTTGACAAATAGAAAGCGTTATATTTTTCCATTCGATCTACCATCCAATTCAATATTTCAAATAATTTGCTGTATGATAGGAGACAATTTAGATTGTCTCGCATCTTGACTAACTTTTGAGTCAAGAAATTGTCTTGTCTAAAACGACCTTAAGTAATAAATTGTTGCGGTATAATCGTGCGATATATATATATATATATATATATATATATATATATATATATATATATATATATATATATATATATATAGAGTGGATTAGAAATAATGGAATATGAATATATATAGTGGGGTAAATAGTAAATAGTTGTAATTTAATGTATCATCACGTTTCTTCTAGGGTTGACGGTGAAGAAGTCAGACTGATGTTATGGGATACGGCAGGACAAGAAGAGTTTGATGCCATTACAAAAGCTTACTATAGAGGAGCTCAAGCGTGTGTACTGGCTTTCTCGACCACTGATAGGGATTCCTTCGAAGCTGCTCACTCATGGAAATTAAAGGTAAAAACTATACCTCTTGTATAATTACAAAAAAATTTGTAAAGTGTTTTAAATATCACATAAATGATAAATAAAACGATTTTTACTTTGTTTAACAGTTTAGTTACATTTTGCAACTAGTTTCGGCTAAACTATAGCCATTTTCGAGCTCCTCCGAAGAAATTAAGAAAAATATAATAAATATTATCCAATCAATTATACAACTAACCCCCTAGAAGGCCACCTGGCGGCACAACATCAATTATCAATTCACACCCATATGGTAATAACTGTTAACATGCTCATGCCATTAGGATCACCGGGTAGTGCCCTCTATGGAATAATATTCCAACAGAGTGCTTGGGATATCAACACATTTTTAACAAAAAAAATAATGAAATTTTAGATACAATAAGTAATTAGAATCTAGAATATAATACTAGTAAAAAAATATAGATTCGATATTAAAATCAAAGGAAAGTAACTGGAAAATCGTGTGTGGTGATTTAGAACACAATTTATTGGAAAAAGCATTCAAAATTTTTAGCAACAAATTTCAAAAGTATACTACTGCATTACCACACCGCAATATTGCATTTACAAAATTGCCCTGTACTTACGACAATAACACTGCTCACTCATATACCCGAGAAAATGTAAATTAGCAACCCAACTAAGCCTAGCAAGCGGAGCGTGATGTAACTCGAAGAAAGGAAGAAAAACCTGTAATTAGCAGCCAGCGAAAAATTACGAAATTATAATATAGCCATCAATTTGCGTATGAATATGCATACAAAAAGGCGGCTAAAATAATATACATTTTACCAGAAGCATGACGACCGTCGTCACCGGCTACCGACCAAGCCTGACTTGTTACCTGCGCATTAATGCTTATACTAGCGTGGTGTGTTATTAATTAAGTTTACAACAACAAAATTTTGTTGGTATAAACGTAGAAAGAGATACTCACTGATAATTTTAATTTCAAGAATGGTGCCACGTACTCAGCAAATTGTAATTCCAATTCAAAGGAAAACTGTGGCTCTTAATTTTTAAGATTAACCTTTAACTGGTATTTTTTTAAATACTTTAACACTATTAAAATAAACAAAAGAAAAGATTTGGGTATTTCGCTCTCTGGGTTACCATATTTATATAAATGCACGTAAAACTTTATTTGTTACGTAAAAATGACGTCAAAAACGGCCGCTTTTCTCGACACCGCTTCCTAGGAAAGCCGTAACGAACATTGAAGGCCGCCTTTCAAAATTTTCAATTTACTGTGGTGAAAAATCAGCTAGCCTTTCCGGAAATGGATTATAACAAACTTAACTTAACGGTCGGTTGTACCAAACACAAATCAGATCTTAAAACTATAAGACGGTCTTACATTGTAAGATTAACGCCCGGTTTCTCCAACGTATCTTATTTATAACCACGTCTTAATTTTTTTAACCATTTTTTAGGAATATATGTAAACACACAATGTTTCAATTGATACTATGCTAGAATCCGAATCTTAACCCCGCGGTGTCTTACAATTCAAGACCGTTTTATCGTTTTAAGATCCGATTTTTGTTTGGTGCAACGCTTTAAGACCGTCTTCTTATTAAGACGGTCTTAAACTAGTTAGATTCGTTGGAGAAACCGGACGTACGTAAGATCTACAAATGTTTGGTGCAACTGAATAAAAATTTTAGACGTGTTTATATATAAGACGAGTTTATAGAAGACGAGCTTATATAAGACGAGTTTACAGAAGACGAGCTTATATAAGACGAGTTTATATAATTATATAAGACGAGTTTATATAATTATATAAGACGAGTTTATATAATTATATAAGACGAGTTTATATAAGACGAGCTTTAAGATTCGTTGGAGAAACCGGACGATAGTCTTGTAAATTTTAATCCGAGTTGTCTTTTAAATAATGTACAATTAACGAGGCTTGTGAAATTAAAAGAATATAAAACATAATTCTATAGAGGAGACATAATCTCAATTTAATTGATACATTGACATACAACCGACGTCCTAATTCTCTACATCTCTTGCATATTAAAACAAGTAGTAGTAATTAAAAGTCGCCGCGGTGTCCTGCCAAAAAGCACGAGTCGGTACAACCACGAGTAATTATAAACATAACATCGCTTCTGGCACCAAGTGGCTTTATTTTGTTGCATTGGGCGACACGCGACAGCCTTCGTGTAATGTCTTTATTATAAATAAGAAACATCGGTTGTGTTTGCCACCTATAATTAAATAGTTATGAGATGTAGGTGTGGATTTGTGATCTAACGAGGTGTAAACTGTTGAATGCACTGTTATGTAGCACAGTTTTCACCAATTAAAACTTTTATTATGACCTAGTTTGTTTGTGCAACGAGCACATATCTGTAAACTTGAACTATTAAAAGGATTAAAGGCGTAATCTGAAATTAATACAATTTACTAATACTGTAATAATCTAGAGGCTTGCATGAGAACTAATTATGTCATATATTATTATGTGTAGAATTTTATATTTGTATGAAAAATACACGAAAACGTAAGAAAAATCAATTAAAATCAAGCAAATTGTAATTCTAATTCAAAGGAAAACTGTAGCTCTTAATTTTTAAGAATAACCTTTAACTGGTATGGCAGGGTCAAATTTGGACCCCACAGATTTTTTTTAATAAATAAAATTATATATTTTTTACTCTATCGAAAATTTCACTGAGATGAAAACTGTAAAATTTGCACATTCGTTGTTTTGGCATTGGAGTGACGATATGATATATCATATTAATTCAAAAAGAAACGGTAGAGAAAAAAATACCGCAGGCTAATGTTGAACGACAAATATTTTTCAAATATAGTCAAAAAAAATATAGTTATGCCCATTTTTATGTTTTTAAAAAATAAATATTGTATGTTTTGTATATTCTGTAAAAATTATAATTGGTTTTGGTATTGGAGTGACGATATGATATTGACTTTTCAAGTCAGAAAGGTTTCATTCACAGTATTTTTTCATACAGAACGTGTTTATAAAGTCAAATTATATATTTTTTACTCTATCGAAAATTTCACTTACATGAAAACTGTAAAATTTGCACATTCGTTGTTTTGGCATTGGAGTGACGATAATATATATCATATTAATTCAAAAAGAAACGGCAGAGAAAAAAATACCGCAGGCGAATGTTGAACGACAAATATTTTTCAAATATAGTCAAAACAAGTACAGTTATGCCAATTTTTATGTTGTTTTTTTTAAATTGTATGTTTTGTATATTCGGTAAAAATTATAATTGGTTTTGGCATTGGAGTAACGATATGATATTGACTTTTCAAGTCAAAAAGGTTTCATTCACAATATTTTTGCATACAGAACGTGTGTATAAAGTAAAATTATATATTTTTTACTCTATCGAAAATTTCACTGAGATGAAAACTGTAAAATTTGCACATTCGTTGTTTTGGCATTGGAGTGACGATATGATATATCATATTAATTCAAAAAGAAACGGCAGAAAAAAAATTACCGTAGGCGAATGTTAGATATTTTTCAAATATTGTCAAAAATTACAGTGTTATGTTTTTTAAAAAAATTATTGTATGTTTTGTATATTCTGCAAAAAAAAAATGATTAAACTAGTTTTTTTTTTCAGGTTGAGAATGAATGTGGGGAAATCCCTACTGTGATAGTGCAAAACAAGATAGATCTGATGGACCAGAGCGTCGTAAACCCGTAAGTAACACTTCCACGCAATCTTCTCATCTTCTGTTTATGTGCGTTTCGTACGCATGTTTATTTGCAATGCGCAAACCAACGCGCTCGTTTTTCATATAATTAAGCAACCTGGGCTATAATATGGCCCATAAAATTCGCATAACCTTGGTGCGTTGACCCAAAAATTACGTTTGCCATTTTATTTTTATTGAGCCATAACCCGCACTCACGCACGAATACATAAATAAATATAATTCCGCGGTCAGGGAAATGTGTACAATTATGTTTAGAATGATGAAATTTTATTGATGAGAATATAGTTACTATTTTACTATATTCTCATCAATAAAATTCATCTAATCATTCTAAACTTAATTGTACACATTTCCCTGACATGGAACATGTGTTGTAAACTATCAACGATATAGTTAGTCTTAGGACTATTTTTACTTGATTTTAAATTGTATTTAATAATAATAACATGTTTATTATCTTTCAAGTTACATATAATAAAGACACTATTAGACACTCACTTTACAACCAAATCAAAATTCTTAGTACGATTTTTCTCTAATACAAAAGATAAACCCGTCACGAATTTAATTTTAAAAGTGATAAAAATTAGTAAAATTGCCAAAACTATCCTCTGTTGCGTCAAAGCAGGAGTCGTCATAGCAGTGACTTGATATTCAAACTAAGTCATTTGATTGGAAATATAATCTAGATGGCGGGAAAATGTTGAGATTCTTTCAAATTGAACCTGATAAGCCCTTGGCAAATTTTTGAAACTTTGAACCAAATAAAAATCTTAATAAATTTTTTCTCTAAAATAAAAGACAAACCCGTCACATGATAAAATATAAAAGTGATACAAATCGGTAAAAATTAGAATCCCAGAAGTGGCACGACCCTGAAACCTATGACGTTTGATTTGAAATATAGTCTAGATGGCAGGGAAAATGTCGAGAGTCTTTCAAATTGAACCTGGAACGCTACAGACCTTGGCAAATTTTTATAATTTTTCATGATAAAATGTGTTTTTTGGTCGTATTTTGTATGTCTTTCATTTCCAAGGATAAAAAGATAAAAATATTGTGGTTTTTGGTCGTATTTTGTATGTCTTTCATTTCCAAGGAGAAAAAGATAAAAATATTGCGGTTTTTGGTCGTATTTTGTATGTCTTTCATTTCCAAGGAGAAAAAGATACAAATATTGTGGTTTTTGGTCGTATTTTGTATGTCTTTCATTTCCAAGGTGAAAAAGATAAAAATATTGTGGTTCTTGGTCGTATTTTGTATGTCTTTCATTTCCAAGGAGAAAAGGATAAAAATATTGCGGTTTCTGGTCGTATTTTCTATGTCTTTCATATCCAAGGAGAAAAAGATAAAAATAGTGTGGTTTTTGGTCGTATTTTGTATGTCTTTCATTTCCAAGGTGAAAAAGATAAAAATAGTGTGGTTTTTGGTCGTATTTTGTATGTCTTTCATTTCCAAGGAGAAAAAGATAAAAATAGTGTGGTTTTTGGTCGTATTTTGTATGTTTTTCATTTCCAAGGAGAAAAAGATAAAAATATTGTGGTTTTTGGTCGTATTTTGTATGTCTTTCATTTCCAAGGAGAAAAAGATAAAAATATTGTGGTTTTTGGTCGTATTTTGTATGTCTTTCATTTCCAAGGAGAAAAAGATAAAAATATTGTGGTTTTTGGTCGTATTTTGTATGTCTTTCATTTCCAAGGAGAAAAAGATAAAAATATTGCGGTTTTTGGTCGTATTTTGTATGTCTTTCATTTCCAAGAAGAAAAAGATAAAAATATTGTGGTTTTTGGTCGTATTTTGTATGTCTTTCATTTCCAAGGAGAAAAAGATAAAAATATTGCGGTTTTTGGTCATATTTTGTATGTCTTTCATTTCCAAGAAGAAAAAGATAAAAATATTGTGGTTTTTGGTCGTATTTTGTATGTCTTTCATTTCCAAGGAGAAAAAGATAAAAATATTGCGGTTTTTGGTCGTATTTTGTATGTCTTTCATTTCCAAGAAGAAAAAGATAAAAATATTGTGGTTTTTGGTCGTATTTTGTATGTCTTTCATTTCCAAGGAGAAAAAGATAAAAATATTGCGGTTTTTGGTCATATTTTGTATGTCTTTCATTTCCAAGAAGAAAAAGATAAAAATATTGTGGTTTTTGGTCGTATTTTGTATGTCTTTCATTTCCAAGGAGAAAAAGATAAAAATATTGTGGTTTTTGGTCGTATTTTGTATGTCTTTCATTTCCAAGGAGAAAAAGATAAAAATATTGTGGTTTTTGGTCGTATTTTGTATGTCTTTCATTTCCAAGGAGAAAAAGATAAAAATATTGCGGTTTTTGGTCGTATTTTGTATGTCTTTCATTTCCAAGAAGAAAAAGATAAAAATATTGTGGTTTTTGGTCGTATTTTGTATGTCTTTCATTTCCAAGGTGAAAAAGATAAAAATATTGTTATGAAAAGTATACCTTTTTGGTGGTAAAGTCGAAGAAGTGATGAAAAATAAAATAAAAATTGTCCAATCAAGATGATCTTTAGGCTTGAGAGAAGCCCAAAATAGGTAAAATTGGAAGAAGATAAGGGAGGCTTATATCCAGAAATGGATACCCATTTTTATACCAGCAAACTAATTAAATTATAATTATTATCAAGTATTATATCATGCCATATCTTTTAAACAATCAAATAATAACAAATTGACTTTATATTATTGCCGCCCGATTTCTTTGCCTCGCAACATGTTTGCATTTATATTTGTAGGAAATATAAAATCGGGAAAAAAAAATCTGTGTGTGTGGGCTATTATTTATAGACGCGAGTTCATCGTCGCCGGTGTGAAATATCTCGCGGAAACTTCACGCGTGAGAACAAACTGTGCGCGCCGAAATTTATTTATAAGCGCCGCGGAAGAATGGCAAAGCCGTTCGCCTTAATCGGTTCTCATGAGGGCAATAATAACGCGCGTATATATCATGCGTGGCGCAATAATTCATTCGCGGGCGCAATCAGAAATCGATCGCGGAGATGCGGGAAGAATGTAACTAGAGGTCAGATTAATGGTGTGCGGCTGTAATCGTTTTGACACGTTTCGTTATTTATATGGTATACCAATTACTTATCTAAAATTTATAGGATGTAATATATAAATGCATGGTATGATTATTTTAATATACATAAGGATAATAATAGACACTGCAAAACAAATATAGTGTTCTGTAGAACAATAAGAGCTATATCATAACATAGTTCTACCACAGATTAGCGCTATATAACGCTAATCTGTAGTTCTACTAATGTTACTTTTGTTAAATGAAAAAGGAAATAAAGACTTTAGTAGTATTTCGTTACCTGCAGGTCCCATATGTTTAATCATTTCCGTTGTGATCTGGTCTTGTCCTGGTGCTTTGCCTATTTTCATTTCCCTTATTATCTCTAGTATTTCTTTTCCATTGATCATCTCTATATCTGATTCCGAGTCGTTCTGGTCTCTTGTCTTCTGTTCATTTCCACCATTTTGTGATAGTAAGTCTTCAAAATATTCTTTCCATCTTTCCAGTATTTTTTCGTTATCCTTCAGCAATATTCTTTGATTGTCTTGTATATAATTAACTTCTTCGCCTTTTTCTTTTCTGTTTAGTTTTAGTGTTTTATAGAATAATTTTTGGTTTTCCTTTGCATTTTTCTCCATTGTCTCTCCGAACTTTTCCCATTCCCTGCTCTTTGCTATTCTGACCTTATCTTTTACTATTTTCCTCTTTAAACTGTATTCTTCGTAGTTTTTACTATTTTTGTCATTTAGGTATCTTTGCCATGCTTTTTTCTTTTCCTTTATTTTCTCTCTTATGTCCTGCGACCACCATGCTGTCTGCTGCTTCTTGTTTGTGTTTTGCTTTGTCCCACATGTCTCTTGTGCTGTCTCCAGTATATTTTTCTTCAATTTATTCCACATTTCCTCTACTTCTTGTCTATAGTTGTCCTTTACTATTTTCTCCTCTATTTTCTCTTTATAGATTTTTGCTATTTCTTTTTCCCTTAGTTTGTATGTTCTTATCTTGTTGTAGATTATTGCTATATTTGGTCTCTGCTTTTTTTTATTGCTATCTTGGTAGTCTTCCTTTATTTTCGTCTCTACTAGATAGTGATCACTTCCAATTTCGTAACTTCTCTTTACTCTTGTGTCTATTATTTTGCTCCTTTTCCCTTGTTCTGCTAGTACATAGTCTATTATAGATTTCTCGTTCCTGCTTATCACTTCCCTGGTGTATTTGTGTATGTTCTTGTGTTTGAATAGTGTATTCGTTATTACTAGATTATTCATTCTACAGTAATCTAGCATTTTCTTACCATTTTCGTTGAGTACGCCTTCTCCATATCTTTCTCTCATCGCGTCATTATCTTTTACTTCATTGCCAATTCTGCTGTTGAAGTCTCCCGCCACGTACACTTCTCCTTTGGCTTTTTCTGTTGTTTCGTTGAGCTGCTCCCCGAATGTTTCTTTGTTGCACGCAGTATCATCTTCGTTTGGTCCATACACTGCTATGAAAGTTTTATGGTAGCCGTTTCTTTGATCTCTAACTTCGATAGACAAACTCTTCTCCGTAATTGCATCCTATTTATATATATTCGATTTCAGTTTTTTATGCACTATACATCCTACCCCTGCTGCGGCTCTCCGATTGTTATCTACACCGCTATATATGAATATATGTTCCTTGTCCATTTTGTACTCTCCCTTCCCCTTCTTTTTTGTTTCTGTTACCACTAAGAAGTCTAGTTCAGCTCTCTCAAATTCTTCTTCCAGCTCTTTTTCCTTTCCATTTATACTCCTGATATTCCAAGTCCCAATTTTCCATATTTTTCTTTTTTTTACTGTACTCTTTTCTTTGTTTCCATTTATTATATGTTTGTTCTTCTTTCTTATGTTCGTTGTCCCTTTCCTCGCTGTATTCTTTGTATTTTTGCTTCCGTCCGTTTTCTCTTTTGCTAGTAGTTTTTTGGATTGGTTACTTTCATTCCATTATCTTTGGCTACTACTCCTTTCTCCTTTTTATCCCATATGTATATTTCTTTGTCTACTATTATCTTTCTATATCCTATTTTTACGTGTTTTCCTTTTTCTTTTTCCAATTTTGCTATGTTTCTTATTTCTCTTTGTATTTTTCTCTCCTCTTCCGTTAGATCTTCGTCTATATATATCGTTGTATTTCTCAGTTTATATTTTGCTTTCATTATTTTTTGTTTTTCTTCCCAGCTTGGGATTTCCACTATTATTATATTTCGTTCTGGGCCTGTGTTTATTTTTTTGTATTTTGTTAACCCCTGTCTCCACTTCCAGTTTCTCTTTGATGAGTGATCTTACCTCTTCTATGTTATCTATCTTGTCTAGACCTCTTATTGCTATGTTATTTTTTCTTCTTCTCTTCTCTTCAATTTCTGCTTTATTTTCTAGTTTTTCTATTCTGACTTCCAATGTTCTCTTTTCGTCTTTCCATGTTTCTTCCTTATTGTTCATTTCGGTCTTCATCTCTTTTATTTCCTGTTTTATTTGTGACATGTTTTCTTCCATCTTCCTCATTGGTTCTATAATCATTTGTTTTAGTTCTTCCATTGTATCTTTGTCAATGTTCGTTTCACCGTTGCAATTTTTTTCTGATTCTTCTAATCTTTTTTGTGATGCTGGTATTTTTTTTGTTTTTTCTAACGGTTTCTTTCTGATTTTGTATGTCTTTGTCCTCGTTATCCGTTTCTCTACCTCTTTTATTTTTATTCATTGGCCCTGGCGCTATTTTTATTTGCTATTCTTGCCTTTGTTGTCGTCGCTATATGCCGCCCAATATACTCCTAACGAAGAGGGACAAAAGTAGAATACAGGCAATGGAAATGAAATATCTCAGAGGAGTAAAACAAGTTACGAGAAGAGACAGAATAAGAAATGATGACATCAGAGAAGAATTGGGAATTGAAGCTATTGAAAAGTATATAGAAAAGAAACAACTAAACTGGTGGGGACATTTAATTAGGATGGACCAAAAGAATCAAACAAAACAGGTATGGGAAGCAAGAAGTGGAAATAAAAGAAGAAGAGGTAGATCAAGAAAAAAGTGGGACAACAGAATAAAGGAAATAATAATCAAGAAAGGAAAGACAGTTAAACAAGTAAGAGAACTGGCGAAGAACAGAAAAGAGTGGAAAGAATTTACAAATGCATAAACAACAACAATAATTGTAAAGTATAATGTTAAGCAATGTAAATGTAATAGCCTACACCGAAAGATAAAAGGCAAATAGATAATATATATATATATATATATATGTATATATATATATATATATATATATATATATATATATGTATATATATATATATATATATATATATATATATATATATATATATATATATATATTTGACAAGTTGTACTTGCATTTGTACATCCATTAAACATGATTTGAATTTAATTAAACATAGCTTGTACAACTATCGTCTCAAACTGATCAATTACCTATAATCACATACCCATTAATCGGTTACAATGTATGAAATTTGCGCGTGTCTGCCTTCGCAATTGATTTTAATCCACCATGTATGCACTATTTATGCTGCAGATGGATGAAATGCGGTTGGCCTGTGGGGCGGCGTGTTCCTCAATTAACTGAAACGCTTCCGCTTTTACTCGCGCGCGCTTTTGCCTTCGAGGCGTAATGAAAATCTAATGCCCAATTAACATTCCCGCGCGACGACATGCCCGCAGTTTCTTGTATTTTTGCGCGCATAAATTAATTCCTAGTCGCAGACACACGCAGATCGTGTGCAAAAGTCCTCGGGAGGCTTGCTGAGGAATTTGTCGGTTGTATGTTAATTTGTGATCGTGGTATTATACATCATGATTGTTTAAATAAATAGAGACAGGGTATTTAAATTAACTTTAAATGTTATATCTAAAATGAATTATGTATGATAGTTTGTATATATGGGGTGATTTAATAATTAATTATTAAATCACCCCATATATACAAACTATCATACATAATTCATTTTAGATATAACATTTAAAGTTAATTTAAATTCCCTGTCTCTATTTATTTAAACAATCATGATGTATAATACCACGATAACAAATTAGCATACAACCGACAAATTCCTCAACCTCCCGCAAAAATCAAATATCATAAAATCAGATAAGACAAAGACAGTAACGACCGGGTTTGGAAAAACATCACGTTTTCTATTTGTTAAGGACAAATTGTATGGGAGGAGGATATATGAATTCATTTCTTGAACAACTTTTGAGCTAAGAAATTGCCTTGTCTAAAACGATCTTAACACGTGTATAACATGTGTTACAATGACCATTATAACATTTGTTTTACAATATACTACTATTGATATTTTGAATGAGTAATTATAGTTTATCATGTGATTTCATGTAATAAATTAATGTGCTAATGACACATATTGTATGTATATAAAACATATTCGTTTATATTCAACAATTATTGTATAATAATATATGAATTGAAACTAAATATCTATAGTTCCTTATATTACTTTGTTTTGACAGATGTTTTATACGTATATGTGTTTGCAATTATAAAAACTAAAATATCTTCAGCAGACGCGCGATGTCCGCACACTGAATACATATTGCAGTTAAAATGAAAAATGCAACAAAACCTGTCCGTAACATTAACGTGTTATGTGTGTACAGAGTGACATGTTTCAAGTTCTCTTCAGAAGTGGCTTTAATTCTAAACTATTTTTATTTTTGTTACGGTGTGAATGTTTAAAGTTTTGAAAGTTTGAACTCCATAGGGCATTCGCAGTTCACCTTTCACAAATGTGAATAAAAATAATTGATCATATAATTTCTATATTTTATGTAAATAAATATTAAACGGGATTTAATAAAACTTATATGAGCTTCCTCCTTTCCCGGCAGAAAAGCCTTTCAGGCTACTAGCCCTAGAAAGATGGATATTTATTAATAGGTGGCAATAATGATTGAATCTTATCTCTATTATTAATACTTTGTAGTAAGACTGGCTATTTTATTATTAATAATGATTGAATCTTATCTCTATTATTAATATTTAGTAGCAAAACTGTGTATTTTATTATTATATAATGTGCTAAGCAAAAAAATTAAAAATGTAAGATTATTTTAAGATCGAAGGCAAGATAACAAATTAAAATTTGAATCCTATCTCTATTATTAATATTTAATAGCAAGACTGTGTACTTTATTATTATATAATGCGCTAAGCAAAAAAAAATAAAAATGTAAGATTATTTTAAGGTCCAAGGCAAGATAAGAAATTAAAATTTGCAGTCTGAGACTATAATTATTTTTCTTTTAAAAAATTTCAAAGGCTATTACTAGATTTGAAAAACTTTCCCTTCCTTATTATGCAAACACACACGTCGTCTGCAGTAATCGTGTGGGTTTGCAGAAATCTATTCATAAACTGCCAATTACCTTCATATTTACACGAACTTTTCAAGTCTAAGGTTGCAATGAAAATAAACCGAGTGAGTCACACGCAGTAATATCTACGCAGAATTATTGCACTTGGAACTTAAGCAATCGAGCCGCGCGTCGAAATTGATCACGATTTTATTGTAAACTTATACTACAGAACTGTTTTGGAAAGTAAATACCGCTTGAAACGCACACAATAACGGAATTTGGTTTAAGTCACACTAACTCTTGTTAAAAAATTGACTGTTTCTTTTAAAATCGTCTTTCCTTCTTCTAAAATAACGATAACGTTAATTAAAACATACAATTAACAGACATAAAATACTAGAGGAGATGAATATCAAGAACATTCAACAAAACTTATGACTTTAACGAGAATGACAAACGCTGTAGTCACAGATAACCTGAATATAAAGGTCGTTTTAGGCTCAAAAGTTGTTCAAGAAATGAATTAATATATCCTCCTCCCATACAATTTTTCCTTGACAAATAGAACGAGTTATATTTCTCCATTCGATCTACCATCCAATTCAATATTTCAAATTATTTTCTATGATTAAATTAATGTCATTTATTAATTTAAGACTAATTAAAAAAAATATATGTGGAAAATAATGTAGTGCATAGTTCAAGTCGTTTGAAATAGTGGACGGGTATAGTTTGGTTAGTAGGGGCCACCCGCCCACCCCACCTTTGTTCGCATAGTTTTCTCCATAGGATAACAGTATTCTTGGAATGGTTTCAACAATATGACACATTTGTATCCATTGAAAAAACTATACGAGCGAAGGTGGGGTGGGCGGGTGGCCCCTACTATCCAAACTATACCCGTCCGCTATTTCAAACGACTTGAACTATGCACTACACTATTATCTGTTATGATATGCATTACAATATTTTTTTTAATTAGTCTTAAATTAATAAATGACATTAATTTAATCATAGAAATTAACGGATAATAGTGTAGTTCTTGAAACCATTCCAAGGAAAGTATTATTCTATGGAAAAAACTATGCAAACGCAGGTGGGGTGGACGGGTGTTCCCTACCAACCAAACTATTTAAGGTCGTTTTAAACAAGACAATTTCTTGACTCAATTTTTCCATTCGATCTACCATCCAATTCAATATTTCAAATAATTGTCTATATGATACGAGACAATTCTTGACTCAAAAGTTGGCAAGTCAAGATGCGAGACAATCTATCTCGCATCTTGACTAACTTTTGAGTCAAGAGTTATCTCGTATAATACAGAAAATTATTTGAAATATTGAATTGGATGGTAGATCGAATGGAAAAATTGAGTCAAGAAATTGTCTTGTTTAAAACGACCTTAAACTCAGTAATACAAGCCTCCTAAATGAAAAATAAACGGACATGAAACCTAAAGACAAAAATGACACAAACACTGGTATACGAAGATGACATCGTAGATAGGACTACAATGTGGCTAGCAGAGGCCTTCAGAATGTTGAGAGATGCAGCAAAAGAAGCTAGGCTACACATAAACCAAGATAAATACATGAGAAAGAAAAAAAACAGAATGTTGGACACATAGTACTATTAGACCACATCAGCATAAAAGAAAAGAACTACTAAAAATAGTACAACTAACCCCCTGGGAGGAAAGTTAAACGCCATCTGGCGGCACCACTTATACCACTTATATATATACTTTATAAGAACTACTTTTAAAGGATAAATAAAACGATTTTCTACTTTGTTTTTTTTATCACACTTCAGTTACACTTTGCAACTATCCTTTAAAATGAATTATCACAACGTAGACGCCTTAACAATCCAATATTTGAACTACTTTTAGTTTCTAGGGACACAAAAAATTACATCCAACTATATTAGGCTAATAAAGGCGAGGATAAAGGCGGGATACAGAACATACGTTCAACACAAAAGAACTGTAGTACGAAAACCGTAATAAAAGCACCAACAAATTTACAACATAGTAATAAACCCAACGGTAACGCATGCACTGGAAATCAGTAGCTTGAGGGAACAAAAGATGAGGAAGATCTCAGAATCTTCTAAATAAGACATATATGTCTATCGCCGCTCCCTTTGCCCTTGCCACTTTCCTCTCCCACGCCAGCCTCCTGCAGATTTTCACGCCGTCCCCATCCTCGCATAAGCATTCATTCAGCTTTCTGCAGTCTCCCACCCACTCTGCTTTCACACCCTCACATTCTTCGCTAAGGTGCCACCACGTGTCGCTTCCCTTACTACACAGTGCACACGCGGTGTACCCTAGACCCATCCGCACTTTCCTCCCTCTCTCGTCTGACCCACACCTCGCTCTTGCCATGCAAACCTTGTCCTCCCTGTTCCACTCACCCCTGGCTAAGGAGTCTCCCACTCACTTGCCACTCTACGTAGCCAGGGTTGTAAGAGCACTCATTCATTCTAGTCTGCCGTTCTTGCCACTCAATATCTCTCAATCTCTCTCTTACCTCAGTTCCTAGGCTTCCCATTTCTCTCAGCTTCTCCTCTACCCACACCTCAGACATACCCACTCTTTCATACATCCTTCCTCTATCCTTTCTCCAACCACTCTCCGTCCTACTCTTACACCTCAACCATACCTCCCGCACCAGTCTTTCCTCACCCAATTCCTGCAATCTTTCTTCAAACTTCACAACCCTTACACACGACTCCCACCACATACTCATACGATTCGTCTCCTGCAACAGCACTGCTCTCGGTGTCGACCTTTCGAGACCCAGCAGACTCTTCAGGAGCACACCTTGCTCTCTCTCTATCACATCCCACTCACGCAATCCCCACACTTCCACTCCATACAACAGAATAGGTTTTACACACTCATCCCAGATCTGGCACGCCATTACGAGGTTACCGCCCCAAAACCTCTCCCATTTCCTTCTCGCTATTCACTAGCTGAGCTACACTGACGAGATATAATAAGATCGAAATCTAGATATGTAGATTGTTAAGAGGTGGATTCACACTTATATATGTTTTATAAGATTGGCTTTGTGCTGATATCTCAAGCACTCTGTTGGAATACTATTCCATAGAGGGCACTACCCGGTGATCCTGATGGCATGAGCAAATTAACGGTTATTATGTTATGGGTGTGCATTGCTAATTGATGTGGTGCCACCAGATGGCGTTTAACTTTCCTCCTTGGGGATTAGTTGTAATATTTTCGAAATAAGAGTAATGAGGCAATTCTAGATTAATTAATACAAAAAAGTAAACTACTTATTTGTTTTTATAATGCACACATTTTTTGTATCACTTAATATATATTTTAAAAATTATTAATCCTGTATGGAATATTGTTTTGTACACTTTTCGAGTAGCAGCCGTAACAAAAAAAAAATCTCTTTCATTTCTAGTATTATATTTATGAACGTCCTTAGTTTTAATTTATTAATTGTTGTATATTTTCTTTGTTTTCAGAGAAGAGGCGGAATTGTTAGCGAGAGCGCTGGGCTGCCGCCTGCTGCGAACTTCAGTAAAAGAAGATGTTAATGTGGCGGCGGTTTTCCGTCATTTAGCTGCGAGGTGTCTCGCTGAAATGCGCGAGCCGCGAGATGACTATTATTCCGTCTCGCACGGGCATCATCCCGTCACCATCAGTAAGTATTTGTTTATTTATTAACTTGTGTTGAATTATTTATTATTATTGCCATCTGTTATATTAGTCCAGATGAAACTACTAGAGGTTTAAAGGTAAACATATTATAAACGAGTAGGTACAATTCCGTAACTAGCTTTTTTGGAGCCCTGGGCATGACCTCATCACTGCCGCCCGTAAAAAAAACTAACCGAAAAAGAAATAATCACTGAAACCCCCTACTAGAGGTTTAGAGGTAAACATATTATAAACCACGAGTAGGTATAGTGCCGTAACTAACTTTTTTGGGGCCCTGGGCAAAACCTCATCACTGTCCCCCCTAAAAAACTAACCGAAAAAGAAAGAATCACTCTTTTAATGGCTTTGGGAATAGAACATAGATCTTACGATGAAATGCGGCATGCCTTGAATGATATTTTTCATCAACGACCACCGATTTCTAGATCACCAGTCGAAAGAACTGTTCGAAGTTTTCTAAAAGATGGAACTGTGAGAGCTCTTCGGAAAACTGGCAGACCGAAATCTGCACGTCTTCAATGATTTGTTTCATCAACGACCGCCGATTTCTAAAACAACAGTCGAAAGAACTGTTCGAAGTTTTCTAAAAGATGGAACTGTGAAAGATCTTCCGAGAACTGGCACACCGAAATCTGCACGCCTTCAATGATTTGTTTCATCAACGACCGCCGATTTCTAAAACAACAGTCGAAAGAACTGTTCGAAGTTTTCTAAAAGATGGAACTGTGAAAGATCTTCCGAGAACTGGCACACCGAAATCTGCACGCCTTCAATGATTTGTTTCATCAACGACCACCGATTTCTAAAACAACAGTCGAAAGAACTGTTCGAAGTTTTCTAAAAGATGGAACTGTGAAAGATCTTCCGAGAACTGGCACACCGAAATCTGCACGCCTTCAATGATTTGTTTCATCAACGACCGCCGATTTCTAAAACAACAGTCGAAAGAACTGTTCGAAGTTTTCTAAAAGATGGAACTGTGAAAGATCTTCCGAGAACTGGCACACCGAAATCTGCACGCCTTCAATGATTTGTTTCATCAACGACCACCGATTTCTAAAACAACAGTCGAAAGAACTGTTCGAAGTTTTCTAAAAGATGGAACTGTGAAAGATCTTCCGAGAACTGGCACACCGAAATCTGCACGCCTTCAATGATTTGTTTCATCAACGACCGCCGATTTCTAAAACAACAGTCGAAAGAACTGTTCGAAGTTTTCTAAAAGATGGAACTGTGAAAGATCTTCCGAGAACTGGCACACCGAAATCTGCACGCCTTCAATGATTTGTTTCATCAACGACCACCGATTTCTAAAACAACAGTCGAAAGAACTGTTCGAAGTTTTCTAAAAGATGGAACTGTGAAAGATCTTCCGAGAACTTGCAAACCGACATCTGCACGACTTCAATGATTTTTTTCATGAACGACCACCGATTTTTGAATCAACAGTCGAATAAACTGTTCGAAGTTTTCTAAAAAATGGAACTGTGAAAGATCTTCCGAGAACTGGCAGACCGAAATTTGCGCGCCTTCAATGTTTTTTTTTTAACAACGACCACCGATTTCTTAATCAACAGTCGAAAGAACTGTTCGAAGTTTTCTAAAAGATGAAACTGTGAGAGATCTTCGGAGAACTGGCAGACCGAAATCTGCACGCCTTCAATGATTTTTTTTATCAACGACCTCCGATTTCCGAATCAACCGTGGAAAGAACTGTTCGAAATATTCTAAAAGATGGAATTGTGAGAGATCTTCCGAGAACTGGCAGACTGAAATCTGCACGCCTTCAATGATTTTTTTTATCAACGACCACCGATTTCTAAATGAACAGTCGAAAGAACTGTTCAAAGTTTTCTAGAAGATGGAACTGTGAGAGATCTTCCGAGAACTTGCAGACCGAAATCTGCACGCCTTCAATGATTTTTTTATCAACGACCATCGATTTCTAAATCAACAGTCGAAAAAACTGTTTGAAGTTTTATAAAAGATGGAACTGTGAAAGATCTTCCGAGAACTGGCAAACCGAAATCTATTTTTTTTTTATCAACGACCACCGATTTCCGAATCAACAGTCGAAAGAACTGTTCGAAGTTTTCTAAAAGATGGAACTGTGAAAGATATTCCGAGAACTGGCAGACCGAAATCTGCACGCCTTCAATGATTTTTTTATCAACGACCATCGATTTTTGAATCAACAGTCGAAAGAACTGTTCAAAGTTTTCTAAAAGATGGAACTGTGAAAGATCTTCCGAGAACTGGCAGACCGAAATCTGCACGCCTTCAATGTTTTTTTTTAACAACGACCAACCGATTTCTAAATCAACAGTCGAAAGAACTGTTCAAAGTTTTCCAAAAGATGGAACTGTGAGAGATCTTCGGAGAACTGGCAGGCCGAAATCAGTCTTTTATTGAAGAACCTTCAAGTTCCTTATAAAAAACGTGACAGGTACATGAAATTGGTAAAAGTTCTGTCCACAGAATATTGAAAAGAGATTATATTTGATTTTTAAGAAATAAACACTTCTTAAAAATCAAATATAATTACTATTAAAACATAAAAAATAAAAGAAAAAATATAGATATACATGTATGCTAGCATAGTCCCAAATTTCGAAATCTGATTACTTAATTATTAATTTGTAGTGTTTTTTGTGGTATTTTCAACGAACCGAAAACGAATGACATGTTTATATGGGCGAAAAACTCTTTTAACAGATAAACAGCTGTTATATAGTAACACAGTAAAAACTCACTTATGATAATCACAATGGGATGACGAAGGTTATGGTTTAGCATAGTAAAATCATTTCTTCAGATACTGATAAAACATCAGCTGTTTCGCTTATCGTTCGGGAGATATTCCGGTATGTTTTAACAGTCAGCAAAAACTCTCGAACGATAAACAAAAGCGGCCGATATTTATCAGTATCCGAAGAAATTATAAGGCAGCACATGAGTTAGCTAATGGTCAAAATTGTCTACAAACCACTACAGATAAGACAGACCACATGTATTTCTGCATTACTCCTCCCATATGTTGCTTGACGTGATTAAGAGACGAGGTTAATAATCATAAATTAAGTGTAATGAAATGTGCTTGTACTATTCATAAACATAAGACACACACATACCTCACTACCTGATTACAATGCATTACGTCTCATGATGTCGCCGCAAATGAGCACGCTGTTTTTTACACATGTTTTTGCTGATTGTTTACAACACCACAATAAGCATGCAAACTAGTAATTATAACAAATGCGACTTACCCAATTAATACGGCATAACGATTAAACCTAAACCAAAGGATGTTGGAACACGATACTAAACTTTGTAAGCGACACCGACGCACAAAACAAGACTGCACCACAGAGCACTACAAGACTGCACGCAAAAAATGGTTGTACTGGCGGCACTGCAGCGATGTGCTAATAAAGTTGCCTATATTACCACTTAAAAATGATAATAATGATTTGTATTGATTTATTTAATTTAACAATAATGTATACAATACTTCAATCAACGATAATAAACAGAAATTCCTCGTGTTTTCGCTAGTGTTCAAAAATCGCACGCCTGATATCTCATAATACAAGAGACATCTTGTAAAACGAGCTCCTGCATGAAACCTCTTTATTGAACTATCGATAGCGATAAAATAAATAAACTAATTTTGTATTATTTTGTGTTGCAGGTGCCTTCAATCCTAGTCACTCAACGAAGAACCACAACGGAACGATAATCCTGCGGCCGGGCAAGCACAAGAAAAAGAAAAACGTGCTGAAAAACGCGTGCAGACTGTTATGATCCCACAACCCGCCAAACCAACCAACCACCAGGGCCCACCCAATTTATTTTATTTATTAATTTTAACGAACCCTCCATTAGAACGCCACCCGCTCATCATTACTTACCGACAATGTTGTAAATAATTATTGTAAATTGAATTACTTGCCAACAAAGCGTGTACGTGAAAATAAACTAAACCGCAATAATCATTTTTTTATTATAAATTAATTAAGCGCAGTACGGCCAACGGCGAAGTGCTAATATTTATGTATATCACAATACTTTAAAGTAGTCGATTTTGTTTCTCTGTATATGTATATAAGTAACTTTTTTTTTTAAATGTGTATTTTTGTTTCACACGTAATTGTAGCCCCTAGTTATCATACTACTGTATTTGGATAGAAAAATATATTGATTGAAGCGTTTGTCCTTTCTCGTTCTGCTATTCGATTTTATTTTCAGATGACAATTCGAATGCTTCCTCGTTCACCAGGTCTTCCTGCAACTTCTCGTGCAGGCTTCGTTGGAAAAAGTTCAACTACAACAAATAATAAATAGAGAAAGAAAGAAAGAAAGGAAGTAAGAAAGAAAGAAAAAAAGGAAGAAAGGAAGTAAGAAAGAAAGAAAGAAAGAAGGAAAGAAAAAAAGAAAGGAAGAAATATAAGGGAATATAAGGAAATATAAAGGAATATAAAGAAATATAAAGAAATATAAAGAAATATAAAGAAACATAAAGAAATATAAAGAAATATAAAGAAATATAAAGAAACATAAAGAAATATAAAGAAATATAAAGAAATATAAAGAAATATAAAGAAATATAACGAAATATAAAGAAATATAAAGAAATATAAAGAAATATAAAGATATATAAAGAAATATAAAGAAATATAAAGAAATATAAAGAAATATAAAGAAATATAAAGAAATATTAAGAAACATAAATAAAAGTAAAGAAATATAAAGAAATATAAAGAAATATAAAGAAATATAAAGAAATATAAAGAAATATAAAGAAACATAAAGAAACATAAAGAAATATAAAGAAATATAAAGAAATATATAGAAATATAAAGAAACATAAAGAAATATAAAGAAATATAAAGAAATATAAAGAAATATAAAGAAATATTAAGAAACATAAATAAATATAAAGAAATATAAAGAAATATAAAGAAATATAAAGAAATATAAAGAAACATAAAGAAACATAAAGAAATATAAAGAAATATAAAGAAATATATAGAAATATAAAGAAACATAAAGAAATATAAAGAAATATAAAGAAATATAAAGAAATATAAAGAAATATAAAGAAATATAAAGAAATATAAAGAAATATAAAGAAATCTAAAGAAATATAAAGAAATATAAAGAAATATAAAGAAATATAAAGAAACATAAAGAAATATAAAGAAATATAAAGAAATATAAAGAAATATAAAGAAATATAAAGAAATATAAAGAAATATAAAGAAATATAAAGAAATATAAAGAAATATAAAGAAATATAAAGAAATATAAAGAAATATAAAGAAATATAAAGAAATATAAAGAAATATAAAGAAATATAAAGAAATATAAAGAAACATAAAGAAACATAAAGAAATATAAAGAAATATAAAGAAATATATAGAAATATAAAGAAACATAAAGAAATATAAAGAAATATAAAGAAACATAAAGAAATATAAAGAAATATAAAGAAATATAAAGAAATATAAAGAAATATAAAGAAATATTAAGAAACATAAAGAAATATAAAGAAACATAAAGAAATATAAAGAAATATAAAGAAATATAAAGAAATATAAAGAAATATAAAGAAATATAAAGAAATATAAAGAAATATAAAGAAATATAAAGAAATATAAAGAAATATAAAGAAATATAAAGAAATATAAAGAAATATAAAGAAATATAAAGAAATATAAAGAAATATAAAGAAATATAAAGAAAGATAAAGAAATATAAAGAAATATAAAAAAATATAAAGAAATATAAAGAAATATAAAGAAATATAAAGAAATATAAAGAAATATAAAGAAATATAAAGAAATATAAAGATATATAAAGAAATATAAAGAAATATAAAGAAATATAAAGAAATATAAAGAAATATAAAGAAATATAAAGAAATATAAAGATATATAAAGAAATATAAAGAAATATAAAGAAATATAAAGAAATATAAAGAAATATAAAGAAATATAAAGAAATATAAAGAAATATAAAGAAATATAAAGAAATATAAAGAAATATAAAGAAATATAAAGAAATATAAAGAAATATAAAGAAATATAAAGAAATATAAAGAAATATAAAGAAATATAAAGAAATATAAAGAAATATAAAGAAATATAAAGAAATATAAAGAAATACAAAGAAATATAAAGAAATATAAAGAAATATAAAGAAATACAAAGAAATATAAAGAAATATAAAGAAATACAAAGAAATATAAAGAAATATAAAGAAATATAAAGAAATACAAAGAAATATAAAGAAATATAAAGAAATACAAAGAAATATAAAGAAATATAAAGAAATATAAAGAAATATAAAGAAATATAAAGAAATATAAAGAAATATAAAGATATATAAAGAAATATAAAGAAATATAAAGAAATATAAAGAAATACAAAGAAATATAAAGAAATATAAAGAAATATAAAGAAATACAAAGAAATACAAAGAAATATAAAGAAATATAAAGAAATACAAAGAAATACAAAGAAATATAAAGAAATATAAAGAAATATAAAGAAATATAAAGAAATATAAAGAAATATAAAGAAATATAAAGAAATATAAAGAAATATAAAGAAATATAAAGAAATATAAAGAAATATAAAGAAATATAAAGAAATACAAAGAAATATAAAGAAACATAAAGAAATATAAAGAAATAAAGAAATAAAGAAACAAAGAAACAAAGAAACAAAGAAACAAAGAAACAAAGAAACAAAGAAACAAAGAACCAAAGAAACAAAGAAACAAAGAAACAAAGAAACAAAGAAACAAAGAAACAAAGAAACAAAGAAACAAAGAAACAAAGAAACAAAGAAACAAAGAAACAAAGAAACAAAGAAACAAAGAAACAAAGAAACAAAGAAACAAAGAAACAAAGAAACAAAGAAACAAAGAAACAAAGAAACAAAGAAACAAAGAAACAAAGAAACAAAGAAACAAAGAAACAAAGAAACAAAGAAACAAAGAAACAAAGAAACAAAGAAACAAAGAAACAAAGAAACAAAGAAACAAAGAAACAAAGAAACAAAGAAACAAAGAAACAAAGAAACAAAGAAACAAAGAAACAAAGAAACAAAGAAACAAAGAAACAAAGAAACAAAGAAACAAAGAAACAAAGAAACAAAGAAACAAAGAAACAAAGAAACAAAGAAACAAAGAAACAAAGAAACAAAGAAACAAAGAAACAAAGAAACAAAGAAACAAAGAAACAAAGAAACAAAGAAACAAAGAAACAAAGAAACAAAGAAACAAAGAAACAAAGAAACAAAGAAACAAAGAAACAAAGAAACAAAGAAACAAAGAAACAAAGAAACAAAGAAACAAAGAAACAAAGAAACAAAGAAACAAAGAAACAAAGAAACAAAGAAACAAAGAAACAAAGAAACAAAGAAACAAAGAAACAAAGAAACAAAGAAACAAAGAAACAAAGAAACAAAGAAACAAAGAAACAATGATCAATGTTCTAATAATTCATAAACCCGTAGCTCCAAACTTAAACCTTAAACTTAATTACACTATTAAAACGACAGTTGTATTAGAGATATTACCTTATAAAGTAAGAAGATTACAGCTCCTAGTAGTAATAGACCAATGCACAAACCTACAGTAACCCATAGCCACGATATATATTTTTCTTCTGCATTTTCCAGGTAGCTTATACTGGATTCAACTGTTATGCTAAAAATAATAATCTTTGCAAATCAATAATAAAATCAATAATTTAAGAAAGAAATTCATTTAATCTCTCAAAACACAAACGTGTTGGCCGCTACACCGATGATACTAATAAAAAGACATCGGGCCGATATCAATTTCAGGATGGTTAGTCAACACAACACGACACATTGGCACATTGCTGTCGGTATAGACTACTGTATTTGCTGGTATATTTCAGAGTTTAGAATGGTATAATTTTAAATTCAGAATTTAATATATCTCAATTCTGATATCTAAATTTCTAGTTTTGTTGTGAAGTCTCCCTTGTTGTTGTTTTAAATAAATCTAATATACAATTCAGCCTTCTTATGTAATTATGTAAAATTCTGAAATCCACATTTCTACTTTATTGTAAACTCTAACTCGTTTTTCTTTCTTCTAAATAAATCCTACAAATTAGCCTTCAAAATGCAGTGAAATAATTCAGATTTTGCAAAAGGTAAGAAGAAAAAATTCAAAATACTTACGCCTCTTCCTTCTCATAATAATCAATACTAGCAACTACTTTAAATGTTGGCTCATAATATTGCACTGCAAAATATGATTATTAATTACGTACAATCGTACAAAGATGCCGAATACTCACGAATTGTATCAAATTTCGGCTCAATCGGTATCAACATCTTAATGAATTCTCCGATCAATACTTTACCGGCAGTGCACTCAATTGTCACGCACTCAACGCTCGCATCGTCGCAACTGATAACATCTTTCTTTTTACCATTGAAAAACTGGGCTGTTTGAGTATCCAATACCGTTTCGTTTTTCTCTTCCACCTCCGATGATTCCTCATCATATGTAATGCTAGTGTCACAAGTTACATCTGTTTTTGCATCGATCTGAAATAGTTTATGTCAAAATGAACTCAATTTAATATTAATTGAATCAGAGACAAAGCAATAATATCCTGATGTAACTGGGCTAAAGCGTCAAAGCATTATTTAGGAGGAAGGATGAAGGGTGGTTGTGTAACGTAACGAAAAAGGGAAATGTTCTCCTTTCTTTCGTTATACAACTACCCTCCACGTAATACAGGACTTAATTAAAGAAAAACAAAATAAAAATAGTACGAACTTCAGCAGTATATAAAAGTGACTGGTGAAATGGAAATTATTTACAATTGAAGATAGTGGTTAGGGGAAAGTTAAAAAGATAAAGAAAACACGCAGAATCAACGTCGATGTATCACGAGCACAAGAAGATGTACAAAAAAGTGCATGTTTGAAAAATTTTAAAGAAAAAAAGAAGAATAATTGAAATTGAACAAATCAGAAAAGGAACCTAGGTTAGTGCCAAAGTG
The DNA here is from genome assembly GCA_963942505.1 of Lordithon lunulatus. NCBI lineage: Eukaryota > Metazoa > Arthropoda > Insecta > Coleoptera > Staphylinidae > Lordithon > Lordithon lunulatus. Next base: position 52,703,268 of record OZ012668.1, on the reverse strand, counting down.
GTTAGAGGCGTCGCCCGTCTCGTACTGAGCATTGGGGAGCGACATTTCGAAACCCGCGAATTTTCACAGCTATTACTCTTTATGGGACACCATATTCGTTTAAATACTCGAATATCTACGTGTATGTACACGTACAAATATTTTGGTGACGAAAAATGACGTTAAGAGAGGCCACTTTTAAGAGACCGCTCTTCTAAGAAAACGGGGTTTAGCGTCTAATTAGCGAGAGAAGAAATAGATAATTGGTAGTATGAAAAAGTTTACGCAATGGTATACTTATAGATAAATGTGTATAATTTTTTTTAATACTGAGTGTCAGTGGCCGAGTTGTTAGAGGCGTCATCCGTCTCGTAGCATCTTAAAGCTTAATTCAAAAATAAGTCTTACTCACCTTATACTTAAAAATCTTAAATATATCCTCATTCTCCAACGATTTCAATCTCTTCGGAATTTTATAAACAAACCTGAAATTGCTCTTGGGACTAGGTCCTCTATTTATCAGAAAATACTCGTACGCTGACTTGATGGTGGTGGTTGTGTTTTTGTTCTTATAAATGTTGGTCTGTTCAGAACTACAACAAATCACGTAAATAATTGTCTGTTTTTCCCGTGAAAAACTAGAAAGTATTTACCCTGTTACCTCAAATGTTGACTGGTATTCGATCTTAAGATTCGTCGCCTCCTCTTTGGTGTAATTCAGACATTTTACAATTGCTACAAAGGATAATGTCTCGGGGTAGATGTTGTGCTTTTGGAAGTCAACCTCAAAGTCCACAGTGGCCTAACAAAACGGAAACGATAACAAAAAAATCAAATTGTATGTATGTGTGTGTGTATATAAATGTACATACAGGTTGTCTTTAAAAGTATGGAATTCTGTCTTATTTTTATTTATTTTAACAAACACGACATATAGGCTGTCCCTAAAGTATGGAATAAATTTATAATTTTTGCAAAAATTATAAATTTATTCCATACTTTAACAAACACGACATACAGGATGTCGTGTTTGTTAAAATAAATAAAAATAAGAAAGAAGGTGTCGATGCTAGCCTAGATGAATGTAGGTCTTGAAGTTTGAAGATGGGAAGAGATGCATGATAGATACTTGGACAGGCGAGACATGGTTGTAAATACGGATGTATGATGAATTGAAGAGTGGAAGAGATGCATGATAGATACTTGGACAGGTGAGACATGGTTGTAAATACGGATGTATGATGAATTAGATATAAAGGACAAAAATGGGAAGTAGTTAAATTGAATTGTAAGGGCAAGATAATTGAGAAGGTTGTATGTTTTATCTTTGATTCTAAAGGAAGGTATACCAGATATGTAGAGTACGTGCGAGTCTTGGCGAGGGGGAGATAGTTATTAGTTTTAGTTAGTTTTTAGTTTTTTTAATATCGCACACTGAGATGACAAATATCGTAACTTCCAAAAATAAATAGAGATAAATGCATTTTAAAAATTGCAATAGTTGCAGTAGTTTTACCATTGAATATAATGATATCTATTTTTTTTAAATAGTAATTTAGTTTATTCTAAACGCAAAACGTATTAAAGGCGCGTTAAAATATACATAAGAATCATAAAAACAAAAATCAAAACCTCTAAATTCATTTTGGAAGTTACGACACTTTATATATTTCATAGTGCGATATTGAGTTGTGTTTTTTTTTTTTTATTCTCATTTACAATTCAGTAAAAAAATAAACTGAAAATAATAATTTTCCCTGCGGTTGCTCCGGAGTGGGTCCTGGCCACCTAGTTTTGGGAAATCTCGAACAAAATGAAGTTTAGGTAGGTAGGAAAAATTGTACTTTTATGATCATTCAACTATAGAAGGATTCTCACGTTTACACTAATTTCTTACAAAGCCGCTAATATGCGATACCGTTTTTGTTAGATTACTAGTATTATATTGCAGGCAATGGCAACATTCACATGTAGATACTAGCATATTCGTGTGAAGGTAGTCTGTTTGCTACTGAAATGATTGCAGGATTATACCTACTTATAAAAAGTAGAATAAAAAATAACACACGTACTTGTCTTAATGGATTCGGCAATGGACAACTCATCTGTTCACACAGCTTGGGCGATGACTTCAACAGAACGTTCTCAGGCAATACTAGATTCAGCCTACATAAATAAGCATCCTCGTCCTTATTTTCAATGCTTATCTTTAGCGGCATTATCTGTTTTGTGCCTAGGACCAATTTATCGGCTCCGAGTTTAGGTGTTATTTGCAAGTCAGGCGTACAAATTTGATCGTTGCCACAGTCGAAGAAAAACGGAATCTCGTGAAGGTGCACGTTCTTGTAGGACGGCGATCTTATTGGGCACGTTGGACAATCTGTATAAATATCATTAGTAATTAGTACGTGTTTATGTATTTTAATTCATTATTTAATTTGATACATTCAGTTTTTGAATTTATTATAATTTTATAAGTTAAAATTTTTTGTAAGTAGTTTATTACCTTCTTCCGTGGCGATGATATTCACATGCACCGGTTTAGACTCAGTGGAATTTCCCTGTAAAAAAAGTTATATATATATATATATATATATATATATATATAATATACTTTATTTTTTAAAATTTTTTATTAGCCTACACCGAAAGGTAAAAGGCAAATAGATAATATATTTATATATATATATATATATATATATATATATATATATATATATATATATATATATTATCTATTTGCCTTTTACCTTTCGGTGTAGGCTAATAAAATTTTTTTAAAAATAAAGTAATATTAAACTTAAAATAAGTTATAAAAACTCGATCAAATTAACTGGTGACCAGGAGACTCCTGAAATTCCAATTTTAATTTTCTCTTAAACGGGCAAATATAAGAAAGCGGATAATTCAGTACCTTTTTAAAATGGCGAAAGGTAAATTTTTGACGTTACCATATACAAAAAAATGGACATCACCGGTTACGGGTTAAACAATCCCAAACACTTACCTTAAAACTAACATTCTGCACTTCATCACAATATGTTCCTTTTACAATCTGCTGCCGTTTGACTTTAATTTGATTGAGCAGTGAATGGTCGATTGTTAGAACGATTGCGGTATTCACGCTACTATCATCATTGAGAGACACGCAGAATTTAACATTGAAGGGCTCGTTGTATTTGTAATTGTACAATTTATTGGGAGCTTCTATGGCAAATGTGTAATAGAAGACGGGCCTCGCTTTCAGAATCACCGCTGAATTTGACTTGAACGCTCCAACAGCTAGATCTAAAATAGCAAGTGAATTCACGTTTATACAAGACGCCCAAATGTTTATTAGCATATTTGATTTAAAAATGTACCAGAAAATGTTAAAATGGGGGGATGCTAAGATTAGTGGGTGATCACACCCGGTTGGTATTTACATTAATTCTCAAGACCTAAAAGTAAACCTCTGAAAAACTGTGAAAAGTGATTTGTAAAGTTTCAGCCACATCGGGGTTTGAACTCGCTCCCCAATGCTCAGTACGAGGCAACAATAAAAACAATGTTCAGGTAGGAACTCGCCCCACGCCTTACGGACTACCCGTTTGCAGCAGTGGGGGTCGAGGGTCAGTACGAGGCGGACAACATTACATTACATTCAAAACCGTTATGTCTTTAAACATACGGAAGGTTCTCTTTTTCATCATTTCACCGAAGTTGTCCTGTTCCTGCCTTGCGGCTTACCAGGACTCCAAAGCATGCGTCGGGCTGTCGGTAATTTAGAATAGAATTCTGAATTGTGAGTGTCTAGCGGATTTTACAAGTGTCACATTCCTTCGATATGCTTAGCTCTCTCAGGACATGTGACGGCAAATATATGAAAGTTAAAGCATAGACTAAGGGCCAATGGCCAATTTAGGACCATTGGCAACTCGCAAAATTGGGTTCATCGGTATGAACAAATTAGTACCGCACATTTTTTTTTTTTTTTTTTGAGAAAAAAAATAGCTTTTAATAAAGTACTCGTTCCAAATGTGGGGGCGAGGCGGACAACGTTGTAGCCCCTAGGCCACAGCTGTGTCAGATCTAGTAAATTTGTCAGGCGGGCGTCAGCTGTTTCACATGAAGTTATAAAAAAAATCAATTGTTTAATCCCATTTTGCCGCCCTCCGGACGTGCCGCCTGGGGCAATTGCCCCCCGTCAATCCGGTACTGGGCCACAGATGCGTACAAGATGTCATTTATCAACATAAACTATCACCCGAGCCCCTCTTGCCTTTTTAAACGAATTGATATATTTTTGTATTAAATATTTATTAACATTCACTCTCGAATCCCCATGGATCACCCGTCAGAGTAGTAAAGTTATTTGGATTCTTAAGTTACCTGAAAATCCATTCTTATCAACATCAACAGGCCTCGACAAACTGAACCCAAATCCTCCCAGTCCACTCATTTCTATCCTATAAGGTTTGTCTGATAACCCACTAGTTGAGCCTAAATAAATATAAATTGCCCCAACACCATTTTTTTCATACGGACTAGAAATGGCCACAGCTACAAAATCATTAATTAAAAGTAACATTCTCATTAATATGATTATTACAGACCATCGTAGTTATCTAGTGCGATTTTACCCAGGTTTGTCATCGCAGTACCAAATCGAGCCAGCGTTATTTGTCCATCAATACGTTTATTGAAATTTAAATTGCCCTAAAATATTTTTAATTTTGCTATATCAATTATTCATCTTACTGTTTTGTCATTAACATACGCTGCGATCATTTATGTATTCATAGACAGCACCTTCGTCGTAGGAATAGCCTTTATACATTGGTGCACCTACTAAAAGATCATCAAACCCATCACCGTTTACATCCAGAACGCACAGAGAACTGCCGAAATATTCACCAATGCTATGACCTTTTAGAGCTTTGTTATATCTCATGGAGTTTCTATTTTGTATATAAACCTGAAATATTACAACTGTTTTATATTGATATGCTGTGTGATTATAAATTATTGAAAATTGGCCGATTTACGGTATTCCGGGTTCCAGGTTCTGCAATATCTAGTTGTGACTATTATCAGGACCTCATAACCGGAGTGTCCCGTTTTAGTCATTACAGTTTTTTAGCTTTAAATAGCCTTGAAAGTTGCTGTTGCAGACACTGACATTGACTTTTAAACTTTTCTATTGTGGAAAATAAAAATGTGAAAATTATTTTTTTGTTGCCATTTTTGCATTTTACGACAAACCGATAAGAATATATAATTGGCAATATTTTTGCATTTTCTGATAAAACGATGAAAGATAACGGAAAACATACAATGGGCGTTTTGTCAAGCGGGAAATTCTCCACAACTTTGTCAATTGAATTCTCTTTTTATCGCGGAAAATAAGAACGTTATGACACATGGAAAACGATACGAATATATGATTGGCAATATTTTTGCATTTTCTGATAGAACGATAAAAGATAGCGGAAAACATACAACATACAATGGGCGTTTTGTCAAGGGGGAAATTCTCCACAACTTTGCCATTTGAATTATCTTTTTATCGTGGAAAATAAGAACGTTATGACACAAACATCTAATGACTAATGGGGTAATTCATGCATTTGGTAGTCTTCAGTACATTTATAGGTCTCTGGCAAGAACTTTGAGTCTATTCATCCTATAATATCTCTTCCGTTGTTAGTGAACACTTACTGAGTACTACGAATTTTTATAATATTTTTATTTATATATATATATATATATATATATATATATATATATATATATATACTTGACATCTCACGCGCTATCAACACAACAACCACCCTTCGTGGCGCAATTGGTAGCGCGACGGCCGTGATAGCCAGAGACGTGGGTTCAAGTCCCACAGAAGAGTGAAATTTTTGAGAAATTATTATATATATATATATATATATATAGAGAGAGAGAGAGAGAGAGAGAGAGAGAGAGGAGAGAGAGAGAGAGAGAGAGTTGTTATTATGTTTGCCGTATATGTATAGTTGAATAATATAAACCTAACATAGAATCCTATGTTAAGATTAAGAATTACTTAATATATATATATATATATATATATATATATATATATATATATATATCCTTAAAATATTGACTAAATTCCATACAAACATCAAACTAAAGAAGGACCCTGTGTTAAGATTAAGAATTCCATAATATATAAGAATGATATACATGTGATCCCATCCTTAAAATATTAACTAAATTCCATACAAACATCAAACTATAGAAGGATCCTATGTTAAGATTAAGAAATATAAACCTAGGTTTCTAGCTCCTTGGGGTGGTGCAGCAATACATTTATTACTGCAGCACCCCAAGAAGCTAGAAACCTAGGTTTCTATTTTGCAACTATATATATATATATATATATATACATATATATATATATATATATATATATATATATTATAGCTTTCGGACAATGAATTACTTACAATGCCTTCCAGATTGAGAGCCTTTGGAATTCCAACGACATAAAATTTTCTTTGGTCTGTCAAAAAATACCCAGATGCAACTGCATACCCTACAAAACGCATGTTGTATATAGAAATATTTATATTAATGCTTTATTACAACGCACCCGTGTAATAATCAAAATCTTTGTACTCGAGCTGCCTCACAGCTTCGTACGTATACCGACTGAATCCTCTAAGATCTCTCGTCTGCGGAGGCAGAATATCGTTTGTTTCGTAAACTCTTATAGCACCACCTAGAATACATATTTGAGAAACTGTTCTAAATAATAATAATAATAATATAAAAAATAATATATATTGTTCAATATTTACCAATTGGTTATACGATGATTCTTTACCAATGAAAGAAATTGGTTTTCTTTCATTGGTAAAGAATCATATTTCTTTTCAGTAAGATTTATTTTTAAGTTACACTAAAACATGTTTCTACAGTGTTTTTTATACCAGAAAAGTCCATACTTGCTCTGAGAGTGTATAAAAACTCTCAGAGCAAGTATTGACTTTTCTGGTATAAAACATACTGTAAAGAGTTTGGTTGAGTTTGAGTTTGTTCGTTAAACAAGAGTTGCACGTGGCTAAAGAAGGATCCTATGTTAATTACATAATATAAATGAATGATATACATGTGATCCCATCCTTAAAATATTAACTAAATTTCATACAAACATCCAACTATAGAAAGATCCTATGTTAAGATTAAGAATTACTTAATATATAAGAATGATATACATTCTTAAAATATTGACTAAATTCCATACAAACATCAAACTAAAGAAGAATCCTATGTTAAGATTAAGAATTACTTAATATATAAGAATGATATATATACATATCCTTAAAATATTGACTAAATTCCATACAAACATCAAACTAAAGAAGGACCCTATGTTAAGATTAAGAATTCCATAATATATAAGAATGATATACATGTGATCCCATCCTTAAAATATTAACTAAATTCCATACAAACATCAAACTATAGAAGGATCCTATGTTAAGATTAAGAATTACTTAATACATAAGAATGATATACATCCTTAAAATATTGACTAAATTCCATACAAACATCAAACTAAAGAAGGACCCTGTGTTAAGATTAAGAATTCCATAATATATAAGAATGATATACATGTGATCCCATCCTTAAAATATTAACTTAATTCCATACAAACATCAAACTAAAGAAGAATCCTATGTTAAGATTAAGAATTACTTAATATATAAGAATGATATACGAGGCATATCCAGAAAGTAAGAGTACTGAGGCTCTCACGGTCGGAGGGATTTTATTTTCATCATGTTGGCCACAGGGCAGTGTAGCCTGACTCCTCCCCTTTGCACCGAGACCGGTTCGAGGTCAGTACGTTGAGAACTGTTGACACGACAACAAGTTTCGTGAATAATGTCAATTCAATCTCCCGCCAAGTGCGAAATACGCGGCGTCATCCGTTATCTCGTTTGGAAGGGAAAACCTCCATTTGAGATTTATAATGAGGTGAAAACTGCATATGGTGATAAAGCTATGAATCGTACGAATGTGTACAAGTGGTGTCGCGAGTTTAAAAATGGTCGTACGTCTATGCATGATGATCAGAGGAGAGGAAGACCTTCAATTGTGACTGAAATTGTGGAAAAAATTGAAAATGCGCTCCGTGACGATCGCAGATTGACTGTGGATTAACTTTCTGCGATGTTTCCGCAAATCTCCAGATCTCTACTACACGAAACAATCACAGAAACCCTCGGATATCGGAAACTGTCCGCGAGGTGGGTCGCAAAACAACTGATAGACCAGCACAAGTTGAATCGAGTGGAGGCCGGGCAAGAGTTTTTGAGGCGCTGGAAACTCCATGGAGATGAATTTCTCCGCTCCATCGTAACTGGAGATGAAACTTGGGTAGCACACCACACGCCCGAAACCAAAAGACAGTCTCAACAGTGGCGTCACACCTCGTCACCCTCCGCCAAAAAGTTCAAAATCACAATTTCAGCCAAGAAAGTCATGGCATCCGTGTTTTGGGACTGTCAATGCATAATTTTAATCGAATATCTGCCTCAAGGGGAGATCATCAACTCTGCAAGATACTATAAGACCTTAAAAAAATTGCGGAGGGCGATTCAGAACAAGAGGAGAGGCATGCTGACAAAAGGAGTCTGCCTGCTGCACGACAATGCCAGACCACACACGGCCAACGCCACGAAGGAACTGCTCGCCTCGTTTAAATGGGATGTCCTGAACAATCCCGCGCATTCCCCTGATCTAGCACCTTCAGATTACTATCTCTTTACCTCCCTGAAGCTGCACATGGGTGGAAAAAGGTTTTTAACCGACGAGGAGGTAAAGGAGGAGTTGGAGAAGTGGACGAAGGAGTTGGCGGGAAACTACTTCGAGGAAGGCATCAACAAATTGATACCTCCCTACACCACCTGCATAGAGAGGAATGGAGACTATGTCGAAAAATAGCTTTTATTATGTACTAAAGTTTCACGTAATTTTTTTGTTTAAATAAAAAAATTTAACACCTACAAAAATTCAGTACTCTTACTTTCTGGATATGCCTCGTACATTCTTAAAATATTGACTAAATTCCATACAAACATCAAACTAAAGAAGAATCCTATGTTAAGATTAAGAATTACTTAATATATAAGAATGATATATATATATATCCTTAAAATATTGACTAAATTCCATACAAACATCAAACTAAAGAAGGACCCTGTGTTAAGATTAAGAATATCCATAATATATAAGAATGATATACATGTGATCCCATCCTTAAAATATTAACTAAATTCCATACAAACATCAAACTATAGAGAAGGATCCTATGTTAAGATTAAGAATTACTTAATATATAAGAATGATATACATCCTTAAAATATTGACTAAATTCCATACAAACATCAAACTAAAGAAGGACCCTATGTTAAGATTAAGAATTCCATAATATATAAGAATGATATACATGTGATCCCATCCTTAAAATATTGACTAAATTCCTTGCAAACATGAAACTGAAGATATGTGATTTCATATGATCCTGTGAGAATGAAAGTGATGTAAGTAAATTTGTGTGTAAAGAAGAAGATTTTGCGTTTGGTATTTATGTGAATCGACATACGCAGTGACATTTTGACTTATGAATAAATTGATTTCAAGTCTGTAACTGCGCACGTTGATTTACATAAATACCAAACCCAAAATATTCTCATTGTCATTTTCAAAAATTCAATAGTGACTTTATTCTCACAGGCTCATATCATAATTGATGATAAGCTGACACAGAAATACCAAAGGCTGTTCTATGCCTCAAGGAGAGTTATATGGACTATATTAAGCTACTTTTCTAATAACTAAATTATAAAATAAATTTATGAATCCCAGGATAAAATGTAATTACTATATTTTTGTAAATTCCTCATAGTAAAAAGTTCATTAATAGCACCGACGCGTCGATAGACGCAATAATATGATGAATAATGAACACACCTAATGCCTATTTTCACAAATTGTGAGTCTTGAGAAAATGGGTACAATTGATGCGCGAAAATAAATTACCTGTTGCAAGAAATTAAATCTATAAGGGACCATTCACAATAAGCGCGGTAGGGGTAACGTAGCGGTAAGCGAAATTTCGCACATGTATGAAAATGCGTGCGTTTACAGCAGCACAGTAAAACTATGACAGAATATGGGTAATTATCTCTACCATAATTATCGCATAGCATTACTGCCCAATTCTGAACGTATGAATTTTTATAGCCATGCAAAATATTGCTTACTGCTACCTTGCCACTACCGCGCTTATTGTGAATGGCCTATAACAGTCACTGATTTGGTTAAATACCTGTCCATTGAAATATACCAGGGGCTCCTAGAAGAAACTCCTGAAAATGGAAAATATATTTAAAATTAGCTATAAAAATATATAGGATATTTAAATGACTACCTTTTCTTTCTCACCCATATAATGTAATGAAAATCCGGCTTGTCCAAACGCGTTTAAATATTTCTGTTGGTTGATTTGATCTTAAAAATTAAACAAAAAACCCAAATAATAATAATAATATATTATTTTGAGACGGAAAGACCCGTGAAGGGTCAATAGTCTAATAAAGACGGTTATATATATATATATATATATATATATATATATATATATATATATATATATATTATTTTGTAATAGTTTAAAAGTATATTTGTACATTTTGTATATAAATATTGATATATTTTAAGAATACTTTTATGTATTACTATGTAATAATTGTTGGTTTTCCTTTTCTCTGTAATTAGATTTGATGTCTGTTGAGGATTAAATAAATAAATAAATACTAATTGAGGTAAACAGCGGTTTACGTTTTGAGCAAGGACATTTTCTTGACTCAAAAGTTAGTCAAGATGCGAGACAATCTAAATTGTCTCGTATCATACAGCAAATTATTTGAAATATTGAATTGAATCGTAGATCGAATGGAAAAATATAACGCTTTCTATTTGTCAAGGACAAATTGTATGGGAGGAGGATATATGAATTCATTTCTTGAACAACTTTTGAGCTAAGAAATTGTTTTGTCTAAAACGACCTTAACAGACATATTCGAAGCTGTTGCTATTATAAACTGTTTTTAAGCTGATATACCTGATTCTAAACAAATTGATTTATTTTTCAATGTTGTAATGTTGTCTTTCTCAAAATCGGGATGCTCAAACCGCTGTTTACCGCTATTATTACTCAACATAAAAAAGAGTTATTTAAATATGAAAAATGGTGCAAAGTAACCTCATTTGACGGTATGTCTTTTTATGCTTTTCAATTATTTGCATGATTTCAATAACCAGTATATTTCTGTAGTCGGTCAAAAGCTGATATATAAAATCTAAACGGAAAATGGGTATATTGAAAGTTGCTAAAACCTGATATGTAACAATAACCAAGATGCCTCATGACAAAAGATGATCCTTGATGCCATAACTTAGTAAAATTGATATATCAGCTTATTCCAAATAGCCACAGAAATAATAGATAAATAATTTCATATGCCAATATAAGTTTCATTTATATATATATATATATATATATATATATATATATATATATATATATATATATATATATATATATATCTATAGAGAGAGAGAGAGAGCATTCACTTACGATCAGCATTTGGATATATTCCGGAAAATCCTTGATTTTTATCGACATTTAAAATATTGTTGGTGTAATAGCACGCACCATTGTTGAAATAATTACTGTCATTAGTGAATGGCAGTACATAGTCGATGGTATATTTAGGAGCACACACCTAAAAAATGCCTAATTTTCAAATACTATTAGCACCAAACTGTTTCTATCACCATTAGAGTATCCCCTAATGAACTGCCACCATCTATTGTAGCTCCATAGAGGACATTTTTTAGAACACCATCACCTTAAAAAGTTATGTTTAATTATTAATATTGTTTGTATGTTAAATAAATTTATATTACCATTATCTGTATATTGTGGTAAACTGGTTTCTTTGCATGATTCGCTATTTACATCACAGACGAATAGCTTTCCTATGTTGTCTTTCTTAGGAGCACCTACAAGGAGACTAAAAAGGACAATATTTGTATAGTACAAATTCTTATCCCTATCCCTATAACAGTGGTTATTAACCGGTGCTACGCTAGCTTGTTGCAAGTCCTCCGCGAAATTATGAAAGCCGAAATTTAATGTTGGCTTATCTAATGTACGAGGCATATCCAGAAAGTAAGAGTACTGAATTTTTGTAGGTGTTAAAATTTTTTATTTAAACAAAAAAATTACGTGAAACTTTAGTACATAATAAAAGCTATTTTTCGACATAGTCGCCATTCCTCTCTATGCAGGTGGTCTAGCGAGGTGTCAATTTTTTGATGCCTTCCTCGAAGTAGTTTCCCACCAATTCCTTCGTCCACTTCTCCAACTCCTTCTTTACCTCCTCGTCGGTTAAAAACCTTTTTCCACCCATGTGCAGCTTCAGGGAGGTAAAGAGATAGTAATCTGAAGGTGCTAGATCAGGGGAATGCGCGGGATGGTTCAGGACATCCCATTTAAACGAGGCGAGCAGTTCCTTCGTGGCGTTGGTCGTGTGTAGTCTGGCATTGTCGTGCAGCAGGCAGACTCCTTTTGTCAGCATGCCTCTCCTCTTGTTCTGAATCGCCCTCCGCAATTTTTTTAAGGTCTCACAGTATCTTGCAGAGTTGATGGTCTCCCCTTGAGGCAGATATTCGATTAAAATTATGCCTTGACAGTCCCAAAACACGGATGCCATGACTTTCTTGGCTGAAATTGTGATTTTAAACTTTTTGACGGAGGGTGAAGAGGTGTGACGCCACTGTTGAGACTGTCTTTTGGTTTCGGGCGTGTGGTGTGCTACCCAAGTTTCATCTCCAGTTACGATGGAGCGGAGAAATTCATCTCCATGGAGTTTCCAGCGCCTAAAAACTCTTGCCCGGCCTCCACTCGATTCAACTTGTGCTGGTCTGTCAGTTGTTTTGGGACCCACCTCGCGGACAGTTTCCGATATCCGAGGGTTTCTGTGATTGTTTCGTGTAGTAGAGATCTGGAGATTTGCGGAAACATCGCAGAAAGTTCATCCACAGTCAATCTACGATCGTCACGGAGCGCATTTTCAATTTTTTCCACAATTTCCTCAGTCACAATTGAAGGTCTTCCGCTCCTCTGATCATCATGCACAGACGTACAACCGTTTTTAAACTCGCGACACCACTTGTACACATTCGTACGATTCATAGCTTTATCACCATATGCAGTTTTCACCTCATTATAAATCTCAAATGGAGGTTTTCCCTTCCAAACGAAATAACGGATGACGCCGCGTATTTCGCACTTGGCGGGAGATTGGATTGACATTATTCACGAAACTTATTGTCGTGTCAACAGTTCTCAACGTACTGACCTCGAACCGGTCTCGGTGCAAAGGGGAGGAGTCAGGCTATACTGCCGTGTGAAAACATGATGAAAATAAAATCCCTCCGACCGTGAGAGCCTTAGTACTCTTACTTTTTGGATATGCCTCGTATGTGATTGATTTGCCTATTTAGACAAAAAAAAGTGATAATAGTTATATCAAATATTAGACCTAATATTGCTGAAATCTGTAAAAATAACGGCAAACTCAGGTATCAGATTAAATGATTTTCGCCTCAAATAAATTTCATTTGAGTATACATGTATGTTTTTTGACTCTTTGATTTTGGTACCCCGCGAGTTTTTCTTATGATTAGTAGTTGTTGTTTTAATACATATGTTAGATTTATTATTATTAGTTTAAGTTTAATATAATATTTTAATTATTATAATTAATATAGTATTTTAATTATTTTAATTAATATAGTATTTTAATTATTTTAATTAATATAGTAATTTTATTATATTAATTAAACAAAATCGAAAAACATAGAGGAAGACAATTAGGATGGTGGGGACACATAATTAGGATGGCAGAGACAGCGCCAGCTAAAAGAATATGGAGAGCAAAAATCAAAAATAAGAAAAAAGGAAGACCAAGAAAAAAATGGGATGAATCTATATTCTAACTATTAGAAAGGAAAGGAAGAAACTGGAAGGAAGCAAAAGAACTGGCAATAAATAGAAGAGAATGGAAAGAAATCATAAAATAATAGAGGAAAATTCAAACCTTTACACCACACTGTGGTAGAAAATGCCAGTGGATATATATATATATATATATATATATATATATATATATATATATATATATATATATATATACAATTATTTTAATTAATATAGCATTTTAATTATTTTATTCTGTTACAGATTATGACATTGCATTATGCTCTAAATTCTAATGTGTAGTTTTAATTTTATTATAATTTTGTATCTGTCTTATCTGATTTATGTATTTTATATATTGTATGCACATAACTGATTTCTATAAATACTACTACTACTAGTAGTATTTATTGAAAACTGTTTTCAATAAATATTACTAATACTAGTAGTATTTATTGGATACTGTTATGTGAGTACAATATAAATATTGTACGCACATAAGTGTTTTCAATAAATACTACTAGTAATAGTAGTATATATTGAAAACAGTTTTCAATAAATACTACTAGTAGTAGTAGTATTTATTGAAAACAGTTATGTGCGTACAATATATAAAATACATAAATCAGATAAGACAGATACAATGTTATAATACAATTATTACTACTAGTTGTAGTAGTTACTGTATTTGCTACAATTTCTAACTAGCTATCGTTTTATACGTTATATATATACATATATATATATATATATATATATATATATATATATATATATATATATATTAATATAAATACTAAAAAATATAATATACTTACATTGAAGCTTCTCCTTTTTGTAAATGCACTGAGTATCCAAAATATCCGGTATTTTTGAACGTAATTGCATTATCCTTGTTATACAAAAAGCTGCAACTAAATTCTATGCATATTGCTAAAATAAATAAAACTGCGGTGTGCGCGTACATTCTGCCGGCATACTACTACCAGTTTATCTGCAGGCTGAGAGGAAATGTGTAAAGATAAATATTTATTCAGATAAGGCAAATTCTTATTAAAAAATAAATTCGTCATTGGGGTACTTCTAAACCACACCCATAACATACGTAATGTTCTTTACTTTGCGCTATATTTGTTATCGATGATTTAAAGGATTTCCACGATATAATAATCACAAAAATATATGTGGATATCCCACGTTGTTTTAGTAGCATTACTCATATATTCACGACATTTTCCAGCAAACACATATATTTTTATCAGATAGATAGTAATTTACCCTACAATATTTTATTTAGTTATTAGTAATTTCTATAGTAAATTTAAATTAATCAATGTAATTTATGACATTTAAATGCATCACATGATTAATCAATAATATAACATATTGACATTAATGAACATATCTATCTATTTAATCCGAATGAAGCATATTACAATTTACATACATAATATTAGAGGAGAAATAACATAGTTATGCAAGGCTTAGAGATTGCTACAGAAGACACAAAAGTATTAAAAGAAGTCTTAGGCCCAATTCACACATAAGCGGCACCGGGGGCAGGCGCGGTGTAGGCGATGAGCAGGCGCGACGTAGCACAGGCGATTGTGATGTCACATCACAATCGCCTGTGCGACGTCGCACCTACCCCGCGCCTGCGCCCGACGCCGCTTATATGTGAATTGGGCCTTAGAGAATTGGTTTTTTGACTGGAAGTGACCATTCAGGTAAAAAAAGCTCAAAAACTAGGAAAGAAAACCTGCCTTTTGAATGTGATGTGACATCACAATCGCCTGTGCGACGTCGCGCCTGCGCCTCACCTACACCGCGCCTGCGCCCGACGCCGCTTATGTGTGAATTGGGCTTTAGAGAATTTGTTTTTTGACTGGAAGACAATTCAGGTAAAAAAAGCTCGAAAACTAGGAAAGAAAACCTGCCCTTTGAATGTGATGTGACATCACAATCGCCTGTGCGACGTCGCGCCTGCGCCTCGCCTACACCGCGCCGCGCCCAACGCCGCTTATGTGTGAATTGGGCCTTAGAGAATTTGTTTTTTGACTGGAAGACCATTCAGGTAAAAAAAGCTCGAAAACTAGGAAAGAAAACCTGCCTTTTGAATGTGATGTGACATGACAATCGCCTGTGCGACGTCGCGCCTGCGCCTCGCCTACACCGCGCCTGCGCCCGGCGCCGCTTATGTGTGAATTGGGCCTTAGAGAATTTGTTTTTTGATTGGAAGACCATTCAGGTAAAAAAACTCAAAAACTAGGAAAGAAAACCTGCCTGATTGAATTAGAGAAGGAAGAAGATAAAGAAAAAATAATGAAGAATAAATATAAACTTAAAAATAACAAACAAGGAAGAATTTATATAAACGACGAGATGAGACAAAAAAGGAAAGAGAGCGAAACACACAAATAAAAAAAATGGCCAAGGAAGAGAGAAATAAAGTAGGAAAGGTAAAAATTGGATATAATAAATTAACTGTAGACGGAGAGCTATTGAAAATGGAATAGGGTACTGGAAAAATAGAATTAGTGCAGACAAAAAATTAACTGCGAAATATACAGAAAATAATTATATGATAACGAAACAAGCAAGGGAAAAGGACACGATTGGAAAAAATAAAGAGAGAAAAATAGGCAGATATCACAGGAATTTACAACCAAAGAAGGACTAAGACAAGGTGGAGCATTAAGCCCTCTACTGTTTATAATATTCCTAGATAATATATTAAAAAATATAAAGGAGAAGAATATGCAGTTTCAACAAAAAAGAAATAATAGATATAACAAAAAAAAACAGCGCAAACAAAAAGGACGGTGAGAAAAGTCCTTGTTTGCCTTTCAGACTGCGTATGTTCCAGTTTCCAGGAACATACGCAGTCTGAAAGGCAAACAAGGACTAAGACAAGGTGGAGCATTCAGCCCTCTACTGTTTATAATATTCCTAGATAATATATTAAAAAATATAAAGGAGAAAACAAGTAAAATGGACATAGGATATTATAAACTACGAAGCACAATGATAGCGAAGTGTGTTTTTGCTGATGATATTGGTCTCAGCGATACTGCACGCCACGGGGCGACTAGCAATGCTAAACCATGCTAAACGAAAGCGCCTGTAGTTTCTTTATATATTGCTTCTATTAGTTTTTCCCATTGCCTTTGCCTCTTCCATATATCCTCTCTGGGTGTGTAATCTATAATATCGCACCCAAAATAAGTATTTCAGAAACATAATTTCACACTATAGAATATTGTAGGCTTCAAAATCTACACACAAAAAACACAGTTTTTCTTTACTCGTGTCACTTTTGTCTGTGATATTATAGTTTACACTCACAAAAGCCGACCCCTTAGTCATACAAAATCACAATCACTACTTATAGTATTTTATTGGATCATATCTAATCGCGCAACGGTGTATTACAACAATTTTCGCGCTGTGATAAGAAGTAATGCAAAATTCATAAGGCGGCATTCGTAGCGCAACAATATCATAATGAAAACAGACTATTTTCTTATTAGTCTGGAAATAGTCTTGCTGTTATTTATAGTTATTCTTATTATAATATTAAAGGTAAGTAAATAAGGTATTTATAAAGAGAAAATCAATCTTTATTAATTTAGGCTATCGACTAGACGCCCTTCTACACTGGTGTTTATAATATATGGCACATTAAAATATAAATTGTCTGCAAATATTAATTGTTTTAGTACTACTTGAAATTGTATCTACGAGGATGTCCAAAATGTAACGTGGAAGGGCCAATATATGATAAACTAGTACAAAGGACACAACACAACATACCTAATATTGTAAACCAACAGTCTATTAACAACACTGTGCCAGCACATTTAATGATACAAAACGATGAAACATCTTCAGGTTATCAAATACCAATAAGACCTGAGTATACTAGTTTAATTTCCAATAAGAGTACAATGAAGCGGTTTACAGACGAGCCAAGTGAGACAGATCAGATTCTAACGCCACATAATCAACCTCAGTATACTAGTTTAATTTCCAATAAGAGAGCAAAGAAGAGATTTACAGATGAGCCAAGTGAGACAGATCAGAATCCAACGCCACATAATCAACCTCAGTATACTAGTTTAATTTCCAATAAGAGAACAACGAAGAGGTTTACAGACGAGCCAAGTGAGACAGATCAGAATCTAACGCCAGATGATAAACCTCAGTATACCAGTTTAATTTCCACCAAGCGTACAAGCACTAAAAGATTTAGAGGTAGTAAAAATGAGACAAACCATGATATGGAGGGCGCTAAACAGTCAGCGCATGAAAATTTTGAATTAAAACCAAGATTTTCTCAAACCGATATAACTAATAGTGATGTGTCTTTAGAAACAATACAACAAAGCTCAGGTGCTCTACAAAGTGAAGAGATGTACCAGAAACTAGTTAAAAGGACTACTGGAAGTGTTTCAAATGAGACATCGCAATCGGAAGAGAATATATATTGTATCATACTGGAATAAAAATTGATTACGAATAAAATTTTCCAATGTATTACATTTCATTAAAAACATGAAACAGGTAAACATATTTGTGTGTGTGTTTATAATAATGTGCAACAGTTTACTCTTACAAAATAACAAATGGTAATGGAGCTCGAAAATGGCTAGAGCTTAGCCGAAACTAGTTGCAAAGTGTAACTGAAGTGTGATAAAAAGTAAAAAATCGTTTTATTTATCCTTTAATGGTAATGGATATTTACACATCTAACAGCGCTTTATGTTTTAAACTTAAAACCGGAAATGACTTGTTTTGCAATTTACTAGTTATAAAATTAATCTGCGTAGGCGGAAAGACCCAATTATGGGACGATAGCCAAATAAAGATGGATTATATATGAATCTGCGCTTATACAGTCCAATCTGAATAGTCCAAATTGGTCAAAATAAATAAATCAAATTATATGGTTTATTTATTCCGACCAATTCCGACTATTATTAAAGTACGTAGCGGAGAATTTCGAATGTTTGAATTTTGTTGCACATCGTTTTCGTTAATGTCCATGCTTCAACCCCCATATAGCAGAACGCTCAGGTCACGCCCTGTTAAGACCTTTCTCATACGTTGAAATATGCCATTAGCTAGCGCTATTCTGTATCGGATTTTCTGCATGTTGTTCCATTCCTCGCTCACGTAGCAGCCTAAATATATTTATAGAGACGACTTATTCCACATTTTGTGTGTTCTACCAGTAAAAATATATAAACCAAATTATATGATAAATAAAACGATTTTTTACTTTGTTTTTTATCACACTTCACACTTTAAAATGAATTATCACAAAGTAGACGCCTTAACAATCCAAATTATATGGTTACCAATTCAGACTATTCGAACGTACAGGAGAATTTCGAATGTTCTACCAGTTTTGCCTAATCCAACAACTCCTGTTATAGATATTCTAAATTCGAGGCTAGTATAACGCGTAGACAAGTATAACGGTACCAGTCGTGTCTACTAAAAAATGTGTTGTTTCTTCTTGTTTTATATACCAGCGGCTTATTTTACTTTCTTGTGTATCTTGAAGGTATCGTGTTTTATCTGTATGTCTTCTATTTCTTTGCACTCTTTGGCGAAGTACTCTTCCTTGGCGTATCGATTTTCTCACTCTGCAGCTGTTGGTGCTAATAGGGCCCATTGTTCTTATATGTTTCTTTAATTGCAAATCTTCACTCATTCACTTTCTCGGTTTTCATTTGGTGTTATCTTTTAGTTTATTCTCGGTTACCTCGCATATTGCCTCGTGTATTCTATGCAATATGCCATTTGTATCTACTGTGCTAATATGTGTCTTAACGTTTGCCAGTTTTTCGATTAGTTCTATTGTTTGACTTCTCGCATTTTCGGTTCTTGCAGTAATCTCATATTGAGCCGATTTTCTACGATTTATTTAATCTAATTGATTCCCCATCAGACGAGATGTATTTCACCTAATTTATTATAAACACAAAAACTGCAGGAATATCTATTTTTACTTTCAGATTATTTGAATCGAATGTGGTTGTCCAGGGAAGAATAGTGAAAGTTATTTCCAGCTATCTTCCGCCATGAAGAATTAGATTGTGCAAAATAGAGCAAAGAGTTAGTCAGGAAAGACTATTATATATGAATGGAAGGGATCTATACCAATATTTAACATGTTAACTGCCGCGATCATTTTTAGAATAGGTATTGTTTTAATAAATGTTATTATTGATCTGTAATTTTACTTCGTATTACATCCGTGTAGCTATTACATACATGCGGCGTAAGATTTATTATCAATGATATGAAGAAAATCGGAGTAGTGAATATGCAATACGGAAACCAATCGTTATTATTTTGTGTCTATTCAAAATCATACACATAGCAGTTAACGTGTTAATGAAGAAGGTAGCAGATCCAGCTCGGGTACCTCGGGATTGCCAATTCCCGTATTCACCAGTTGTGAACCCCTGAGGAAATAATCTAACTCCTATTAATATAACAGTCTCTTTCTTTTATCATTCGGGAGCTATTCGTGTTGGAACAGCCCGGAATAGCTCCCGAACCATAAACGAAACCGGCTACTATATCAACCGATAAAATGAAGATTTTGTGCGGTTACGCGTGTTCTTGTTGCATTGTTATCAGAAGGACTCAAATGTCTATAACCAGATATTTTTTTTTAATTCTATCGTAATGGGTGTGTTCTTCCTACAAGTCCAGGACTGCTTGATACAATTTACAATGTATAAACGTTCCCCTAGAAGGTACTAAAAAGAAAATGATCCATTTTATACACATACTATATACTATTTGCCCATGCCCTACATGTAAAAAACATACTAACCTTGAAATATGATCCTAGCTGTGAAAACTGAACACAATTCTGAAAAACAGTACAGTAACCAGTAGTAGTAGTTGGAGCCCTATCCCCCTTTCCAATTACTACTACTGGTTACTGTACTGTTTTTCAGAATTGTGTGCTGTGTCGGTGAAAAAAAGTACGGCAGGCAGAAGGTTAGCTAGTTTGATGAGGAGTGTAGGAAGAAGGCAGTATGGCGTAAGAAGATGGCGTAATTGCAATACGGGAGACGTGAATTGGAGAGCGCCAATAAGGCTGGTTGGAGCCCTATCTCCCTCTCCAACTACTACTACTGGTTACTGTACTGTTTTTCAAAATTGTGTGCTGCGTTGGTGAAAAAAAGTACGACGGGCATAAGGTTAGCTAGTTTGATGAGGAGTGTAGGAAGAAGGCAGTATGGCGCAAGAAGATGGCGTAATTGCAATACGGGAGACGTGAATTGGAGAGCGCCAATAAGGCTGGTTGGAGCCCTATCTCCCTCTCCAACTACTACTACTGGGTACTATACTGTTTTTCAAAATTGTGTGCTGCGTTGGTGAAAAAAAGTACGACGGGCATAAGGTAAGCTAGTTTGATGAGGAGTGTAGGAAGAAGGCAATATGGCGCAAGAAGATGGCGTAATTGCAATACGGGAGACGTGAATTGGAGAGCGCCAATAAAGCTGGTTGGAGCCCTATCTCCCTCTCCAACTACTACTACTGGCTACTATACTGTTTTTCAAAATTGTGTGCTGCGTTGGTGAAAAAAAGTACGACAGGCAGAAGGTAAACTAGTTGTATGAGGAGTGTAGGAAGAAGGCAGTATGGCGCAAGAAGATGGCGTAATTGCAATACGGGAGACGTGAATTGGAGAGCGCCAATAAGGCTGGTTGGAGCCCTATCTCCCTCTCCAACTACTACTACTACTGGTTACTGTACTGTTTTTCAAAATTGTGTGCTGCGTTGGTGAAAAAAAGTACAACAGGCAGAAGGTAAGCTAGTTTGATGAGGAGTGTAGGAAGAAGGCGATATGGCGCAAGAAGATGGCGTAATGGCGATACGGGAGACGTGAATTGGAGAGCGCCAATAAGGCTGGTTGGAGCCCTATCTCCCTCTCCAACTACTACTACTGGTTACTGTACTGTTTTTCAAAATTGTGTGCTGCGTTGGTGAAAAAAAAGTACGACAGGCAGAAGGTAAGCTAGTTTGATGAGGAGTGTAGGAAGAAGGCAATATGGCGCAAGAAGATGGCGTAATGGCGATACGGGAGACGTGAATTGGAGAGGGCCAATAAGGCTGGTTGGAGCCCTATCTCCCTCTCCAACTACTACTACTGGTTACTGTACTGTTTTTCAGAATTGTGTGCTGCGTTGGTGAAAAAAAGTACGGCAGGCAGAAGGTAAGCTAGTTTGATGAGGAGTGTAGGAAGAAGGTAATATGGCGCAAGAAGATGTCGTAATGGCGATACGGGAGACGTGAATTGGAGAGAGCCAATAAGGCTGGTTGGAGCCCTATCTCCCTCTCCAACTACTACTACTGGTTACTGTACTGTTTTTCAGAATTGTGTGCTGCGTTGGTGAAAAAAAGTACGACAGGCAGAAGGTAAGCTAGTTTGATGAGGAGTGTAGGAAGAAGGCAATATGGCGCAAGAAGATGGCGTAATGGCGATACGGGAGACGTGAATTGGAGAGGGCCAATAAGGCTGGTTGGAGCCCTATCTCCCTCTCCAACTACTACTACTGGTTACTGTACTGTTTTTCAAAATTGTGTGCTGCGTTGGTGATAAAAAGTACAACAAGCAGAAGGTTAGCTAGTTTGATGAGGAGTGTAGGAAGAAGGCAGTATGGCGCAAGAAGATGGCGTAATTGCAAAACGGGAGACGTGAATTGGAGAGCGCCAATAAGGCTGGTTGGAGCCCTATCTCCCTCTCCAACTACTACTACTGGTTATTGTACTGTTTTTCAGAATAGTGTGCTGCGTTGGTGAAAAAAAGTACGTCAGGCAGAAGGTTAGCTAGTTTGATGAGGAGTGTAGGAAGAAGGTAATATGTCGGAAGAAGATGGCGTAATGGCGATACGGGAGACATGAATTGGAGAGCGCCAATAAGGCTGGTTGGAGCTCTATCTTCCTCTCCAACTACTACTACTGGTTACTGTACTATTTTTCAGAATTGTGTGCTGCGTTGGCGAAAAAAAGTACGACAGGCAGAAGGTAAGCTAGTTTGATGAGGAATGTAGGAAGAAGGCAGTATGGCGCAAGAAGATGGCGTAATTGCAATACGGGAGACGTGAATTGGAGAGCGCCAATAAGGCTGGTTGGAGCCCTATCTGCCTCTCCAACTACTACTACTGGTTATTGTACTGTTTTTCAGAATTGTGTGCTGTGTTGGTCAAAAAAAGTACGACAGGCAGAAGGTAAGCTGGTTTGATCAGGAGTGTAGGAAGAAGGCAATATGGCGCAAGAAGATGGCGTAATTGCGATACGGGAGACGTGAATTGGAGAGGGCTAATAAGGCGAAGAGGGATATTGAGAGCGTGCGTGGAGGAGATTTGAAAAGTGGAAAAGAAGCTAAAGAAGTATGTGTTGGAGAAGGGATTGAGGGAGATTTTGATGATAAGAGAAACGAAGGGTAAAATAAACATAGATCAGACTGACGATGAGTTTCAGATAGATGGCAGGGTCTGAAAAAAAACTGGAGCATATAAAACAGATGGTAGGATGTGAAACGTTTTCTTGGAATAAACTGGAAGTGGTGCTGAGTCAATTGAAATTGGGAAAGGCGGCGGAAGAAGACAAAAAAACATAGTAGTTTTATTCATCAGATGAATAAAACTACAATTAAATATAATATAGTAATTCATGTTCAATGAAGAATCATTAAACATGAATTACCACAACCATTCAATTTCTATATTATAATCCTTTAAAGTCGTTTTAGACAAGAGAATTTCTTGACTCAAAAGTTAGTCAAGATGCGAGACAATCTAAATTGTCTCGTATCATACAGCAAATTATTTAAAATATTGAATTAGATGGTAGATCGAATGGAAAAATATAACGTAGTCTATTTGTCAAGGACAAATTGTATGGGAGGAGGATTCATTTCTTGATCAACTTTTAAGCTAAGAAATTGTCTTGTCTAAAACGACCTTAACAATTGTAAATGGAACATGGAACAGATTACATAACATAAAAAACCTATATTGTTTAGGAAACACTTTATTAAATACATAACCAACAAGCTTACATGTAAGCAACATGTATCAAACAGTAGCATTAAAAAATTAATGCATTTCAAAGCAATGCATATGAGTACACAAAAATAGTTCTCATCGAATTTGCAGTGTTATTATTATTATTATTTACTATTATTAAAGATATGTCAAATATTGTAGCCACCTTATATAACAGACTGCAGACACGGGGTAGGACTTTAAATAGTGGAGACAGGTTTGATCGAGTGAGATAAAAACGGTTCGTGAACATGCAAATATATAAATTGCGTCGTATTGTTCTATTAAGGGTAGAATCATGTATATACTTTTCTGTACTGTACTGTAAAATTGTTGTATTAATTTTGAAACACCGGGGATTCTGTAATCTTATATAAGCCTGAATGTTCCATTGTATTTTCAGTCATCAGGGAAATTTTATCGTCGTCATATTCTATTTAAGGGTGGAATCATGTATATACTTTTCTGTACTGTACTGTAAAATTGTTGTATTAATTTTGAAACACCGGGTGTTCTGTAATATTATATAAGCCTGAACGTTCCATTGTATTTTCAGTCATCAGGGAAACTTTATCGTCGTCATATTCTATTTAAGGGTGGAATCATGTATGTACTTTTCTTATGGCACGTACTATAAAATTGTTGTATTAATTTTGAAACACCGGGGGTTCTGTAATTTTATATAACCCTGAACCTTCCATTGTATTTTCAGTCATCAGGGAAATTTTATCGTCGTCATATTCTATTTAAGGGTGGAAATCATGTATATACTTTTCTTATGGCACGTACTGTAAAAATGTTGTATTCATTTTTAAACACCGGGGGTACTGTAATCTCATATAAACGTGAACGTTCCTTTGTACCTTCAGTCATCGGGGAAACTTGACTAAGTAGACCTTAGTTGTTTGAAAGTGGTAAAAAAACATAGTAGTTTATATTAGTGCAAATAGTGCACTATCATATAAAAACTAATAAAAACGGCCCTAAAAGATTAGTACAGTATCATCCTGTATATCTATTACCACCAAAGACATAATTCTTTTTAAATGGTTAAACAAATATAAACATTATTTCAAAACGTTATTTTCGATTTTAATCCAAAACAAAAATCTATAAATTACGAAAAGGGTAGCATTTTTTGTACTTGGCGCATGCGTAAACAGTTCACGAACCGGTTTCATAACAACTTTCTACAAACTTTGCATTCATCACTGCTCGAATATACCGACATTTGAAATAGAGCTTGATTTACATTAGTGATCGTGTTTATATAATGTACAATTGTTTATATATATATATATATATATATATATATATATATATATATATATATATATGCCTTTTACCTTTCGTTGTAGGCTATTTGTTAGATAACAGATAAAAATGAAAAAAAATACGACGGAAAACTAGAAAAAGTTAAATGCAAAGAGATAATTCGTAAAATTAAAATAATATAGACATTATCCCACCCTTAAGTGTCCCTTAACATCCTAGATAGTTCAATCGTCATTTTAATAAACTACTACTAAGATAAATCTAGTTTTAAATCTCACGTTACAATATTATTTTCAAGTATATTCGAGAAGATTGAATGAATACATCCCCTATTATTATTACTAGTATTATTATTATTATTATTATAGAGATGCATTAATTTTCTAACGAACACTGTCGCAACGATAGCAGTATGTCATCTGTACGAAGCGAACTATTATATGGTATGCATTCACAAATTATATTTTGCAGTCTTGTCGTAATATTATTCTAATCGTATACAGAGTGTTCTAACAGAGCCAATTAAGGAAAACTCGCGGAAACAAAAGGTCCGGATAAGTAATCAAAGGTCACTCAAGACGTTTAAATAGGCTCACCCTGTATACATACACAATCTAAAGTCACTAAGTACTGTGCGGATTGTAGGCAAATTAAGTCCTCAACCTACCGATATCTAGTATAGCCTAGAAAATACATTCATATCTATACAGCTACGGTACAAATAAATGTAATTGAAAAATAATTAGTTGGACAATAATTTATATGTGGTACTCGTTGTTGTGATTTATAATAATCATGCATGCATGTTACAAGTTTTGTTAGCCATGTAAATATAATACTTTGAAGTATACCGCTCTCTGGATTACCAGATTTATTTAAATATACGTAAAATAAATAAATATATATAATAAATTTCTTTTACGTATATTTAAATAAATCTGGTAATCCAGAGAGCGGTATACTTCAAAGTGTTGGGAAAATGTCATGAATTACACTGTAATCTGGTGAGTTATTCAATTACATGTACTTAAAACGTATTTTGTAATGTAAATGACGTCAAAAAACGGCTGATTTTATCGATACCGCTTTCTAGGAAACCAGGACTTTATAAAGGCACCTTACACGGTCAATAATACTGTCAATATTTTAGAATAATGACAGTATTACTGTACGATAACATGTTTAAAATTTGCATTATTTTAAAATATTGACAGTATTAGTGATCGTGTAAGGTATAGTAATGATGTAATGAAGAGAATACTGATGTTTATCCGGATAATTGATTACTTAATAAATATTGAAGCAGGATTCAAGCAAATACTGACAGTGGATTGACAGTATTATAGACCGTGTAAGGTGCCTTATAGGCTTCTAGTGAACATGTGTGACGTCAAAATTACATGAAATACGGCGGTTTAACCATCCCATTATTAACTTACACAAGATGTTTAATGATGTTTCATAATATCTGTCTGTAAGCAAACTTAATGACGTCACAATGCCTTAAACAATACGCCTGCATATTATTATAGTGAGCCACAGTAAACCTAACAGAAATGACTGAATGAAATGGCTGCATAATTCTATCCACGCATTAACGTACCAATATAAATAACAATTACTGGACGTCATAGTCCCATTGCTTTGTTTTTTTTTTCTTGTAAAAAAATAATTTCAAACCGAACAATCTTATATCCTCATACGTCTTATTTTATTTTGCTTAAAACACCAATTTATTCTTTTAATACCTATTTATGGCATGTTCCACACAAAACAATTAATTCGTTATTTTAATCACTTTATGCGTAACATCGTCCTGGACTGGTCTATAAAAAGAGGTTTGCAACAACATGACTTGAATCACAGGGAAGGTACTAACAAATGTTATGCAAGAATAGTCAGTTGGCATCCCACGTAAGTTTAATGTAATTATAAACAAACTATTTGTGAATACTCCTCAAAAAACAAAAACAACCAGAGAATATCATCTACCCACCGACATCACCATCCAGCGATAGTGGTGGCTCTGTAAGGGTGATATATTTCTATAATTATTATAAAACTGTAGTTAACAATGTCATTACTAGCCAGAAGAGACAATTATTTATCTTAGTTTGTCACTCTCACTATAAAGCTCAAGTCATCACAAATCACTGGTACATTGGGATCGGAATCGGAACAGTTTTTTCACCGGCCGATAAAACTGTCTGCTAACATCTACTAGTTATTATTTTGTGAATTTTTTTGTTTAGTTCCTTTTTATTTTACCAATACACCACTGGGTTTGTCTATAATTTATATTATATATCATAGATGTAGACCGATTTTATTTATAATTACGTTCGTTGATATTGAGTTCGGGGTGCGCCGACTGACTAGCCTCAATTATTTTCAAACTGTTACTGTAATTATTCCTTGCGTAAAACGATTAGTTTTCATTAGTCCTCGCAAATGATTGTTTCATGGCTCGCATTCCTTTAAAAAGGTCACATTGAGAGTTTGAAAATTGCGTTTGTCTTGCATAATGTTTTTGAATGTGTTAAACCGAACTAGTAAGAAAATAACTCGATGAACTCATCCTATTGTACTGTTCACGTAATAAGCACTTGTCTATATTGCAAAGAAGCGTTATTGTACTTCTATGAACCTTAATGTTACCGCTTACGAACTAACTATAAAAGATGTACAGCACTATCAATATGGTTATTTTACATGGATAATTAATAGTTTCCTTGTTGCCGTAATACTGACTAAGTCACTAGGACAATGAGCCGCTCTGGCTGGCGCGCTGTCCAGCGGCCTGTCGCAAGTCTTCTAATTGTATGAGCTGGAATATCAATTGTTGGTGAATAATCTTTACACGCACGGTATCGAGCTAATAAATTTATAAGAGCAATTACGTATGCCTAATTCAAACCCATAAACCCCATATAAAAAAATCATCATCAGATTTAAACATATGCACATATTTTGTATATACATGTATAACTATCTACAATATTTGTAAATGTTTCAATCAATAAATAAATCAGTTAAGAAATAATCTACTAATGCCTATATTCACGAACATCCTATAAACTTTATAGGACCCATAAGATATTGAATGTATAAATTAAAGATGTCATTATGACAGAAATGGTCAAAATAAATGTCAACATCTTGAATAGCGCTTGTGATTGGGGCTTTGATGACATTTTTTCAGTATTTTAAATGATTATTACATGACAAAATCAACAAAATATTACTAGATTATTTACTTTCACAATTGTACATTAAAAACTATTGTGAAACTAAATAATCTAGCAATATTTTGTTATGTATCATGAAGTGACTAATCATAAACATTTTTTATGATAACGTCTTGCTCGATGCCGTGCGTACATACTTACTTACTTGGAATAAATAACTTACTTTTTCGATAGGTATACAGGACAACTCTCCACCACCGCATTGCGGTGGCGGTGGGGCTGGAGCCGTGGGCGTTACTGGCGGCTTATTGGCTTTCTCCGCTGCTTCCCTTGCCCTTCGTTCCTTCAACTTTAGGGAGAATATTGCCACTGACCTGGCTCGCTTCATCAAGCTTTGCTTGACGCGGGTTTTCTTGGCTGCCAACTCTTCAGCAGCTAAAATTAAACAAAACAATATATTTATGAGTAAATCATTGTAATAATATAACAGCATCAAATAATAAGATTGGAAGGTTATCCATTTGGTTAACGAGAACATAGAAATAGTTAACCTACTAATACTAATAAAACTGTTCCAACCAGTGCTTTGTATATGCACAACTTGGGATACAAAATGATAAATAAAAAATGATAACACGTAATCAAAAATAGGACATATTTTGCAAAATGAAGAGAAAATTAGTAAAAAATTATAAAGTTTTGAACAAGCGAAGAACAAACATTTAAGTTCAAAACGATCTAAGAATGTAGTTTTTATGACTCATTAGTGATTTTGTTCAAAACTTATAGCTCCGTCCCAAGACTTTTGGGAAATCCTATATATATTTTAGACTACAGAATTATGATATACTGCCATACATATGAAAACAATGACTACAATATAATACCTCTAGCTGCTTCATCTGCAGTCTCCAAACTGGAAACACTCTTCGCGCTATCACTGAGCGAAGCTTCAGCAGCCAGCGGTTTGGGTTTTACAACAATCGCCGTGGTACTCGCAGCACCAGATGGCGAGCGGGGTCTTGGAGGCCAGACCGGACTACTTTTCAGCAAGTCCGAATCCGAACTGGAAGCTTCCTATAGGACAAACACATGTATAAGACAACTGTTAATTAGTTAAGTTTAAGTTTTTAATGTATGTGAAGACTATTGAGTAATAAGAGATTATTCAGTATTTCCTATTTTATTTCTGGCATATAATATACGTACAGCGTTTAATTTAGGCGATATGCAGTCGGTACTTCGATGTATATCCGTCTCCTCCTTAAGCTTCTTAGCCCACTCAGCGCCGCCTGTTGGTCCTATAGTTAGATGATGAGATTCCCCCTAAGCAACAAAAAAACATACACAAACACATCCATGAATAAAGCCACCTTATTACCTCAGGCGGCGACCATTCCTTCGATTTCCTAGGCCGGAACGGCGGAATAGCCTGTATGCTATCAGGCGTAATAGAAACAATCTGTTTCTGATTATTCGTATTAGGAGATGTGGGGGTGGTAATAGACGCGATACTACTAGACGAGCCTTTCTTTCGCTCAATCTCCTCAACTTTCTTTTCGTCCAGTTTATTATCCTGCGTCACCAACGAATGACTGGGGGAAACAGAAAATCTATAACCGAATTAACGTAACTGCAATAAATTAAACCAGTTACCTTCCGATGAGTTTAGAAGACACATCTTCAGGCGATGGAGTAGCAGTTGATAGACGGCTAGCTTCCCGTCTAGCCCATTCGGTTTTAGCCATTTCAGTAGCCAGCCAACCGGGGATATCCGGTATAGCACATGTTATAATAAAACGAATGCATAACATTATATGTTCTAAAGCTACTATGAGCAATATCGTCTGAGTGGCTGTCATATCAGGGAACATTCGGTGGACTTGACCTGATAGACCAATAAGAGCGCAATTCACCAGAACGGCTATGATACTCATATATTCCATGCAGTGCTACAAAGTTTATTAATAATTCATTAATAATATCAAAAATATAATTATGTTAAAACATTATTGAATTTAATTGAATTACATTGTACTAGATTCTTCAAAAAAGTTTGTTATAAAAAAAACAAACTGCACGATTTACTATTTTTCTTCCAGATCATTGTAATTGAATGTAATCATGTGGTTATGGCTGGGAATAATAATAATAATGAAAATAATAATAATAAGAATAATAATAATAATATAATGATTAATAATATCCAAAAGATAATTATGTTAAAAACATTATTGAATTTAATTTAATTACATTGTAGATTTATCAAAAAAGTTTGTTATAAAAAAACAAACTGCATGATTTACTATTTTTACTTCCAGATCATTGTAATTGAATGTAAACATGTGGTTGTGGCTGGGAATAATAATAATAATAATGAAAATAATAATAATAATAATAATAATAATGAAAGTAATAATAATAATAATAATAATCAAGTGATTTCCAGCTATCTTCTGGCATGAAGAATTTGATTGTGAAAAATAGAGAAAAAAGACTTTTCCATACAGCAAGAGACACGAGACACAATAAAAGAAATGATTAACAAACATCAATTAGTGGATTCGCAAGTGTTCAAGTTTCTTGACTAGATTCGTCAAGTAGATGTAGTAGATCAATGTAGAATTCGCCAATAAACTTGAACAAGTTTCTAGTTTTAAGTATCAAGTTCTATATGCAGCCTGTACTATGACCAATCGCGTATTATGATATGATTGGTCATACTAATAGCTGAAGATAGCACATGAATAATTGAAACTAGAAACATGTTCAAGTTTTTTGAATTTTGTACAATGTAATTCACACTTGAGATTTACAGAAATAGATAGAAATAGCCATGAAACAACGCTCTTCTATTGTATTCTATTCTTCCAGTACCTACGCATCCTCTAATAGGATCAGCTAGTAGTATGACCAATCATGTCATAGTGCGCGATTGGTCATAGTACAGGCTGAATATAGCACTTGATAGCGAAAACTAGGAAACTTGTTCAAGTTTCTTGACGAATCCTACATTGTAATAGATTCGTCTAAAAACTTGAACACTTTCACGTTTTAGATTTGTAACGATAGATATGAATAAACATGAAACAAAGCTCTTCTATTGTTTTTCTATTCTTCCAGTACGTAGGTATCCACTAACGGATGTTTGTGATGACTTTTTTAATGTGTCTTGCTGTTTAGAAAAGTTTCTTAGATAGTTCTTACGCCAAACCATTTTCGGATATTACTAATATTCAAACGAATTAATAATAATAATGTTAAATTACCTGCCATGTTCCTATATTAGGCACCCTCTGTCCAAAAGGCCTTTGGCAGACATAAGCTAACTTAAAAGCATCGCTACGAATTTCAATCATGTTATTGAACATTGCGCATATTGCAGCTGGCGGAAAAGCCGACGAAAATAGTATAACATAGCCCAGTTGTATTGTCATTTCTAGGTGTTCAGAAAATGTACCATCATACTGAAAGTGGCAGAAGATTAGTAGCATGAAATATAACAAAAGAAATAAAGGAAAACTTCAAGAATTTTAAAACGTGCATAACAGTAGTAATTATTGTATTTGTTACAATTCTGTAACTAGCTATCGACCTTCGAATCTTTCCTCCATGTACATCGGCGTGTCATGCATAACATTAATCTATAAAAAATATTATTTTGGTCTGACCCAAGGATTGTAAACTAGAGAGGATAACTCATTGATATATATATATTTTATATATATATATATATATATATATATATATATATATATATATATTATATATATATATATATAAAAGGTACAACTATGTTTGTATATAACTACTCGAGATATTGTGTGAATTTATCCTCTCTAGCTGAGCTACACTGATGAGATCTAATAAGATCAAAATCTAGATATGTAGATTAGATTGCTAAGAGGTGGGTAATTGAATTTAATTGATTTACATTGTACTAGATAATATAATATATATATAAAATATTGATAACATTGAACGCAGGGTGACGTCATTGACACAGCATACTGGTGGCTTTCATAGTCTTATATCTGACCTACATACTCAAGTAGTTCTCAATACTTGACATCAAAGATGAATCTTTCAGTATTCAAGAATTCAACATTAATTGATAACATTGAACACAAAATGACACAGCATACTAGTTGCTTCCATAGTCTTATATCTGACCTACACACTTAAGTAGTTTTCAATACTTGTCATCAAAGATGAATCTTATAGTATTCAAGGACTCAACATTAATTGAGAACATTGAATGCAGGATGACACAGCATACTAGTTGCTTCCATAGTCTTATATCTGACCTACACACTTAAGTAGTTCTCAATACTTGACACCAGATACGAATCTATTAGTATTCAAGGATTCAACATTCGAGTGAAAAAGCAAAACTTTCTAATTACATAAGCCATTTCCCAAAACCAACGCATGCAACTACAACATTGTAAACCGAGTCACATACCATTCGGCCCAACTGAGTGACACAAAGATAATCAAACCATTAAACACATAAAATCGAACCAACAACGTCTACAACTCGCACCTTATAAAGAGAACTCTCCAGCTCAGCCTGACTCATACTGCGCTTGTCAGCAGGCGCCGACTCCTTAACAGCCTCATCGCCCTGCTTAACCCCCTCCTGCGGTTCACCGGGCAACGGCTTGGTACCCGTCGGACTCAGTGCACCCCACAAATCAAAACTAATCTTAGCAAGCTTCATATGCTCCATTATGTAGGGTACAGCAGACTCTTTCAAATTACCAATCACCTGGCGCGATATCAAAAGGGCGGCCAGTTGCTAAAATAAAACATATTTGATGAATATTTTTTAATCCATCACAATCAACACACACAAACCTCCTTTAATCTGGCCTGATCTTGTAGATAAAACGCAATGTAGAACAGGGATAAAAACGAATTTATGAACTGGAACTGAAACACAAAATGATCAGTGGATGTGTTGTAGACATTGGAATGCTTTGCAAGCCAGCGTGTGAAGAGTTTTTGAAGAGTCTACACATAGAAATAGCTGGAAATATTTGCAAACTAATTTGGAGAGCATGCGGTTTATACTAAACAAAAATTGTAAATGGATATTTACATAATATCTGCTTTAAAAAAGGGCATCATACTATGATTATGTTCATGGTATTGAAAACATAAACCTTCTGAATATAGGATCCTCCATAAACAATTTGGTATTAATTAAAATACATCGATTTTTACATACACAATATATTTCTAATTTTCACAATTTTATCAAAATATTTTAACTAATCAATGCTAAAGCCTGTTTTAGACCTGACAATTTTTGAACCAAAAGTTAGTCAAAATATTAGTTGTCTACTATCATACAGCAAATTGTTTGAAATATTGAATTGGATTGTAGTTAATATGTGTCCTATTCTTCAAGGACATTTTTTTGTGGATCTACATGATTGTGGACCCATTCTTATTCCTGATATTGTCTCGTTTCATACATATTCATCAAATAAACAAGACAATATATTAATTCATTTCTTAAACCACTTATGATTCAAGAAATTGTTTTGTCTAAAATGACCTTAATATATATGTTTATGTTCTTATATATTAATAAAATAATTATTGTCTCTATAAACACGTTCCACAATCATATTAATTTTTTGAAACAGATATTAGTCAATAAAATCCAAATATAATTCAATAAAAATATTTTAGTAGTGTCTACCAATAAACATTGATATTACAGGAAGAAACGTATCAAATACAAACCAAAGCCACTTTGCCGATGAGGTGGTTTTCATACTTGGTTTCAAGCCGGTAGTTCTCTGGCAGCGTGAGAAAAACACGCCACAGGTTAACAAATCTACTCATCTATACACAAGATTACATACATAGCACTTTTAAAATTTCAAATTTAGTTACATTACACATTTTATTATATATAAACATATATTTTAATATATACATTTTTAGTAGTGATGGGCACTATCAAATAAAAACTATTGATTTAGTTGAATATGGACATTTTTTTGACAGCATAATTCATTTATGCCCGTATTCAAACACGACTGTTAAAAAATAATGCTCCATTAAATGCAAAATGGACCGTTAAATTTGGACAACTGATTTTAAGGTTGTTGCATTAATTAAATCCTTATCCGGTTGAGGATTAATGCTTATAATATGATGGTGTAACGAAATAACCAGCAATTAGTACTTGAAACATAGATTAATGTTTGATTATGAACATAAAATTAATATAAAGTTTAATTTATTTACTTGTGTCACTTTTCTATCAACAAAATGATATACTAATATTTCTAATAGATGGTTTTATAAATTAAACAGTGGACATTTTATAAAACGACTGATTTTGAGTCTACAACATAAATAATGTATCTAATTATACTAGTATAATTCATTTGAAAGCACCCATCACCAGTTATTAGGTACTTATAATTTTTGAAAATAGAGATAGATGTGTTATAAGCACAAGAGACTGAGAAGTGAGTTATTACTGAAGCTAGAATTTAAATGAACTCTATCAGGCAAATAAGACTAAATATATAAAAACAGGTGATAGAGGTATAATTTATGCTATATATTTACCTTTGTCATTCAACCAGAGTGCGATTTTAAAATATGCTTCATCCATTAATGTTATAACCACTGCTAGCATAATTTTTGGTAAATAACCCAGCCACATTGGGTAGCCTCTGTTTAACAGTTGATTATCCCACCAATCCTAAAATGTCAACAAGAACAGTAAAATAGCCAAATAGAGATGAACACTTTATAGTAATCCAATAAGATCTGCTGAACAAGGCAGAAAGGGGGAATGTCAGTGTAACTCTAGAAAACCAAATTTCATGCTTAGAGCACACGTATATACACATATGGGGGTTTGTATATATAAATGTGCTCTAAACATGAAATTTGGTTTTCTAGAGTTACACTGACATTCCCCCTTTCTGCCTTGTACACTTCATATATGATCAATCACTAGCCTTTAGGTATCAAAAAAGAACCCGAGCAAAATCAATATCCACAATACACCATCTATTTATTAAATTGGTATAATCATAATTTAAACTTGATGAGATTTTGCCCAAAATTATGAGATATTTTAGGTCTACGGATGGGAAAGTTTGTTATATACTCAGGCAGAAACAATGATATTGACTGAATGAATAATTACCTGTATATGTAGCGAGACAATCATAACAATAAACACCGCCGACAGGCAGACAGCAATAATCGGCATACTGACACAGTATCTATAAAAATGCCTCTTCCAAGCCGGCTGCCACGGCTCCAGTCGCCCCGTAACAGCGCTCGGCTGCAACGGGCCCTGAAAGCAAACCACATGACGTGAGACCTAAAGCAGGCCCACATCAGGATGTTCCTTTTTATAATAAGCCCTCTATGTAAAAAGCGGTGGAACATAAAATCGTTGCGAAATCATCGAATTAACCAAACCACATGCGCGTTACTACTATAGGAGTCTTACCCTGAACAATGGTCTTGGCTCGGCGAGTAGATCGTCACGTTGGTCCAACGTGCCCCATCGAAAGGCCAGTTCGGCCGAGTAACGTTTGAAGGCCTGCAGGTAGGTAGTCACCCATACTATGTTGAAAACTGAGAAGAGGACATAGCCGACGTCTTCTAGTGTTTGGTGCTTTCCATTGCAGCACAACTGAAATCAATCGCATGTACAATTTTTCCATTCAAAATATATTTTATGGACAAAAAAGCAAAAAGATTACTGCTTGAAGGGGTAATATGATAAATAAACATATACATCACTTAAAAAGTCAGTAATACCGTCATTATTCTAAAATATTGAGTGTATCAGTATTACTGATCGTGTATTGTGTAGTAATGATGGAATGAAAAGAATACTAATGTTTATCTGGATAATTTGTTATACAAGCATGTATACATAATATCAGACCACGTCCACACAGTATATTCATATATAAATAATACTGTCAGTATTGTTTTCAATAATCAAATCAATATTTATCTACCTTCCATGATAATTCCATATTGTCAGTTTGTCTTCAGTATTGTCTCAGACTTCAAGCCATCAACTAGTAGATGGAAAGGGTTAATAACTTATAATAATACAGAAAACTTCTTGTCACAGAGATGGTTTCTCATTGGGTTACATGATTCAATTGGATTTGATCATCCAATAATGAGGAAGATTTCTATATAACATGTATTCTTTCACCCACATCAACATTCATTGTCAAAATTCTAGTTTCAAGTGTGTTAAATAAATGTTAATATGACTTTATTTTCCAGACTAGTTCTGTAACATATACAAACAAACTACTAATAGCAAATGTGTGCAATGTGATTACAAATTAGTGTTATCATCTATGTGCTGGATAAAAATAAAGTAATAAAGTGTAAATGCAAATTATTCTAGCAACTCACATAAGAGGGAATTAATGGTGTGATGTCATTGTCGTTGTACTGTTGCAAAATAAAAAGACTACATTGTAAACTAATCTAACTAAAGTACTGCTAGTTGCAATTAAAAACGTTAATTACCCAAAATAAGAATCCAACAAAGGCTGGGATGCTGAGCGCAGTAGTGTAGTGGCCCAACCAGGCAAAATACATGGCAATTTTGACACCGAAATACTCAGCAATTTCATCTGAAACATATAAATGTGTTGATTGGAATGTACTATACAATCATAAAATAACAAAAATGTGAATGCACAATAGTCTTACAATGCTGGAGCTCAATATAATAATAATAATGACTTTTATTTCACTTGAAATACATAATTCTATACATTTAAAACTATATTAAAGGTCGTTTTAGACAAGACAATTTCTTAGCTCAAAAGTTGTTAAAGAAATGAATTCATATATCCTCCTCCCATACAATTTCTCCTTGACAAATAGAACGTGTTATATTTTTCCATTCGATCTACCATCCAATTCAATATTTCAAATAATTTGCTGTATGACACGAGACAATTTAGATTGTGTCGCATCTTGATTAATTTGAGTCTAGAAATTGTCTTGTCTAAAACGACCTTAAAACATGTTTACAGTAACAACGAAAATAAGAGAATAATAGAAAATAGATATATAGGAAATATGGATGTTATAAACTCCAAGGGAGCAAAAAAACAGGCGAAATATAGTTACAAACTGCAAACGAGTAAGCAATCTACCTTTAAATAGTTATTTCCTGGGCCTATAATAGCTCTATACTTTGGCTATTGGTAGTTTTAATACCTTAAGCCCTGGTATGTTCTAATAATAATAATAGTAATAATAATAGTATATGGTCAGGATGGATATTATAGGAATTCAATGTTATTCATCACTTTTTAGTATAAATTGTGTACAAATCGCTAGGACACTAAAAAAAAGGACCTGTATTGGCATATTCCTCAGAAAAAAACTCTTCAATATCACCAACCACAACAAAAATACATAAAAATAAAAATACAAATAGAAATAAGGACACTATATACATACACCATATAATATATGTCATATATCAATTTTACTCTGAATATTTATTTAATATACATCAAAAGCTATATGCTTTAAAGATACCAATGGCAAAATTGAGCTGTGCTATAAGCTCTTTTTAGTCATTTTGCCAAGTTTGAAGAAATATTGCAGGAATTAGATGAGGAGAGGTGTGGATGAGGTGTATGAGTAGAGCAGAGAGTGGATGAAGAAAGGATGTATAAAAGAGTGGGTATGTCTGAGGTATGGTTAGAGGAAAAGCTGAGAATGGGGAAGTCTAGAAACTGAGGAAAGAGGGAGAATGAGGGATATTGAATGGCAAGAAAGGCAGGTGAGAACAGCTGAGAGCTTGTACAACCCTGTAAGGTGTGGATGAGGTGTAGGAGTAGAGCAAAGTATGTCTGAGGTATGGTTAGAGGAAAAGCTGAGAGTGGGGAAGTCTAGAAACTGAGGAAAGAGGGAGAATGAGGGATATTGAATGGCAAGAAAGGCAGGTGAGAACAGCTGAGAGCTTGTACAACCCTGTAAGGTGTGGATGAGGTGTAGGAGTAAAGCAAAGTGTGGATGAAAAAAGGATGTATAAAAGAGTGGGTATGTCTGCGGTATGGTTAGAGGAAAAGCTGAGAGTGGGGAAGTCTAGAAACTGAGGAAAGGGGGAGAATGAGGGATATTGAGTGGCAAGAAAGGCAGGTGAGAACAGCTGAGAGCTTGTACAACCCTGTAAGGTGTGGATGAGGTGTAGGAGTAGAGCAAAGAGTGGATGAAGAAAGGATGTATAAAAGAGTGGGTATGTCTGAGGTATCGTTAGAGGAAATTCTGAGAGCGGGGAAGTCTAGAAACTGAGGAAAGGGGGAGAATGAGGGATATTGAGTGGCAAGAAAGGCAGGTGAGAACAGCTGAGAGCTTGTACAACTCTGGTTATGTGGAGTAGCAAGTACAGGGGAAATTCCAAAGCTACTTTACCCAAGATTGGGTGGAGCAGGGAGGACAAAGTGTGCATAGCAAGAGTGAGGTGCAGTTCATAATAGGAAGAAAAGTGTGGATGGAACTAGGAAACACCACATGTGTGATGTGTAGAAAGGACACGTGATGGCACATATGCAACAAATATGAGGGAGTGAAACCAGAATGGGTGGGAAGTGCAGAAAAGTGAACGAATGGTTATTTTTTGTATATTATTATTGATGTGGTTTTTCTTGTGAGGTGTATGCCTAATAAAGTTTGTTTTTCTAGCACGGGCTCCAATAAACAAGAAGGAGAATATGACATAGAACACATGTATCATAATATTTAAAAAGGATTATTTTTAAGAAATAAAATATTTTGACTCATCAATGTTTCCATTATTTGTATAATTTTAACGCGATTGTTATGAAAATCTCTATACATTCCATTATTAAAAATCAGGAATGTATACCTGATTTTTAATACTAAATGATTTATTTTTTTAACCAGCAAATCCACTTTGACTATTAACATATTATCTTTTTTTTTTAAATTAATAGCCTGTTAGATTAACTCATCACTAATACAAATATATTTACCCAAAGGCTGGTTTGCACAAATATCTCGGACCCATGAATTTTGCAGCTTGTCTAGAGCAGATGGTTCGTGTAGAGGAAAGACTTGAGATATTATTCCTGCTGATAGACATTTGGGCACTGAAAAAAAAAACAATTATGAATATATAATAATGAAAGAGCCAAATAAACACATGTGATAATCATAAACCTCGAAGCAAGGAGGGAGAGATAGTTCTGTATAATAAGGACAGAGTTAATAGAAAAGCAAAGACATGGAAAATGAAGACAGGGTTAATAGAAAAACAATAACATGGAAAATGAAGACAGGGTTAATAGAAAAGCAATGACATGGAAAATGAAGACAGAGTTAATAGAAAAACAATGAC
Source organism: Lordithon lunulatus (assembly GCA_963942505.1). Taxonomy (NCBI): domain Eukaryota; kingdom Metazoa; phylum Arthropoda; class Insecta; order Coleoptera; family Staphylinidae; genus Lordithon; species Lordithon lunulatus. The sequence continues at coordinate 52,663,266 of OZ012668.1, read as the reverse complement.
ATGGAAAATGAAGACAGGGTTAATAGAAAAGCAATGACATGGAAAATGAAGACAGTTAATAGAAAAGCAATGTCATGGAAAATGAAGACATAGCAATATATAATAATGAAAGAGCCAAATAAACACATGTGATAATCATAAACCTCGAAGCAAGGAGGGAGGGATAGTTCTGTATAATAAGGACAGAGTTAATAGAAAAGCAAAGACATGGAAAATGACGACAGTGTTAATAGAAAAACAATTACATGGAAAATGAAGACAGGGTTAATAGAAAAGCAATGACATGGAAAATGAAGACAGAGTTAATAGAAAAACAATGACATGGAAAATGAAGACAGGGTTAATAGAAAAGCAATGACATGGAAAATGAAGACATAGTTAATAGAAAAACAATGATATGGAAAATGAAGACAGGGTTAATAGAAAAGTAATGACATGGAAAATGAACACAGATAAAGAAAACTGGATGGAGGGTAGCACAGCTACAGACACTTAGGCCTCAAAATGGGCCCATTGTGAGGAGGGAGGGAGGGAAGAAAAACATTTTGTAAAAATAGTAGGAGTAATTTAAATTTTAAATCTGTTATAATTATGACATGTTATATTGCTCCATTGATAGAAAAATGATATAACTAAAAATTAATTATTGTGTTAATTATATATTCAAAATCAATCCTAGACTTATATACTTAATGTACATACATAGGTTGAAAACAGCATATTCATGTTTTGAATGTATATTATAAAACATGTAGTTAATACTTTATTACATTATTAAGAACCTTGATATTTTAAAATAGTTCTAGTTTAAAATAGATTACTTCTAGTCACTTTTCTATCAACAAAGTTATTGACAAAATAAATAAATAAACTTAAAAAAAGATTGGTGGAACACAGAGATTATAATCAGTATACTTTTTTATCAACAAGTTATTGACAAAATAAATAAATAAACTTGAAAAAAGATTGGTCGAACACAAAGATCATAATCAGTATTTGTTATCCATCATATTAGTTTAGAAATATTTACCAATTGGTTGTCCTTCTAGTAAATTCAAAACAGGAAGTGCAATACTATCTGTTGCTTTAGCCCGGATACTTTCCAGAAGACGTAGAACTAGCCATTGTCTTTCTTGTGATGTGAAAAACTGCTGTTCATTATCGCAACCCTCAAAAAATTGCACATCTTGTGCTATAAACTCCTTCAGACCTCCACCTTTTGAAGCTTTCAATGCTTTGGGCAAGTGATATTCTTCAGCAGCTCGCAGTAAGCTAAAAATATAATAACTTACTCATATATACATACACTAAGACATGGCAGAAGGACCTGAAGGTCAATAGTCAGCTACAGATTTGGAACAAATATAGTTAACTACTAGTACTAAATAACTTAATGATTAAAAGTATGGTTTAAAACTGCTGGAAACTATCAGCTGTAACACTAATAGAAAATAATAGAAAAGCAATGACATGGAAAATGAAGACAAAGTTAATAGAAAAGCAATGACATGGAAAATGAAGACAGAGTTAATGGAAAAGCAATGACATGGAAAATGAAGACAGGGTTAATAGAAAAGTAATGACATGGAAATAAACACAGATAGAGAAAATCTCAGAAAAACAATTAGAATAGGAACATGCAATGTATGTTGCATAAATGGAAAGCAGGAAGAACTGGCGAAGGAAATGATAAAACCTCAAATAGAGATATTACAAACAAAAAAGAAAGGAAAGGATTGAAAAGAATACATAAAGGATACTGGATGTTGGGCAGATGTTGACAAAAAGGAAAGAGGGAACAAAGGAGTCGTACTAATAATTGTACCAACAGATTAATCTGCTGAAGAGGTACATCCATCCCGGTTTTCCTACCCTACTGAGCACAGGGTAAGTGACATGTTCAGCCAAATGGTAATATATGCTCTGCATTATTTTCAATAAAAAAACCATAGATATTTATAGATAATAGTAGTGATAGCAGTCAGCTTTAGTTGCAAATAGCAATGTCATTGTCATGGAAAGTGTTTGAATCACAGATTCTATATTTACTCGAAACTATAAAGGTAATCCTTCTCTTATACAATGCACCCTAAAATATTCAGTTGTGTTAAATACCAAACCAAAACTATCTGATCACTAGTTGGGTAAAAACAGGATTTCAAATTGATTTATTTTCAGGCTAACCTGGCGCATTCACCAAATAATGATGAAGGCTTAAATCATTTCATCAATCATAAAGGGATGAGAGTGGAGCAGGAAGCTAAAGGGCAAAACTATCGTCACTGTTTACGTTATGTCAGTAGTTGAACCTTGAAATAACATGATTGGTGAAGAAAATTCAATTGCAAATTGTAATAAATACAGAATATATTACTACCAAAAATATGAAATATTATTATGTAACTTATGAGTAGGCAAAATATAGATTTTCTAATAATTGTTTTCAGTAGTAGTTATTATATTTGTTACAATTCTATAACTGGTTATTGACCTTTGGGTCTTTCTGCTGTGTGTTAGTGTATATGAATGTCAGGACACAAAAATTGTTTTCAAATACATTTCTTTTATTATTTCTATCATGCAATCTATCCTAAAAATAGATCAACATCCCCCACAATAAAACAAAAGTTGCTATAAAAATGGTTTCTAAACATGCAAACAAACTGATTATGTATTCACAAACAATATTAAGCTAAAATGATGATTAATATTATACATACATGGACATGGGTGCTGTTAGATAGAATGCACTGCTCTGAGTAGAGGCATGATGCCTCACATGAACTGTAAGCCCTGGAGACTGCCTCAATCTAGACAACAGCCACAACAAAACCGAATCCTGGGTATTAGGTGGGAAAACAACCACAACATCACAATTAGGTGTTGATACCCTTTTCAACCAAAGCCTCTTGGGAGCCAGAACATGTCCCACACAGGGTATCCTCCGTTTCAACAGTTCAGAAGCTAAATTAAACAAAAAGAAGGGAACAAATGAAAAATAATCAATACCAAAACAAAAAAAACAATCAAAACATTTTGTTATGTAAACACTTGACAATTACCATGCTCAAACGTCTCTTGTGCACACTCCACCAATTTTCTGCGTCTTATCCCCGTAAGGCCGCCCGCACTTTCATCCTCGGCGCTGTTTTTCCGCGACGCCATTCCACCCTCATTTGACATTACAATGCCCGAACTCGCCGGCCGCTCGCACGCAACAAACGCGAGCAATCAATGAGTATGCTAATATTAGATAAGAGTTCACCCCGTGTTACGCCTACCCCTATCAAACCACCATTTTTAAACAGCGCTGTCAAATTAAGGGTGCCAACCGTGGTTGGTCATATTGGCGGAAAAATACGAAATTTCACGAAACACCTTTCAAATTAAATCTAAAATTTTATTCGAGGTTGAGAAACAGATAATAAAATGTTTATTGGAATAATTAAATTACTCCTGATACAAATAAATAAAATATAAACAATAACAGAAAAAATTGATGACTTGTCACAGTAAAATAACTCCAATAAACATTTTAGTCAACCTCTGCTGCTTAGGGGATGAATTACTAGGTGATTGTACTGCTCTGGGCCATAGACAACCTCTGAGCTCTAACTCAGCAGAGAAGCCTTTGGGTTCATAGATGTTTTTTTAAATAAAGAAATATTTATTAAGGGCACATTGGTCCAATTATAATTTTTTTTGCATAATGCACACAGCAGTCTTGTTAAAATATAAAATATATATGTATTATTAAGTAAAATATTATCTATTTGCATGGTGGTTCAATTCAAATACAGTGTCATCATCATCGTCATCACTTAGAGGTAGTGGCAGCATTTCAACATCACCTCGTTTGGCTAGAACTCCATATTTTCTTATCATTACAGGTGGTTGATTACCACCAGTTTGTATTCTAAAATATTTATGAAACAAACATATGTTTTTTATGGGATTCAAGGGTACATACCTAAACATTCTAAAGCCAATATAAGCTAGCAGCAACATGGTGATACCTATGAGGACATAAAACCCTCGTAGGAGTGCCCCAGATTTCATAATATCACCATCATCGTCCATGTGGGGTAGTTTATTTGCCACTGTAACTGTTTCGAGTGGCCTGCTTGTTGTCACATTGTTGTTTATGATTATGTTTGTTTTATTCAAATTGTTTAGGTCTATATGCGGTATGGACGGGTCTTCATTATTCTTTGGCTGTGTTTTAGCATTTGATATTTCAATTGAACCTATTGTGTAGGTTATGTTTATAAAAACTAGCAGACAGACAAACAGACGCATTTGGGAGGATTGTTGGTCTTGTCTTCATTTATTTATATTACTCACACTGTATGAATCATAAAATATGTTTGGTTGTTTCAATTATTTTACACTTTCGTCGACATCACATATTTATAACCAAATGAACTGCTATGTTTAACGGTTCATTTGGACTACTATTGTTTAGGTGCGTTCAATCAACAAAGCTGGTTCAGAAAGTTTGATATGTTAATGTAAGGTACAGCAAGGGTTTAAAACTAATTTAGAATCCTTATATAGAGAACAAATAAAATATAATAATAATAAATATAATAGTGCAGAGGTAACCAGTTGTACATAGGTACCATAGTAGATAGGTACTATGTCTATGGCATAGACAATGTATATGTATATGGTCTATGGTACTTACGTACAACTGGTTGCCTCTGCACTATTATATTTATTATTACTATATTTTATTTGTTCTGTATATAAGGATTCTAAACTAGTTTTGAACCCTTGCTGTACACTGTAGTTCCAATAAAAAGAATATTATTGGCATCAAACTAATTATGAATGAACTTAAATCATTAAAAGTTAATTTCATAATAATGTGAAATTATAAAGCCCTCAACAAACTGGCATAATAAAGCGGTAAATTTAAACAGCATTGTGAAATTTAACTTTGAACCCTACAAATATTGTTGTATGTCTTCTTTATTAGGTAACATTTCAACATATTGATATATCTTGACCTTCCAATCACGTCACAACAACCCACACGAAAATCGAAGTGTGCATACAAAAAGTAAGGTTAAACGTCATTATAACACTAAAATATTTATCATACTCATACAATTTTCTTCAGCTCTAGTCAGTCAAATTAACCAGTGAATGATGGCGTTAAACGCCTCTACAAAACTCCTAAAACTAGCGCAATCGCCTGTTAAAATCGCTGTCGCTAGCTACCATCCAAATGTGATTGATCATTATGAGAATCCACGCAATGTTGGTTCATTGGATAAGAAGGATGCTAATGTAGGCACAGGGTTAGTAGGTGCACCAGCTTGTGGGGATGTAATGAAGCTTCAGATCAAGGTTGATGATGATGGCAAAATCATCGATGCCAAGTTCAAGACATTTGGCTGTGGATCTGCAATTGCAAGCAGCTCATTGGCAACTGAGTGGGTCAAGGGTAAAACTGTGGATCAGGCTTTGAAGCTGAAGAATACTGATATTGCTAAGGAATTGTCTCTACCCCCTGTGAAATTGCACTGCTCGATGCTGGCTGAGGATGCTATTAAGGCTGCTCTGTCTGATTACAAGATAAAACAACAGAAGAAGGAGGTTTAGAATTGAAATGGTAATGGTTTGGGATGTAGTTGGCTTAGATGAAAACTGTGTATTTTAGGTAGTCATTAAAAAGCATATACATAAATGTTATTTTAATAATAAAAAAAATGTTAAAATATTATGTGGCTTCATTTTCTTTTAGTGCTACCTGCTCCTTGGTTTTGATTTATTCTTATTGTAATGCACTTTTTGTCCAAGAATGTTATTAGATCCTAAAAAAATATGATTTTAAATTCAAAGTGAGTTAATGAAGACATTCTGAAGCTTGAACAGGACACATACAACACATAAAATGGTAATTTTTGCGGTAGTGGACTGGCCATGAAATAAACAAAATCGAAATGAATGTAATTAATAACATAATGTGATTTTTAAGCCATTAGGTAAAAATTACAGAAAACGGCATACAATTTTTCAAAAGTTCTCTCTTATTCTGTAAGATTTAAAGACCTTTTATATACTATAACTACAAATTATAGTTTATTATCTTCCATAAAAGCTAAAATTTTACAATTCACCTCCTAAGAAAAGCGTAGACATAAACCACCATTAAATGGAATTAATATTACTTATTTATAAATTATTACCTGTATATGATATTTCATCCCTTCATCTTTCAACATTTTGTACAAAACCTCCACCGGCAGAGATTCATATAGTAGAATATTTTCATGCAATTCTTTATTGGCAGTGACTAAGTTATGCCAAGCTATATGCAGTGGCATTCGACAGGATGAAATCTTTTTTGATTGCCTCCTTTCGAAAATCATGTCCGCTTCTAATTCCCTGAAATCAAGTGGTACATAAATTAGAAAATCTGCACAGCCATGAAATAAACAAAATCGAAATGAATGTAATTAATAACAAAATGGTGGTTAGAAACAAATTCATTGTTGAAGGAAAAAACTATTCTAGAGACATAATGGAAAAGAATCTACCATATTTTTAAATAATTTTTTGGGGTTCTATAAACTTAAATATGAAGTCAGTGATCTGATATGAGGTATGTAAAAGTTTAGATACATAAAATAAAATTGTTTGTAAGATATTTCATAATAAGATTTTTTTACTATTTTATTGTATGTTGTATGTATGTATGTATGTATGTGTAAAGGGGAGTGACTCATGGTTGCATCTAAACAATGAATGTGAGGGTGTGGAATCGTACAAAGGATTAGGCTTATATTTCTAGTTGTTATAATTCTGAGTTGACTTTAATGTAAGAGTTATACTAAATAAAGGTTTCTTTTTTCATCTCAAAGCATATGCTACTTACCCTTGATTTATTAAATCCCCAACAATTTCCATAGAACCTTCAGCAACTTTAGGATCATCCAGTACCAACTTCCTCCTCCTCTTGACCACCCTAGTATCATCATCATCCTCCTCCTCACGTTCAAGCGCCGGATGCGTGGACTCATACAAATACTTCAACATATCCACCCCCCGCTGTCGCTTGAACTTCTTCAGCCCGAACTTCATTAGCTCCTGCTGAACCTGCGGGGTGCTCATCGCATCATAATTAGCCATCGGAGTGACATCCTTCACTTTAACCAGCACATTAGCATCCGGTGTAATAGGCAAAGGTTTTTCAGGAGTCACATCCTTCTCAATACTACAAATAACATCTGATTGCTCCAAAAGTTTCGCAAAAGTATCTTCAAATAATTCCGGCTGAAGTTTTGTGGGCTTCATACTCAATTCCCGAACGCGCGGATGCAGAAGTACCGAGTGGTTGGTGGTTGGAGTTTTAGGGTTATCACTTGCCTGGACCACTTCAACTTCGTTTTGTTTCAATAAAGCTGTGATGTCGACGTCTTGCATGCTATCATACGCCATGCTTTGATTTTTTGAAGAAGAATTGTTAGATGAGCTGATGTTATTGTGATGTTGAGGTGACCAATTGTGGCAGTCTTCAGTGCTAATATGTAACCCAGTTTCTTGTTGAGGTAATTGATTGTTATCGTTACTTGGATAATTAGATGACCTGATGTTATTATGATGTTGAGGTGACCAATTGTGGTAGTCTTCATTGCTATTATGTAACCCAGTTTCTTGTTGAGGGAATTTATTGTTATCGTTAGTTGGATAGTTAGAGAAGTTGATGTTATTATGATGTTGAGGTGACCAATTGTGGTATTCTTCATAGCTATTATGTAATCCAGTTACATTTTGAGGGAATTTATTGTTATCATTAGATTTGGATAGATTATCTTCTTGAGAAGATACATTGTGTACACGACCTCCTTTTTGGGGTGACTTGTTAATATATTCTGAATCTTGCTTTCCAACATTTGATATAATACTATTATTCTGTTGATATGACCATGTCTGATAATCTTCACATCTATTATCTTCTTGGGCAAATCTATTACTACTTTCTTGCTGATCTGACCAATGATAATCTTCTTTCATCAGGTTTTCACGTTGTATTGATACATTGTTAATTACTAGCCGAGGTGATATTTTACTGCTTGCTTTAAGAGGAGTTTTTGCTATATCATCATCAGAGTCTGAAATTTCTATTGGTTTCACAGACAACTTACGATTTCTTCTTAGAGTGCTATTTATGCTAGAGTAATTTAATTCCTCATCACTAATACAAATGCTGTCATTAGACTCAAGTGATGAGCTTGAATTATGTTTAGAAAATTTGCTCATATTCTCCTCTTGAAGATCTAAACATGTGGACAATTGATGAGTTTCTTTACCATATATTATAGTTGAATCATTTGAATTATTGAGTAACTCATGTGATTGATGTCTTTTGTCCTCATTTTCAAATAACGGTGTAGACTTATGTTTCTTAAATCGATCACGTTTCTGAGTATCTACAGTAGTAACTGAGTTGTACTGTTTGTCTTCTTCAAGAAATGATGAAGAGTGATGTTTTCGGAATCCAAATCTCTTTTCTTGCTTAATTCTATCATTTCCTTGAAAATCTTTGTTTAAAATCTGAGAATTATTTATCTTGAGTCTCTTACAGTCATCAGCAAGATATAAAGAATTGTCTTTGTGATCACTGTTTATTTGATCACATACAGAATGTGTTATTGTTTTACAGCAATCTTCATTCTGAAGATCTAAAGCAGTAGCTGACCTTTTTTCATCATCTAGAATAGCAGACCTTTTTGAAGACAAACTAGATTTATTGGCATAACACTCATCATCACTTATAATATACTCAGGAGACTCCATGTTGTTGCATTTAATTAATCTATTATTGCTATCTTCATTATGAAGATCGAGAGCTGTAGGTGACTTCTTTTCATCATTTAGAATAGACCTTTTTGAAGTCAAGCTCGATTTATTCACATCATCACTTATAATATTCTCAGGAACCACTATGCTGTTGCATTTAATTGATCTATTGCTGGTGTCTTCATCTAAAGTAGAAGACTCTTTTTCATTATCTTTAAATACAGATGCTTTTGAACCCAATGATGAAGAGTGATGTTTTTGGAATTTAAACTTCTTTTTTTGCTTAATTTTATCATTTCCTTCAAAATCTTTGTTTAAAATCTGAGAACTATTTATCTTTAGTTTCTTACAGTCATCAGCAAGATATAAAGAATTGTGTTTATGATACATGTTTATTTGATCATATACAGAAGGTGCTGCTGTATCACTACAATCTTCATCGAGAAGATCAAAATCATTGTTTAAATTTTGAGAACTATTTATCTTAAGTTTCCTACAGTCATCAGCAAGAAATGAGGAATTGTGTTTTTGATCCATGTTTATTTGCTCACAAACAGAAGGTGCTATTGTATTACCGTAATCTTCATTCAGAAGATCTAAAGAACTAGACGATTTCTTCTCATAATCTTGGATTATAGATTGTTTTAAACATGAAGTTGCTTTAAATTTATTCTTCCTGCCTTCATTTTGAAGATCTAAAGCTGTATATGATTTCCTTTTATCATTTTGATTTGCAGATGTTTTTGATTTTTTTTTATCATTTTGATTTGGAGATGTTTTTGATTTCTTTTTATCATTTTGATTTGCAGATGTTTTTGATTTCTTTTTATCATTTTGATTTGCAGATGTTTTTGATTTCTTGTTATCATTTTGATTTGCAGATGTTTTTGATTTCTTGTTATCATTTTGGTTTGCAGATGTATTTGAAACTAAACTGAACTCCTTAGAATTGCCATCATCGTCACTTATAATGCTCACCTCATTAGCGTTTATATTCCTGTTACTGATCTCCAAAATATTTTTAGATATTGATGACTTCATTCGTTTCTTCTTTTGATTTTTGAAGCAATCGTTGGAATCATCACTAGATGAAAATTTATCAAATTCAGACGAATTATTACGACTTCTAATCTGATATGTTGTTTCAAAATCCTTCACCTCTTGTGATAGATTAATAGCACGCTCCTCTGCAGTCGAATCAGCATCAGAATCTTCTACAGAAATTTGCTTCTTCATTCGTAGCGTATTTGTTGTATCTTTAGATGATGAATTATCTTCAGGATGATTGCTATTTCGCAGAATAGTTTTTGTAGGTGAAGAATTATCTTCAAATTTCGATCTGGGATCTTTTGGAGAATTACTGGAGGCATTACAGTCATTGAAATCATACGAATTTTCATTGGACACTCTCAAAACCTTTCCAGAATCATTATAATAGCTTGATTTTGATTTTAACTTCCTATTTCCCCTGATTTCATTTAGATTTCTACTAAATACATTATCCTTAGTAGTTTTTTCTACAAGACCAACTTCATCATCATCATCACTAGATAACACAATCGAATCACTAGATAACACAATCGAATCACTAGATAACACAATCGAATCACTAGATAAGTCCTTAATTTTGTTTGACTTTTTCATATAGTTTGCAGTTACCTGTTTTGAGCCTCTTTCCAGCCTCCTCACTTCTAAATCACAATGATCTACATTTTCTGCAATTTCTTCAATAGTTGAAACAGATTGATTATGGTTGTGTGTTATATGTACTTCAATACTATCATCACATTTATTTAAAACTTTGTTGACATAGTCAGTTATATTCATTGTATTATCCATGAACGATTTTGATTCATTTCCAAACTCACCATCATCATTTCCAAAAGCGGCATCGTCATCACTAAAGTTTTCAAAATGACAAATTCCATTTTCAGTTACTGCAACATCTTCAGTAGAGATATCCGAACTATTTTTGTTTTGGGACGTTGTGTCCAGAAAATTGATCTCCAGTTCTCTACTTTTTTGAAATTGGTTTGGTATTTGAATGGATTTTGATGTTTCAAGATTTAATTCATTAGAGCGACGCAAGGTCACGTTTTGGCGGGATTTTTCGTTACTCCAAACAGCACTATCATGAAAATTGTCCATGTAGCTTATTCTAAGATATGTTTGGTCTTCAGGATTAGATCTACAGGTGTCTAACTGGCTAGTTTCTATATGATGTTCATTAGTAAATATAGAACTCGGTTCTTTTCTTTTATTTCTGCAATTTTCTTCACGAAATGTACCTATATCACTTAAATCAAGACATGTTTGATCTTCAGGATTTGGTCTGTAACTGTCCAACTGACTAGAAGTAGTACTTTTCATCTGATGTATGTTATTAAATACTGTTTTTGAGCTACGTTTTAGTTCTTTTGAATCTTTTTTGGTTGTGTCATCATGTAAATTATCCGTACTTGATTCATCTTCATTACCAACTTCTGTGAGAGAATATTCATTACTATGTACATTTTTCTTTGAAGAATATTCATTAGTATGTAAATCTTTCTTTGAAGAATATTCATTAGTATGTATATCTTTCTTTGAAGAATATTCATTACTATGTACATCTTTCTTTGAAGAATATTCATTACTATGTACATCTTTCATTGAAGAAAATTCATGACTATGTACATCTTTCATTGAAGAATATTCATTACTATGTACATATTTCATTGAAGAAAATTCATTAGTATGTAAATCTTTCTTTGAAGAATATTCATTACTATGTACATCTTTCTTTGATGAATATTCATTACTATGTACATATTTAATTGAAGAAAATTCATTACTACGTACATCTTTCTTTGAAGAATATTCATTACTATGTACATCTTTCTTTGAAGAAGAATTTAACTTCATTTGTTTACTTTGTTGTTTTGAAGAATATCCATTACTACCAATAACAGTCTTTTTCACATCATCATCTATGAGAATATTCCTATTATCAAACCCATCTAAAGAATAATTTTGTATAACATCTCTATTAGATCGTAATATTTTTGAAGAAGATCCATTCCTACCAATAATCTTTGTACTCGGGTCTTTTCTTTTATTTCTGGATTTTTCTTCACGAAATTTACCTATATCATTTAATTCAAGACATGTTTGATCTTCAGGATTTGGTCTGTAGGTGTCCAACTGACTGGAAGTAGTACTTTTCATCTGATGTATGTTATTAAATACTGTTTTTGGGCTTTGTTTTAGTTCCTTTGCCATTTTTTTGGAAGTGTCATCATGTAAATTATCCATACTTGACTCATCTTCATTACCAACTTCTGTGAGAGAATATTCATTACTATGTACATCTTTCTTTGAAGAATATTCATTACTATGTACATCTTTCTTGGGAGAATAATTTAACTTCATTTGTTTAATTTTTTGTTTCGAAGAACATCTATTCCTACCAATAACAGCCTTTTCTCCATCATTGTCTAGGAGAATATTCCTATTTTTAACCCCATTTGAAGAATCAACATCTCTATTAGATCGTAATAATTTTGAAGAACATCCAGTGCTACCAATATCTTCCACATTCGTACTACGATCACTTATGCTATTTCCATCAGGTTTTGATCTCTTTTGCTTGTTTTTGGTAACATTAGTATCAAAACCTTGTGATATCTGAAGAGTACTAAGGTCGTTTTGAATTTTCCGTGAACGCGTTTTGTATCCAACTATTGCTGTATCATTCATTTTAGCTTCATCTAAGATATTTAAAATAGTTTGGCTTGAACTAATATCACGCATACTATTTCCATCAGAAAGTTTAAGTTTTGGCCCCTTTTTTCTTATAACACAATCCACCTCAGTTTGAAATATTCGTGATTCTAGAAGATTACTATCATCGTTTTGTATTCTCCGTGACCTCGTTTTGTATCCAACGGTTGTTGTATCAAAATCTACCTTATTTTCATCAGAAGTATTTGATACTGCTTGTTTTTCAAGACTGCCATCTTCATTCTTAGTGCGACGTGAACGTGTTTTGTAGTTAAAATTATTTGCACAACCATCCTTATTCAAAGTATTCTCTGTATTCATCTTCTTGTTTGGAATTACTACATTTTGAACATCCAAATTTTGGGTTTCCAGAAGATTATCTTCTATCTTTTGGGATCTCAACATATCACAATTGTTTGAAGCACATTCACTAATTTGATCAGAAGTTTCTGATGTTCTCTCAGTATCAAAATTCACAATTTTATTTGAATATAATTTTAATGACTTGTCTTTTTCTTTTAAATCAAGTAAGTGGTTTTGCGCATCCATAGAGTCCTCATCAGATTCAAACAAATCTGGAGATATACTTCTAACATTTGACTGCACATGTAATGTTGCCTGATAATTATCACTTTTACCATTTTTCAAACACCTCACCTCACTATTTTCCAGTTGCAATTTAACTGTTCTACTTGATGGACCAAATAGCTCATCTACCTCCATTTCAATTCCAATATGATCTTTTATTGATTCATCTAGTACCACATGAGCTAGATTTTTCTGATCCATAATGGAATTTCTGACTGATTTCTTTAATTGAACAGTTTTAGTTGATGGACCAACTGGCTCATCCATTTCACCTAGTTTTGTAGAGGAAAACACATCTCGATCCATTTGTGTCAAACTACTTGTAATAGAATCCTCACAATAACCTGTTATTTGGTCTGCACAATCATTTTGTTGATTTCTTGAAGAACAATTAGATTTTACATGTGAATGGGCTTGAGTAAGTGATATTTTAGTCGTCAAACTATTATTGTCATGCAATACAATTCTTGAATTAGATTGACAACTTCCTACAGGAGTAGTTTTTTGAAGACTGGTTAAAGTATCACAATTTGATTTTGCATTCAAACGATCTTGAGTTATTGATTTTGTCTTAGTCTTCAGATTGTTAATATCCTGCGATTGGTTTAATAAAATACTCGAATAACGAGGTGGCGTCACTTCCCTTCCGGGTATATCCTCCCAACGTTTCAGCAAACTTCCGGTTTTAAACTCGGATGGCGGGAAGTTTAAAGCGCGCGTATACAATCGACCGCTCGTATTCAAACCACTCAAGTCTATATTGTTTATATTAAAAATACGGTTGTTGTCACTACAACACAAAGCTTTTAAATCCTCACTGATAGGTGTTACAATATTAAAAGTTGCTCCACAATATTCAATTTCATTACCAACCTCAATTCGTTGCAAAATTTCGGATATTTTATCATTAATCATCTTTTTTCTGTCCTCCTCGGTTCGTAGCATCAATGTGGGGGTGATATGTTGAAAGCGCGATTTCTTTTTGCGCTTTTGACTCTGAAATGTAGAAACATACTCTTTTCAAAACCAACCAAACTAGGTCCATTCAATATTTGAAGCTACTTGACATCGCTCTGTTGATTGAAAAGTGACGCAGTTAAAAATTTAAATGTTCAAAATCAATACTAGACTCATATACTTAATGTACATTATAAAGGCACATTACACAATCAATATTACTGTCAATATTTTAGAATAATGACAGTATTACTGTACATAACATGTTTAAAATGTTCAATATTCTAAAATATTGATAGTATTAGTAATCATGTAAGAATACTAATGTTTATCCAGATAATAGATTACTTGACAAATATAAAAGGAGGATTGAAGTAAATACTGACAGTACTATCAATATTTTAGAATGACAGTATTACTGTATGATAACATGTTTAAAATGTTCATTATTCTAAAATATTGACAGTATTATTGATCCTGTAAAAGGCACCTTACACAGTCAATAATACTGTCAATCCTAGTACTGTCAATATTTGCTTCAATCCTCCTTTTATATTTATCAAGTAATCAATTATCCGGATAAAGATCAGTATTCTCTTCATTACATCATTAATATACATTACTTGATATGTAATATTGGCAATATTTTAGAATAATGAACATTTTAAACATATTATTGTACAGTACTACTGTCATTATTCTAAAATATTGACAGTAATATTGATCGTGTAAGGTGCCTTTAAGATATAGTAATGATGGAATGTAGAGAATACTAATGTTTATCTGGATAATAGATTATATATATATATATATATATACATTATTAACAGTCTTGTTGGTTTAAATTAGTTCTTCTTTAAAATAGATGATTTCTAGTTGTCTAGTGTCATTTTTCACCATAGCGATATCTGGACTACAGCTTTTTGCAATTCTCTACAATTCAGGTAATTTGTTTGATAATTTAAGGTTTACCTTATCGAACATTGCAGAAAACAATATATTCAAGAGATCAAGTGGCTTGAAATGTGTATGTGTATCACATCATGCAATTAAATAAACTTCTATCATTATAGTTATCATTCTGTTAGTAAAGGAAGATGCTAAGAGAATTGTAATCAATAATGTGATTATTTGTTTACTATCATAATTTTCATTTATAATTACCTCATTGCAGGTTTTTCTAGTTGCATCACCACCTTCATTATTCCTGCTGCCAACTAACACAAAATCCTGCAATCTAACCCTCGCCTTTCTACGCACTTCCTGCGTTGATGTGAACTCGGGTATCTCATCATTCTCACATGAGCCTTGACTATCCTGAACAGACTTCGATAGAGCAATAGCAAGCTGCAAGTGTTCTGGATCTACATCGCTATTTCTAAAATTATCTTCTAAAGTTTTCTGGATGAGATTTTGATTTTTGCTCTTCGTCCCTTTCCGTGTGTTCTTTCTTTTGGGAGCGGCTGGTTTGGCGGCAACAGCTTGCGTGAATATGTTCGCCAGTTTTTTAGGCGGCGGCGGCGGACTTTTAAAGTCATCATCATCCGGTGTGAGTGTTGCTTTGATCTCTCTGCAGTTCGATCGGTAGATTTCATTATCTATTGTGATGGGTTTTGTTTGAGTTGGAGTATTTGGTGGGTTTTCATTTTTGGACGTGGTTCGTGTGAAGTACTTTGAGATGCTTTGGGTTTTAATACTAAAAAAAATAGAATATTATAATTAAGGATGTTATTCTGTTGATTAGTTGGTGATGGTGAATTATTTGTGGGATTAGAGATAATAAACTAATTTTGAAATTTTAAAAAAATCTGGCATTGCATGTGATATGAAGACAATAATTTTACTTTCCAAATACAGTACTGCTGTATAAGTATAAGGCTTTAACCCAAATAGACCTACTGTTCTGTATAAGGGAAAAAGTAATCTGTAGAAGATACTTAAATCTATATACTGACTGTTTAGCCCTACCGTTCCTTTAAAATAACATCATGAAAATCCTTTTTATGAAAAAACTAGCTTAAGTATAACACTTTTATTATGATTAATATAACTTAGAGCAATAATGTAAAACACATTTACTTCAAAATTTGAATAAAATAAGTTTCAGGTTTATTTGGGTTAAATTGCTAATTTTGACTTTTCTTGACTAATATAGTCAAAATAGACAATTTTTGGAAAATGTCTGTGTGTATGTTTGTGAACAAAGTTCCAGAAAAACAGCGCAATAGAACATAACAAATTGTGAAATCTACTGAGAACATCAAAATGTTAACTCTAACTTGAAAGTTATATAAAATCTGAAATTTTGTTTTGCCTATAACTTTGTAAAGGTATACAAGCCAATTTCTTGAATAAAAAAATTATTTGAGAAATAAATTAATATATTGATAAAGATATTGTCTCATTTATTTGATGAATCTGTATGAAACAAAACAATTTCTGGAATAAGAGTGAGCCACATAAAATTTGTCCTTGAACAACACATCTTATTTTCCATTCAATCTATAATCCAGTTCAATATTTCAAACAATTTGCTGTATCATACAAGACAATTTAGATGGACATATCTTGACTTACTTTTGGTTCAAGAAATTGTCTTGTCTAAAGGTTGTTTTAGACAAGACAATTTCTTAGCTCAAAAGTTGTTCAAGAAATGAATTCATATATCCTCCTCCCATACAATTTGTCCTTGATAAATAGAACATGTTATATTTTTCTATTCGATCTACCAGCCAATTCAATATTTCAAATAATTTGTAGTAAGATACAAGACAATTTAGATTGTTTTGTATCTTGACTAACTTTTGAGTCAAGAAATTGTCTTGTCTAAAATGACCTTAAGAGTGATACACATAAAATTCATCCTCAAACAATACAACACATTTTATTTTCAATTCAATCTATAATCCAATTCAACAATTCAAACAATTTGCTGTATGATACAAGACAATTTAGATGGACTAACTTTTGGTTCAAGAAATTGTCTTGTCTAAAGGTTGTTTTAGACAAGACAATTTCTTAGCTCAAAAGTTGTTCAAGAAATGCATTCATATATCCTCCTCCCATACAATTTGTCCTTGATAAATAGAATGTGTTATATGTTTCTAGTCGATCTACCAGCCAATTCAATATTTCAAATAATTTGTTGTAAGATACAAGACAATTTATATTGTCTCATATCTTGACTAACTTTTGAGTCAATTGTCTTGTCTAAAACAACCTTAAAATGAGTTTAATGGTCCATTTGTACATATATTTTAAAGAACCATTGATGGTGTAAAATGAAAAGTCAATTAAACAAAAGTAAAAAATGCTAATGCCTACTGCTTAAGTGTGAAAACTGTATTTCATTACAACCAATTCTAAATTTGATGTTAATTAAACTGGTCACTACTATTAAATAAATTGACAGGTTTTAATTACATATTCATTACTACATTTTATTAAAATATTACAATGCCATACTAAAAATAATTACAAAATAATCAAGTAAACACACCTAGGACTGCACTTGCTGCTGTCACCCTTACTCCTCAGTCGAAGTTTTGAAAACTTTACTGTACCACGGCTGCGGCCTTGGTTGCTCATTCTCAGCTGCCTCACGTTGAGCCCTCCGTTCTCTAATCTTATGTAGAACACCGTCCAATGCTGGATCGGTAGACAATCTCATTGACAGGATGTGTTCCTGTATTTCAGGTGAATAACTGAATTGGCCCTCCCGCAATTTCGCCTTCAACTGCTTTGTTTGGCCCCACTGCCTAAAATGTTGTTTCATTACAGTAGATGATTTTTGGTTGTTGAACTGACTTACTCATAAAGCAGCCAAAAAGCGCCAGCTACTGTAATTATACCAATAGAGTACAAGTTTCTTTGATGATGAAAAGGCGTTCCTCCTGCTCGTCTGGGTTTGCGTATACTTTCGTCAGTGTTTCTATTTGCCATAACAATGTGTTTACTTTTGAAGATTATTTTTCAGCGGTTGACAGGGAACATAACCACACTTTCATTTTATGACATTTTCGATGTACCAACAAAATTATATAGGGTGTTTAATAATTTCTATACTAAAAGCGTTGATTAAAATATTTATACTACTATCAATATAAAATTATAATATAATGCTATGTGACTACTATATATGGTAGAGCCATATTTTATACTTGTAAAGTATAACCCAATCATTTTCCTGCTTCTCTTTACTACGCTTTATTTGGCATAACTATCACAAATCATCACATCCAGGTATGTTTGAAATGTCCCATGCCTGGATAGTACCTGTTTGGTCCAGTAATCTAGATCTCCATGTGTCCGGTTCACAAATGGTTCAATTTTAGGGATGATCTTCCTTGTTCATTCAGCATTTGTGGTCTCATCCCATCTACATTGCCATTCTAGATTGTACGTTTTTTGCCTTCTATCTTGGTCACAAATCATCACATCCAGGTATGTTTGAAATGACCCATGCCTGGATAGTATTTGTATCCAGTAATCTAGATCTCTGTGTGTCCGGTTCACAAATGGTTCGATTTTTGGGATGATCATCATTGTCCATTCAGAATTCGTGGTGTCATCATCCTATTCTAGATTGCACGTTTTTTGCCTTCTATCTTGGTTTCATTAGGGTCTATTCTTGTCTATGTTAGGGTCAGTAGTTGCCACATAGATGTCTGCCGTCTTTTCCACCAGCTGAGCACCGCGTCCGTTGAGGTGGTGTGGTATCAGTTATTTTGAAGTAAACTATGAAACTAATGTAGGATTTTAATTCACAATTATAAAGATGTTTTTAAATATTTATTGTCCTACACAAAAGAAATAAGTTATTTCATACTGTGTGACATAAATCTACAAAAAAAGAAATCATATTGAAGGAAGACTAGGAACAAGTTTTTTTTTTTGTTAAATCATCTCTGTGTGTGTAAATCTCTAATACAATATTACAATTAAAGCAGCATTTGTTGTCATCACCACAAACACCCCTCTATCCGCTGTTTGAATATAAATAACGCAATTATTTTGTATTTCATAGAGAAGCAAATACAGTACAGTAAGACAATTTGCAGATCATGCAATCTAAAAAGCTAGCATCTTTCTTAAACCTAACCACATACAATAATATACTTTAATTATATACATATAATATGTAAATGAACAACGGTTTAAGAGTTGAAAACAAACGCCCACAAAAAGAGAGAGAGAGAAAAACGGAGGATATGTTATTCCTAAATGAAGTAATTTAGTACGTAATCAATTCTGCCTACGGCTGCGTATCACAATTTCTGTTCATGTGTGCAAGATACTAAAGAAGCTCGGCGGGCGGCTGCTGAGAAAAGACGCCGCCCCCAAATAGTAAAATCAAACATACACGGTAGATAAAAATATATAATTTGTATAACACGATCTCTAATTTTGAGCCATAAAATAGAGTAAATATAGTAACAAATAAACATTGTAGAATACTAGAAATAAAATACGTCCCCACACAACAAAACATTCAACACAAATATTGTCGGATTGCACGTGACCTTTAAAACTGTGGGAACTTGAAATTGGAATGTCGGCCCTGCTATTCGTGGCTGAGGTCCTCTAGTCAGGCAATCGCTTTGGCTTCAGGCAGAAATGCATCCCAATATTTTACAAGCTACAAATGGAAAACATGGTTTATCGATCATTTAAATGTTATACTAATAACTAATAAAAACTTAGGATGACAACCATAACAATTAGCCTAGTTACTAAACTGGTTGTTATTTTATTAGGCTAGTTAGATTAAAAAGGGGTGGTCTTCCAGCACCACTATGCCATTTGATGGTCCCTGGCATGTCTTAAAAGACTAAAGGCTATTAGATTATAAAGCCTCAATGTCAATTACTTCATATATGGGGATGGTTGTGGGTTTTCAGATTCACTAGACTGTACTGTCCATAGCACCTCAGTGTCATATGATGCTCTGTGGTCTTCCTATTCCTGGCAGAACATACAGAAGGATTCTTCTGTCATGCCATATGCTTGTTAAGCCTGCTACTCAACTAGGCTAATCTTGATAGTTAGTTGTTAGTAGGTCAGTGATGAGAATTTATATTATAATTTGATTTACTTAGTAGTAGTTCAGTAGAAGTGATACAAAGACTAAATGGGACATTTAGTCTTTGTATCATCACTTCTACTGAACTACTATATAAATAAATAATAGTAAATCAAATTATAATAATAAATTTTCAACTTTTCAATAAAATAAATACTTATAGAATGTTATTTGAGCTGATAAACAAGCTAAAACAAGTTAAAAATAAAACTGTATAGTAGCAGTAAAAATAAATTTGTAGTAAATTTAAAATCCCTGTATGGATATTTTTCATGTTTTACTAATGGTATGTAGTGCCCTGTTTTTCCTGCTCATGTTAATGAAAAGTGAATACTAAAAATAGGATAAAAATAATTCTTGAGCTAGCCTTCAAGAATAATTTAAAACCAAATCAGTACCTGTGCTTGATGCTCCATGTGATTCTCTAAATACTTAATGAAGGTCACCTTGAAGTCGTGGATGCGGCACTTCTCAAACCGCTCCATCTCCATTTTGATCATTTTAGAGATCTTGTCGAAGCTTTCTTGGCCGCGCTCCACTTTCGCCTCCCACTCGACCACCTCCTGGCTCGCCTGGTCCACCTTGTCATTGCGGCCCTGCAGCTCCAGCTTGGCCTTGGCCTCGCGCTTCCGCGTCAGCATCTGCTGCGAGTGCTGCCACAGCTGAAACATCTTGGTCCGCTCGTGGAACGCGTCCCGCACCGAGCCTAACAGACCCAGGTAGTCTTTAAGCATCTCACACAGGATGAAGAAATCTGTGTTGGCTTGTTCTATGTGAAGCGCTTCAACCTGGAAGAGATACAACTTCATCAGGCACCATGTTCTACAGAAATCCAGATTTATTTTTCAGAAAGTCGATTACAACCTGAACAATTCATTCATTCTGAACTCAAAACGTGTCGATCAGAATCGAACTAATCAAATAAAATGTTTGAGAAATCTCTTAAATTTTGATTTAATATTGATTACAACCTGAACAACTCATTCTGAACTCGAAACGTGTCAGAATCAGAATCGAACAAATATAATAAAAAGTTTGAGAAAAATCTTAAATTTAGATTTAATATTGATTGATACCTAGCTCAGTGGCCGAGTGGTTAGAGGCACTGTCCAACTCATATTGAGCATTGGATCTCACTGTTCATAGCAAGTGCCTATTCCGTACTAATTTGGTTGTACATAAAGAAAATACACTTTCCATCCTCCATTATTACATACAAATAACTATTCTGATATGCATATAGGCGTTTCAGTATACAAACCTTTTCCTCGGTGTCGGCTAGCTGGGACAAAGCACGCGACAAAGAATTGTGGTCCTCGCATGCACTCAACATGGCCGCCGATCGGGCGACACCATTGGTGAGGTTCGCTAATTCTCTACGGTATGACACCATTGCCTCTACATTTGTGTGCAACTTTCTCAGCTGTGTTTCTAAAGCCTCAACATGTGCAAGTTTATCTTCAAACCACTGGAAAACAAAACGAAAACAGTCTATTACACTAGAAAACCATGCAAGTGATATTGTCTTGTCAAAGTCCTCTTTATTTTAATGTCCTCTACATCCCATCCATCTTTATGTCTATCAGTCATTGCTGTTAACTTACCGGATCAGTTTCATCCATCTTATAAGTAATTTTATTAACCGTCTCGCCGACTTTGTTAATGAACCTCATCACACCAGCCCCACTAAGCGCTGAAGTGCTCGTGGCCTTTGGTAACTCAATATCAGACTCCAAAAACTCTCTGAAATCAGGATCGACAATCAGGACGGGGTGCTGCGAAGTTCTACGCAGGTATCTTTCAAGCGAGGCCCGCCTGCGCTCGATAAATTCATTCCCATTGTTTGCAGGCTCTGACTGGCCCATCTTGATCTTGGCATTGCCTATAACACTCTTCTCAGGCGCCGGAGGGATTATCCTACCGACTTTCAAGTACTTCTCGGTAAGTTTGTCGTGCAAGCCGAGGAAGTCGCTGAAACGCCGCATCACGACGAACTCTTGTTTTTTGAAGAGGGGCATGTTGGTGCGGGTGAGGACTCTGTAAGCCATGTAGGCGCCCATTCCGTCGCCTACCTTCTGAGGCTCTGTTATTGTTATGTCGAGGAATTGGTCACCTTTTTCAGCCTCAACCTAAACAATTCAGTTATGAGAAAATATATACATTTTATATACAAAATAATACAGTGGTATATTTATTTATTATCAAATTATTTTTTATTGAATATTTAGTTTGAATAAATGTAAATTTATATTTTATAAAAAGTTTTTAGAATAATATATATGTAATACGAAACAATAAGATATATATATATATATATATATGTATATATATATATATATATATATATATATATATATATGTGGTAATTGTATTTAAACAAGCATACCTCTTCCATTGTAGGTGTCTCAATAGAGCTCTGGTTGTTGATGGGAACATTTTCCAGTTCCGCACGGTGGTTTACGTTAATTTTCCCCATGTCGTCGGCCAAATCGGAGTCTCCGTTCAACAAATCCTGTAAGTCGTCCTCTAGCGAAAGCACTGGCGGATGGTTCTGCAATTGCACCAAATACGCACAATGTATAAATAACCGTCCACCTGGACAAACTCCAAAATGGATATAAATAAAAGTGCGCCGGCAAAAACGGGACGGATGAAAATTTGTTGTGATAGGTCGAAAGAATTTGTTTACGCCCGAACACAAGGTTATCGTCTAGCATAGTACGCGATAAAATTGGTATTAAGCGACTGACTCGCTGTGATAAGAATTGCAGTGTTTGTATGTTGATATAAGGGTTTAATTTATATTAATTCATCATGAAAGAGGAGAATGGGTGGTGCAGCTATATTTTTTTATTCTAAAGAAAAACAAGATTTATTACAGTCGCTTTCGTTTATCATTCGGGAGTTTTTCTAAGCCAGCTAGGACCACATTTTCTCAATTTTTCTCACATTTCACCACATTTTCCAACTTATTTACACATCATCTTCGCACATTTTCCCACATGTTCTCACATTTTCCCACGTTTTCTCACATTTACCCATGTTTGCTCGAATTTTCTCACATTTCTTCACATTTTCTGACATGTGCCTACTTTTTACCACATTTTTCTAGGTTTTGACATATTTTTTCCCATTTGCCAACCTTTTTCCACATTTTCTCACAATTTCCAAAGTGTTCCTACATTTTCCTACGTCTTATTAAATTCTCTGACGTCTTCTCATCTTTTCACATTTCCATTTTCATTACTGCATTTAGCATACGAGCATTTTCCCACATTTTCTCACAATTTCAAAAGTGTTCCTACATTTTCCCACGTCTTATTAAATTCTCTGACGTCTTCTCATATTTTCACATGTCCATTTTCATTACTGCATTTAGCATACGAGCATTTTCCCACATTTTCTCACAATTTCCAAAATGTTCCTACATTTTCCCACGTCTTATTAAATTCTCTGACGTCTTATCATATATTTCCATTTTCATTTTCACTACTGCATTTAACACGTAACCATTTTCGCTAATTCCCCGCGATATTTACGTACCATGCAACAAATACCGATGACGTCACTTGTTTTTTGATGTGACCACGCCCAATTATGCGCAAGGGGTTAGTTTTATCGAGTTTTCTTCTTTGTTAGTGGACCGAATTTGCTCAAATTTTCACTAGATCGTCCCAGCTAGTGTTCTCAGTGGTTAAGCGAGGATGGGGAAGGCATGAAAATCTGCAGAAAGCATACGTGGGAGAGGAAAATGGCGAGGGCAGAGGGAGTGGTTATAGATGAGGTTAATTTTCACTGGATCGTCCCAGCTAGTGTGCTCAGTTGTTAAGCTAGGATGGAGAAGGCGTGAAAATCTGCAGGAGGCTGACGTAAGAGAGGAAAGTGGTGAGGGCAGAGGGAGTGGTTGTAGATGAGGTAAATTTGTAATTTTTGGGAGTGTTACTTTTAGTTCTGTTCGTATTTGTATTTTTATATATTTTTGTTGTGGTTGGTGATGTTGAAGAGCAGTGAGGGAAATGCCAACAAAGGTCCATTTTTATGCGTTCTCAGACCATTTCCAAATTTTGTCAATGAGGTAGCACGGTCGGCCATCCTAAGAGGTAATTACGAGGCCACTCTCGACCTAATGTTGGTCTTCGACCACATCCTTAAATAACATCAGGAGGGACTGGTAGGTACGACTTGCGCTAATTTAACAAGCATGGACGAGGCCTGATTGATCGAGCCACACAAATCGAGGACTCCCTAGCTGTGTTAGTTACAAGGGCATGTGAGGCCAGCACTTTCTTTCTAGTTTTGGACCCCAGTTTTTTAAGGTCTTGTTCTACATTGTCTGTCCACCTTGTCCTTGGCCTGAATTTCCTTCTGTTTTCCCTTGGCTTCCTTTCCATCATTATTTTCACTGTTCCATTTTTGTCTTCCCTCTGTACAGGTCCAAACCATTGAAACAATTGTAATACTAAGAAAGTTATTTCCGACATAAATAGCTAAGTAGGCAGAAAGCATGGAGAAGCAGACTTCCACCTGACACAGGCATTCACAGGGCATGGATGCTTCCAAAAGTACCTGTGCCAGATTGGCAAGTCCAGTGACCAGGCAGTCATGAATCTGATGATGCAAAGCACAAATGCCCATGGTGGTACTTATATAGAAGTCAACTACCAAGCAGGGTGGAACTAGTAACTGGAAACCTTTTGCTGACAATTCTACAGGATGAGAGAAAATGACAGCCCATTGCAACCTACATTAACATTATTCTGAGTTTGAAAGAGCAAGAGAACTTGACAGGCAGAGGAATGCTCACCTAGGCACTGAGTACTGAGAACTAGAACCAGGTGGAAAAAAAACTTGAAGTGTTAATAGACCCTATCAACTCAAAAAGGGTGAAGAATGCACTACTTAAGCACTGAGTACTGAAAACTAGAACCAGATGGAACAAAAAACTTTAATTTAATAAATTCTATCAACTCAAAAAGGCAGAGGAATGCACCACTTAAGCACCGAGTACTGAGAACTAGAAGCAGATGGAACAAAAAACTTGAAGTGTTAATAAACCTTATCAACTCAAAAAGGCAGAGGTATGCACCAGTTAAGCACTGAGTTTAATCTATTCCAAAAAGAGTGTTATCCTATGGAAAACTATGTGAAGAAAGGTGGGGCGTGTGGGCGGCCCCTACCAACCTGACTATACCCATCCACTATTTCAAACGGCTTGAACTATGTATTACATTATTTTTCACATATATTTTTTTAATTAGTCTTAAATTAATAAATGACATTAATTTAATCATAGAAAATAACGGATAATAGTGTAGTGCTTAGTTCAAGTCGTTTGAAATAGTGGACAGGTATAGTTTGGTTGGTAGGGGCCGCCCGCCCACCCCACCTTTCTTCACATAGATGGAACAAAACACTTGAAGTGTTAATAAACCCTATCAACTCAAAAAGGCAGAGGAATGCACTACTTAAGCACTGAGTACTGAGAACTAGAACCAGATGGAACAAAATACTTAAAGTGTTAATAAACCCTATCAACTCAAAAAGGCAGAGGAATGCACCACTTAAGCACTGAGTACTGAGAACTAGAACCAGATGGAACAAAACACTTGAAGTGTTAATAAACCCTATCAACTCAAAAAGGCAGAGGAATGCACTACTTAAGCACTGAGTACTGAGAACTAGAACCAGATGGAAAAAAAAACTTGAAGTGTTAATAGATGCTATCAACTCAAAAAAGTTTGAAGAAATGATTTTCTGGCTTCTAGGAAGTTCAGCAACATCTTAACAATAATATAAACTAAACTAAAACAGTTGCATCAATAATTGAAAAATGTTATTGAAACCTGTAATGACAAATGGTAGTAACTTCCTAGGGCAGCATCGAACCTGGGCCATCCATCAGCATGTACACACATAAAGTTTACAAAGATTGATAGAAATGTGCAATAATGTAATATTGTAACTCTTGTAATTCTTAACATTACAGACTATTGAAAAATAAAGGATAGAAGGTGGTGATCTGTAAAATACCAAATTTCCACATATTGTAAACAAACTGTGACAAATCAAGCCAAAGATTGTTAAATTCACATTCAAAACATTTAGACAAACAAAGTTACACATAATAATTCAAGAAATGTTCACTAAAATGACTAATGCCCATATTCACCAACATCCCATAAACTTTATAGGTCCCATAAGCTATTGAATGGATAAACTGACAACATCATTGTGACATAATATGCCAAAACAAATGTCAAACACATTGAATAGTGCTTGTGATTGGAGGTTTGATGACACATTTTGTTTAATCATTTATTGTTTGCAATAGAGAGAATCTAAAGTAACTACATTCCCTAGATAATGTATTTACTGTTGCTATAACAACAAAACTTATGGGTTCAATAGCTATTGTCAAAGGCACTTTACAAAGTCAATAATACTGTCAATCCTAGTACTGTCAGTATTTGCTTGAATCCTCATTCAATATTTATCAAGTAATCAATTATGCAGATAAACATAAGTATTCTATTCATTACATCATTACTATACCTTACATGATCAGTAATACTGTCAATATTTTAGAATAATGAAAATTTTAAACATCGTACAGTAATACTGTCATTATTCTAAAATATTGACAGTATTATTGACCCCATGGCATGCAGTATCAAGATTGTGTGCCACTGGTTGTAAAGGCCAAGGTAGAATTAGAAGCATATATCTTCAAATACCAGTACTCATATAGAAGTCAACTACCAAGCAGGGTAGAACTAGTTACTGGAAACCTTTTGCTGACAATTCTACAAGATGAGGGGAAATGACAGCGCATTGCAACCTACATTAACATTATTCTAGCAAATATAACAAGAAACAATAAGCCCATAATAGCCCATAGTAATAAATGAAAGGTGCTATTATCTGGTCAGTACTACTAGTACAGAAAAATGTAGTACATATAGATATGTGACATGAATCTACAAAAATTATATATCTATATGGTATTTGTCAAGAAAAGAAGTACATTTTTCAATTTACATGCATTGGTCAGTGAGATTTATAAATACAACATGCTTATTTAGGATTTAAGATTGTTGCTTTACCAAAACTGCCTGCACCTTACACCTTATAGAGTTTCTAATGCACTCCTTTTTCAGCACAGTAGTTGAGTAATAAATGTTCTATACCTCAACAATCAGATAAACAATTGCAACTACATATTTCATTTCAAATTCATCCAATGAACTTACAAACCTTATATTTGCATTGCAATTATCTTGAACACCACCACAATTAAGAGTGACCCAGATTTAAAGCCATGTTAATTAGTTGGCATTAGATAAATATTGTTGCATTTGCGTCCTCCCCTTTGTGTTTAAATTATGTTAAATTAAACAAATAATCAAATTCCGGCTGCAACACAATGCAACTGATCTAGACATACCTGCACGGCGGACGCGAACAGATCGTCGTCGTCCTCATCCCCATTTTTAATATCTACGTTCTCAAATAAAGGGGGAGGTTCCATCGAATCAGCCATATTTTCTAATAATTGGACAACAATTCACAAATACGCAGGGGGTTGACGTATGAGACTAATTTGACAGTGACAGCCGGTATCTTAGGAATACCACTACAAAAAATAAATTAAATTAAACAATTATTATTTACAATTAGTGAATTAATTAGAATTTAATATAATATAATAAATATGATACAAATGAATATAAATAGTTTTATAGTATTTTTATTATATTAAAATAAAAACATATATGTCTGTTCGTTTCCTCGTAATCGTTCATCCGTCAACCAATCAGATGCCAGGTTTGGATCAGCTGTTCTCAATTATCACTTACAAACCGGGCTGTCGCATCGCTAAGGCACAAACTGAAAAAAATATGTTTTATAAATGTTCAAACTTGATATTTTAGAGAGCTATTTTATTTTACCCGGTTTAATCAAATCATATCATATCAAATCAAATTCAAAAAGTCTACATGATATCCTAGGATTATACTTTATTTGGTGCTATCGTTTATTGAAGTATTTGGGCGGGAAGTAGCACTTACTACACGCTAGACGATCTTGTCTATGATCTATACATCTCAAACATAATGTCAAGGACCGAGATCAAGCTACCATCTACATCTCTCTGGACTTGAAGTAGGTCGTTTTCGCTCATAAGGTTGTATATCTGTCTAATACTTTAATTAACGGTGCTATTCGCGATTCAAACGTTAATGGTTTTCTTCAAGGTAGTAGATTGTTTGATCAGCTGATTGCATTAAAATCATATGATTTCAGTCACTTCTACAATAATGCGTAATTGTTAATGTACTTTTAAAGTATAAATAGTATAACCCTAGGTCTATAGTCATGTATAAGATGGAAAAACAAATATTATGCAAACAAATTCCCTACTAAATATAGTTCATTTCCTGCCACCAGATGGATCAGCCGGCTTGAATCGCCAATACATATGTAAACAAAAAGAAATAACGTCAAAGTAATACGCACTAACTATATACAATATACATATAATTAAATAGAAAATATGATTAAGATATTCCTTAACAGAGTAGAAGGTATATAAAAGTATAAAATCCTTAATTTTTAAACACATCAAATCAATCTTTCCAGGGTTAATATATTATTTATCTAAAATTTGTATCAACAAACATCGTAAAAATCAATAAGAAAATCCTTAATAATGAATAAAAACATTCTAATTTTAATTAATTCTAACATTATACTGTTGCCGCCTAAATTCAAACAAGGCCCCGCCCACCGTGTCTATTGTGCCTAACACAGCTCGTCCATTGGTCGCCTTTCATCACGGTGGCGCCCTCATCGCTGCGATAACTTCGTGGCAAGAAGTTTGCCGTTGCTCTTCCTTTTTACGGGGAGTGCGCCATAACTGGCGTTTGTGTTTTTGACTGTGCTAAGAAAATCCAGGATCATCCACCATGGTTAGTATGCAAACACGTTTATTTTCATCGCATATCCTGCCGCGATCATGTGCCGACACGTACCGCCTAGACTTTTCCACAAAAACGGGCTTTTAAAGGGCCAAATAGGCGATCGAACGAGATTGCACAACAGTATGTAACCAGGCGCAATGTCCATTTGTTTACCGTGCATGGGTTTTATTGGCAGCCGGTTGTGTTTCGCGGCGAGGGTTGTAGGGGTTAATTGGGAAAATGGTGAGTTTATTTCATGTGCACGCTGCGTTTTCCGGGGAACCGTGTTTGAGATAATTGTTTTGGACTGCGATGCACCCGTGGCGTGTGATTGATGCGGTTACAACTGCAATATGGGATTGTCATTTATTTTTGGACGATTTCCACGAGTTTCACAATTAACTTATTTGTTTAACATAATTAGCTGGGGTACTATTAATGTTAGATTGAAGTGCATGTGTATGCACTTTTCTAAATGTAAATTTTTCATGATTGCATGATTCTTCAGATTTTACTCTTGAAGTGTAGTAACTATTTTGTTCATTGTTGGATTAATTATGGAATGCACACACAAAATGTTGGATCTAAAATCTGAAAAAAACTCCCAAACATATTTTTTAATGGTTTTAATAGGTTTAGTCAAAGAAACAAACCTAGGCTTTTGGTTGTATAAAGTTGAATTAACTATAGCCGATGGTTATATTGTTAGCTCTTAAATTGTTGACTTTTCATATCATGGCCTGATGTACCCCTGTTTATGTATATGGCAATATTGCATTATATGTGCAAAGTGATGTTAACAAGTCATGGATTGGAAATTAACTACATATCTGCTTTATATAGCTGAGCTCTAGTGATTTAAATGCAAGCCTCTATAATTTTTGATAAAAATCTATGGCCTGAAATTGACTTTTGCCTCAAGAGAATGAACATATGTTTGTAGTGTGTAGTTGTAGAAACTAAGGTTAAATATAATGGAATGTGGATTAAGAAAACAAAATTATCAATACAAACTCAATAATGAAACAAATAAATCAAAATGTACTAGGGAAATTATTAATGAACTTACTGGCTGCCCAAATACATATATAATCTCTTTTTGCCTTGAACTACTCAGAATACAGTTGAATTTGTCTGTATCATGCTCTGCACCAAGCTAAATTCTAAACAGATTTAGGCTTGCTTGTATAAAGGGGAATACTTTTTAAATTGCTCCCTGGATCTGCCAGAATTTGTTTGTTTGGGAACATTGCTGCACATATATGCTTGATTGTATAAAGACGAGTTAACTATAACCAATGATTATATTGTTAGATGTTGCACAAGTTGTTATCTTTCTATATTATACCCTCATGTACCTTTGTTTAAATATTGCATTATGAGTCGAAGTTGTCAAAAGTGATGTTCGGATTATGGATTGGAAATTACCTAGTAGTCATTCAATTGTTTGTATTTGGTAGTGATAAAATTAATTTGCTTTTATACAACCAAGTCAATTGTCTACAGTGTTCAGATAAACTCCTAAAAAAAAAGATATGTACATCAATATTTTTTTACAAAAATCCCTTGAAATAAAATCTATATTTAGTCAGCACTATAGCTGTTTTATATGATACAACTTTGATTTATTGTTCAAATTCCTTCAAATGCTAGAATTGGGGATTATAAATTGACTCGGTTATAAAATTAACTTGCTTTTATACAACAAAGTCTTAAACTGTCTACAGTGTTCAGACAAACTTCTAAAAAAAAAAGATATGTACATCAATATTTTTTACAAAAATCCCTCAAAATAAAATCTATATTTAGTCAGCACTATAAATAGCTGTTTTATATGATACAACTTTGATTTATTGTTCAAATTCCTTCAAATGCTAGAATTGGGGATTATAAATTGACTCTGTTATAAAATTAACTTGCTTTTATACAACAAAGTCTTAAACTGTCTACAATGTTAGACAAAATTATGTTTTGCAGTTTTTTAAGGTAAATTGCTATTTATTGCCCTGAGCAATATGCAAAAATTGCAAAATAGATGCATAAAATCTGTATTTGGTCATAGCAGCACTAATAGCTGCTATGGATTAAAGAGTCTATCCTCGTTTTTAATTTTTGCTTTTTTTATTGTATAAAACATTATTCCAAAATGTCATCACCTACAAATCATTATTCCAAAATGTCATCACCATACAAATCATTGTATAACTGAATGTAACTGAAAATGTGGAAATGTAAAGTTTAAAGTAGCGTAATTTAAATAGAAATGTGTAATTGTTGTAGTGTCCACTATGTAATTCATTTACAATAAAAGAGAAGACAAAGTTATAATTGAAAATAATATTGTAATGGAAATAGGTATATCAGCTTATGCCAAATAGCATCTAAAATGATATCTTTATAAGGCACCTTACATGGTCAATAATACTGTCAATCCTAGTATGGTCAAGATTTGCTTCAATCCTCCTTTTATACTTGTTAAGTAATCAATAATCCGGATAAAGATCAGTATTCTCTTCATTGCAAAATTACTATACTTTACACGATGAGTAATACTGGCAATATTTTAGAATAATGAACATTTTAAACATATTATCGTACAGTAATACTGTCATTATACAAAATATTGACAGTAATATTGATCGTGTAAGGTGCCTTTATAACTGTTTTAAGTAATGGGGTATCTTTTGTTAACCATTATTAAATATCTTCTTCTAAATGGTTGTTTTTCTTTCACAGGTTAACTTTACGGTTGACGAGATCCGTGGCATGATGGACAGGAAGAAGAACATTCGTAACATGTCCGTCATCGCCCACGTCGATCACGGTAAATCCACCCTCACAGACTCCCTTGTGTCCAAGGCCGGTATTATTGCCGGAGCCAAGGCCGGAGAGACACGTTTCACTGACACGCGCAAGGATGAACAGGAGCGTTGCATTACCATCAAGTCCACGTGAGTAGCATTTCACGTTGCTAAAAACGTTCAATGTAACGTGAAACTAGTTAGGGGATGAAAATTCTCAGGTTTGCAAAAATCTAGCCCTAGAGCAGTTGTTACAGCAATTGATTTTTGTAAATTTAGTTTTTCTAGCATGTACAAATAGCATAGTGTATTTGTTAATTAATTTCCTTAATTTTTTTTGCCAAACATGATTGTATATCTAAATCTCATAGATGTAGGTTCTATTTTTTTAATAGAACCTACATCTATGAGATTAGGATGTAGGTTCTAATTAGCCTTAAGAAACATAAGAAATATACATTTCAAAATAGCAACACCAATAGCTGCTATGGATTGAAGAGTCTCTATCCTTATCGTTTTTAATTTTTGCTTTTTCATTTTATAAAACGTTATTACAAAATGTCATCATCATACAAATCTGTGACAATTTGACAGAATCTGACTTTTTTCTTTCATAAATTTCATTAATAAATGGGATGTTTCATTAGTAATTTGTAATAGTGGTATTACTAAATACCAGAATTTAATTTCCATTTGTAAATTATTACTATTATGAAACAGAAAATGTGTTAAGTCTGATATTACAGAAAGATTTCAGTGTAATTGCGATAATAACTCATTTTAACAATTTTATTTCTTTAGGCTAATTAAAACCTACATCTATCAGGCTATCATGCATGTCTATCCAAAGCTGATATGCTCTGTTCACACACATAAGGGATTTGTGACAAACTAGCTGGGAATGAGATTTCAAATAAGAATTGTGACTGATTAGCCACAGTATTTGTAATGCATCCTTGTGCTGTCTTTATGTTTAAATTCCTCTAATCATTTCTAAGCATCAAAATTGACCTGCATCAAAATACTTACTATTATTTTTAATTTTTTTACTGAAAGGTAAAAGTCAACTAGATAATATATATATTTTAAATTTTTATTTAATACTGCCCATCAGAAAATTATACAATTCACATGATGAATGTTCTTATCACAGACCTGTTCTGATTATAATTGATTGACATAAGAACGGCCAACTGACGAAAACTCCTTCACTAAATAAACTAGTTTTTCATTTAAGCATATTTTAATCATCATGTTTTTATTCTAGTGCCATCTCCATGTACTTCGAGCTTGAAGACAAGGATTTAGTCTTCATCACAAATGTTGACCAGCGTGACAAGGACACCAAGGGTTTCTTGATCAACTTGATTGATTCACCCGGGCACGTTGATTTCTCCTCCGAAGTAACTGCCGCTCTCCGTGTCACCGATGGCGCCCTCGTCGTCGTTGATTGCGTATCAGGTAAGAATTTATTGATTTAAAAAAAAATGTTTAAAAAAAACCCTTCCAGCACATTTGAGTCGCTCTATAGTTCGCGTCTGGACAGCTCTGCTGTTCAGCGCGGCCGAGGACATTGCGACAGTGCATTAATGGAAGGAGAGCATGTTATTGCTGGTATTTAAACGCTGCCACAAGACCTCTATCTTTATGTCTGGTTGGGGCATGCTACGGTATTAGCACTACATTAAAATAACAGAATACTGTTATATATGAAAATCTAAGGATATTCGGCCAGCCGAATAATAAATTTTATCCGATATTTGGCCGTTTTACCGGATATTGTGCAACTATACCGGATATTTGCTCATGTTACCCGATGGGTGGTCATAATACTGGATTTACTCTACTACTACTCATTTTATTGGCCATTTTACCGAATATTTTGTCGCTACACCGATATTTGTTTATTTTACCAGATAGTAGTTGGTCATTATATAGGATATTTGGCTGTTTTATAGGATATTTTGCCATTATACCGAATATTTGGCCATTTTACGCGATAGTTGGTCATTATACCGGATTTTTGGCCATTTACTGAGTATTTTGCCACTATACCGGATATTTGCTCATGTTACCCGGTGGTTGGTCATAATAATGGATATTTGTTAATTTTATTGGCCATTTTACTGAATATTTTGCCACTATACCGATATTTGTTTATTTTACCAGATAGTAGTTAGTCATTATATAGGATATTTAGCTGTTTTATATGATATTTTGCCATTATACCGAATATTTGGCCATTTTACCCTATAGTTGGTCATTATACCGGATATTTGGCCATTTTGCCGAATATTTGGCCATTTTACCGAATATTTTGCCTTTTTACCGGATATTTGCTCATTTTATTGGCCATTTTACTGAATATTTTACCACTATACTGATATTTATTTATTTTACCAGATAGTAGTTGGTTATTATATAGGATATTTGGCCGTTTTATAGGATATTTTGCCATTATACCGAATGTTTGATCATTTTACCCGATAGTTGGTCATTATATCGGATATTTGGTCCTTATACCGGATATTTGGTCCTTATACCGGATATTTGGGCATTTTACCGAATATGTTGCCATTATACTGAATATTTTAACCACCATACCGAATATGTTGCCATTATACTGAATATTTTAACCACCATACCGAATATTTTTTCCACTACCGATTTTTTTATCACTGCCGAATTTTTTGCCACTATGCCGGATATTTGCTCATTTTATCCGATAGTTGGTCATTTTACCTGATAGTTGGTTATTTTACCCGATAGTTGGTTATTTTACCGGATAGTTGATCATTTTACCAGATAGTTTGTCATTAAACTAGATATTTTCCCATTTTACCGAATATTTTGCCCCTATACCGGATATTTGACCACTATACTGGATATTTGGTCATTATACCGGATATTTGACTATTATATCGGATATTTGACCGATAGTTGGTCATTTTACCCGATAGTTTGTCATTAAACTAGATATTTGCCCATTTTACTGAATATTTTGCCCCTATACCGAATATTTGACCACTATACTAGATATTTGACCACTATACTGGATATTTTACCATTATACCGAATATTTGCCCATTTTGTAGGATTTTTAGTCATTATACCAAATATTTTCCCATTTTACGAGAGAGTTAGTCATCATACTGGATATTTGTCCATTTTATAGGGTATTTAGCCATTATATCGAATATTTGTCCATTATACCGGATATTATGGCTACTATACCAATTTTTTTCCCACTACCGAATATTTTTATCACTAAAAAATTGGGGTTTCCACTGTTAAATTAAATATCGCCGGTAGTCGGTAATATAGGAGACTTGATTATGATTATCCAGATTATCCGTCTTTTTTTGAAATATCCGTTACATCCCTAATTTATATTTATAAGACGTACATAATGCAAGATAAGTGTTTGTATTTGACAATTATTTAAATTTGCTTCTTTTTTTCAAGGTGTGTGTGTACAAACTGAAACTGTACTCCGTCAAGCCATTGCCGAACGTATCAAGCCAATTTTGTTCATGAACAAAATGGACCGTGCACTCCTTGAGTTGCAATTGGAAGCTGAAGAGCTTTACCAAACTTTCCAACGTATTGTTGAAAACGTGAACGTCATCATCGCCACCTACTCCGATGACAGCGGTCCAATGGGTGAAGTTCGTGTAAGTAATAATCGAAAGTCTTCCCAATTATGTAGACTTGATAAATGTTTAGATTTAAAATAAATCTGCATGAAGTAGCTTTCCGTGAAAAACTCTCTTAGATCTAATTTGCAAAAATAATCGTGTAGAATTTCTCAAATGTCTACAAGTAAAACAAAGATACCACTGTCTGCTTAATCTAAAGCATGAATCTAAAGATTTGTCAAAAATAAAAACAGTTTTTACCGTTTGCAAATTTCTAGTTGTAATTATTTGGTGTCATGTTAATTTTGTACTACGGCAATCACGTCTTAAATAAAAGACATGCGCAGTACGTGATTGGTCATAGTAAGAGCTGAGCATATCACATGAAAAATTGAAACTAAAAAATTGTTAAGTTTCTTGACGATTCTAGTTGAATGTAATGCATGGTTAAGTTTGCTAGAATATTCTTGATGATTCTAGTTCAATGTAATGCATGCTTAAGTTTGCTAGAATATTCTTTATGATTCTAGTTCAATGTAATGTATGCTTGAGTTTGCTAGAATAATATTAACTGCAGAATTTACAAATGTCTACATGTAAAATAAAGGTGCAGCAAGCAAGTTATCTTGGAAAACTGTTGTCTCCTAGTTTTAATTTATCAGTATGAAGATTTACAAATAGGTGCTTTTAATTTAGCTAAGCATGTTAATCTTCTGACTAGCATGAGTGCTACACATATTATTGACCATAATTTGAGTTTATGCAGGCTCTAAAGTTAGTACTTTATGGGCGAAGAAAAGACTCATAGAATAAAGTCACTATCTCCTCGAGGAAAGATACCAATATCTTTTCTTGATTTTCTTAAGTGATACACTACCATAATTGAATTTCACACTAATACTTACAGGTGGGTTTAAGCTGAAATAAAATAAGAAATAAGGAATTAATTTTAAACTGATTCCAATATATTGTTTGTATATGTATATTAATATATAATGAAATAATTCTTGCTGTGTACGGTTATCAGAATTAAGAAACCAGATATATCAATGTTTTTTTTAAATTAATTTTTTGAGAAATAGTTGTTTAGAATGAGATAGATTTCACCGCAGTACGACTATCTGAGTAAAGAATCCCCGGATTCGTCAAATTGAATTGTGTTCAAGTCCCATCAGAATGTGCATTTTTGAGATTACTAAGTCTCAAAAATGCACATTCTGATGAGACTTGAACACACGTCTCCGGCTATCGCGGCAGCACATTAATAACATCTTGTGCGCTATCGACTGCTACTACCCTCCGTGGCGCAGTTGGTAGTGCGTTATAGCCAGAGACGTGGGTTCGAGTCCCACCCGAATGTGAAATTTTGAGATTACTATGTTAATATATCTAAATATTCTTAAATAATGGCTAATGCCATAAATCCTTATTTCTGCTGTTTTATTTTCTCAGTGTAAACCCTTCTTCAATATTGCTTCACATGACTACTATATAAATAACCAAAAATCACAAATACAATTGTTTTTTTTGTGGTACAGGTTGACCCCAGCAAGGGCTCCGTTGGTTTCGGTTCCGGCCTCCACGGCTGGGCCTTCACCCTCAAGCAGTTCGCTGAGATGTACGCAGAGAAGTTCAAGATCGACGTTGTCAAGCTAATGAACCGTCTGTGGGGAGAGAACTTCTTCAACGCCAAGACCAAGAAGTGGGCCAAGCAGAAGGAGGACGACAACAAACGTTCTTTCTGCATGTACATCCTTGATCCCATCTACAAAGTTTTTGACACCATCATGAACTACAAGTACGTATATATATCTACCATAAAAACAAAATATAGATTTAAAAAAAGCACGGAAATTAAATAAAGCCTATTGGTGTTTAAATTGCGAATTGAAGCGCAAAGTTTGAATGATGATTGTTCTCACAGACCTGTTCAGATTAAAATTGACGACATAAGAACGGCCAACTGATACACCATACATCTAAAAAAACATTAGTAATTATATACTTCATCCATACTAATTACAATTATTTCTTTATAGGACAGCTGAGTATGAAACCCTTTTCCCCAAATTGGGCATTGCTCTAAAACACGAAGACAAAGACAAGGACGGCAAGCAATTGTTGAAGGTAGTAATGAGGACCTGGTTGCCCGCTGGTGAGGCTCTACTTCAGATGATTGCCATCCACTTGCCATCACCCGTGGTAGCCCAGAAATACCGTATGGAGATGTTGTACGAGGGACCCCATGACGACGAAGCCGCTGTCGGTGTAAAGAACTGCGACCCCAACGCACCACTTATGATGTACATCTCCAAAATGGTACCGACCTCCGATAAGGGTAGATTCTACGCGTTCGGCCGTGTATTCTCCGGAAAGGTCGCCACCGGCCAGAAGGCCCGCATTATGGGCCCCAACTACGTCCCCGGCAAGAAGGACGATTTGTACGAAAAGGCCATCCAGCGTACAATTTTGATGATGGGTCGTTACGTCGAAGCCATCGAAGACGTGCCATGCGGTAACATCTGTGGTTTAGTAGGTGTTGATCAGTTCTTGGTCAAGACCGGTACCATCACCACATTCAAGGATGCCCACAACATGAAGGTCATGAAATTCTCCGTGTCCCCTGTTGTGCGTGTAGCCGTCGAACCCAAGAACCCAGCCGATTTGCCCAAGCTCGTCGAGGGTCTTAAGCGTCTGGCCAAGTCCGATCCTATGGTGCAATGTATCATTGAAGAGTCCGGCGAGCACATCATTGCCGGTGCCGGAGAGTTGCATTTGGAAATCTGCTTGAAGGATCTTGAGGATGACCACGCGTGTATCCCCATCAAGAAATCCGACCCCGTTGTATCGTACCGTGAAACTGTTAGTGAGGAATCTGATGTGATGTGTCTGTCCAAGTCGCCCAACAAGCACAACAGGCTGTTCATGAAGGCCTGCCCCATGCCCGATGGTTTGGCTGAGGATATTGATGACGGAAATGTTAACCCACGTGACGACTTCAAGTCGCGTGCCCGTTATCTTGGTGAGAAGTACGACTATGACGTCACTGAGGCCCGTAAGATCTGGTGCTTCGGCCCAGACGGTACCGGCCCCAACATCTTGGTCGATTGTACCAAGGGAGTGCAATACCTTAATGAAATCAAGGACTCTGTAGTTGCTGGTTTCCAATGGGCAGCTAAAGAGGTATGATTTTTTTTTTATTGAATTATAAATGCGGTTTATTAATTTGTTTATTTGTTTTCAGGGTGTTCTTTCTGAAGAGAACTTGCGTGGTGTCCGTTTCAACATTTATGATGTTACCCTCCACGCTGACGCTATCCATCGTGGTGGTGGCCAAATCATTCCAACCACTCGTCGTTGTTTGTACGCGTGTCTGCTCACAGCCGCCCCCAGGCTGATGGAGCCCGTGTATCAGTGTGAAATTCAGGTATGTAAACTTAAGACTGAAATATAATTTATGACTTTCTCCAAATTATAAGTTATGAATTGAGTCTTGTTGGAGAATGAGTTGTATATTTTATATAAACTGTAACCAAAAGCCTTTCTAAACTTTTGAAATGTAGTTTTGGAGTGCATGTTATGTTACAACCATATAACATATGCAAGTGATTTTATTAAAGCATGAACTATATTGTACTAGATTCATCAGATTCTTGATTGAACATATTTATAGTTCCAATTAACATGTGCTATATCTAACTGGTACTATCCTGGTACCAATCATGTGAATTAAAGACATGTACAGTACCTGATTAGTCATTGAGTGAACTGA
Organism: Lordithon lunulatus; assembly: GCA_963942505.1. Taxonomy (NCBI): domain Eukaryota; kingdom Metazoa; phylum Arthropoda; class Insecta; order Coleoptera; family Staphylinidae; genus Lordithon; species Lordithon lunulatus. The sequence goes on along the minus strand of OZ012668.1, from coordinate 52,623,895 downwards.
ACATAGCATGTATAATTGTAACTAGCATGTTTCTTACTGAATCTGGATAGTTGGCTGGAGGGTATAGCTACAGTCACTTCAAGTCCCAAAATGGACCCATTGTGAAATCACTCACTGAATCCTAGTACAATGTAATTCACGCTTAAGTGTTAAAAGCACAGGTCCATTACAAATTGCTGTAATATAACTCTCATTGTGCAGCTATAATGGTGTCAGTTTATGATTAATGTATAATACCCCACGCCAATAAGCCGGCCGTATCCACATCCTAGAGTGGTTAAGGTGTGCTCGTAGTGGGAACATAGACTTCTTTTCATGTGTATGGTTGCTTATTTTTCCATATAAGACAACCAAAGGAAGATTTGATACAAATTTTCATAATTTGCTAAAATTATTAGAATATTTAAATTAAAATATTTGTAATTGTAAACAGCTGAGAACCTAAAGCTAATTACCACCCATAGTCGGTCTTTTCGTTTTCCCGTAAATTCAAAAAATGAAAAATTTTGGAGCCCTTTCACGGTTTTTCGCCGGTATCTCTTTTGTTTTTGAAAGAAGGATGATTCAAAATGCAAACTTAGCCTGATAAATGGCCCTTTTTCATGTTATCAGTTAACTGTTTTCGCAGAAAATGTTGTGAAAAATGTGATTTTTGAGTCTTCACAATTTTTCAACTATAACTTTTTTCTTTTTAAAATTGGAAGGATCGTTCAAATTGCAAATTAAGTTCTCTGAACTACGATTTTAAAATTGTTGTAGGGTGTATTTGTAAGTTCATTCACAGAATATATGGCTTTTTATACTACTTTCTTTCCTGAATCTAATCTTGATTGTTGTAGTGATTTTTTTATTATAAAAATATTTAATTATATTATTATGTTTATTTAGTGTCCCGAAGTCGCCGTCGGTGGTATCTACGGTGTGCTGAACAGAAGACGTGGTCACGTGTTCGAGGAAATGCAGGTGGCTGGTACACCCATGTTCGTCGTTAAGGCTTACTTGCCCGTAAACGAGTCCTTCGGTTTCACCGCCGATCTCCGTTCGAATACCGGCGGACAAGCCTTCCCGCAGTGCGTGTTCGACCATTGGCAAATCCTTCCCGGAGACCCGTTGGAAACTGGAACCAGGCCATACGGTATTGTACAGGTAAGAACAACCCACATTTCTATTTTTTGGTTGCCAGAGACTGACAACGCCAATAACGTTCTATAAGAATTGGCGTTCGCGTTTCGTGGCAGAGAAAATTGTCTTTTAAGTTTCGGTCTTGAGAGTGGTTCAGCTTCTTGACCTGAATAGGGAGACAAACAATTGTTACAAATTTTCATGTTTTTGTTGAATGCAACAAAGTTTTTCTCTTCATGTGGCTCATGATTTAAAGTATGCTCTATATTATTTTATATTGTATATCGACATAGTTGTATTGTGTGATTGATAGAGGCATTGAAGGGAAAAGTAGACTAAAGCCCTGGTTTCCTAGGAGAGGAGAGCTTTTGACGTCATTTACACATCACAAAAACGATTTTTTTTGTATATGATTACTTATCTATAATGTAAAATAAATTATTTCATGCTGGGCCCCATGGGTACATAAGAGTCAAACTTACAACTGTTTTGTTGTTAAAAACTACTATGTATTTGTTAAATTTATTCCAGGACACACGTAAGAGGAAGGGGCTGAAGGAAGGTCTCCCAGACCTTGCCCAATACCTGGACAAATTGTAAACGGAAGCGGTGTTAGGATCTGTACAGAGTATTTAAAACATTGATTCACACAATAAACAAAAATATAAATATTAAATTCTCATTTTTATTACTGGGGGAACCTGTGTACAGTGATTTACATTCATTTTTCTAATTTAATTAATGAACACGCCATTGTTCAGTTCCATATGCTCTTCAATTAAATTAATGTTATATTTTCTTATTTAAAGTGATTAGTAAAAAGAGATTGCAAGGAGAGGGAGGGTCGGGATGCGAGTTATTTTTATTTATATCTAGTACTGAAACAAAATGTTACTTTGTTTTTAATGCTAATAAACTTCAAATTTTTATTGTATTGATTTTAATTGGTCATTTTGAATATCCATTTGTGGGGAGTTTTTGGGGTACTTATAAAATGCAGCTATGGATTTCAAGTCATGGACAACACTGGAGGAGTTCTGCACTGGATATTACATCTTTAGAATAATTAGGTATGTTTTGATTTAATATCAACCTAATTCCATCGAGTTTAAGGGTGGGATCATGTCTATACTTTTCTTATAAAATGTGAAATTGTATTGAGCTTGTAACAAAAAATATGCAGAGGGATATCATACAATTTTTGCCAGTTGATTGAAACACATTTTTATTGGCTATGAAACTTATTTTGTAAAAATTGATAATCATAATCCTTAGATATAAAGCATAGAAAATCACCAAATCTTACAAAATAAGTTTTCTTGGTGACTCTATATTCTATAACTATGAATTATAGTAATCAACTTTTATAAAATAAGTTTCAGGACCAACAAAAAAAACTTGCATACAAGAGCATACAATGTATCCAAGGGCACATACATTGTATGCCCTTGCATACATTTTATGCCCTTGCATACATTGTATGTCCTTGCATACATTTTATGCCCTTGTACACATTGTATGCCCTTGCATTCTTAATTTTTGCTGAAAACTCAATAGAAGTTCATAATTTCTACCATAAGAATTGATCCCACCCTTAATTGGCAAGTACATGATAAACTGTTGCACTGTAGCAGCTTTCGTTTATTGTTCAGGAGTTGTTCTAGGCTGATCTTTGACATAGAACAGCCTGCAACAAACGAAATCAGCTTTTACTAATTTTATATGATGACAAAATTTACACCATAAATCTATGATGGATATGTAAAGCTCAACAGGCCTGAAGTTTTTGTTTATCCTTATTCTACTTTCTGTATTAAGTGAAATGTTTCTATATTTTGTTCTATTTTTGTTACAGCACTTTCATCAGTATGGAGAAAAACTTTTAGAATTCTCAGTCACAATTCCTGATTTTAATCTGAAAGAACAAACATCGTATGACATGCAACACAATAACATAAATATAGTATACATTTTTTATAATGCCCTTAAGTGTGGTTTCTGTTACTGTAAAATGATGAAATTTAGGTTTACTAGCATTAAAAACGCTAGTAAACATAAATTTCATCATTGAGCAAACTCGAATTCTGAATTGTCCATATTTTTTGGGATGACTTTAGTTTTGAACATATATGTTCTGAACAAGATGAGTCTGTGTATCACATTATTCATACAATGATATTTAATCAGGACTAGTGATATGAGGATTTAAAAAGTTTTTTAAGAAGAAATATGATGTGATTGGACATATGTTGGGGGCCTTCAAATGCAACTCATACCAAAGGTAATTAATACTATTTTGATTTTAAATTCTATTATATTGTCTTATTATTGACTTCAATTGAAGTAATCAATAATAGAGTTTATGCAGTCCTGGAATGTAATTAATATTTTTCAGGCGAAGAAAGAACTCTTATATAAAAGCACTGTTTGCCCTGTTTATGGTTAGTTATACCATTCACGGTTTCCTTATGTGATACATTTTATTATTATATGAATACTCAAGACACATTTAAATTTACTGTGAATTTTTATATGGGATAAGTTATTTTAATGAGTCATGGATAGTTCTAAAAGTACCCAAATAAGTATATGCATTAATTGTTCAACATAGAATATGTTATAAATTACAAGACTTCAATATTCTGTATTCAATATTTTTTATTTTTCAACCAATAAGTAATACATGCATTAATAATTCTAAAGTTGGAAGTTAGGTTTCCATAGGTGTACCTGTGGAAGGATCATTAAAGTTTTGGGGATGACATTTGTTTCACAAGAACATGGATTTGACTTTATATATATTTAATAATAATCTGAAAGCTTTAAATTTTAGAATAGATTAATAAAACAACTTCTAAATTTCAGATTGCTTTAGACAAGCCAGGGACATTTGGGCAATAGAAGTCTAATCAGTGCACCAAAGACATTACCATATCTAGGGTGAGGATCAAGGAGGAGGCTGGTGCCCTACTGATGAAATGAAAACCATATTATAAGGTAATTATTTTTTTGTCTTAGTTAATGTTTTCATATATATTGCCATAAACTGACAACGGTAATGACGATTCATAAGAATTATCGTTCGCGTTTGATGGCAGATAAAATTGTCTTTTAAGTTTCGGTTTTGGAGTCAATCTACTCCTTGGCCTGAATAGGAAGTCATACATTTATATGCTGTACCTAGGGATATATATTTAGAAAACAGTCTGTTTAAATGAAATAACAATGTTTTGATTTGTGTTACAGATTACATCGAGATCAATCCTGAAGTCCAATCAATGATTTCATAATGGTGAGTTCCTATATCTTACTTTTCTATTGCTGGTTTCATTTTTTTTTCAATAGAGTTTTTGCAGGCCTTGAAAGTAATTGATATGTTTGAGGTGAAGAAAGAACTCTTATATAAAAGCACTGTTTGCCCTGCTAATGGTTAATGATACTGTTTGCGGTTTCCTTATGTGATACATTTTTTAACTGAAAACTGTAGCCCTAAATTAAACCCTGAAGATGAAAAGGGCATGTTCTAACAAATATATCCTTTTATTCTTATATAATATTATTATTATATAATTATCTATTTTCAGATTGCTGCCTTTTTCAAGGAAAATGGGATAACAGTGTTATAAAAACTATTTAAGGTGAGGAATTGCTTTTTTTTTGTATAATATTAATACATATGTGTATGTTCTTGAAGGAATAACTTCTTTATTTGGGACCTTATTTATTCAAATGTGATTGGGTAGTCTATTATTGTCAAGACATTTCTGACAGAACAGTGATAAAATTTTAATTTTTTTTATTGCAATTATTTTGTAGAATTATATCTCGTAATCTTATTTAGAAGACTAACCCCCGTATTCACCAACGTTCTATAAGGTTTTATTAATCCTTTACAGAAATTTCTGTTTCCTATATTAACCCCTATATTCACCGACGTTCCATAAATCTATCAATAGCTATTGAACCCATAGGTTTTCATTGTTATAGCAACAATAAATAAATTATCTAGGGAATGTAGTTACTTTAGATTTGCTCAATTGGAAATGCTGAAACCTTAAAGAAAATGTGTCATGAAAGCTCCAATCACAAGCTCTATTCAAGATTTTGACATTTATTTTGAGCATTTCTGTCATAATGACATTTTTAATTTATAGATTCAATATCTTATGGGACCTATAATGTTTATGGGATGTTGCTGAATATGAGCAATAAAGTATTAAACATGGATTCTCTTACATCATCCAGCTTCTTAATTCTGCAAGATTTTTAATGATGATAATACGAAATTATTGAAGTAATTTTCAAAAGATTTTTACGGTGTTTATAGCCAAAAGGATTCTGACTTAAAACTATATTTATAAAATCTCCTTTTTGTGTAACATTATTTATATAACAATCTATATTTTATTACAGAGTTTCACATCTAACCACTTCCTTAGATGTAAGATAATAAGTTGGAATGAAGACCTGTGACATTGAGGTAAACATTATATTATTAGATACTCAAAAAAAATAACAACATTAATATTTAATCAAACATTGTGAAAATAGGCCAGTTGTTCAATAGTTGTTGGGCATTAATTATATTTTTGTTTTATAATGGGGATGGTCAAATGGTTTAAGCTATTTTGACCAACTGTTAAACTGAGCTAATTTCATTACTTATCATATTTTTATTTAATATTGGGGGTGGTCAAACGGTTTAAGGTATTTTGACCAACAATTGAACTGAGCTAATTAAATTACTTTTATGATTAAATAAAGAATTGCAGATTAACTTTTCTCTGTCCATATTAAATGATGACAAACTTCTTACACCATAAATCTATGATGGATATGTAAAGCTCAACAGGCCTGAAGTCTATGAAAACTGTTTGAAACATTTGTGCTGTTTGAAACTTAATAACCAACATATTTTTATTTTTGTTACAGCTGTTTGTTCCAGTCACCAGATGATTTATGATCAACATATTTACTAGGTAAGCATATTCAAATATTTGATTCATATATTACTCTGTACTTGAGGGCTGAGAATAGTTTATATGCTTGGCATGTTCCTTAAAGTACAGATTATTTTTTATAATTCAATTGTAATTATAAAAAATAATCTGTACTTTAAGGAATATGCTAAGCATTACCTTTGCACCACACTGTGGTAGAAAAGACCAGCAGATACATATATTGCTAAGCATTACATCACACTGTGGTAGAAAAGGCCAGCAAATATGTATAATGCTAAGCATTACAGCACACTGTGGTAGAAAAAGCCAGTGGATATTAATAGAATGTTAAGCATTTAATCTATTGCCAGCCCTCAAACCCCTACCCAAGTATTTATATCTTATTTATTTCTTTATTATAAGTTAAATTATTCAAATGATGATAACAACCAAGGTTTCGCTTATTAAATTCTGTACAAATTTGATGACACTCTTGGCAGACTGACAAACTCTTTAATGCAACCATTTTATTGATTACTTTGTTGTAGTTTATGTGTTAATATATTTGTAATTTTAGCTACCTGTGGGACCAGGCCAGACAGTGGTATATTACCCACAGTTACTAAATTGGAAACCTCTGATATCCACAAGTAATGGTTGGAGGATATTTACTGGCTACACCATCAGCCTAATCTCACTAGACAAGAGTCGATATGGATAAGGTATATATCCTAATTTTAATACTGCATACATATCATACCCATACGATCAATATTCTCATTATTGGTATTAAATTAAAAATATTATTTATGTTAATTAATTTAATTTTATTGTTAATTATTTTAATTTTATTGTTAATTATAAAGCTTTCTTTGGTACATGTTTGAAATCAATTAATCTGTGAACCAATTGGGTTCTCAACCTTTTTGTATTTTATGATGAGAAATTTCAAATAGAAGTAGTTACAAAATAGTAATTTACAATGTTTGTTGCCAAAAGGATTCTGATGATTATGTAACAACTTTTTAATAGATTGGTTTAAGGAAAATATTCTAATAATTTTTACTTTTATTGCAGATTCTTTTGGCATGATGCTAACTCCCAATTAGCATCATTCAAATGGATCATGGTTCCAACTCCCAATTAGCATCATTCAAATGGATCATGGTTCCAACTCCCAATTAGCATAATTAAAATGGATTATGGCTATAGTCTGGCCAATGTAAGTATCATTTAAATGAAAACTGTCCAAGGGACAGTTGTTCAATAGGCAATTAACTAGCTTAAATTGAGTGTGTCAAGTGTTTAAAGCACATTGACACCTGACTTTAGGTGTTACACCACCTTGGTGCTTCAAAAAAGAGGCATAAATTTAAAAAATAAAATTTACACAGCTATTTAAATATATAAAATATATTTTATTTTACACATATATACATGGTAGTTTTGTGATTAATATAATAAAATTGTTTTCATTACTTTTCCATTACATTCTGTCATGACATTCTATCTACATTATAATTTGTAGATAGAATGTCATATCAGAATGTGATGGAAAAATATACCTTTATTCTAATGATGATTGTTCTTCACAGACCTGTTCTGACAAAAATTGATGACATAAGAACGGCCAACTGATAAATTATTCATAAATCAATCAATTTGTGAAAATATTATTGCAATTACTAAAATAAATGTAATTTGTTTCAGAACATTGAAATCAAGTTTGAATGAGGATATTTGGTGAACTTTAAACCAAGCAATGTTCCTGTGCAACGACCTGACCAAAGTAAGTATCATCTAATGAAAACTGTCTAAAACTATCTTAATTCTTGTTATCTATGCCTTAATACATGTTGTTTATGCCTTAATACATGCTGTCTATGACTTAATACATGTTGTCTATGCCTTAATACATGTTGTCTATGCCTTAATACATGTTGTCTATGCCTTAATACATGCTGTCTCTGCCTTAATACATGTTGTCTCTGCCTTAATACATGTTGTCTATGCCTTAATACATGTTGTCTTTGCCTTAATACATGGTGTCTGCACCTTAATCCATGTGAAGACTCAATGAAGTTTATACTCAAATAATAAGGATATGTAATCATTACATAATGAATATAGTATAGATGTGATGGCTAAATGAAGTTTATACTCAAATAATCATCATTACATAATGAATATAGTAAGATTTTGACAACAATGATGTAATAAATTACTTCTTATGTATGCATCATAAAATTATTTCAACCTTCCAGAATAAATTTTTCAAATTAACATTCCATCACCTTCTAATGTTAAATTATATCTACATAATATGTGACTTAAAATGATGATTGTTCTTCACAGACCTGTTCTGACAAAAATTGATGACATAAGAACGGCCAACTGATAAATTATTTATAAATTAATCAATTTGTAACAAATTATTGCAATTTCTAAAGTAAATGTAATTTGTTTCAGAATATTAAATCAAGTTTGAATGAGGATTTGGTGAACTTTAAACCAAGCAATGTTCCTGTGCAATGACCTGACCAAAGTAAGTATCTTCTAATGAAAAATGTCTTAAACTAATTTAATCTATGTTGTCTCTGTCTTAATACATGTTGTCTATGCCTTAATACATGTTGTTTATGCCTTAATACATGTTGTCTCTGTCTTAATACATGTTGTCGATGCCTTAATACATGTTGTCTATGCCTTAATACATGTTGTCTATGCCTTAATACATGTTGTCTATGCCTTAATGGAGTTTATACTCAAATAATAAGGATATGTAATTACATAATGAATATAGTAAGATTTTGACAACAATGATGTAATGAATTACTTCTTATGTATGCATCGTAAAATTAGTTCAACCTCCAGGAAATATTGTTTAGATACTATCTTCTTCCAATTAATATTCCATCACCTTTTAATATTAAATTGTATCTACATAATATGTGGCTTAAAATGATGATTGTTCTTCACAGACCTGTTCTGATAAAAATTGATGACACAAGAACGGCCAGCTGATAAATTATTCATGACACTAATCTATTTGTGAAAAGAGTAAATACAATTACTAAAAGAATTTTCTGTTTCAGAATATTAAAACAATTACAAGTGGGGATTTGGTGAACCTTAAACTGCAATTGCGACATACTTAAAATAAAATGGTAAGTTTCAATGTATTTTATTTTATTGGGTATTTGTGTTTTGTTAATGCAAAGGGTTTTGCTTTATTGGGATCAATGGATTTTGCCAAAATTAAACCATATTATACATATTTTTATTATTTTTGATCGAAATTTTAAGGTGTATTAACCAATATTTGCCCTATATTCAATTTATTTTATGTGTAAATTTCACCTAATGGGAGAAGACACCATTAAATAAAATAAAATAAATATTTGATTCATATATACATATCTGCTGGCCTTTTCTACCACAGTGTGGTGTAAAGGTTTGAATTTTCCTCTATTCTTTTATAAATTTGTTCCATTCTCTTCTATTTATTGCCAGTTTATTATTATTTGATTTATACATAGCTAATTCCTGCAAATTAATTAAAATTATTGAATTTTCGCCTACTTGATGATAAGCAAATACAGTAATAGGAGTAGTATAGTCAATTGTACATTAAATGATGAGAAATTCCATATAGAAGTATTTACAAAGTAGTAATTTACGATGTTTGTTGCCAAAAGGATTCTGAAGCTTTCATAAACATACTTTTATTATAATTAGTTTACAGAAGATACTATAATTGTTTTATTGTTTACAGATTTCTGCTCTATAGATATTGGCATTCTACAACACACCTTTGCGATCTTATCTGCATTGTGTTGGCTGAGGCAGAAGTTATAGGAATTAATGTAAGTTTTCACTAATTCTCAAATTTGATAATGTGAAAGTTTTAATATCATTTGCTTTTACAAACTACTTGCTTTGTTCATTCTGTTCCAAGTAACCAATGACAATATGCTAAGCTCATTAAGAGACTGCAAGTGACTAGTGGTAGTGCAGACATAAGATTTCTTGATTAATAGTTCATTCTGTTCAGGTAACCAATGACAAACTGCTAAGCTCATTAACAGGCTGCAAGCGACTCTAGTAGTAGTGCAGATGTAAGACTTCTAGATTTATAGTTCATTCTGTTCAAGTAACCAATGACAAACTGTGAAGCTCATTAACAGGCTGCAAATGACTCTACTAATGATGCAGATGTAAGACTTCTTGATTAATAGTTAATTCTGTTCAAGTAACCAATGACAACATTCTAAGGTCATTAACAGGCTGCAAGTGACTCTAGTAGTAGTGCAGATGTAAGACTTCTTGATTAATAGTTCATTCTGTTCAAGTAACCAATGACAAAATGCTAAGCTCATTAACAGGCTGCAAGTGACTCAAGTAGTTGTGCAGATGTAAGACTTCTTGATTAATAGTTCATTCTGTTCAAGTAACCAATGACAAAATGCTAAGCTCATTAACAGGCTGCAAGTGACTCAAGTAGTTGTGCAGATGTAAGACTTCTTGATTAATAGTTTTAGCTCAATATGAAAAAGTAGTTTGTTTTGGGTTAGTATCTGAATTCATATGAAAATTAGCAATCTAGTTACCAATCACCCTGTATACCCCACACAAATAAGCCGGCCAGTATCGCATCCTAGAGTGGTAAAGGTGTGCTCGTAATGGGAACATAAATTTCTTTTCATGTGTATGGTTGCTTAGTTATCCATGTAAGACAACCAAAGGAAGATCAGAGACATAATTTCAAAATTATAATAGCTTTCAATCACATATGAATAAAGCTTACTAACTTTTTTTTTATTGCAGCATCTACAATATTTGATGGTTTCTACTAAAAGCTGCTTATTTTATGGAAACTATGGTGAGTTATTTAAATTCATGAGTTAATTTATATATATAATATATATATATATATATATATATATATATATATATATATATATATATATATATATATAATCAATCTTTATTTGGCTATTGATCTATACATGGGTCTTTCCGCCTCCATAATAAATCTATTCATTTTAAAACTAATATTCTAATATTAATGATATGATGAGAAATTTCATATAGAAGTATTTACAAAGTAGTAATATACAATGTTTGTTGCCAAAAGGATTCTGAAATGTTAGTAAACAATAAGATGTAAATAATCTTCTGATGATATTCTAATTATTTACTGGTTACAGGTTTGCCTTAAGAGTGCAGTTCAAATTGCTGAGATATGGCAATTTAGTTCAAACAGGCATTATACACCATAGCAGTATGTGTTTGTTACATCAGAGATGAGTTTAATGATAGTCTAGACTCTCCAACACTTCAGCACCATGTACATCTGGCATATCATCACTTGAATGATTTAAAATGTAAGTTATCAATGTTTTTACTGTGTTTTAAGTAAATTAAGGCCCTATCCATTTGGCTACTACTAGTGACTAGTAGTTACACATGGTGACGTCACCCTTTACTATTAGTATGAGCGTGACGTCAGCATATGTGACTACTAGGCCCTGTCCATTTGTTTACTACTAGTGACAAATGCTGACGTCACGCTATACTATTAGTATGAGCGTGACGTCAGCATGTGTCACTAGTAGTAGCCAAACAGACAGGGCCCTAGTCACTACTAGTAGCCAAACGGACAGGGCCCTAGTCACTACTAGTAGCCAAATAGACAGTGCCCTAGTCACTACTAGTAACCAAACGGACAGGGCCCTAGTCACTAGTAGTAGCCAAATAGACAGTGCCCTAGTCACTACTAGTAACCAAATGGACAGGGCCCTAGTCATTAGTAGTAGCCAAATGGACAGGGCCTAAATACCCCACACAAATAAGCCGGCCAGTATCGCATCTTAGAGTGGTAAAGGTGTGCTCGTAATGGGAACATAAATATCTTTTCATGTGTATGGTTGCTTACTTGCCCATGTAAGACAACCAAAGGAAGATCAGATACATTATTTCAAAATGAATAAGCTTGTGATACATAGGTTTAAGTTTAATGCTATAAATGCTAAAAAAAATTGTTTTTATTACAGTATTGATGATATTCCAACCTAACTCAACAATGTGGTCACAGTTATAATGGAAACCCTGGTGAGTTTTTATGTTCTATTATAAATGAGAACATCTTTTAAATACTTATATTCTACATTAATTAAGAAGTTAAAACATTCTGGCCACTAATTAATTTATTTATTGGAAACATTTAATTTTTCTTATTCTTTTCTGGATGTATAGCCACACTTATAATAATTTTTATTTTGTTTGATATCAATTACCCTTATCAATGCCCTTCAATCAATCACCATCATGCAATTACTAATTGAGTAGCATCATTGATAATTGCAATTGTCAATTTTATTGACCAACTCTGGGGCACCTTACACATCCATGATACCAAATGAACTTATTGGGTGTGATACCAGACACATGAAAAACAATTGAAAGAAAATGTCTTGACTGGGGACAAATGAAACCAATGAGTGTTATTCCTGATACCACTCATTCCAAACATGTCAAATTTGTCCTGTAAAATACTGCCAGCTCATGATTTGAGTTTTTAAGAACTAAAAACATGAGCTGGCAGTATTTTATGACTTAATTTCAGTTTACCAAAAATTAGGCATCTATTTGCACACTTATTTTCCTAAATAAAAGCAGGTCTCCTGTAAGCCAATTTATTTTTTGTGTAAAATTAAGTTAAAACATACACCAGTAAAAAACTTTATCCATACTTTTAAAATGATGATTGTTCTTCACAGATCTGTTCTGATCATACATTGATGACCATTATTAAAACATACCACACCACTAAAATACTTAATCCATACTAAATAAAGGCAGGTCTCCTAAAGCCAATTTATTTTTTGTGTAAAATTAAGTTAAAACATACTACAACAGTAAAATACTTTATCCATACTTTTAAAATGATTGTTTTTCATAGACCTGTTCTGATACATTGATGACCATTATTAAAACATACACTATTAAAATACTTAATCCATACTTTTAAATTGATGATTGTTCTGTTCTGATCATACATTGATGGCCATTATCAAAACATACCACACCACTAAAATACTTAATCCATACTTTTCAAATGATGATTGTTCTTCACAGACCTGTTCTGATCATACATTGATGACCATTAAGAACGGCCAACTGATTCACCCACAAATCAAACCATAAAAACCCTTGTACTCTCTAAAAATAACTAACACATATATTTTATTTTGTTATAGATGAAGAAGAATCCAACTGGTATGTTATCTGTTTATTTTTTTTTTTCCATACATCAATAATATCTTATTCTTAGTTTAGAATAGCTTTGTTCACAGTATACTTAAATAAAACATTCGTTTATAATTCAAGTATACTATGTACAAAGCTAATATTTCAGCAATTATACTGTGTGATATCAATAACAATAAAGAATATTTTATATACATGTTTCGTATTTTCTTTTTAAAATGATTAGCACCCAAATAAAATTGTTAGTGGCATAGTTATTCAGTTGAATTGCCAATGCTGTTTTTGTAGAGATGTGCTAGGGATTTTGCTGCTGTCAGGATAATGTCTCGTCTGGAGATGCCTATTAGTGCTTGATGCCATGCTGTGTTACTCACCTAGAAAATGTCAGAATTGATAGAATAACATTAATATAAGATGTAATGATTTTTATCTTGATGTTTATTTATAGAGTTTTTTAAGGATTTTTATATTGAATTTGAAGAATAACAATAATATAAGCTGTTATTTATTCATCTATAATGATCTTCATCTTGATGTTCATAGGGTTATTTAAAGATTTTGATATTGAATTGATAGAATAACAATAATATAAGCTGTTATTTATCTTGATGTTTATTCATAGTTTTTTAAAGATTTTGATATTGAATTGATAGAATAACAATAATATAAGCTGTTATTTATTCATCTGTAATGGTCTTTATCTTGATGTTTATTCATAAGAGTTTTTTAAAGATTTTTATATTGAATTGATAGAATAACAATAATAAAAGCTGTTATTTATTCATCTGTAATGATCTTTATCTTGATGTTTATTCATAGGTTTTTTTTAAAGATTTTTATATTGAATTGATAGAATAACAATAATATAAGCTGTTATTTATTCATCTGTAATGGTTTCTATTTTGATGTTTATTCATACACCATCATGTGGATTATAATCTATGCACTGTGATTTACAGTCCCAATTTTAAATTATTGATAGAATTTTGCTATTTTTATTGGTTTTTATGTATCACAATCAACTTATTGTCATTAGTGCTCTACTTATCAATTAGTCTAATCGGTTTTAAAGTAAAAACATTGTGAGCAATCAACAAAAATTGGCTTGTTGATCAACCAGCCATTCCTGATCTATAATAAAGTAGTATTGCTGGTGTTGGTTCGAGCTTGGTACGACATGGACGACTTTTGTAACCATTCGACCTCTGAGCTAGGTAGCAGTTATATTTTCTTGCTTTTGTACTGACTGGTTATTTTTCCACAAAGTAGTACCGACCTAAGTGCCTTTCGTTTATCAGTCTGGGCTGGTACGGGCTCATTGTTTCTTGTTCTATTTGCCGCTTCCAATGCGCATAATTCTACCTCGGTCCTTACAACCGGCGACGCAAGACCTGAGCGATACTGCACCCCACGGGGGCGACTAGCAATGATAAACCATGCTAAACAAAAGCGCCGCTACAGACTGAATTGTATCAAAATCAGTACAATAATACTAAAATGTCAACACTGATGTTGATTTGTTTAAACAAATGTAGCTTACAGAGTATGCTAATACTTCATATAACTACTTACATGCAAATTACTTCCCATCAAACTACCAATAGTAACAGCAAGTCCAGATGCTGCATACTTATAATCTGTAGGTGTATCTTCCTGTGCCAACGCGACAATTTCTGCTGGAACGGGCGTCATCTGCGTGAATGTCTGCAGATGCACCTGTCTGATAGGGTCGTTCAAAATAATCACCCCCAGATCGAACCATCTACAATAACACAACGTCACAAAATACGCTGGAACAATTTTTCAACCCACTTGTCTTCTCCTATTTCCAAAATGAAGTTCTCAATTGCCACAACTGGAATTGGTTTGTTTAGTATTGGATTGGCGAGAACTGTTTGCACACGGCTTTCCGCTGCTTTAACTGCAGATGTGAAGCCAACTGGTTGTGCAGCCATTTCTTCAATTTTTGCTTCAATGCCTCTAAAATAATTATTACAAATTAGTAGTAGTTACCGAATTTGTTATAATTCTATAACTCAACCTTTAAGTCTTTCTACCATGTGTTAGGACTTGTTACTTGAAAATTGTAGCCAAGTGTGGTTAATTGTATCCCAATGACAATGGTTTGTTAAGGTCGTTTTAGACGAGACAATTTCTTAGCTCAAAAGTTGTTCAAGAAATGAATTCATATATCCTTGTCCTTGACAAATAGAATGAGTTATATTTTTCCATTCAATCTAGCATCCAATTCAATATTTCAAATAATTTTCTGTATGATACAAGACAATTTAGATTGTCTTGCATCTTGACTAACTTTTGAGTCCAGAAATTGTCTTGACTAAAATGACCTTTATACAGGGACTAACCACCGCACAACATAGGCGTATTACAAATTATTTTTTCTTGAAATTGACATTTGATGTAATGTTCTTAATATAGATCAAAAATAACTATTATTGTTCTATTGGGTTATTGACTTAAGTACATTATTTACTGTACATCTACTGTTAGGCTAATTAGATTATATACTTACTCAACTCTAGCTTTGCCAAAAACTGATTGAAATGCCTCCCTAACAGCACTGATTTTGACCTCCTGTTTTGAGGCCACCAGAATCTCAACATCACCACCAGTATCTAATACAATAGACATGAACAATAAACACAAACCATATCATAAAACTTTACAGGGTAACAATACCTAACATGAATGATGATGGGAAAAAAGGAGGATGATAGAATGGGAAAAAAAGGCTACATCCAAAAACAAGGTTGTATCTGGTTTATTGATGGATCTAAAACCAGCCAAGGAATAAGAATAGGAGTATATGAAAATGGCTCAGCTGAAGGCACAAGTCTTCAACTGGATGAATATATGTTTGAGACAAGCAGAAAGTATCACAATTCAAACTTGTATTAAATGATTCAATAATAGCTACTTTAAAGTACTCAGGGGCAATAATATCCATAGGCCTCTGGCTTCATGAAGCGAAACTTCCTAATCAGCACCTCCATGTTGTACAGTATGGAAACATCAGAATGATAAAGACTAGGACTCAGTTGTATAAAGCATATAACCCTCAAGTTAATTTCCAATCTGTGATTCAAACATCACTTTCAACAACTTTGACACATAATGCAACATTGGCCCTGTCTGTTTGGCTACTATTTGTTACTAGTAGTCACACTCATACTAATAGTACAGTGTAACATCAGAATGTGTCCCTACTAGTCACTAGTAGTAGCCAAATCGACAGGAGATACATTAACAAGGCAATGAAATTGTAAGTTTACAACAATTTATTCAATATCTAACAATATAATCATAGGCTAGATTTAACTCATCTTTATACAACTGAGCCAAGAAGTCAAAACATTCAAATTAGTATATCTTAAATTTAAATCTAAAACTTAAAACTTACAGATAAACTCCCTCATTTGTGGATCAAGAGTGGTCACAATGGAATCAACTGAACTTAAAGCCTTTTCAGCAACTCGTGACAGAATCCCACCATTGCCTACAGCTCCCCTCATCCAATCCATAAAACCACCAGAATCACCAGTCTGATCAGTGCTGGTTTCTTGTGATTGCATGCCATGCTGGATACCTTTACTTGGGGGGATGGCAGCACTAAAAGTAAAAAAAATTGAATTGCCTCAGGAAGGATGGTGACTTGGAAATATTATTTTGGCAAGTAGATGTTATCAGTTTGTGTCACATATTCAGGATTATATATAATAATTCTGATTCATCTGAAGTTACAGAATAGACCTTAATTGAATTACTTACAATATATTTATAAAGGCACCTTACATGGTCAATAATACTGTCAGTGCTAGTACTGTCAGTATTTTCAATTATATATTACAATTCTCTTTTTATATTTATCAAGTAATCAATTATCTGAATAAACATCAGATTTCAGTCTTCATTCCAATCGTTACTATAGCTTGCATGATAAGTAATACTGTAAATATTTTAGAATAATGAACATTTTAAACATATTATCGTACAGTAATAATGTCATTATTCTAAAATATTGACAGTATTGTTGATCGTGTAAGGTGACTTATTGAAACAATTTTATATATTTGAGAGTAAATGCAGTGTCAGAAAAAGTCTTCATCTATGTACAGGCTAGTCTTTGAAGATACTGCAGGAATTTTAAGTGTCAGGATTTAAAATGGATGATAATATAGACTGCTACAGGTATTGTATCTTAATCAGCTGTGTAAGCTATGGTATTTGAATCAATATTAAACTATTTGTATTCTTCAATGCTAACTGCTTTTTTTGGAATATAAACAACAATAGTATCATAATGAATATAAATATATCTTACCTAAATTTTGTTGGATAAAAACTTTCATTTGTAGGACTAGGCATATTAACACTAGTTGATGCAGCCAAAGGTATATTAACACCTTGCATCGGTTTTGCCACAGGTGGCAACTGTGAGGCTGGTGGGCTGGCAATGGGGCTCTGCATGATAAAGCTAGGTAATGCACTGGGTGGTTGGACATTTGACAACAAGTTCCCACTTGTGGGCACATTTGCCACGGATACCCCGGGCGAGGGCAGCAATGATGCCGACGACGACATGCTACTTAACGACTCTACAACAAGATAAACAGTCACACTCAACTCAATATGTTTGACAAAAACTGTTGCATTACCGGCGATTGACAGCTCATCCGCCTTCTTGTCGATTATTTCGAACGTTTCCCCGTTGGAGTCTTCCTGCAGCATTGTTTGTTTATTTGTGTGAGTGGTTTATAATGAGTTTATGTTTATAAATAAGACGGTGTCTGACGTAAACAAGAATTTGGAGGAGTGAAGTTGACTGCTAGTGCAACGTCATCAACTTCAGTAGTGTATGCTTAGAAAAGTTAAAATTGATTTTTCTAACTAATCTAATTCTACAATGATTAATTGTTGGATATATACATATTTAACAATTAGATTCATATTTAATTATGTTAATATCAATGCGTTGCAATAATAATAAAGCGACTCATCGCGTGACAGCGTAGTGATGTCACCTGCAGCCGTGAGATGGCGTACCTGGTACGAACGCAGCAATTTAGTAAAGATGGCCGCCCGATCCACACTAATTTGAACGCGCTGCACATATTTATTGTAATATTGTTGTAAAAACAACTGCCCCGGAGGAGTGAATTATGTGAAGACAATGCGGATTTTGTGGAGATTCTAGTGATGTGTGATTTGTGTTGTACTAGTGCATAATTAACCAGTGATGTGCCAAACAAGTGCTGCACGTATTAGAGGTTGGAACATGCAAAAAAGTGAGAGCCGGCTAGGATTATACCAGCACCGCAGTTATAAAAAGGTCAGTGCATTTATACGTTTTATGCTTGTTTAATTGGTATTTGGGTAGTAATGAATCAACTACAGTTGATTTGTGCTATATTACTTATGTAGGGTCAGGCTGGGCAATTGTAAACAGTGACCTGATCGCCCGTATTCACCGACGTTCCATAAATCTATCAATAGCTATTGAACCCATAAGTATTCGTTGTTATAGCAACAATAAATACATTATCTAGGGAATGTAGTTACTTTAGATTATCTCTATTGTAAACACTGAATAATTAAACAAAAGGTGTCATCAAAGCTTCAATTGCAAGCGCTATTCAAGGTGTTTGACATTTGTTTAGGCATATTCTGTCACAATGACGTTGTCAATTTATCCATTCAATAGCTTATGGGAGCCATAAAGTTTATGGGATGTTGGTGAATAGAGTTTTATAAACTAAATGATAATAAAAAGATAAAACTGTTAACACGGTAGCTGTATTACATGCGTTCGCGGTTTTTTTGAACCGCCGGTAGTGATGGTAGTTTCAGATCAGAGGTTATAAAACAGCGTGATGAACGAAGTTTTGGTTGTTCAGAGTTTTCTGGATTACAGTGAATTAATTTGAAAGTAAGTATATTTCATTGTTTACTACTGTAGGCTATACATTTCTTTAACATATTCTGTATTTTTGCTTCTATCTATTTTCTTTCTCTTGTAATTGCTTGTTTACATAACCCCCTCTTTTTAGTAGTGAGGTAATTGGTTTAAAGTGACTGTAAATATATTTTTTGCTGAAATTCTTGTAATTGATTGTTATAAAAACCTTGTATTACTAAAAGCTTAGCCATTAAAACATATATAATTGTGAATCCACCTCTTAGCAATCTACATATCTAGATTTCGATCTTATTAGATCTCATCAGTGTAGCTCAGATAGTGAGGATGAATTCACACAATATCTCGAGTCGTTACATACAAATATAATACAACTAACCCCCTAGGAGGAAAGTGCATTGCTAATTAATGTGGTGCCGCCAGACGGCGTTTAACTTTCCTCCTAGGTGGTTAGTTGTATTATATTTCTATATAACCACTCGAAATATTGTGTGAATTCATCCTCACTAGCTGAGCTACACTGATGAGATCTAGTACATCGAAATCTAGATATGTAGATTGCTAAGAGGTGGATTCACACTTATATATGTTTGATACGATTGGCTTTGTGCTGATATCTCAAGCACTCTGTTGGAATATTTTTCCATAGAGGGCACTACCCGGTGATCCTGATGGCATGAACATGTTGACGGTTATTACCATATGGGAGTGCATTGCTAATTGATGTGGTGCCACCAGATGGCGTTTAACTTTCCTCTTAGGGGGTTAATTGTATCAATTTCCAGATCATAGGTTATAAAACAGTGTGACGAACGAAGTTTTGGTCAGAGTTTCCTGGATTGCAGAGAATTAATTTGAAAGTAAGTATATTTCATTATTTATTACTGTATTCTATTTATTTCTTTAATATATTCTGTATTCGTGCTTCGATGTATTTTCTTTCTCTTGTAATTGCTTGTTTACAATTACCCCCCTCCCTTTTTTGTAGAGGGGTAATTGTAAACATTATTTAAAGTGACTGTAAACATAATTTTCCCTGAGATTCTTGTATTTGATTGTTGTAAAAACCTTGTATTACTAAAAATCCATTTATTATATTTATATTTTATTTTATTCCCTGAACGTATATAAAGATTAAACATCCTCCCTCCCTACAGTATACAGGACTTAAGTCCTCACCACAATAAGAACTACAGAGAGATAAATGTATATTGCCCTCTGTGCAATCGAAGTAAAGAGTGAGATCGGTAATCACTTTTACCCCATGATTTTGGGGTACCTTGTATTACTAAAATCTTAGCCATTTATTATATTTATACCCCGAACATATATAAAGATTGAACCTCCTCCCTTTCTACAGTATACAGGACTTATGTCCTTACCACAATAAAAACTACAGAGAGATAAATGTATATTGCCCTCCGTGCCTCGTTAAGAGGGAGATCGGTAATCACTTTTACCCCATGATTTTGGGGTAATTGTAAAAACGTGAGGCAATTGTAAAAAGCCTCAATTTTCTGGAAATATCCATACTTAATCGTTTTAGACCACACAATTGTGAAGTATGCATGTGGATTATTAAAAGGATCAAATAAACTTTGGTTGTTTTATTAATAGGGGACGACCAGAAGAGTTAGAATGCGAATTATAGAAATTTTGTTTACAATTACCCCGCCTGACTCTAATTAGAATAAATTGTGTTCATACGCTCAATCTTTATTACTGCCATAAATATCTGAGGAATAAGTTATTCATTGTTTATACTATGGACTATATTATCTATTTGCCTTTTACCTTTCGGTGTAGGCTATTACATTTACATTACTTACCTTTTTTCTTGTTTCTTATTTTTGCTCTCCATATTCTTTTGGTTGGTGCTGTCTCTGTCATACTAATGATGTGTCCCCACCATCCTAATTGTCTTTCCTCTATGTACTTTATTGTCGGTGTTACATTTAGTTCTCTTCTTAGGATATTCCTCATTTTGTCCTTTTTTATCACTCCTCTAACTCTCCTCATATACTTCATTTCAACTGTTTGTATTTTGCTCTATTGTGCGTTATTTAATGTTCATGTCTTGCATCCGTATGTTAATATAGGTCTTATTATAGCTTTATATATTTTTATCTTCGTTTCTCTTGTTATTTCATTTTTGCTTATGAATTTTTTGTTTTTTTTTCACCTTCATTATTTTTTTCTACGCTGTTATTGATCTCTATGTCTTGTTTCCCCGTCGTCTTGTCTTGTCGTTTTGCGTTAGTAAGTCTTTAAAATATTCTTTCCATCTTTCCAGTATTTTTTCGTTGTCCTTCAGTAATATTCCCTACCAACCAAACTATGCCCATCCACTATTTCAAACGACTTGAACTATGCACTACACTATTATCCGTTGTTTTCTTTGATTAAATTAATGTCATTTATTAATTCAAAACTAATTAAAAAGATATATGTGAAAAATAATGTAATGCATCGTTCAAGTAGTTTGAAATCGTGGACGGGCATAGTTTGTTTTGTGGGGGACGCCCGCCACCCCACCTTTGTTCCCATAGTTTTTCCATAGGATAACACTCTTCTTGGAATAGTTTAAACAATATAAAACATCTATATCCAATGAAAAAACTATGCGAGCAAAGGTGGGTTGGCGGGCGGCCCCTACCAACCAAACTAAGCCCGTCCACGATTTCAAACGACTTGAACTATGCATTACATTATTTTTCACATATATCTTTTTAATAAGTCTTAAATTAATAAATAACATTAATTTAATCATAGAAAATAACAGATAATAGTGTAGTGCATAGTTCAAGTCGTTTGAAATAGTGGATGGGCATAGTTTGGTTGGTAGGGGCCGCCCGCCCACCCCACCTTTGCTCGCATAGTTTTTTCATTGGATATAGATGTTTTATATTGTTTAAACTATTCCAAGAAGAGTGTTATACTATGGGAAAACTATGGGAACAAAGGTGGGGTGGGCGGGCGTCCCCCACAAACCAAACTATGCCCGTCCACGATTTCAAACGACTTGAACTATGCATTACATTATTTTTCACATATATCTTTTTAATAAGTCTTAAATTAATAAATGACATTAATTTAATCATAGAAAATAACAGATAATAGTGTAGTGCATAGTTCAAGTCGTTAGAAATAGTGGATGGGCATAGTTTGGTTGGTAGGGGCCGCCCGCCCACCCCACATTTGCTCGCATAGTTTTTCCATTGGATATAGATGTTTTATATTATTTAAACTATTCCAAGAAGAGTGTTATCCTATGTAAAAACTATAGGAACAAAGGTGGGGTGGGCGGGCGGTCCCTACCAGCCAAACTATGCCCGTCCACGATTTCAAACGACATGAACTATGCATTACATTATTTTTCACATATATCTTTTTAATAAGTCTTAAATTAATAAATGACATTAATTTAATCATAGAAAATAACAGATAATAGTGTAGTGCATAGTTCAAGTCATTTGAAATAGTGGACGGGAATAGTTTGGTTGGTAGGGGCCGCCCGCCCACCCCACCTTAATGTCATTTATTAATTTAAGACTTATTAAAAAGATATATGTGAAAAATAATGTAATGCATAGTTCAAGTCGTTTGAAATAGTGGACGGGTATAGTCAGGCAAAATCTTCTTATATATATATATATATATATATATATATATATATATATACTTTGTTCTTCAATTTATATAATTTTATAGAGAAATAACTGCTCTATTTGAGTTTTTGTTTTTCTTGCAGTTATTTATTGATCAAATGCATCTGAACGCGTCGATGTACATAATAGAATTATTCAAAAATATTTTCAAAACAGTCACAGTGCCAGTACAAGTCTTGTATATAAGTTACTTCTTGTCGTTTTTCTTTTCTGTTTAGTTTTAGCGTTTTATAGAATAACTATGTACTAAATAAATAAAATAATAAATTGGACAATCATTATATACGTTTATTTGTTTGCGTTTATAAAATAAGTAATACAATTCCTTAATATCTTTATTATTTTTTCTTCAAATGTACTCCTAGTCCATTACAGGCCGCCTTGTGTATTTCAATTCTGTTGGGAAAGAATTTGCGCCCACATTTTGTACATTGCACCAACTCAGTCAAATGATTATCCCATATTCTATGAAACGTGCCAACAAAATCCACTCCACCCGAAGCTAAAATCAGAAATACATATTTATTTACCAATAAGTGATTAATATATTATAGGCGGTTGTTAATAACATTTACAAACGATTTAAAAAAAAGTTTGATCACTCTATAAATAAGTGCACATGCACTATAGGAAATTCCCATGGGAAAGAAAGGGCAGATTAAATAAATACTTTATTTTTCATATACATACTCAACTGATAGTGTTCAAAAGCAAATAGCCGTAATTATTTCTACTGTACAAACCGCAAACATATTTGCTAAAGGTAAACATAATTAATAAATATGCTGTAATGTACACATAACATTTTTATAATAGATTGTATATATATTTAATATTTCACAATATGCCACTAGTTTTAATTACTATAGCAATATTTAAAAAAATATATTTCATCCAGCACCCTTTTTTTACTATAGATAAGTCTTAAATGTTACTCAAAGCAAAATGTGCGTTAAAATATTGTTATTATAGAGACACTCGTAAGATCCAATGCATGTGATAAGGAGTAACAATAAACTATTCTAAAAACTAATTCACAGCATCGTCATTTTTTTTGTGACTATGCCCGTCCACTATTTCTAATGAATTGAATTTCCACACTACATTGTTATCCGTAACTTTCTATGATTCAATTAGTTTCAGTAATTAATGTATGCCTAATTGGTAAAAAAATACGTGAAATAATGTAGTGCAGAGTTCAAGTCATTAGTAATAGTAGACGGGCATAGTCTGGTTGGTATGGGCCACCCGCCCACCCCACCTACGTTCGCATAGTTTTTTTCAATGGATACAATCGATTTACATTGTTTAAACAATTTCAAAAAGTGTTATCCCATGAAAAAAACTATGCCAACGTAGGTGGGGTGGGCGGGTGGCCCATACCAACCAGACTATGCCCGTCCACTATTTCTAATGAATTGAATTTCCACACTACATTGTTATCCGTAACTTTCTTTGATCCAATTAGTTTAATTAATTAATGTATGCCTAATTGGTAAAAAAATACGTGAAATAATGTAGTGCAGAGTTCAAGTCATTAGTAATAGTAGACGGGCATAGTCTGGTTAGTATGGGCCACCCGCCCACCCCACCTACGTTCGCATAGTTTTTTTCAATGGATACAATCGATTTACATTGTTTAAACAATTTCAAATAGTGTGTTATCCCATGAAAAAAACTATGCTAACATAGGTGGGGTGGGCGGGTGACCCATACCAACCAGACTATGCCCGTCCACTATTTCCAATTAATTGAATTTCCACACTACATTGTTATCCGTAACTTTCTTTGATCCAATTAGTTTCATTAATTAATGTATGCCTAATTGGTAAAACATTACGTGAAATAATGTAGTGCAGAGTTCAAGTCATTAGTAATAGTGGACGGGCATAGTCTGGTTGGTATGGACCACCCGCCCACCCCACCTATGTTCGCATAGTTTTTTTCAATGGATACAATCGATTTGCATTGTTTAAACAATTCCAAAAAGTATGGTATCCAATGAAAAAGCTATGCCAACGTAGGTGGGGTGGGCGGGTGGCCCATACCAACCAGACTATGCCCGTCCACTATTTCTAATGAATTGAATTTCCACACTACATTGTTATCCGTAACTTTATTTGATCAAATTAGCTTAATTAATTAATGTATGCTTAATTGGTAAAAAAATTACTTGAAATAATGTAGTGCAAAGTTCAAGTTATTAGTAATAGTGGACGGGCATAGTTTGGTTGGTATGAGACACCCGTCCACCCCACCTACGTTCGCATATTTTTTTTCAATGGATACAATCGATTTACATTGTTTAAACAATTTCAAAAAGTGTGTTATCCCATGAAAAAAACTATGCCAACGTAGGTGGGGTGGGCGGGTGGCCCATACCAACCAGACTATGCCCGTCCACTATTTCTAATTAATTGAATTTCCACACTAAATTGTTATCCGTAACTTTATTTGATCCAATTAGTTTAATTAATTAATGTATGCCTAATTGGTAAAAAAATTACGTGAAATAATGTAGTGCAAAGTTCAAGTCATTAGTAATAGTGGACGGGCATAGTTTGGTTGGTATGAGACACCCGCCCACCCCACCTACGTTCGCATAGTTTTTTTCAATGGATACAATCGATTTACATTGTTTAAACAATTTAAAACAGTGTGTTATCCCATGAAAAAAACTATGCCAACGTAGGTGGGGTGGGCGGGTGGCCCATACTAACCAGACTATGCCCGTCCACTATTTCTAATGAATTGAATTTCCACACTAAATTGTTATCCGTAACTTTATTTGATACAATTAGTTTAATTAATTAATTTATGCCTAATTGGTAAAAAAATACGTGAAATAATGTAGTGCAGAGTTCAAGTCATTAGTAATAGTGGACGGGCATAGTCTGGTTGGTATGGACCACCCGCCCACCCCACCTCCGTTCGCATAGTTTTTTTCAATGGATACAATCGCTTTACATTGTTTAAACAATTCCAAAAAGTGTGGTATCTCATGAAAAAAACTATGCGTACGTAGGTGGGGTGGGCGGGTGGCCCATACCAACCAGACTATGCCTTCGGCTCGTGCTGTAACCTCATTCGCTCATTTAGGAAACTTTTCTTCCGGCACTAGTAATGTAAATTACTATTACATTATTAGTGCAGGAAGGCAAGTTTCCCCAATGAGCGAATGAGTTTACAGCACGAGGCGAGTGCTGTATTAAGAGCTGTATTATCGCACGAATAATGTATCTTATTTTTTGTAGGAATAATACCAAATATTTATTTAAAGTTATTTAAAGTTGTTGTGAAAAATAGGTTACCACACTACCAATTACATATAATTTAAAGTCTATATTTTCTTCACAATTGTATTTATTCAGTACCATATCGTTAATTTTTAATGCTATTTGAAGTATAAGAGGTGTACGTTGTGCTTGAATGCATTTTCATATTTATAAATACTCATTTACATTGGTACCGAATTTTAAGTTGGCAACACTGGCTATTTCCCACACTAGTGCGGGAAGTAGTATTTACCGCACCCAAATCAATCCGGGAAATGACTTGTCTTGGAACATGAGTACAAAAACGTAATTTTTCATTTCGCACATTATAATTTTTGAAAAATGAAGGATGATTCAAATTACATCATTTAGTTTTATGTATAATTAGCTGTATGTAAGCTATTTGAATGATTTTAATGGTATAGTGTTATTATTTCTTGTTATAACATGCATTAGATCTTAGAATATAGTTGGTGAAATTATTTATTGATTTGGACCCTTGCAACTTCGTTCGTGTACTTCCACCCGGTCGGGGTTGAATGTGCGCTTGCAGAGCTGGCAAGGCACCAGTTGACTGAGATGCGTTTGCCAGTTGGCGTCCTCCGTTGCCTTGAAATCAAGCTTACCATCCTCTGCAAGAAACAGAAACATCGCTTTTGTTTTCGATTTCTCAAACAATTAATTAGTAATGAAAAGCGTTAATGAATGTCGTGAATGTTATCGAGTAGCAACCATAAGTTGATGTAATAAGTGGCTGTTATTTAAAATTGCCCACACGGTATGTCGCACGGGGGATGAATGACCTGGATTATCGATTTCGTTGGAATTTTACCACCTGTACGCGCCCTTGTCTTATTATTTAGATGATAAATGGTGTCTGAATGGTTGTGCTTGTTATGATTAATGAGGTGATTGCAATACTATCGTTATGCGAGTCGTTAAATTATTAATTATAGCTCCCATGTCTGCTTTTAATTGCTTTCTTATATAATTTCAATTTTAAAGAAGTGAAACCTATTTCACCATGAATTACAAATAGATAAAATTCAATAGAACAATAATTACTTATAAAATATCAGAAAACCACACTCACATTGATAAGTGCAGAAGGCCAAAACTATAACAGACAAGAAGAAAATGAGATGAGGATTATGAAAGGTAAGCGATATTACTTTGCAAACAGATTATTATTAACATCAAAGATTCTAGCAGGCACAGCAAGCTCAACATACGAGACGCTCATTAGGCCCAATTCACACATAAGCGGCGTCGGGCACAGGCGCGGTGTAGGCGAGGGGCAGGCGCGACGTCGCACAGGCGATTGTGATGTCCATATGCAGTGAAGGGGTGGACATTGCACCTTATGTTTACATAGAGGCGGCGTGGAAGAGTTATGCCTTTCGCCTCTTCGCCTACCGTGTCTTAGGCGAAGACGCGGTGCCGGCGCTGCGAGAGGAACGACGCTTCAAGCCCCCTCTATATAAACATGTGGTGCAATGCCCACCCCTTCACTGCATATGGACATCACAATCGTCTGTGCGACGAGGTGACGAGGCGCGGGCATTTGCCTCGTGCCTCGCGCCGCGCCGGCACCGCGTCTTCGCCTTTTCGCCTAAGACACGGTAGGCGAAGAGGCGAAACTCTTCCACGCCGCCTCTATGTAAACATAAGGTGCAATGTCCACCCCTTCACTGCATATGGACATCACAATCGCCTGTGCGACGTCGCGCCTGCGCCTCGCCTACACCGCGCCTGTTCCCGACGCCGCTTATGTGTGAATTGGGCCTAATGAGCGTCTCGTATGTTGAGCTTGCTGTGCCTGCTAGAATCTTTGATGTTAGTAATAATCCACCCCTTCACTACATATGGACATCACAATTGCCTGTGCGAGATCGCGCCTGCGCCTCGCCTACACCGCGGCTACGCCCGACGCCGCTTATGTGTGAATTGGGCCTTAGATCAGTGGTAACATACCCCAGCAAGACATACTTAACTAGAAAGAGGAAAATTCAATAAGGATATTTGAAAGAAAAATCCTTGGTAAAATTTTTGGATCCACAAAAAATAAGATGGCGTGTAAAAATGAATCATAAACTAAACATCCTCAGCAATGTAGCAGAATATAGTTAGATTTCTCAAAGCCCATAGAATCAGATGGCTTGGGCACATCAGCAGAATGCACGAAGATAGAAGCAATAACGGAGTGGAATCTCAACGGAGAGACCATCAACAACTATGCAGACGATTCAGTCATATTGGCGAGTACGACGCAATGACTTCAGCTGATGATGCATAAGATCAAATTAGTCAGCGAGAAGTACGGAATCGATCTCAATCTCAAGAAGACTAAATATATGCTTGCCAGTAAAGATAATCTATCACAGCAGACGATACTTCTTAACAACAAGATCATTGACCAAGTGAACAAATACACATATCTAAGCACCTGCGTGAATAAACTCTGGGATCACTCCGTAGAAATCAAATGCAGGATAGAAAGAGCGAGAACGACATTTATTCAGATGAGAAAAGTTTTGAACAGCCTCGACTTGAGCCTGCAACTTAAGATCAGAATGCTGCGTTGCTATGTTTTCTCAACACTAATGTACGTCGTCGAATCCTGGACTTTATCAAAAATCAACTGGAGGCCTTCGAATTATGGGGCATGTCGTCGTATCCTAAATATCTCATGGAAAGAGCACATTAGTAACGATGAAGTTCTGCAGAGAATGGGCACGGAACGGGAAGTACTGACCGCTGTGAAGGTTGGGAAATTGGAATATCTCCGGCACGTAATGATTAATAGTGATAGGTACAGAATACTCCAACTGATTCTGGAAGGAAAGGTCCTGGGAAGAAGAGGCCCAGGAAGACGACGAGTTTCCTGGCTAAAAAATCTACGACAGTGGTTTGGCATGACATCCCTGCAACTTTTTCGCAGTGCAGTAGACAAGGTGCAGATCGTGATGATGATTGCTAATAGCCGGAACGGATGAAGCACGCTAAGAAGAAGAAGCTTGTTGAAGCCCAAAGGGAGACTACACAGAAAATGGATAGCAGCGGTGGAAGAATATTTCAAACATATGGGCATTGCTAACTGGAGAAGGGTAGCAGAAAATTGTAAGAAAAGGAGCAACGTCGTAGAATAAGCCGAATTCCACATAGGCTTGTAAAGCTCAAGGAAGAAGGAGAATATGTTATTTATCCAAAATTATCGCTTGGGATATATTCTCAAGTTTACACGACGCTTTTCAAGCAAGGGTAAACAAACACCACAAATTGTTAGAAAGAGCCAAGGACACATAAAGAATATGCACCATACTAAAAATTTCACATACATAACATAAGAGAATATATAACTCTCAGCTTTTCATGCTTTAAATTATGAACTAATTGTTATATAAAATCCATGGATTGTTTTACATACAGATACAATGTTTTATTTTTCAAAAACAGTACAACTTACCCTCGTAGAGGGAAGTTAAACGCCATCTGGAGGCACCACATCAATTATGTATAATATGTTTCATTTTTCATTCTATTGTACTATAGCAACTTTACTGTATAATAATAAAAACACCAGACGATCGTAAAATTTAAATAATGTGTCAACGAAGTCATTATTTTAATTCATGCAATTGGATCATGCATGACTTACTAACATAGAATTTAGTATATTGGACAATGAAACGAGTATATGGATGATGATGTAAAGTCATTTGCTCTGACTTACGTGTAAATTTAATTTCAGGCTTTAACGGTTCCTGCCTTCTTTTATGAGGCGGCAACTGGTCGTTCTCAAGCCTCCACTTCTTAAGACACTGCGGCTCGTGTATGTAAATCGAACTGACCCCAAAAAGTCGACCGCATAAGTAACACGGAAACATCGGAGGTCTTTTCGCCGATGGCGGTCTGTCCTCTTCCGGTTTCGGCGGCTGTTTCTCTGCGCGTCTTTGTTTCACAGGCGGCATTTCTGTAAAAGAAAATTTTCATTACAAACTTCATAGTTTACAGTACTAACACACTAACTAAAATAGAAACACGATTTTTTCAAATTTGATATCTTCTTTAAGCCAGTTCCATTGCACACTGGGGCCGATTCCCAATAAACTATGTTTTTTGAAAGCTACATACAAAATTCAAAATTAAATTTGTTTCTGTTATTGTTTTCTCTCTCTTTTGTTTTGTTGTTTTTGTATGACTTTTTGAATTATGAGTTACTATTCATTTTAAACAGTGAATCGGCATAGTTCAAGTCATTTGATATCCGGAATGGGCATAGTTTCATTGGCTAAAACAGTTGAAGAGTATAGTTCAGACTTTTTGAACCACTGATTGGGCATACTTTTGGTTGGTCAATATTACTAAACCTTCTTTTAGAAGACCAAATTTTGTTGTTTTTGTTTGGGTTTTCGAGGTCGCTGATTACGAATCCGATTTCAAAAATTCAAAATGGCGGACAAAAAAGTTAATTTTGGAAATTATGTTGCTAGAAGTAACGTACACTGGGGGTTTTGAGGTATTTGACAACATAAACCCCTCTACCATTGTAAATAGAAGAGGATTGTATCGAATTCCAGAAATGGAAAAGTTGGGTTGGCTGTAAATAATTAATTTGCAATGTGTCGTTTATGTTTTTTGAAGAAAAAATCAGTTCCATGAATAAATTTTGTGTGCTCTATTGATTTATGTTTTTAACTTCGCATCTTTCGTATATACAGCGGAGTTTCGATCAAAATGATGTGATGGTGCAAAGTATCCTACTCAAATGGGTAACTTTGCACCAAATTTATATAATAAATATTGCATAATAAATTACTCACATTACATATATTTTATATTAAATAGCAACTAATAACACTAAAGAACAAAACGCAATAAGTCCCATATTTTTAACGCGCTTCAAAAAATATTTCTGTTCAATTAAAGACAAAAAACCTGAAAAAACCTGATTTGAGGTCCCTGATTACAAATCCGATGTCCGATTTTTAATACTCAAAATGGCGGACCCAAAATGGACAAAAAGTTTGAAAATACTTGCATGGGAGGTTCGTGAGGTCACTGAATGCGAATCTGATATTCGATTTTAAAAAATCAAAATGGCGGACCCAAAATGGCGTACAAAATGTAAGTTTTGCAAATAATTTGGTTCGAAATTTCTTACAAAATGTGATTTTTTCCACCATTTCACGTTTTTTCGGCCGTTTTTTTTCTTTTTAAAGCAAGGTTCATCCAATTGCAAAGTAATAGAGTATTTCAAACCCAATAAAGGGCCCTTTGAACGTTTTCCGCCATCTTTTATTTCAGAAACTGGCAAAATGATGAAAATGTGATCTCTTTTTAAAGCCAGAACGATTATTCATTTACAAAGTAATAGAGAAAATCGATATTTTCCACTATCTCATATTGTTTCCCGGGAAATCACAAAAAAGTGAACGCCTTAACCATTAATTCACCTTCTACTAACCTTTATTTGATACAAATGGTTCCTTTTGATCTGGCGGCAAATGGTCGTTTTGCAGGTGCCATTTCTTTAGGCATTGCGGTTCGTGAATTTTTATAGACTTGGTGCCAAAAAGTTTGCCACACACGGCGCATTGCACGGTCGAAGGTAGTGGTGCTGGTGGACCGTTGTTGGAGTCACTCGGACCAACTGATTCTGGGAGCTTTTTCTGAAATAAACACATAAACTTGCGTTAATAACATTTTCAAATTTATCTACCAATTGTTTAGTAGACAGTGGGACTGAGGATGTAGTAGAAAACATATTGAAATACAAAGAAAATCACATTCACGTCATTTTAATCAATGTGAATTTCCAGTTATGTCAATGTCATATTTTCTGAATATCATTGTTTTGGCCTAATATCACTCTTGCAATTTTTATGTAGTTTTGTAAAATATTCTCAAGAATTATCACGAATATTTTATTATTAAGAACATCAACACTTAGTTTTCAATCATTCATCAGTTCAGTGGCCTAGTGGTTAGAGGCATTGCTCGTCTTGTACGGAGTATTGGAAGCGAGAGTTGAAACTCCATTTGGGCGAAATTTCGCGAATCACCTTTTATACTTTTTCAGAGGTTTTCTGTTAAGGTAAATAGCAGATGATTAAACTGCTCTGAGTTTCCCCCTTTACCAGCGGAAAAGTATTTCGGTTGATAGCCATGTAAAGGTAGTAGTTCTTTTTTTATACAACTAACCCCCTAGGAGGAAAGTTAAACGCCATCTGGCGGCACCACATCATTTAGCAATGCACACCCATATGGTAATAACCGTCAACATGCTCATGCCATCAGGATCACCGGGTAGTGCCCTCTATGGAATAATATTCCAACGGAGTGCTTGAGATAACAGCACAAGGCCAATCTTATAAAACATATATAAATGTCTTAACAATCTACATATCTAGATTTCCTCACTAGCTGAGCTACAATGATGAGATCTAATAAAATCTAAATCTAGATATGTAGATTGCTAAGGGGTGGATTCACACTATATGTTTTATAAGATTGGCCTTGTGCTGATATCTTAAGCACTCTGTTGGAATATTATTCAATAGAGGGCACTACCCGGTGAGCCTGATGGCATGAGCATGTTGACGGTTATTACCACATGGGTGTGCATTGGTAATTGATGTGGTGCCGCCAGATGGCGTTTAACTTTCCTCCTAGGGGGTTAGTTGTATCATTTTCACTTAAATATTGTCTTTCTTTAAATCATTGATTTAAAAAAATAATATAATATCTATTATAAGTTAATGTACACGCTTTTAGAAGAACTTAATTGCACTTAATATTATGTACCAGTATTCTGAGCTAAGTAAATGAATAACAAGTTTTATAAACTTTGAAAACAGTTCAGAATATTTTTATATATTCCTTCTCATCACTAAAAAAAATTTTTCGCTATTTTTTTTAACACTAAAACCACCTGATCTATACGCACACTTCTATTATTAACCCGTGACCTTCCCAAATCAGATATCTCATTATTTAATTAAGCTTACACTTTTATTAAGAACCACATATTTGTCTACATATTTTTTTCGGCATTTCCCGCGTGCTATTAACATATAACGATACAAGTATGCGCATAATTACCTACAGTGGCGATACGGACGGGCCACGGCCACGACGATTAGTCTTTTGCAATTCGGCCGGCTATAAGCAGGGCAATGAAGTTCGTGGAGGTGCTACAAAACTGCAAACGCGCGGTATCGTGTGTGACAGTGGAACCGGCCCTATTCTGCTACATGTTTAGCGTTATGATGACCGGTTTGGCAGGGCAGATTTTGAGCCTAGAAAAGGCCTGCAGGGTCGAATTAAAATATAGTGACAGCATTTGTGATGCGCTTACAGCTAGGGATAACTCACTGCATGGTAGTATTGAGGAGATTGAAGTGCAGAAGCTGTCGGCTACAATGGGGAGTGTTAAGGATGTTTTGAGGAATATATTGCCGTGTTTATTGCTGCTGTTTGTGGGGTCGTGGAGTGATCGACATAAGCGCAGATCGCCTACTATTACAATTCCAATGTTGGGGGATATGCTGAGTGTAATTGGGCTTCTACTTTGCACCTACTACTTTTTTCAATTACCGATTATAGTTAATACTATAATTGAAGCCTTGCCGGGTATTGCTGGAGGTACTCCGATGGTTTTAATGGGAACACACTCATATATTAGTGATAATAGTGATGTTAAAGCGCGCACCATGCGGCTTGGTATATTAACGTTGACGTTATCTTCATCTGCTGTTATTGGTAATACTCTTGGTGGTATTTTGTACTCGAGGATTGGACTTTATGGGCTATTTACTGTGAGTTTGTGCGTCGTCGTTGTGGGGTTTAATTACTCATTGAGTAGGATTAAAGATGTTGGAGATAACAAATCCTTTACGTTTAAAGACTTTTTTGGACTGGAACATATCAAAAGTACTTTGATGGTTGTGTTTAGGCCACGGGAAGGACGGACGAGGAGTATGATTCTTATGGTTTTCATATTGGTGATTTTTGTTATTGGACCAATTTATGGTATGGTATATTGAGTATAGGACGTGTATGTAAAAATCTGATACCCTCAAAATAGTTCAGCACTAAATATAGCCATTGATCAGATAAGATAAAGATTGCTCATAAAAATATGAATAATAATAAAATAGCTGATGATACTGATTGTGATAAAATTGTACAAAAATGTACAAACGTCTTTGCATTCATAGTATGTCAACATTGATTTTATTAGAATGATTCATTAGAATAAAATAAAATAATAATAATAGTATATTATATACCAGGTGTGGCCAACAAGTCGATCGCGATCGACCGGTCGATCTCGGAGCCAATTTTGATCGATGTCTCAACTACCTTCATCCTCACTAGCTGAGCTACACTGATGAGATCTAATAAGATCGAAATCTAGATATGTAGATTGTTAAGAGGTGGATTCACACTTATATATGTTTTACAAAATTATTTCCTCTATTCTGTTGTCCCACTCTTTTCTTTTATTTTCAGTTCTTGCTTCCCATACCTGTTTTGTTTGATTATTTTTATCCGTCCTAATTAAATGTCCCCACCAGTTTAGTTGTTTCTTTTCTATATACTTTTCTATAGCTTCAATTCCCAATTCTTCTCATCATTTCTTATTCTGTCTCTTCTCGTAACTTGTTTTACTCCTCTGAGATATTTCATTTCCATTGCCTGTATTCTACTTTTGTCCCTCTTCGTTAGTTTCCACGTCTCGCTCCCATATGTCAGTATAGGTCTATATATGCTTTTGTATATATTTATATTTGACCTTCTGCTGATCTCTTTTTTCTTAATCAGTATATTTCTGAATGTTTTAACTGTGTTGTTTATGCTGTTACTAAGTTCATCTTCCATTTTCCGGCTTCTGTCAGTGCTACTCCTAGGCATTTGAATTGTTTTACTTGCTCTATTTTGTGTTGTTCAATCTTTATATTTATTTGTTCTTTCCGGTTTCCTATTATCATCACTTTTGTTTTATTATAATTCATTTTCATATTATACTTTTCTAGATGCCTATTCCATACACTTAGGTTGTGCTTCAGATTAGCATCATTTTCTGCTATCACTACGACATCATCAGCGAATGCTCCTTCGGATATTTTTACCATTTGCATGTTTTTGTAACCTATATTTGCTTCTTTGATTTCTGGTTTCATGCTCTTCATTATTTCATCCATCTATATATTAAATAATGTAGGACTGAACCCGCCTCCTTGTCTTAGTCTAGTGGTTGTCTTAAATGTTCTTGATGTTTGCCCCTTGTGTATTATTGCATGGGTGTTGTTGTTATATATGTTTTGTATTAATTCGACTTTCTTTCTACACCTCTCTCTTCCAGAATTTTCCATAATTTATTTCTTGGGATCATGTCAAACGCGTTTTCTAGGTCTATGAACCCTAAATATGTGTTTTTATTATTTGTAGTTCTTTTTTCTGTGATTTGTTTTATTGTGAAGATGTTGTCCTGTGTGGATCTTCCTTTCCCAAAACCGCATTGCGATTCTTCTAGTGTCTGTTCTATTCTTGCTATTATTCTCTTGTTTATTGTCTTCTCTAATATTTTCATCCCTATACTTATTAGTGTTATGCCTCTATAATTAGAGCATTTTTCTTTTCTACTCTTGCTATTATTCTCTTGTTTATTGTTTTTTCTAATATTTTATCCGTATACTTATAAGTGTCATGCCTCTATAAATTGAGCATTTCGTCTTATTACCTTTCTTGTGTATCGGTACCATTAGTGCTGTTTGCCAGTCTTTTGGTATGATATTTGTGCTCCATAAGTTGTTCAGTAGTTTCCGTAGTTTTTCTTTACCTACCGGGCCCAGGTGCTTGATCATTTCCGCTGTAATCTGGTCTTGTCCTGATGCTTTTCCTATTTTTAATTCCCTTATTACTTCTAGTAGTTCTTATTCCTTGCTACTGTCTGTATCTGCTTCTGTGTTGTTCTTGTCTCTAATTCTTGTCTTTTGTTCTTCGTCGTTATTTGAGGTTAGTAATTCTTCAAAATATTCATTCCATCTTTCTAATATTTCTTCGTTTTCCTTCAGCACTCTTCCTTGTTTGTCTTGTATGTATCTCATTTCTTGTCCTTTTTTTTTCCTGCAATCTTTTAGGGTTTTATAATATAACAAACGGCTTTTAATTATCTTAATTTAATTTAATCAATTTATTTATTTAATCGAACCGAATGAAAATATATTAAATACAATTACACCAATAATACGGTAGATAGTATTATTGGTGTAATTTCATTTAATATATTTTCTAAATTAAAAGAAAAACCTGTTAATTTCGTAATGGATGAATTTACAACTTGCTATTAAATTAAATCGCCTAATAGAGAGTGCTGCTGAGTATTTACAAGTAGGCGCGTACTAATTAATTCGATTACTCCATTTCATACATTCATATGTAGATACAATTTAATAGTTGTTTTGAAAAACATACTTTACTAATTATTTATGGTAATATTGCACAACATACTGTTTACGAGTATTTAGTAGAGACATATTTTATGCATTGCGATAACCCTTTAAATGCATACATTTTTTTGCACTAGGAACTTAATTTACTTACTTTATTCACACGTTACAAATACATGAGTATTCGTGGTAATATTAGTATGAAAGTAAGATAAAATACGCACTCCAGCTTCGCACTTGATTTTTAGTGCGAATTCTGACATATCCGACCAATTCCTTGAGGAATAACGGATCGGATTCATCGGATAGAATGTGTCGGAAAATCGTTATGCTAACTAGGATCGATTTATGTGCCTACATCGTATTTTTATTTAATGTTGTTGCTAACATTTACTTTCATAGCTTTTATTACCCTCTGCACTTTTCTATAATATGTATATATTTTAGTTTTGACGTGTGGAGATCGTTTAAAAGTTTCCCAACTTCCCAATTGCAAAATACAAATTTATTGCATATAAATGTGTAATATATCCGCTGGCAATTTTCTACCACAGTGTGGTGTAAAGTAAAAAAAATCGTGATGTAACATTAAATATACTCTTGTAATAGTTTTAGAAATAATTTTATTTGAAAAGAAAACGATATAACGTATGTTATTCAGGAAATTAGTGGTAGATACTGATATCTGTATACTGTATCGATAGCCAGTTCCTAAGGTGTCAAATCCTTAGGAACTGGCTATTGATCTTCAGATTCTTCTAACGTTTATTATCTATGAGTGTCGATATTTAAAGAATTTGATGTTAAACGTCAGTATACAGCGTATATAGGGTGTTCCTAAAGTATGGAATAAACTACTGGAACTATTTCAATCTTTAAAATGCATTTATCTCTATTTATTTTTGGAAATTAAATTTGTTATCTCATTGTGCGACATGACGAATATATGGAGACAATTTAAATATATTTCCTGTTCATATATAAGTGTGAACTCTCCTCTTAGCAATCTACATATCTAGATTTCGATCTTATTAGATCTCGTCAGTGTAGCTCAGCTAGTAAGGATGAATTCACACAATATCTCGAGTGGTTATATACAAAAATGATACAACTAACCCCCTAGGAGGAAAGTTAAACGCCATCTGGCGGTACCATATCAATTAGCAATGCACACCCATATGGTATTCCTGTTCTTTTTTTTTTTTACAAATATGAGATAAATTCATAAATTACCATCGATGGGGTGATACCGAATCCAATATAAATCTGATAACAGCTATAAAACTAATAGTAAAATGTGTGTTTCTTAGGCATATTACACTTTAATTATCATCAATTGTAGGCATAACGTAAGGCAAAAAGTTAATTTAAACTTTTCTTTACAGGCGAAAT
The DNA here is from genome assembly GCA_963942505.1 of Lordithon lunulatus. Lineage (NCBI taxonomy): Eukaryota > Metazoa > Arthropoda > Insecta > Coleoptera > Staphylinidae > Lordithon > Lordithon lunulatus. The sequence continues at coordinate 52,585,834 of OZ012668.1, read as the reverse complement.
GTCAATACTGTTCCTCTTGGTGCGGTATAAATACCACTGGAGTGAAGTTGATTATGGTTTATTCTTAATATTTGTCTTTATAGTGCAACTTATAGGTAAGATTGGATCTCAAAAAATGTATACCCTCTAGACTCTAGAGTAACGAATACAATAAGGTATTAAAGGATAAATAAAACGATTTTTTACTTTGTTTTTTATCACACTTCAGTTATACTTTGCAACTAGTTTCGGCTAAGCTCTAACCATTTTCGAGCTCCTCCGATGACTCATCGGAGGAGCTCGAAAATGGCTAGAGCTTAGCCGAAACTAGTTGCAAAGTGTAACTGAAGTGTGATAAAAAACAAAGTAAAAAATCGTTTTATTTATCCTTTAAAATGAATTATCACAAAGTAGACGCCTTAACAATCCAATATTTAATAAGGTATTAGTTGTGTTATCCGGTAACTTTGAAATTAATCATCTCAATATCGAAAATAATATTAAATTAAGACCAACATATTCTTCAAATATTTTAGAAAATTGTAATTTATTATCATTTTAGGCACTACAATTTCTCTAGGAGTACTTTCAAAATATTTGAATCTGAACGATGCATTGATTGGAATGCTTGCAGCCGCTTCCAAAGCTATAAGCTCGATTTTGGCAATGGTTGCACCGAATACGTTTGTATTCTATATAGGTAAAATCAACAACTTTATAGAGAATTATATTGAAATAATGCTTTAATTTTTAGGAGGTATTTTTGATTTGATGATACCAACATCAATATTTGCAATGCGTTCCATCATTTCCAAGTTGGTAGATAAGGACGAATTAGGTAATAATATATACTACATGCAGTAAAGTAGGTATACAAGGTAAACATTGTGGGAAAATAGTTATCTTTATAGGACCGAACTAAATTAATCTGAGTAACATCTAAAACGGACAGTTTATTTGACAACATGCACGAAACATGGTTTATTTGAAGCAACACTTTTAGAAAAGCCAATTCTGCGTGCGAGCTGCAAAACTCTGGCGGGTGAGGAGTTGCCAATGGTGGCCATACTAGGCCAGCACTCCCCTAGTATTAGATGCCTATCTATCTATAGAAGGCTATCAGTCGTGAGGTTTTTCCGCCGGTCAAGGGAGAAGCTCAAAGGAGTTTAATCACTCAGTATTTACTTTAACTTCATAGAAAACCTCTGAAAAAACAATGAAAATTCGCCACGATGGGGTTCGAACTCAGTCTCTCCAATGCTCAGTACGAGACGGACGACGCCCCTAATCACTCGGCCACTAAGCTGGGTAGATTCAAAAGATTAATTTAATTTAGAAAATCGCATAACGGATTTGTCATGTGATTTTCTAAATTAAATTAATCTTTTGAATCTATCCAGCTCAGTGGTTGAGTGGTTATGGCCGTCATCCGTCTCGTACTGAGCATTGGAGAGCCTGAGTTCGAACCCCATCTGGGCGAATTTTCATAGTTTTTCAGAGGTTTTCTATGAAGTTAAAGTATATATCGGATGATTAAACTCCTTTGAGCTTCTGCCTTGAACGGCGGAAAAGCCTCACGGCTGATAGCCTTCTATAGATAGATAGGCATCTAATACTAGGGGAGTGCTGGCCTAGTATAGCCAGCATTGGTAACTCCTGACCCGCCAGAGTTTTGCAGCTCGCACGCAGAATTGGCTGGTGTGACGAATGAGTAGCCTTAATGGGAGGTTTCACAATGGGCCCATTTTGAGGCCTAAGTACCTACTCTCTAGACAACTATCCAGAACTATCCAGAACTATATAGAAGTTTATTTTTTCTTTTGAATCTGGTGAAATTCGTTTTCTTTAAAAAACATTCATTTTGTTTTGTTTCAAGTAATTCATCCGTACCTTAGGTCTTGATTTTCTATGAAGCGGTGTCGATAAAAGCGTCGTATCATTCAGATTCATCAACTAAACAAAACAATTTCTTAGTCAATATATGAACAACATTTGAATCAAGAAATTGTCTTGTCTAAAACGACCTTTAGTCAAGATATGAGTCCATTTAAATAGTCTAGTATTATACAGCAAATTGTTTGAAATATTGTATTGGATTATAGATTGAATGGAAAATAAAATGAGTTCTATTCTTCAAGGACACATTTTATGCGGAGCTGCATGATCGCTGATTCATTTTTATTCCAGAAATTATTTCGTTTCATACATCTTCATCAAGTAAACAAGACAAAATCTTAATCAATATATTAATTAACATCTTGAACAAGTTATGATTCAAGAAATTGTCTTGTCTAAAACAACCTTAAAGGTCAGACAAGACAATTTCTTGAATCATACGTTGTTTAAGAAATGAATTAGTATATTGACTAAGATCTTGTATTGTTTACTTGATGAATATGTATGAATCGAAACAATTTCAAGAATAAGAATGAGTCCACAATCATGTAGCTCCACATAAAATTTGTCCTTGAAGACAAGAACGCATATTATTTTCCAGTCAATCTACAATCCAATTCAATATTTCAAACAATTTGCTGTATGATACTAGACAATTTAAATGAACTAATATGTTGAGTATCTTTTGGATCAAGAAATTGCCTTTGTTCTTGAAGACAAGAACGGATATTATTTTCCATTCAATCAAAAATCCATTTCAAACAATTTGCTGTATGATACTAGACAATTTAAATGAACTAATATCTTGACTAACTTTTGGTTCAAGAAATTGTCTTGTCTAAAACAAGCTTAAGACTTTATTATTGGCTTTGGAACTTATTTTATAAGAATTCATAACCATAATCTTTAGTTATAAAATGTAGATCATAAGGGTCGGTTCTACAATTGACATTTAACTGGAGAATAAGCCTATTCGTGGAATAAGTTTGAGATATTGGCTTTAAAATCTCAAACTTATTGCACGAATATTCTTATTCTCCAGTTAAATGTCAATTGTAGAACAGGCCCTAAATCGCACAAAATAATGTGTAGAGCCGATAATTAAGTAATTTAAATAATTAGTAAATTTGTATGGCATACAAATTTACTAATTATTAAAGTTACTTTATTACGGGCTCTACACATTATTTTGTACGGTTTAGGGCCGGTTCTACAATTGACATTTAACTGAACTGCACTAGTCTGCACAGTTTTTGCTAAAAGTTCAATACTATTTCACAATTAAGTATAAATGTAATTCCACATTTAATATGCTTACTGCTATTTAATTAATAGTACTTGCATGTACAATTCATATTGAATAATATTTCGTTTTTGAGATTTATTATATATTTTGATATTGTTATAGGAAAAGTAAACTCAATTTTCGAGGTGTTTGAATCATTAAATCCTTTATTATTTGGGCCACTCTACAGTTTGATGTATAGGGCGACAATCGAAATGTATCCTGGTTTCACATTCTGTGTAGGTGCTATACTTGCGATTCCTAGTATTTTCATGTTTTTGTAAGTATATATGTTTTAATTCCTAATAGAATAGAAATTTATTTCAGATATATCTATATATATATATATATATATATATATATATATATATTATCAATTGCCTTTTACCTTTCGGTGTAGGCTATGACATTAACATTATTATAGTTTACAATTACTGTTGTTTATACATTTGTAAATTCTTTCCACTCCTTTCTGTTCTTCGCCAGTTCTCTTGCTTGCTTCACTGTTTTTCCTTTCTTGATTATTATGTCCTCTATTATGTTGTCCCACTCTTTCCTTGGTCTACCTCTTCTTCTTTTATATTCAGTTCTTGCTTCCCATATCTGTTTTGTTTGATTCTTTTTGTCCATCCTAATTAAATGACCCCACCAGTTTAGTTGTTACTTTTCTATATACATATCTAAAGCTTCAATTCCCAGTTCTTCTCTGATGTCATCATTTCTTATTCTGTCTCTTCTCGTAACTTGTTTTACTCCTCTGAGATATTTCATTTCTATTGTCTGTATTCTACTTTTGTCCCTCTTTGTTAGCTTCCACGTCTCGCTTCCATATGTCAGTATAGGTCTATATATGCTTTTATATATATTTATTTTTGTCCTTCTGCTGATCTCTTTCTTGTTAATCAGTATATTGCTCAATGCGTGTTATGTTTTAGCTGTGTTGTTTATTCTGTTACTAAGTTCGCCTTCGATTTTTCCGTCTTCTGTCAGTGCTACTCCCAGGTATTTAAATTCTTCTACTTGTTCTATTGTGTGTTGTTCTATCTTTATATTTATTTGTTCTTTCCGGTTTCCTATTACCATCACTTTTGTTTTGTTATAGTTCATTTTCATGTTATACTTTTCTAGGTGTCTGTTCCATACACTAAGATTGTGCTGCAGATTACCTTCATTTTCTGCTATCACTACTACATCATCAGCGAATGCTCCTTCCGATATTTTTACAACTTGCATGTTTTTGTACCCTATGTTTGCTTTTTTGGTTTCTGGTTTCATGCTCTTCATTATTTCATCCATGTATATGTTAAATAATGTAGGACTGAGCCCGCCTCCTTGTCTTAGTCCAGTGGTTGTCTGAAATGTTCTTGATGTTTGTCCCTTGTGTATTATTGCATTGGTGTTGTTGTATATGTTTTGTATTAATTCGACTGTCTTTCTTTCTACACCTCTCTCTTCCAGGATTTTCCATAATTTATTTCTTGGTATCATGTCGAATGCTTTTTCCAGGTCGATGAATCCTAGGTATGTGTTTTTATTAGTTGCAATTCTTTTTTCTGTGATTTGTTTTATCGTGAAAATGTTGTCCTGTGTGGATCTTCCTTTCCTAAATCCACATTGCGATTCTTCTAGCGTCTGCTCTATTTTTGCTAGTATTCTTTTGTTAATTGTTCTTTCTATGATCTTCATACCTATGCTTATGAGTGTTATACCCCTATAGTTTGACAATTTGTCTTATCGCCTTTCTTGAGTATCGGTACGATTAACGATACTTGCCAATCTCTGGGTATTTTATTCGTCCTCCATATTTCGTTTATTAATTTTAATAGTATTTCATTACCTGCAGGTCCCATATGTTTAATCATTTCCGTTGTGATCTGGTCTTGTCCTGGTGATTTCCCTATTTTCATTTCCCTTATTATCTCTAGTATTTCTTTTATATTGATCATCTCTATATCTGCTTCCGAGTCGTTCTAGTCTCTTGTCTTCTGTTCATTTCCACCATTTTGTGATAGTAAGTCTTCAAAATATTCTTTCCATCTTTCCAGTATTTTTTCGTTGTCCTTCAGCAATATTACTTGATTGTCTTGTATATAATTTACTTCTTGTCCTTTTTCTTTTCCGTTTAGTTTTAGTGTTTTATAGAATAATTTTTGGTTTTCCTTTGCATTTTTCTCCATTGTCTCTCCGAACTTTTCCCATTCCCTGCTCTTTGCTATTCTGACCTTATCTTTTATTATTTTCCTCTTTAAACTGTATTCTTCGTAGTTTTTACTATTTTTGTCATTTAGGTATCTTTGCCATGCTTTTTTCTTTTTCTTTATTTTCTCTCTTATGTCCTGCGACCACCATGCTGTCTGCTGCTTCTTGTTTGTGTCTTGCTTTATCCCACATGTCTCTTATGCTGTCTCCAGTATATTTTTCTTTAATTTATTCCACATTTCCACTACTTCTTGTCTATAGTTCTCTTTACTAATTTCTCCTCTATTTTCTCTTTATAGATTTTTGCTATTTCTTTTTCCCTTAGTTTGTATGTTCTTATCTTGTTGTAGTTTATTGCTATATTTGGTCTCTGCTTTTTTTTATCGCTATCTTAGTAGTCTTCCTTTATTTTCGTCTCTACTAGATAGTGATCACTTCCAATTTCGTAACTTCTCTTTACTCTTGTGTCTATTATTTTGCTCCTTTTCCCTTGTTCTGCTAGTACATAGTCTATTATAGATTTTTCGTTCCTGCTTATCACTTCCCTGATGTATTTGTGTATGTCCTTGTGTTTGAATAGTGTATTCGTTATTACTAGATTATTCATTCTACAATAATCTAGCATTTTCTTACCATTTTCATTGAGTACGCCTTCTCCATATCTTCCTTTCATCGCGTCATTATCTTTTACTTCGTTGCCAATTCTGCTGTTGAAGTCTCCCGCCACGTACACTTCTCCTTTGGCTTTTTCTGTTGTTTCGTTGAGTTGCTCCCAGAATGTTTCTTTGTTGCACGCAGTATCATCTTTGTTTGGTCCATACACTGCTATGATAGTTTTATGGTAGCCGTTTCTTTGATCTCTAACTTCGATAGACAAAATCCTCTCCGTAATTGCATCCCATTTATATATATATTCGATTTCAGTTTTTTATGCACTATACATCCTACCCCTGCTGCGGCTCTCCGATTGTTATCTACACCGCTATATATGAATATATGTTCCTTGTCCATTTTGTACTCTCCCTTCCCCTTCTTTTTTGTTTCTGTTACCACTAAGAAGTCTAGTTCAGCTTTCTCAAATTCTTCTTCCAGCTCGTTTTCCTTTCCATTTATACTCCTGATATTCCAAGTCCCAATTTTGCATATTTTTCCTTTTTTTTTACTGTACTTTTTTCTTTGTTTCCATTTATTATGTGTTTGTTCTTCTTTCCTTTGTTCGTTGTCCCTTTCCTCGCTGTATTCTTTGTATTTTTGCTTCTCCGATTTCTCTTTTGCTAGTAGTTTTTTGGATTAGTTACTTTCACCCTATTATCTTTGGCTACGACTCCTTTCTCTCTCCTTTTTATCCCATATGTATATTTCATTGTCTACTATTATCTTTCTATATCCTATTTTTACGTGTTTTCCTTTTTCTTTTTCCAATTTTGCTATGTTTCTTATCTCTCTTTGTATTTTTCTCTCCTCTTCCGTTAGATCATCGTCTATATATATCGTTGTATTTCTCAGTTTATATTTTGCTTTCATTATTTTTTGTTTTTCTTCCCAGCTTGGGATTTTCACTATTATTATATTTCGTTCTGGGCCTGTGTTTATTTTTTGTATTTTGTTAACCCCTGTCTCCACTTCCAGTTTCTCTTTGATGAGTGATCTTACCTCTTCTATGTTATCTATCTTGTCTAGACCTCTTATTGCTATGTTATAGCAATACATTATATATCATACATTGCAATACTGTCAAATGTTATATTTGAGTAGTTTTTTTTTACATCAGTAATAATATATTGTGACTTAACCGCACAACCAGTTTAATTTTCAATTATTACCTTCGTGAACATGTATATTAATTATTTTTCTTTTTAGATACTTATATAAACACTCAAAGGATCAACAAAAGTGAAAAATATTTATATTTATACAGAGAAAAATACATTATTTAGATTTGGCTGTGAAAAATAAATAAATAGCTTAATTTTTGGGTTTGGTTGTTTGTATTATTATTATTATTATTATTAATTACGATAGAGACGAAGTAGAGAAAATGTGGAATAATCTAAAGATGCTTGAGACAGCAAAAGAGACATGTGGTACGAAGAAAAGCACAAACAAGAAACAACAGACAGCCTGGTGGTTGAAGGACATACGAGAGAAAACAAAAGAAAAGAAGAAAGCATGGCAAAGATACCTAAACGACAAAAATAGCGAAAACTACAAGAAATACAGAGACAAGAGAAAAATAATAAAAGACGAGGTTAGAATAGCAAAAACTAGGGAATGGGAAAAGTTCGGGGAGACAATGGAAAAAAACGCAAAGGAAAACCAAAAGCTACTTTATAAAATCCTAAAAGATTGCAGGAGAGAAAAAGGATAAGAAATGAGATACATACAAGACGAATAAGGAAGAATGCTGAAGTAAAACGAAGAAATATTAGAAAGATGGAAAGAATATTTTGAAGAATTACTAACCTTAAATAACGACAAAGAACATAAGACAAGACTTAGAGACAAGAACAACACAGAAACAGATACAGAGATTATCAAGGACCAAGAACTACTAGAAATAATAAGGGAATTAAAAATAGGAAAAGCACCAGGACATGACCAGATTACAGCGGAAATGATCAAGCACCTGGGCCCGGTAGATAAAGAAAAACTACGGAAACTACTGAACAACATATGGATCACAAATATCATACCAAAAAACTGGCAAACAGCACTAATGGTACCGATACACAAGAAAGGGGGATAAGACGAAATGCTCAAATTATAGAGGCATAACACTAATAAGTATAGGGATGAAAATATTAGAAAAAATAATAAACAAGAGAATAACAGCAAAAAGAATAGAACATACACTAGAAGAATGCAATGCGGTTTTAGGAAAGGAAGATCTACACAGGACATCTTCACAATAAAACAAATCACAGAAAAAAGAACTACAAATAATAAAAAACACATATTTAGGATTCATAAACCTAGAAAAGGCGTTCGATATGATCCCAAGAAATAAATTATGGAAAATCCTGGAAGAGAGAGGTGTAGAAAGAAAAACAGTCGAATTAATACAAAACATATATAACAACAACACCCATGCAATAATACACAAGGGACAAACATCAAGAATATTTAAGACAACCACTGGACTAAGACAAGGAGGCGGGCTCAGTCTATGTCATTTATCATATACATGGATGAAATAATGAAGAGCATGAAACCAGAAATCAAAAAAGCAAATATAGGATACAAAAACATGCAGTGGTAAAATATCGGAAGAGCATTCGCTGATGATGTCGTAATGATAGCAGAAAATGAAGCTAATCTGTAGCACAACCTGAGTGTATGGAATTGGCATCTAGAAAAGTATAATATGAAAATGAATTATAACAAAACAAACGTGATGATAATAGGAAATTGGAAAGAACAAATAAATAAAAGATAGAACAACACAAAATAGAACTAGTAGAACAATTCAAATACTTAGGAGTAGCACTGACAGAAGACGGAAAAATGGAATGTAAACTTAGTAACAGAATAAACAAGACAGTTAAAACATACCACGCATTGAGTAATATACTGATTAACAAAAAAGAGATCAGCAGAAAGATAAAAATAAATATACTACTACGAGGCATATCCAGAAAGTAAGAGTACTGAATTTTTGTAGGTGTTAAAATTTTGTATTTAAACAAAAAAATTACGTGAAACTTTAGTACATAATAAAAGCTATTTTTCGATATAGTCGCCATTCCTCACTATGCAGGTGGTGTAGCGAGGTATCAATTTTTTGATGCCTTCCTCGAAGTAGTTTCCCGCCAACTCCTTCGTCCACTTCTTCAACTCCTCCTTTACCTCCTCGTCGGTTAAAAACCTTTTTCCACCCATGTGCAGCTTCAGGGAGGTAAAAAGATAGTAATCTGAAGGTGCTAGATCAGGGGAATGCGCGGGATGGTTCAGGACATCCCATTTAAACGAGGCGAGCAGTTCCTTCGTGGCGTTGGCCGTGTGTGGTCTGGCATTGTCGTGCAGCAGGCAGACTCCTTTTGTCAGCATGCCTCTCCTCTTGTTCTGAATCGCCCTCCTCAATTTTTTTTTAAGGTCTCACAGTATCTTGCAGTGTTGATGGTCTCCCCTTGAGACAGATATTCGATTAAAATTATGCCTTGACAGTCCCAAAACACGGATGCCATGACTTTCTTGGCTGAAATTGTGATTTTGAACTTTTTGGCGGGGGGTGAAGAGGTGTGACGCCACTGTTGAGACTGTCTTTTGGTTTCGGGCGTGTGGTGTGTGACCCAAGTTTCATCTCCAGTTACGATGGAGCGCAGAAATTCATCTCCATGGAGTTTCCAGCGCCTCAAAAACTCTTGCCCGGCCTCCACTCCATTCAACTTGTGCTGGTCTGTCAGTTGTTTTGGGACCCACCTCGCGGACAGTTTCCGATATCCGAGGGTTTCTGTGATTGTTTCGTGTAGTAGAGATCTGGAGATTTGCGAAAACATCGCAGAAAGTTCATCCACAGTCAATCTGCGATCGTCACGGAGCGCATTTTCAATTTTTTCCACAATTTCGTCAGTCACAATTGAAGGTCTTCCGCTCCTCTGATCATCATGCACAGACGTACGACCGTTTTTAAACTCGCGACACCCCTTGTACATATTCGTACGATTCATAGCTTTATCACCATATGCAGTTTTCACCTCATTATAAATCTCAAATGGAGGTTTTCCCTTCCAAACGAGATAACGGATGACGCTGCGTATTTCGCACTTGGCGGGAGATTGGATTGACATTATTCACGAAACTTGTTGTCGTGTCAACAGTTCTCAACGTACTGACCTCGAACCGGTCTCGGTACAAAGAGGAGGAGTCAGGCTACACTGCCGTGTGGCCAACATGATGAAAATAAAATCCCTCCGACCGTGAGAGCCTCAGTACTCTTACTTGCTGGATATGCCTCGTATAATAAAATAATGTGTGCAATCCATTGTTTGTGTGTTCAAAATAATGTATTTTTATATGTTTTTGCAAAACATTCTGGATATGCCTCGTACTATTAATAATACTACTACTATTACTACTACTATTGCTATTATTATTACTACTACTATTACTACTATTACTATTACTATTACCTACAAGGAAAACAATCACGGCTTGAAACTGAGTAACTACAATTTTATTACACTAAATATGTTTTCCTATAAGGCACCTCACATGATCAATAATATTGTCAATATTTTAGAATAATGAAAGTATTACTGTACGATAATATGTTTAAAATGTTTCTTATACTAAAATATTGACAGTATTACGTATCGTGTAAGATATAGTAACGATGCAATGAAGAGAATACTGCTGTTTATCTGCATAATTGATTAGTTGATAAATATAGAAGGAGGATTGAAGCAAATACTGACAGTACTAGGACTGACAGTATTATTGACCGTGTTAGGTGCCTTTATAGCTATATCGCCATAGTCCTGAGATTGAATGCTTTATTTTTCCTGCTGATGATGCGATAACGAAGCGCTAAGGTCCAGGCCCGGCGTATTTATACCATTTAGGCTCATTAGAAACCCCACGTACGCATTAAACAATAATGCTTAAACGTTTACGTTAAAAAGAGGACACAAACAATTGATAGCGATGAATTCAAGTCGTCCGCTGCTTACGAGTGTGCAATCTCGGCGAGATAAAAAAAACGATGCTTCTATCGGGCATCAATAAAAATCTCCACATACTATAGTGAACTCATAATAACCATCATAGATGGTATCGAAGTGAGTTGCAGTATTTGTGTGCACATGAAACTAATCAAAAATGGTAAGTAACAATGATTTATTATAAAAAATACATTCAAATTCAGTTCTCTCAACATATAAAGTAAGAACATACAATAAAAAATAAATAATGACTCAATCTCAGAGTGTTTTATTCTTAATAATATTTATTATGACAAAATAAACAATAAGAACTAAATGACAAGTAAATATTTTGTGAGCATAATGTGATAAAGCAGGGTCTAGGATGGCAAAGGTAGAACCCTATGTAAGCCAGATGTAGCTGGTGTCGTATAAAATGATTACGATGTAACTTGCTTATTTATTCATGTAAAGTAAATTTACAAGCCTGGTAAACTTCGTACAAATACACGCAATTATCAAATCGATAACAACTTTACAGAAATCGCACCCCTGGCGCAAAATATAGATAATTGACGATTTGAGTTCGTTTTGAAATGTCTTGTTTATTAGTGTTTTTTAAGCCTAAAAAACCCAAATTTCATAATTTTACGAACTCACATCGTGAACTGTCAGCATTTTTCGATGAGATGTTAAAAAATAGGGAACAAGTTAGATATTGTGACGATCTTATGTCGGTTTGAGAAAGTAGTTTTAAGATTTAATCATATCTTAAAACTATTTTCTCAAACCGACTTAAGATCGTCACAATATCTAACTTGTTCCCTATTTTTTTAACATCTCGGTTTGTTAGCCTTAAATACAAATGTATTTATTTACTGTTCGTAAAATTACAGATTTGTTGTTTTAAATATTAATTGTAAACCAGGTTTCTATATTTTTGTTTAGAAACATGTAAAAAACTGACGATTTCAGTTCGTTTTGGAATTTCTGTTTATATTAATAAACAGAAATTCCAAAACGAACTGAAATCGTCAATTTTTTACATGTTTCTAAACAAAAATATAGAAACCTGGTTTACAATTAATATTTAAAACAACAAATCTGTAATTTTACGAACAGTAAAAAAGTACGTACTTCTCATAATAGTCTTAATACAAATATTATTGCAGTAATTTTCATTATACCCGCATTTACTAAGTGTTTGTTGAGTGGAACTTTATATTAAGCAATCAATAATTTCTAGTAAAAAAAAAATAGTGCAACACCTATATCAGTTTATCTACGACCCCAATAATAACATGCATTTTATTTTAGGCCGAGACATAATTCCAATTAAGGTATCTTATCACGTTTTATAGATAAATCACTCATCGGCGAATTGCATAAAACATTGAGCGCTCCAAATGTGACACCCAAAAAGACGATGACCAGATAACACGCAAATGTTACAACAGTTTGTTGCATAATTTAACCTGAGTAAGAATAACCATCCATTAATATAATACAGTAAATAGTAATATTTTAGGCCGATTCATCAAATTGAAATCAAAATGGATACGCAGGAAAAATCACCGAAAAGTCCGGATGAGGATGACAAGAAGCTGAGTTGTTGGAATAAATCAAAAATTATCTTTACTAACATAACAGTGGAGCCTTTAATGCTATGTTACATCTTACCTAGTGTAATGGCCAACTTGGCAATACAGAATTTGAACCTGGAGAAAGCCTGCAGGGTGGATTTAAGATATAATAATGAAACATGCGATGCACTAGCTTTAAGAAATAGTTCAGGTTACAAACCAATTGAAGAAATCGAAGTGCAACGTTTAGTAGCATCAATGGCTGCGTTAAGAAACGTTTTTCAAAGCGTCTTCCCGTGTTTGCTGTTGTTATTTTTGGGCTCATGGAGTGATCGCCATCGCCGCAGGCTGCCGTGTATCACCCTGCCGATTTTCGGGGAAATTACTGCGATGGTCGGATTTTTAATTTGCACGTACTTTTTCTACGAGCTGCCTATTTTAGCGAATGCAATCGCCGAGGGGTTGCCGGGTTTGACTGGGGGTTGGACCGCTATGTGTTTGGGGGCGAACGCGTATGTGAGTGATATTTCGAGCTTGGAAACGCGGACTTTACGGCTGGGGGCTTTAATTTTGTTCACGAACATTTCGGTGCCGGTGGGGATTGCACTGAGTGGCGTTTTGTTCTTGCAAATCGGGTTCTACGGGGTGTTCTCGCTGAGTTGTTTCTTGTTGACGGTTGGTATGATTTATGGCATTCTGAGGGTGAAGGAGGCGCCGCGGAAGGACGCAGACGTGGCGGTTGTCTGCAAGAAGGGGTTTTTCAGGGATTTTTTCGATTACGAGCATATCAAGGACACGTTTCAGGTGGCGTTTAAACCGGGCGCACGCAACCGCAGGAAGAGGATTTGCGTGATTATGGTTTTAGTTATGCTGGTAATTGGACCTTTACATGGTAATTATAAGTAGTTTTAAGTTATGCTAACACGAACTACAGTCGTCGGTTTTTCGTAGGCCATATCTGAGAAGGTACCAATTTTGAAAGTTGGTGGGTAGTTTTAGAGATTTTCACAGTTTTGATCGCAGCAAAATTTAATTTTTCTCAATATTGATTACATATATCTATTCTTGGACCGCAAAAATTGTGATCTCGTTTAGTTCACATTTCTTTTATTATACGAGGCGTGTTTTTTAATTAAGTACCGTATTGATATTCCGCCGATTCAGCGCTGAGGTCGGTATTCCGCGCATGCGCGATGTGTACCTGCATCTATTGGCAAGGTTGAGGCGCAATTACGGCAACACTGGTCCATGATTACGTGTGTGTGTATATATATATATATATATACATATATATATATATATATATATATATATATATATATATATATATATATATATTTAAAAAAGAAACGTTTTCCGCCGGTCAATGGAGAAGCTAAGAGGAGTTTAATCATCCCGTATTTACCTTAACTTCACAGAAAACTTCTGAAAAATTGTGAAAGGTGATTCGCGAAAATTCGCTCCGCGGTGGGGATCGAACTCAGTCTCCCCAATGCTCAGTACGAGACGGACGACGCCTCTAACCTCTCGGCCACTGAGCTGGGTGTATTTAAATATATTTTTAAATGTGTATTTTTTTTTAATTCTAGGTGAAATGACTGTATTGTACTTATTTGTAAGATATAAGTTTCTATGGAATGAGATCGATTTTAGTATGTATCTCACGTTTCATTTCGTAATACAAACACTTGGTAAGCAGACTATTATAATCAACAAGACTAGGCCTAGCAGTAATATTTTTTTAGGTACGACGTTTTCGTTATTATTCCTTTCAAAGTACCTGAAACTCGACGATTCTGTTGTTGGTGTGTTGGCTGCTGTTAGCAAAGTTCTTTCTTGCTTGATGTACGCATATGCACCATCTACAGTTTATTTTTATATAGGTAAGATTAATTTGGCATTGGTCATCTTAATAACATATGTATCTATACGCATCATAAGTAGTAAGCATCCATTTCTTATCTTATCTTATACTTAACTTGCCCATTCTCTAAATTCCCTAGCTGAGAGATGCCACCTCTAGAGCAACTGGTCACCAATACAACTTTTAGTTATTATATATTTCGAAAATGAATATGAATATTACGTAACATATTGTTGGCTTGATAAGATATCAACCCTGATATATTTCATGATACCCTCATTTTTCAGGAACATATATATATATATATATATATATATATATATATATATATATATATATAATATAATATAATATCAAAATGAAATAATTTTGATGTCATCATTGTTACTTTGAGTTTCGAGACATTCGTATTTTAATGGACTCATGAATATGCAATTTTCATGATTTTTTCAGATGAACGAAACATATAAATAGTGTATATAATAAAACCTGATTTATTTCTTAATAGTTTCATTTTTCAAAAAAATTGTTTTTCAAACTCGGTAATAATCTAGATAATGTTAATGTCAATTTCTTCTACTACTACAAAATAAACATGGTTGATATAATATAATAAAGTTACAAAGACGGAAAGACACCCATGATACAACTAGCACCCTAGGACGAAAGTTAAACGCCATCTGGCGGCACCACTTTCCTCCTAGGGGTTTTTTAATCACACTCTAGTTACACTAGTTTCAGCTAAGCTAGCCATTCTAATGATGAAACACTACATTTTCGATTACAGGTGCCGTACTAGATGCATTCCAAGGTACGTCATTCATAGCAATGCGTGCAATCATTTCTAAATTAGTGCCACCAGAAGAATTGGGTGTGTATGTGATTTATATAAAAGTGAACGGTTTATAATTGATAATTTTAGGGAAAATATATTCTCTGTTTGGTGTTTCCGAAGCATTAATGCCGTTGGTATATGGTCCTATGTATAGTATGGTTTATAAGGCAACAATACACGTGTTACCAAGCACATTCTTCATAGTTGGCGCGATTTTAACAAGTCCATGCATATTTATTTTTTGGTAAGTCCCTTGTACAAAAATTATTCAGAGTCAATAATTTATTTTTATAATGGTTGTGGTTTGAAAAATTGAAATCTTGTGTTTGATACGAATATCATTTTCCACTCTGCAAGAAAAATGATATTAATTCGTGTCAAGCATTAAGAATATTTTAACGCTGCTTTAATCCTTTTTGCGTTTAGAATAAACCAAATTATTATTTAAAAATAATACATAACATTATACTACTAGAATCTTTAAAATGAATTTATCTCTATTTAATTTTGGAAGTTACGACATTTATCATCTCAGTTTGCGATATGTAGTCTATGCACGACTTGCCTGTTCCGAAACCAAGTACGAACTATTTGTCTATTGGCTGTTTCAGGACTTTTCTGTAGATTAGGTATTGGTTACGGATATGTCCTTTTTTGGGCCTTAACCAGGCCTCATTGCATGTTTTTTAAGGTTTCTTCTCCGTTTATGAATCTTGTAAATAGCTCTGTTAAGGATTTAATTAGCTTTGGAGTGCCGTGCTCAAACTTCATTGAGTTTATGGCTTTCCACACCTGTTGTCCTGTTTTTCTATGGTTGCAAGGGGTTGTTCCATGTATGATGTGTCCTTTTTTGGGCCTTAACCAGGCCTCATTGCATGTTTTTGAGGTTTCTTCTCCGTTTATGAATCTTGTAAATAGCTCTGTTAAGGATTTAATTAGTTTTGGAGTGCCGTGCTCAAACTTCATTGAGTTTATGGCGTTCCACACCTGTTGTCCTGTTTTTCTATGGTTGCAAGGGGTTGTTCCATGTATGGTGTTCTGGTTTCAGTGAATTACTTTTTTGTAGAATTCTACGAATCTCTGCAGCTATATTGGGTGTTGTTGGTTTTATCTGTAGTATTTTTCCTGAGTGATTTTATAAAGTTCTATGCCGCCCTTGATCTTCTTCAATGTGTGAGTTTACTTCGCATTTTTCCTCCCAATTTGCGTTATTGGTCTCGCAATTTTTCACTGAAATTACGATTTCTTATTTTCTACTAATAAATCGCGCTATTAATCAATCACAGATTTCAATTTGGCTTGTTCTCTTTTGTACGATTTTTTGTCTTTTTTTGTTGCTAGCCATCATATAAAACTGCTTTGTGCTTTTCAATTTCTACAGTTCGGCTGCCCATGTGATGCCCGTGTTTTTTTATGTTTTTGATTTTTCACCTATGGCCTCATTATTGTAAGCGCTCAGTCCTTGGAAGTGATTTACTTTCAATCAGTATCAAATTTATTTCAGTTCCCTTTTTCGCGTTGTTAAAGTAAGGGGTATCACCTATGGCCTCATTATTGTAAGCGCTCTGTCCTTGGAAGTGATTTACTTCCAATCAGTTAAAGTAAGGGGTAATATAAGTATCGCGAATATATCATGAGTAATAGTCATCTTTACATGCTCGTTGAATAATATCCTAAAATTAAAAATGCAAAATTGTGAATAATATGAATTGGGATGTTTTTAAAAATATTGTTATCATATTTATTATTTTTAGGTGGCTGTATTCCGAACACAAAAAAGATTTACTTGAGGCCATTCAGGATAAAACCAAACTGCCGGAGAAGGAGACACTCTTATCCCCAAATTCTATTGTTATTATTAAAGAAGGTACGACCTAAACGAAAAAAATATTTTTTTGAAAAACATATTTTTGTGTATTTAAATTTTCTCACCTACCATTTTATTTATGCATCAAATACAAAATAAAACCATTTCATTGGTTTTTAATGCCATTTTAATTTGTGCAGTATAGATTTTTATAGATTTGTGATTTATTAACAAAACAAATAAGGATCTTTATAAAAAAATACGGTTTGTAAAAAAAATATATATAAGTTAGTTGTATTTTCAACTTTACCTGTTAATATCTCGGTAAGTTGAACGGTGGTAACATCCCACATTTCTCAGACTATAAAACGTTCCCCTACAACGTACTGAAATGAAAATGCGCCCTCATCGTGTATAGTAGTGGTAGTTGAATTTGTTACAATTTGTAACTGTCTATCGACCTTTGGGTCCTTCTGCCGTATTTGTATGTAAGTGTTAAGACTTATTATTTCAGAAAATCGTCCCAGATTTTTCGAAAATGTTAATTGTATAAAAACAGCACATCGTGTGTATATTAGTGTAATTATTTATTTAAATTTCAGTTGCTATAAATTCGTAAATTATTTCTTACTCTTCCTAATTTCAGTGGAAAAATTATAAAATTCGAAAACAATTTTGAACAAATTTGATTTGTATTAATTTCAAAGGGAAAATAACTCAATATGATGTCACTTTCATATTGATTTATTTTCCCTTTGAAATGAATACAAATCAAATTTGTTCAAAATTGTTTTCGAATTTTATGATTTTTCCACTGAAATTACGAAGAGTAAGATATAATTTACGAATATTATAGATTAAGCCGTGTCCACACTATGCCGCGGTTTGCCGTTGGCCTTTAGTAATGTGGACATGATTATTGGCCTTGTCAACATAGTGTAGACACAGCTTTACCCACTAAATCCCTCCCACTGAGCAACTAGTGGGTAATAATATAATATTGTCACTTTCATATTGAGTTTTTTTCCTTTTCAAATTAATACAAATCAAATTGAATTGTTTTCGAATTTTATGATTTTTCCACTGAAATTACGAGGAGTAAGATATAATTTACGAATATTATAGATTAAGCCGTGTCCACACTATGCTGCGGTTTGCCGTTGGCCTTTATTAATGTGGACATGATTATTGGCCTTGTCAACATAGACATTAGACACAGCTTTACCCACTAAATCCCTCCCACTGAGTAACTAGTGAGTAATAATATAATATTATCACTTTCATATTGAGTTCTTTTCCTTTTCAAATTAATAAAAAAACGAATTGAATTGTTTTGGAATTTTCTAGTGCGCTATTTATGTTTTTTCCACTGAAATTACGAATTCCTTATTTTCTATTAATAAATTGCGATATTAATCAATCATTGATCATAAATAGTAGTAGTACAATAACAATTTTTTTTGCTCATGTAAGAACATTTAGTTATCCCCATCAAAATATATCGCATCAAAAATAAAACATGTGCCCCTCTTTACGATAAGTAATAATAGTCAACGAAAACGACATTCCCATCCGCTAGATAAGTAGTAGTGTAATCATTCCAACTAGACGCGATCGTTTATTTTGATTCTATTATTGTGAAGATACGCACAGTCGGACACAGATTACAGAGTGAGAGTGATAAAGAATATGTAAGAGTTTTGATTCAATAAACAATTCCAGTACCGACAATGTAATATTAACTACAGTTATATGATTTGTAGTTGTTGTGTAAATGAAAATTAAAATTAAAACATGTGATAAGTGTAAATTTGTGATAGTGAGACGTGAAACGCAGTGCCTAAATTTTTTTACGTTGATATGGTTGTGGAAATCAAAGTTAGCACCAAGTGTTTGTAATGTATAATTATGATCATAATCTCTAATGATAGAGGTATTTGATAAGAAAACATATTACGACTGTTATTATAACAACAAATATGATAACATCAAGGAAAAGTGTTTCAAAATTATGTTTTTATTGTTCAATTAGATTTTGACATCACAAACAACTGTTATGTAAAATAAGGTTGACAATAGTACTTTCTCTAACAAGGTAAGAAATATAAATCAAATACTGATTATAGAACATTTTACCATGACAAATTACAAGTAAATTATTAGATTGGTGACATTGTACAGAGTTATTTTTTAAATGACCAGGGTACAGCTCCTACAATAAAAAGCTTCCTGCAGACTTTATTTTAGGGTGAAAATGATTAAAATATAATTTATTTTGAGCCCAATTAAATATGGAATGTAAAATAAGATCATAAAATAATTTTTTTTAAATCTTTGATTTTTTATAATTTTTTATAACTGTCGATTAATTTAAAACAGTTTGTACCATAAAACCTTCCTGCAGATTTTAGTATTGGGTGCAAATGATCAAAGATAGTTTATTTTTAACCCAATTAAATATAGAATATAAAATAATATGAAAATAATTAATTTCTTAAATTCTTAATTTTTTTTATAATTTTTTAGAACTCAGTCGATTCATTTAAAACAGTTCGTATAATATAAAGTTCAACCTTCCTGCAGACTTTATTCTTCTATGACAATTATCAAAAAATATCTTATTTTGAGCCCAATTAAATATAGAATATAAAATATTAACAAAAATTAAACTTTCTTAAATCCTTATTTTTTTAATAATTTTTTGTAACTCAGTCGATTGTCGATTTATTTAGAACAGTTCGTATAATAAAAAACTTCATGCAAACTTTATTCTTGGGTAAAAATTATCAAAAAATTTCTTATTTTGAGCCTAATTAAATATAGAATATAAAATAATAATAAAAATAAAAATTTCTTAAATCCTTAATTTTATTCTCATTTTTTATAACTCAGTCGATTAATTTATGACAGCTCGTACACTAAAAACCTTCCTGCAGACTTAATTGTTGGGTGAAAATTATCAAAATATGGTTTATTTTGAGCCCTATTAAATATAGAATGTAAAATAATATCATAAATTTAAATTTCTTAAATCTTTGATTTTTTATAAAAATTTTATAAATTACTCGAATAATTAAAAACAGCTCGTGCAATAAAAAGCTTCCAGCAAGCTTTATTTTTGGGTGAGAATTATCAAAAATAGCTTATTTTGAGTCCAATTAAATATAGAATGTAAAACAATATCATAAATTTAAATGTCTTTGATTTTTCATAATTTTTTATAACTGAGTTGATTAATTTAAAACAGTTCGTACACTAAAAACCTTCCTGCAGACTTTATTTTTTGGTAAAAATTATGCAAAAATGGTTTGTTTTGAGCCCAATTAAATATAAAATGTAAAATTATATCATAAATTTAAATTTCTTAAATGTTTGATTTTTTATAATTTTTTATAACTCAGTCGATTAATTTAAAACAGTTTGTGCAATAAAACCGTTCTGCAGACTTTATTTTTTGGGTGAAAATTATCAAAGATGGTTTATTTTTAATCCAATTAAATATAGAATAGAAAATAATATCAAAAAAATAAATTTCTTAAATCCTTCATTTTTTATCATTTTTTAGAACTTTAGTCGATTCATTTAAAACAGTTCGTATAATAAAATGTTCGTGTAGACTTTATTCTTGGGTGAAAATCATCAAAAAATATCTTATTTTGAGCCCAATTAAATATAGAATATAAAATAATAACCAAAATTAAACTTTCTTAAATCCTTATTTTTTTTATCATTTTTTTTATAACTCAGTCGATTGTCGATTTATTTAAAATAGTTCGTATAATAAAAACTTCATGCAAACTTTATTCTTGGGTAAAAATTATCAAAAAATGTCTTATTTTGAGCCCAATTAAATATAGAATATAAAATAATAATCAAAATAAAAATTTCTTAAATCCTTAATTTTATTATCATTTTTTATAACTCAGTCGATTAATTTATGACAGCTCGTACACTAAAAACCTTCCTGCAGACTTAATTGTTGGGTGAAAATTATCAAAATATGGTTTATTTTGAGCCCAATTAAATATAGAATGTAAAATAATATCACAAATTTAAATTTCTTAAATCTTTGATTTTTTATAAATTTTTATAAATTACTCGAATAATTAAAAACAGCTCGTGCAATAAAAAGCTTCCTGCAAGCTTTATTTTTGAGTGAGAATGATCAAGAGTGGCTTATTTTGAGTCCAATTGAATGTAGAATGCAAAACAATGTCATGAATTTAAAAGTCTTAAATCTTGATTTTTCATAATTTTTTATAACTCAGTTGATTAATTTAAAACAGCTCGTACACTAAAAACCTTCCTGCAGACTTTATTTTTTGGTAAAAATTATGCAAAAATGGTTTGTTTTGAGCCCAATTAAATATAAAATGTAAAATTATATCATAAATTTAAATTTCTTAAATCTTTGATTTTTTATAATTTATAACACAGTCGATTAATTTAAAACAGCTTGTATAATAAAAACCTTCCTGTAGACTTTATTTTTGGGTCAAAGTTATCCAAAAATGGTTTATTTTGAGCCCAATTAAATATAGAATATAAAATAATATCATAAATTTAAATTTCTTAAATCTTTGATTTTTTTATCATTTTTTATAACACAGTTGATTAATTAAAAACATCTCGTACAATAAAAACCATCCTGTAGACTTTACTTTTAGGTGAAAATGATCATAAATAGATTTATTTTGACCTCAATTAAATATAGAATATAAAATAATAACCAAAATTAAACTTTCTTAAATCCTTATTTTTTTATAATTTTTTTTATAACTCAGTCGATTGTCGATTTATTTAAAACAGTTCGTATAATAAAAACTTCATGCAAACTTTATTTTTGGGTAAAAATTATCAAAAAATGTATAGTATAGAAAATAAAATGATAATAAAAATAAAAATTTCTTAAATCCTTAATTTTTTTAACATTTTTTATAACTCAATCGATTAATTTATAACAGCTCGTACACTAAAAACCTTTTTACAGATTTTATTTTTGGGTGAAAATTATCCAAAAATGGTTTATTTTGAGCCCAATATAGAATGTAAAATAATATCATAAATTTAAATTTCTTAAATCTTTGATTTTTTATAAAAATTTTATAAATTACTCGAATAATTAAAAACAGCTCGTGGAATAAAAAGCTTCCTGCAAGCTTTATTTTTGGGTGAGAATGATTAAGAGTGGCTTATTTTGAGTCCAATTGAATGTAGAATGCAAAACAATGTCATGAATTTAAAAGTCTTAAATCTTTGATTTTTCATAATTTTTTATAACTCAGTTGATTAATTTAAAACAGCTCGTACACTAAAAACCATCCTGCAGACTTTATTTGTTGGTAAAAATTATGCAAAAATGGTTTGTTTTGAGGCCAATTAAATATAAAATGTAAAATAAAATCATAAATTTAAATTTCTTAAATGTTTGATTTTTTATATTTTTTTATAACTCAGTCGATTAATTTAAAACAGTTTGTGCAATAAAACCGTTCTGCAGACTTTATTTTTTGGGTGAAAATTATCAAAGATGGTTTATTTTTAATCCAATTAAATATAGAATAGAAAATAATATCAAAAAAATAAATTTCTTAAATCCTTCATTTTTTATATTTTTTTAGAACTTTAGTCGATTCATTTAAAACAGTTCGTATCATAAAATGTTCGTGTAGACTTTATTCTTGGGTGAAAATCATCAAAAAATATCTTATTTTGAGCCCAATTAAATATAGAATATAAAATAATAACCAAAATTAAACTTTCTTAAATCCTTATTTTTTTTATCATTTTTATTACTCAGTCGATTAATTTAAAACTGTTCGGACAATAAACACCTTCCTGTAGACTTTATTTTTGGGTAAAATTTATCAAA
Organism: Lordithon lunulatus; assembly: GCA_963942505.1. Taxonomy (NCBI): domain Eukaryota; kingdom Metazoa; phylum Arthropoda; class Insecta; order Coleoptera; family Staphylinidae; genus Lordithon; species Lordithon lunulatus. The sequence goes on along the minus strand of OZ012668.1, from coordinate 52,562,875 downwards.
AAATATTTTATTTTGACCCCAATTAAATATAAAATTTTAAATAATATCATAAATTTAAATTTCTTAAATTTTGGATTTTTTATAATTTTTTTTATAACTTAGTCGTTTAATTAAAAACAGCTCGTACAATAAAAACCTTCCTGCAGACTTTATTTTTGGGAGAAAATTATTAAAAAATAGTTTATTTTGAGCCCAATTAAATGGAGAATGTAACATAATATCATAAATGTAAATTTCTTAAATCTTTGATTTTTTGCTATTTTTATAACTCAGTTGATTAATTCCAAACAGCTCGCACAATAAAAGCTTTCCTGCAGACCTTATTTTTGGGTGAAAATTATCAAAAAATAGTTTATTTTGAACCCAATTAAATATAGAATATAAAAAAATGTTATAAATTTAAATTTCTTAAATTTTTGATTATTTATCATTTTTTTGAACCAGTACGTTTAATTCGCTCGTACAATAAAAACCTTCCTGTAGACTTTATTTTTGGGTGCAAATGATCAAAAAGTGGCTTATTTTGAGCCCAATTAAATATAGAATGTAGAATAATATCATAAATTTAAATTTCTTAAATCTTTGATTTTTTGCTATTTTTATAACTCAGTCGATTAATTCCAAACAGCTCGCACAATAAAAGCTTTCCTGCAGACCTTATTTTTGGGTGAAAATTATCAAAAAATAATTTATTTGGAGCCCAATTAAATATAGAATATAAAAAAATGTTATAAATTTAAATTTCTTAAATTTTTGATTATTTATCATTTTTTTTAACCAGTACGTTTAATTTAAAACAGCTCGTACAATAAAAACCTTCCTGCAGACTTTATTTTTGGGTGCAAATGATCAAAAAGTGGCATATTTTGAGCCCAATTAAATATAGTATGTAGAATAATATCATAAATTTAAATTTCTTAAATCTTTGATTTTTTTTATCATTTGTTATATAAAGCAGTCGATTAATTTAAAACAGCTCGTACAATAACCTTCTTGCAGACTTTATTTTTGGGTGAAAATTATCAACAAATTTCTTATTTTGAGCCCAATTAAATATAGAATATAAAATAATAACAAAAATTTAAATTTCTTAAATCCTTCATTTTTTTTATTATTTTTTATAACTCAGTCTATTAATTTATAACAGCTCGTACAATAAAAACTTTCCTGCAGACTTGGGCGAAAGTGATAAAAAATAGGTTTATTTTGAACCCAATTCAATATAGAATGTTCTAATCATAAATTTAAATTTCTTAAATTTTTGATTTTTCATAATTTTTTATACCTCAGTTGATTAATTTAAAACAGCTCGTACACTAAAAACCTTCCTGCGGACTTTATTTTTTGGTAAAAATTATTCAAAAATGGTTTGCTTCGAGCCCAATTAAATATAAAATATAAAATTATATCATAAATTTAAATTTCATTCATCTTTGATTTTTTATAATTTTTTATAACTCAGTCGATTTATTTAAAACAGCTTGTACAATAAAACCTTCCTGCAGACTTAATTTTTGGATGAAAATGATCAATGATTGTTTATTTTTAACCCAATTAAATATAGAATATAAAATAATATCAAAAATATAAATTTCGTAAATCCTTATTTTTTTATATTTATCATTTTTTAGAACTCATTTGAAATAGTATACGTATAACTGTTTTAAATGAATTAAAACTTCATGCTGACTTTATTCTTGGATGAAAATTTTTAAAAAATATCTTATTTTGAGCCCAATGAAATATAGAATATAAAATAATAACATAAATTAAAATTTCTTAAATCTTTAATTTTTTATCATTTGTTATAACTCAGTCGATTACTTTATAACAGCTCGTAGACTAAAAATCTTCCTGCAGACATACTTGTTGGCTGAAAATGATCAACATATGGTTTATTTTGAGCCTAATTAAATATAGAATGTAAAATAATATGATAAATTTAAATTACTTTAATCTTTGATTTTTCATGATTTTTTATAAGTCAGTCGATTAATTTAAAACAGCTCGTACAATAAAAACCTGCAGGAAGGTTTTTATTGTACGAGCTGTTTTAAATACAAATGTAGTTATTATCCCAAATACAAAGTTTGGGCATAACGTTAAACGGAAATTCAAGTGAACGTTGTTACAATAAGACATAATTTACGAATTAAAAGCAATTGTTACAAGCTTAAATAAATAATTGCACTATAACACACATAAAAAAAGTCCATTCAACAGTAATAAATCGCATGTTTAATATTGTAGTATCCTACTAGACTAGTCAACGTTAACATTGTATCATAACGATGGCAGATGAAAACCCAGCAAACGAAGTGAAATTAACATTTCTACAAAAAGTGATATGGATTTGTACAAACTTAACAGTAGAACCAATTATAATATCCTACATGGTTTCTAATCTAATGACCCATTTGGTCATACAAAATATAAATCTTGAAAAGGCGTGTCGTGTTAATTTGGGCTACTCTGGTGATGTTTGTGATGCGTTAGCTGCGCGCAATAGCAGCGGATATACGGAAGAACATGAAGTGGAAGTGCAAAAACTTGTTACAAACATGGTCGCGTATAAAAATGTTGTGCATAGTATAATACCTTCTATACTGATATTGTTCTTTGGGGCTTGGAGCGATCGACATAACCGAAGAAAACCGTGCATGTTAGTACCGCTTACTGGAGAGATTATGACTATTACGGGATATGCTATTACCACATACTATTTCTACGAGATTCCTTTGGAGTATAATGTTATTATAGACGCTTTGGCGCCGTCGTTAACGGGTGGAGGTTCTACCATGTTCATGGGGATAATGAGTTACATCAGTAATGTGTCCAGTGTGAGCGCGAGGACTATTCGTATTGGTGCTGTTAATATAGTTTCTAATATCAGCATTACTGTTGGATTAGCTCTTAGTGGGGTGCTTTATAAGTTGATTGGATTTTATGGGGTGTATTTCGCTGCGTTCTTATTGTACGTAGCTGGATTAGTGTATGGGATTTTTAAATTAAAGGAGTGTCATAGTGTTGAACGTGATACCGTTGCCCCCAAAAAAGGGTTTTTCAGGGACTTTTTTGATACGAGAGCCGCTAGGGAGATACTGCAGGCTGCGCTGAAAGATGGAGGTCGGAATCGGAAGAAGAGGATTTGTACGATTATGGTTTTAGTTATGGTTATAGTTGGGCCTATTTACGGTAAGATGCAAACATATCTGTTTGTTAATTATTTTTAAGAGCAATATACTGTAAATTTGATTTCATATAATTTTCATATAATTTACAGATTTAAAAAAGAGCCTCATGGCGGATAGCCCTATACAGATACAAGTTTATTTTTATTTTTTAGAAAAACAGTTGTACAAGCCATAAAATACGAATTTTTATTATACATCTAACCCCCTAGGGTTAGTTGTATATTTTTTGTATATAACCACTCGAGATATTGTGTGAATTCATCCTCACTAGCTGAGCTACACTGATGAGATCTAATAAGATCTAAATCTAGATATGTAGATTGCGAAGAACAACTTATATACGACTTTTAATGTTTGTGGCGCCATAAGAGAAATATAGACATGATCTCACCCTTATTAAAATGATATACTGAACATTTGTTGTACTACAGACATCATAATTTGTAAATATAGTTGTCTTTACTATTAAACACACATTTTTTAACAATAATTTTTATTTATTTATCAGTCTTATATATTATTTCAGGTGAAATGAGCGTGTTGTACCTCTACGTTCGATACAAATACAACTGGAATGAAATTGATTACAGCATTTACTCCACGTACAACTTTATCGCACATATGTTTGGTACATGGAAGTTGGTTGCAATCAAAACAAAGTCTATAAATCTTTTTTTTTATATTTAAGGCACCATTTTCTCACTGTTGTTCTTTTCGAAATATTTGAAACTGGACGACGCTTTGCTTGGTATGATTTCCAATATCAGCAAAATATTGTCTTGTTTTGTGTACGCATTTGCACCGACACCAACCATATTTTACATAGGTAAGAAATGTTAGATGATACTATTTTTGGGTTTTTCGATTATATCTCGCGAACGGTGGAAAAATATGTCCTGGATAAAATTGAAAGCTAATTAAATTTTCTATAAAATTATTTCTATATATATTTGTTGAACTTCCAACAGTTTTCGAGATATACGTTATATACGAAATTATATACGAAAACACTAGCCCTCATTGAGTGGATGTCTATAAGGCACCTTACACGGTCAGTAATACTGTCAATATTTTAGAATAATAATAATAATAATCTTTATTTATGGCAAACGCCTTGAATAAAAATGAGATACATAACTGACAATACATATAGCGTGCGAAATGAACAAACAAAAAATGTACAATTACACTTAAAAACTAGTTAAATAAATTAAGTAATTACAAGTGATCGAGTAACGTAATGGAGATAATTATCCTAGCTGAACAGTTCCTTTGAGTAAAAACCTCGAATCTGGAATTTGCTTGCAATTTATTGCATAAGCGCATTAATCTGCAAATCGGATTATAGTATCCATAATTTGTTCTATGTTTCTTACATCTAAAAAGGAGAGAATTTCGGCAGTATCTTGGTAATGAAAAGTTCCAATTTTATTTACATAGAATATCTGAACAGTCAATTCTACCCTTAATTAGATTATGTAAGAAAGATAGATCAAGACACAATAATAACAAAATAATGACAGTGTACGATAACTTGTTTAAAATGTTCATTATTCTACAATATTGCCAGTATTACTTATTGTGTAAGGTATAGTAATGATGGAATGAAGAGAATTCTGATGTTTATTCGGATAATAGATTACTTGATAAATATAAAAGAAGGATTGAAGCAAATATTGACAGTAGTAGGATTGACTATATCTTTAATATTTGTTTACAGCTGTTCTAGTGGAGATGTTTAATGGGACATCATACATTGCAATGCGTTCCATTATTTCTAAATTAGTGCCAACAGACGAATTGGGTGTGTATAGTACTTTAAAAGGTACAATATAGATTTTCGATCTATATAATTATTTTAGGTAAAATCTATTCTCTATTCGGAATTTGCGAATGCTTGTCACCACTTGTATATGGTCCAATGTACAGTCTCGTTTATAAAGCTACAATCAATGATGTGCCAGGTGCGTTTTTCCTAGTTGGTGGGTTGTTGACGACACCAGCAGTATTTATATTTTTGTAAGTAATAGTAACAACTAACATACAATAGTGAACTACCTTAAACTAGTTTCACCAATATCCTTAGCAGAAAAGACTGATAATATAAATTTGAAATTTAATAAGCCGTATCTTTGAAGACAATGAAGATATACCACTAAGGACTTTAGAGTTTTTAAAATTAAGTTCTTAATACACTTCTTGACTAGTGTAATAAATAAAAACTGCGAATTAGATAATGAGGAATAGTTTTAATTAGCAGAAAACAGTGATAATAGAAATTTCAAATTAAACAAGCCATATATTTGAAGATAATAAACATATCTCATTGGGGTCTTTATAATTGAGTTTTTCATACATTTCTAGACAAAAATAACAACAAATCTTAAAATTGCATCATGACGAATAGGTATTTTTGCAGGAATGTGTGATAAAACAAATTTCAAATTTGACAAGCCATATCTTTGAAGATAATGAAGGTATCTCATTGCGATCTTTATAATTGAGTTTTTCATACCTTTATTTAAACAAGAATAACATAAAAAATCTTAAAATTGCTTTATGATGAATAGGCACTTTTGCAGGAATGTGTGATGAATACAAATTTCAACTTATATAAGCCATATTTTTGAAAATAATGGAGATATCTCATTGGAGTCTGTATAATATTGAATATTGAATAGAATCGGCATCTACTTTGTGATAATTCATTATAATAAATAAATAAAACGAATTTTTCTTTGTTTTTTATCACAAGTGATAAAAAACAAAGAAAAATTCGTTTTATTTATTTATTGTATAATATTGTTTTTCATACATGTTTAGATAAGAATAACACACAAAAACTTAAAATTGCGGTATGATGTATGATGAAACATTGAAGATATCTATTACAGTCTTTATAATTTAGTTATTCATACATTTGTAGACAAGAATAAGACAAAAAATCTTAAAATTGCATCATGATGAATATTTATTTGTGCAGAAATGTATGAAAAACAAATTTCAACTTTCACAAGTCATATCTTTGAAGATAATGAAGATACCTCATTGGAGTCTTTATAATTGAGTTACTCATACATTTTTAGAAAAGAATAACACAATTTTTTTAAAAATTATATTATGATGAATAGGTATTTTGCAGGAATGTGTGATAAAAGAAATTTCAAATTTTACAAGCCATATGTTTGAAGATAATAAAGATATCTCCGTGGGGTCTTTATAATTGAGTTTTTCATACATTTCTAGACAAGAATAACACAAAAAATCATAAAATTGCATCATGATGAATAGGTATTTTTGCAGCAATGTGTGATAATACAAATTTCAACTTTCACAAGCTATATCTTTAAAGACAATGAAGATATCTCATGACAGTCTTTATATTTTAGTTTTTCGTACATTTGTAGACAAGAATAACACAAAAAATCTTAAAATGTCATCATGATAGATATTTATTTTTGCAGAAATGTGTGGAAAACAAATTTCAACTTTCACAAGTCATATCTTTGAAGATAATGAAGATACCTCATTAGAGTCTTTATAATTGACTTTCTCATACAATTTTAGAAAAGAATAACACACAAAATCTTAAAATTGCATTATGATGAACAGGTATTTTTGCAGGAATGTGTGATAAAACAAATTTCAAATTTCACAAGCCATGTCATTGAATATAATGAAGATATCTCATTGTGGTCTTTATAATTGAGTTTTTATACATATTCAAACAAGAATAACATAAAAAATAATAAAATTGCTTTATGATGAATAGGTATTTTTGCAGGAATGTGTGACAATATAAAATTCAACTTATAAAAGCCATATCTTTGAAGGCAATGAAGATATCTCATTAGCGTTTTTGAAATTGTGTTCAGAATACATTTTTGTACAATTGCAATAAAAAAATAATTCTAAAATTAGATAATGAGGAACTGTTTTCCTTGCCAGAAAAGACTGATAATACAAATTTCAAATTTAATGGGCCATTACTTTGAAGATAATGAAGATATATCATTAGGGTATTTGTAATTTAGATCTTCATACATAAGATAAGTATAACTAACAAATTATAAAATTGCATCATGATGAATCCTATTTTTAGAAGCAATGTGTGATCATACAAACTTCAACTTTAACAAGCCATATTATTGAAGATAATGAAGATATCTCATTGGACTTAATGTTTAGAACTCCTTCGATAGCTCATGCCCCTCGTTGAATTTGGCCGCCCCGCGTGCGACGCATACCTTGCACGCCCGCTAGGACCTGCCCTGCCTCTATCTCTCTATTTGTAATATTCATACATTTTAAATTTTCAGATGGCTATACAAGCAAAACAAGTTAGATGCTGAAGAGGAGGAGGTCGAAAAGGCTCATGTTGAGACGCTTTTGGGAGATAACGTTGATACTGAATTAATGGTTATCAGTGACAAAATGAATAATGAAAAAAAGAGCAAATTGTTAGATTAATATGTGTTCTTATGATCTCTTTAGTAATTATACTACTACCTAAAATAAATAAATGCTTGGCAATAGGTATACACCTATTTTATGTTTTACAGGATAAATAAAACGATTTTTACATGTGTGTTACTGAAAAAGTAAATATCGTTTTTATTAATCAGAAAAGGCAAAAAAGACATTGCGGAATGGAGAAAGGGACACTCAAACTTGAAGAGGCCCAACCAAGCCTAAAGGAGTTTTTAGTATATGTATGAAAGGATAAAAGTGGAGGAGATTCAGAAGGTGGAAGGAGGGGGCTCGAAGCGTCGTGCCTCTCGCAGCGCCGGCACCGCGTCTTCGCCTCTTCGCCTAAGACACGGTAGGCGAAGAGGCGAAAGGCATAACTCTTCCACGCCACCTCTATGTAAACATAAGGTGCAATATCCAACTTCTTTGTATAATTATTCTTAAGATAGAGAGATATTGTTCTTTTTACCCATCAAAGTTTAGAAGTTGCAGCCTCCACTACCAACACCTGCAATATCGTCCGCAAATGTTGACACTATTGCTTCGTTGGCAGTTATGTCCCTGGTATAGAGGATGTAGAATATCGGCCCCAATACGCTGCCTTGCGATACCCATGCGTTGATTATTAACATTAAGTTTACATCTGAATATGCGTCGTCGTATTGACGTCTTTACTGTAGGTATGATTTTATTAGTTGACAGGGAGGATTTGGTCTACCTTGTGAATTAGGCGTTCATGCTTGTCAATTGCCCATGCTACGTCTAGGAAAATTGTATCATAGACATTGTTCTCTTCAAGCGCCCATGCCACGCCTAGGAAAATTGTATCATAGACATTGTTCTCTTCAAGCGAGCTTTCAATTATTTTGGTGATTCTGTGCACTTGGTCTACCGTTGCATCCTTAGTATGGAACCAACATTGGTGCGGTGGTTGAGTTCCTTTTGGTTGGCATTATTCTCTTTAGGACGAGTGTTTTGAATAATGTTATAACAACTAAGGCAAATGGGAGGGGTTCTGGTAGAAAGAACCAAGGTATGAATAGGACGTTGACACACATTGAACATCTAGGTCATGATTAATCAATGGTTCTACTATGTTGCAATCAATTTTTCATTATTTCTGAAAAACTTGTTTTGTTTTGTTGACTTTTGTAATTTTTATGTTCGATATGTTTTATACCCACTGCTCTGAAGCAAATCAAACACAAAAACAAATCCCCCTACAACTATTTAAATAAGCACTCAAATACGAATACTCAAACATCACTACAACAATAAAAGTATACTGGTGGTATTTGACATCGCAGTCATCTGATATTTTTTTACACAATTAAGCGTCAGAACGCGTCAACAGTAAAAAATATGGAAATTCAACACACATCATAATTTACAACGCACTACAAATGTTAATTCCAAAAACATCCCAACAACAATAAGAGACGATAATTGTAAGCCTGTAATCCTTCGTCGTCAACAATCAGCTGCACATAAAAAGAGCACACGGGAAATAAAACAAACAATCTAATAGTTAAACAAACAATGCATCGGATGATAACAGCCGTGAGCTACACGAAAGAAAAACCATTCCCCTCCGATAAGTGAACATCTTCTAATCAATACCACTTAAAACAGATACTGTTTGTTTGTGATTGTATTTGTACACATTTACAATTGTCCCAGACGTTCATATATATAACATTAGTATCGGTTAGTGAAGTAAATGAGATGTACTAAATAAGTTGTGAAACTAGTTTTGATTTTAGGTGAAAATGGCGTTGCAAAAGTCGAAAAGCATAGATGCCGACATGCAAAAACTACCCACCGGCGAGGAGGACGATGTGGAGCCACTCAATCTCTCATTCGGGCAAAAAATGAAGTTGGTTTTGACAAATATAACTGTTGAACCAATGATGGTTTGTTATACATTACCCAATGTGATGACAAGTTTAACTATGCAGAATTTGAATTTGGAGAAGGCGTGTCGTGTCAATTTGGGGATTAGTGAGGATATATGTGATGCCTTAGCATCGCGCAATACTAAGGGCTATACTGAACGTGATGAAGTTAGGGTGCAGAAATTGGTGGCTTCGGCTATGGCGTACAAGAATATCGTGCAGAGCCTTATACCCTCGATGATGCTTATGTTTTTGGGGTCGTGGAGTGATAGGCATAACAGAAGGAAACCTTGTATATTACTGCCGATTATCGGGGAGATTATTACGATTACTGGGTTTATTATTTGTACTTATTACTTTTATGAGCTCGGGTTGGCTTATAATGTGATTGCGGAGGCGGTGCCGCCGGCTATAACTGGGGGATGGTTTTCTATGTTTATGGGGGTGTTTAGTTACATCGGTACGGTTTCGAGTGTGGATACGCGGACTTACCGGATAGGAGCTGTTAATATGATTTCAAATGTTAGTTTGACTATTGGGATTGCTCTTAGTGGGATTTTGTATATTAAAATTGGATTTTATGGGGTATATACACTGGCGTTGTGTATGTATACTATTGGATTATTGTATGGGATTTTTCGGGTCAAAGAATGCCCTCCGCCTGTTGTACTACCGACGACTGATGCCAAGGCGGCGGAGAAGAAGAAAAAAGGGTTTTTGAGGGATTTTTTTGATTTGGTGCATATTGAGGAGACGCTGCAAGTTGCGTTCAAGGATGGTGCTAGGAATAGGAAGAAGAGGATTTGTACGATTATGATTTTAGTAATGGTTATCATCGGTCCTATTCATGGTGAGATTTATTTTATTATGTACATTCGTCCTTTCAACCTTATTATGTTCGGTAATCATTAAATTATTCATACATGTTAAGTTAAAGGTTTGCAGAAGTTAAGAGACGATAGAAAGAGCAAAATAAGGTTTACTTTTTTTGAGGCGGTCCGTGGCGTAGTGGTCCAAGGCGATGCTCTAAAGCCATTGCGTACATTGGTGGTTCGAATCCACCACTAGTCGGGAAATATTTCCATAAAGAATTTACCCATCTAGCATATCATTGTATGAGGGACAATAGGTGAAGGGCCGCAGTGCACACAGCCCAGGGGCGGGGGCTATGCTCACCGTAAACCAAAAAAGGTTTACTTTTCGAATCTAGCGAAAATACCGTATAAGTTACATGGTTAATGGTTACATGGGCGTAGTATCCGACGCAGTATCCTATTTAAGAAGTATAAAGCTGTCTTTTATATCTTTGTCGTATTGGTAAGCTACGAGGGTAGTTTTTTTTATATTATCCACCTAGTTATATAATTTATACCAAAAGCTTCTTAAAAAGCAGCTTACGAAGTCGTATCGTCACTCATTAGTGTATTTATATATATTTTATAAGCTGAAAGGTATAGGGTCATTTTAATTGTTTTAAATGGACACATTAATTAAACGAACAAATATACATATCATTAGCTACTCCAGCTTGTGGTAAAAACTATCTAACCCAGTGATTCTGAACAACAGTACCTCGCCAGTTTCATGTACTGCTAGATTTGGTGTGCCGCCAAATTTTACGAATGAAATAAAAATACATGTCTATATTAAATAAATGTTGACATGAAAAGAAACGAGAAAAGATGTCACGCCAAATTTGAAAGTGTATTATGAAGATAGACTAAGAATTAGTGATCTAATCTAATAATACTACATTTTCATACTGTCTTTAGGCCGGCGAAATATGCTAACCGTTCATTGCAACTGTAAATATTTGTTGATAAAGCAAAATTTCTTATTGCTCCGCAATTTGGCTTCATTGACTTACATAAATCTAAACAAACAAGTTAATGTTATCGCAACTTATCAACAAAACAATGACTTTTCTTTTATTGTTATGTAATCGCATCTATATGGGTTATAGACGGCACTCAGTGGAGTTCAATGGTTGTAGGTTAAAAATTATTACGTTTTAAAAAATATATATTTGTATTCTGGTGATAAAATGCACAAAGCAGATTATCTATGAAACAATATTTAATTTAGATTAAGGTTCATTGAATAGAATTTGGATATCTTTACATGTTATTTTTTTAACAATTATTATTTTTTTCACGTGTATGTACTCATGGTAGACAAAACATGAATCTCTTGTTTATTAAGACAGTGATTTCCGCATGATATTGTAGGTCGCCAGCAGGAGCGCCTTTTATATCAGATTATTACTTCTGGTTGCTTGTGTTGGTTGCTTTTATTGCCTCTTGCTGTCTTAAGAACATTAAACATACAATCCACTCAACAGAAACTGTGCTATTATCAGAATACTATTAATATGTTTATATTTTAGGTGAGATGAACGTTATGTACCTATTTGTCCGTTATAAATATAAATGGAATGAAATGGACTACAGTGTGTTCTCAACATTCACATTTATCTCTCATATGTGTGGTAAATATTTAAAAAAAACTAATCTCATTCAAATATATAATTTACTATACAGGATGTTCTATAACTTGCGTGGGAAAATACTTGGTTTATTTGTAGTATAATCGTGTAATTTGATTAGACATTATCGACCATAATTATTTTATCATTCTAATGTATTCCGACTTACTCTCAGTCCAAATATATACATATTCCGACTTCCTCTTAGTCCAAATACATACACACTGTATGCTGAATTGGAATCGCATCGCTACCGTATCTATTAGTGATACCACAGATTATACGCTAATCTATGGTGATACTATAGCCCTGGTTTCCTAGGAAGCGGTGTCGATAAAAGCGGCCGTTTTTGACGTCATTTATACCTTACAAGAAACGTTTTAGGTATTTGTAATTGAGTAACGCACCATAATCCACTGTAATTCATGACTTTTTCCTACTATATTGAGGTATTCTGCTCTCTGGGTTACCATATTTATTTAAACACACAAACTACTTTTTTTGCGAAGCCAAAATGACATCAAAAATGTCCGTTATTATCGGTACCGCTTCCTAGGAAAACCGCGAGATTATAGTTCTTAAAAAAATAATATTGTATGTTTTTATTCCAGGTACTATATTTTCACTGTTGTTCTTCTCAAAATACCTCCAACTCGACGATGCCTTGCTTGGAATGATTTCAAGCACGAGCAAAATCCTCTCCTGCTTTATCTATGCGTTTGCATCGACACCAAGTATATTTTACGTGGGTAAGTGTCGAACATTATAAAGCGACATTACGCGTATTTTATTTCGTGTTTTCGTTGGGCAAGGATTTGGTTGCAGAGGATACACTTCACCCTTAAATGCATGACTTTTTAAGAATTCATATTAAATAATAGTTAGTTGCTACAAAACATCAGAATCGGTATTTATAAGCAAAATCATGAATCATATGGATGCAGATATCTATAAAAAAAGACCTTTATTTGGCATGACAACTCAAAAAAATACAAAAACACTCCAATATACAATGCCCAATGCAGATATCCATATAGAATTGCAGTTTTTAAAATAACGTTTTTAATTAGGCAGTGAATATGTTTAAAGATATTGTTGCAGTTATGCAACAATATACGTTTAAGGGTTAAGTCCTGGTTTCCTAGGAAACGGTATCGATAAAAACGGACGTTTTTACACATCACAATAATCGTTTCATTTATTTTTTTATTTGATTCGTATATTTATACGTATATAAAGGCACCTTACACGATCAATATTACTGTCAATATTTTAGAATAATGACAGTATTACTGTACGATAATATGTATAAAATGTTCATTATTCTAAAATATTGCCAATATTACTCATTGTGCAAGGTATATTAAGAGAATACTGATTTTTATCTGGATAATTGATTATTTGATAAATATAAAAAGAGGACTGAAGCAAATATTGACAGTACTAGTATTGACAGTATTATTGACCGTGTAAGGTGCCTTATACGAATAACTCATCATAATCTACTCTATTTCATCAATTTTTTCCATTACATTTGATGTATACCTTGTCTCTGACTTATCATATTTATTTAAATACACGAAATACTTTTATGACGCCAAAATCCTCGTTTTTATCGGCACCGCTTCTTAGGAAACTAGTCCTTTAGATCCTTTCCATTTACTATTATGATACGATATGGGAAAATAAACACTTATGTTTTACAGCTGCATTGGTGGAGATGTTAAACGGCACCTCTTTTATAGCTATGAGATCAATTATCTCAAAATTAGTGCCTCCAGATGAGTTAGGTAAGTAGTTTGCATACGTAAGCGTCAACTACATAAACCAGCTATTTTTTTTAGGGAAAATATATTCGTTATTTGGTGTATCAGAAGCATTGATGCCCTTGGTATATGGTCCAATGTACAGTATGGTTTATAAATCGACAATCAATTACTTGCCGGGGGCGTTTTTCTTAGTCGGTGGATTCCTGACGTTGCCCGCTGTATTTATATTTTTGTATGTATAACTACTTATTTAGTACACGAAACACATTTACACCGTCTTTAGAGACAGGCATACCGGGTTTTTTTCATGGACTCGCGTGAAGAAACTCCTTAGTCATCCCGTTGCATCGGAATATTCAATTCAGGCACTATTCGGTAAAAGTTATAGCTATACGGAACTCATCATCGAGTATGATCCTTCATCTCTCATGTGAACGTTACCATTGATGTATATCCTGCATATCCACATGTCATGTGAAAGTAGTCAAGCTAACTAACTGTATTTCATTCAAATCTAGGTGGCTTTACAAGCAACATAAGTTAGACGAGCTGGACGAAAAAATTGAGCCTAACCAAGCAGACACACTTCTTCCAGATACACCACTCGAACAAGAATTGAAAGTAATAGAATATAAGGATGGTAAGGATGCAGCGTCAGAGTAGTAACTAGAGTATACAATGAAATATATTTTATTTATGAAACACGGTTTGTTTTATTATATAAGCAGAGCCGTTCAGTTCTTGCAATTGCAGTGCTTTATGGTAAGTCAGAGAACAAAAGTGACACCCTTCTTTCAGATATACCACTCGAACAAGAATTGAAAGTAATAGAATATAAGGATGGTAAGGATGCAGCATCAGAGTAGTAACTAGAGTATACAAAGAAATATATTTTATTTATGAAACACGGTTTGTTCTATTATATAAGAAGAGCCGTTCAGTTCTTGCAATTGCAGTGCTTTGTGGTAAGTCAGAGAACATAAGTGTCGACATCATATAAATAGTGCACGCCGTTTATTGGAATCACGGTTAATGTTATCCTTCGGGTATTGTTTTCACATTTGTTATATATATTTGTTAATTTACGCCTAATTCGTAAAATAAAAGTGAGAAATAATGTAGTGCAGAGTCCAAGTCATTTGAAATAGTGGACGGGTATAGTTTGGTTGGTAAGGACCACCCGCCCACCCCACCTTCGCTCGCATAGTTTTTTCATTGGATATAGATGTTTTATATTGTTTAAACTATTCCAAGAAAAGTGTTATCCTATGGAAAAACTATGCGAAAAAAGGTGGGGTGGGCGGGCGGCCCCTACGAACCAAACTATACCCGTCCACTATCTCAAACGACTTGAACTATGCATTACATATTTTTCACATGTATTTTTTTAATTAGTCTTCAATTAATAAATTACATTAATTTAATCATAGAAAATAATGGATAATAGTGTAGTGCATAGTTCAAGCCATTTGAAATAGTGAACGGGTATAGTTTGGTTGGTGCGAGACGACCGCCCACCCCACCCTATCGACCTGACTATGCCCGTCCATTATTCCAAACGACTTGAACTATGCACTACACTATTATCTGTTTCCCCTAGCGGGGTAGGTGAGTTCCTTTTACCAGCCAAACTATGCCCGTCCATTATTTCAAATACCTTGAACTCTGCACTAAATATTATCCGTTATTTTCTATTATCCAATTAATTTTATTTGTTAATTTACGCCTAATTCTTAAAAAAAATGAGAAACAATGTAGTGCATAGTTCAAGTCGTTTGAAATAGTGGATGGGCATAGTTTGGTTATATATATATATATATATATATATATATATATATATATATATATATATATATAACCAAATTTCTCATTTTTTTTAAGAATTAGGCGTATATTAACAAATAAAATTAATTGGATAATAGAAAATAACGGATAATATTTAGTGCAAGAGTTCAAGGTATTTGAAATAATGGATGGGCATAGTTTGGCTGGTAAAAGGAACTCACCTACCCCGCTAGGGGAAACAGATAATAGTGTAGTGCATAGTTCAAGTCGTTTGGAATAATGGACGGGCATAGTCAGGTCGATAGGGGCCGCCCACCCACCCCACCTTTGCTCGCATAGTTTTTTTCAATAGATACAAATGTATTATATTATTGAAACCATACCAGGTAGAGTGTTATCCTATGGAAAAACTATGCGAATAAGGTGGGGTGGGCGGGCGTCTCGCACCAACCGAACTATACCCGTTCACTATTTCAAATGGCTTGAACTATGCACTACACTATTATCCATTATTTTCTATGATTAAATTAATGTCATTTATTAATTGAAGACTAATAAAAAAAATACATGTGAAAAATATGTAATGCATAGTTCAAGTCGTTTGAGATAGTGGACGGGTATAGTTAACATTCGACGCGTTATTGCCGAAATACGACCAGAAATGCTGCGAATAGTGATGGCAAATTGGACTTCCAGATTACGCCATATTGGCGCCAACCGCGGTGGCCACATATCCGAAATCATATTTAAACATTAATGGCAGAATATTATCTTTCAAAAAATGCCAAATTCGTGGCCATTAAAATGATTTTTATGTGTTTTATTTAAATTCAAAGTTCGATACATCGAAATGAAAGGACCCTTTACATAAAAAAGGAGTTCCTTGTAGGGTCAAGCATATTGATCTATCAATGTGATCTATCAACTTTGCGTGTACATCGAATGTTGATATTCATATATCACATTTTTTTAAATATTTTATGAGTGAGAATATATAAACTAAAACCAAAAAAACACACAGACATATTATAGCATATTGATCTATCAATGTGATCTTTCAACTTTGAGTGTACATCTAATGTTGATATTCATATATCATATTTTTTAAATATTTTATGAGTGAGAATATATAAACTAAAACCTAAAAACACACAGACGTATTATAGGTGTGTATGATAAATTCTGAGACAGTTTAAAATTATAGTTTTAATGGCAAATTAATAAATCGTGTATAATTTAAAAATACATATAGAATAAATAATAGTTTACAGGTGACTAGGATATTACAATAATCGTACCTGTCCTCTAATTGGCTGCTTGCAGCTTCGCTGATGGACGATGAGTCTGTCCGGATAAAAAGTCCTGCGACAATGTTGACACTCCACCAATGCTGACTGCAACATAATTAAACACATAATGTATTTTAAAAAAGAAAATTAACATCAAACAAAATATTTGTACATGCACTATAAAATCATATAAAATTTTGTTGTTTATATAAGGCGCTTTCGTTTAGCATGGTTTATCATTGCTAGTCGCCCCCGTAACGTGCAGTATCGCTCAGATCTTGCGATAGTGCGCCGTCGGTTGCAAGGGCCGAGGTAGAATTATCGGGACCGGCAAATAGAACAAGAAACAATAAGCCCGTACCAGCCCAGAGTGATAAACGAAAGGCACTAGAAGTAATTGAATCAAACTATTACGTTTTCTGAGGCCGAGCTACAGGTACCAGCCTCGTCTATAGATTGAGGATAGTAGAAGGGCCTTCAGATATAAAAGTTAGCTGCGACCAGGGCCGGTCCTAGGTAATCGGCCGCCCGCGTACTAACATAATTTGGCCGCCCACATGCTGTACTTAAAAATTTATAATTACCATTATATATATATTTATATATATATATATATATATAAAAAAAAATATCGATTCATAAAAGAAGGAGTTTCTTATTTTTTTTGCCTTACGCCGCATACCCAAAAGTTAATCTACAATATATATATATATATATATATATATAGATATATATATATATATATATATATATATATATATATATATATATATATATATATATATATATATATATATATATATATATATATATATATATATATATATATATATATATATATATATATATATATATATATATATATATATATATATATATATATATATATATATATATATATATATATATATATATATATATATATATATATATATATATATATATATATATATATATATATATATATATATATATATATATATATATATATATATATATATATATATATATATATATATATATATATATATATATATATATATATATATATATATATATATATATATATATATATATATATATATATATATATTAGGATATAAATGATTTATAAATTTCTCCACATATGTCCCTATATGTGGAGACTTTAATAAATCATTTATAAACGCTAATCTGTGAAAATACTGAGTGGGATCTTTTATAACCGAAGCTTATAATTGAGTTCTTCATACATTTTTGTACATGAATTATATAAAAAAAATTAAATTGCATCCTGACCTATTCATCAGGAATTATAAATAATTATAAAATAATTATATTTTTTTTTATATAATTAATGTCGAAAAATGTATGAAGAACTCCTTTGTGCGGGAATATGTAACAATATAAATTTCAACTTATAGAAGCCATATCTTTGAAGGCAATGAAGATATCTCATTAGCATTTTTGAAATTGAGTTCATAATACATTTTTATATAATTGTAACAAAAAAAATTCTAATATTAGATAATGAGGAACGGTTTTCCTTGCCAGAAAAGACTGATAATATAAATTTCAAATTTAATAACAATTTCTTTGAAAAATAATGAAGATATATCATTAGGGTTTTTGTAATTTAGATCTTCATACATTTCTGGACAAGTATAACACAAATAATTCTAAAATTGCATCATGATGAATCCTATTTTTAAACTTTTTTTAAACTGTTACAAGCCATATCATTGAAGATAATGAAGATATATCACTAAGGTCTTTAGAGTTTTTAAAATTGAGTTCTTAATACGTTTCTTGAGTAGTGCAATAAATAAAAACTGCGAATTATCATGAGGAATAGTTTTCATTAGCAGAAAACAGTGATAATACAAATTTCATGCAAATGCAAATTTCATCAAATTAAACAAGCCATATCTTTGAAGATAATAAAAATATCTCATTGGGGTCTTTATAATTGAGTTTTTTATACATTTTTAGACAAGAATAACACAACAAATCTTAGTATTGCATCACGATGATTAGGTATTTTGGCAGGAATGAGTGATTTTCAAATTTCACAAGCTATATCTTTGAAGATAATGAAGATATCTCATTGCGGTCTTTATAATTGAATTTTTCATACATTTTTAGATAAAAATAACAAAAAAAATCTTAAAATTGCATCATGATGAATAGGTATTTATGCAGGAATGTGTGATGAAACAAATTTCAACATTTACAAGTCATATCCTTGAAGACAATGAAGATATCTCATTGGAGTTTTTCATAAATTTTTAGACTAGAATAACATACAAAATCTGAAAATTGCTTTATGATGAATAGGTATCTTTGCAGGAATGTGTGATAATTCAAATATAAAATTTTACAAGCCATATCTTTGAAAATAAGGAAGATATCTCATTGGACTCTTTATAATTGATTATTTAATACATTTTTAGATAAGACACAAAAAATCTTATACTTACATCATGATGAATAGGTATTTTTGCAGGAATGTGTGATAATACAAATTTCAACTTGTACAAGCCATTCTTTGAAGATAATGAAGATAACTCATTGGAGTCTTTATAATTGATTTTTTCATAAATTTTTAGATGAGAATAACACAAAGAATCTTAAAATTGTATCATGATGAATAGGTGTTTTTGCCGGAATGTGTGATGTACAAATTTCAACTTTTACAAGTCATATCTTTGAAGACAATGAAGATATCTCATTGGACTCTTTATAATTGAGTTTTTCATAAATTTTTAGATAAGAATAACATACAAAATCCTAAAATTGCATCATGATGAATAGATATTTTTGCAGGAATGTGTCATAATACAAATTTCAACTTTTACAAGCCATATATTTGAAGATAATGAAGATAACTCAGTGGAGTCTTTATAATTGTGTTTTTCATACATATTTAAACAAGAATAACATAAAAAATCTTAAAATTGCTTTATGATGAATAGGTATTTTTACAGGCATGTGTAATAATACAAATTTCAACTTTTACAAGCCATATCTTTGAAAATAATAAAGATATCTCATGGGAATCTTTGTAATTTTGTTTTTCATACATTTTTAGACAAGAATAACATACAATAACTTAAAATTGCATCATGATTAATAGGTATTTTTGCAGCAATGTGTGATAATACAAATGTTAACTTTTACAAGCCATATCTTTGAAGATAATGAAGATAACTTAATGGAGTCTTTATAATTGAGTTTTTCATACATATTTAAACAAGAATAACATAAAACATCTTTAAATTGCTTTATGATGAATAGGTATTTTTGCAGGAATGTGTGATAATACAAATTTCAAGTTTTACAAGCCATATCTTTGAAGATAATGAAGATAACTCATTGGAGTCTTTATAATTGAGTTTTTCATCAATTTATCAATGAGAATATCACAAAAAAAATTTAAATTGCATCATGATGAATAATATAAATTTCAACTTTTACAAGCCATATCTTTGAAGACAATAAAGATATCTTATTGAAGTCTTTATAATTGAGTTTTTAATCAATTTATCAATGAGAATATCACAAAAAAAATTTAAATTGCATCATGATGAATAATATAAATTTCAACTTTTACAAGCCATATCTTTGAAAACAATAAAGATATCTTATTGAAGTCTTTATAATTGAGTTTTTCATACATTTTTAGACAAGAATAACACACAAAAATCTTAAAATTGCATCATGATGAATAGGTATTTTTGCAGGAATGTGTGATAAAACAAATTTCAAATTTCGCAAGCCATATGTTTGAAGATAATGAAGATATCTCATTGAAGATATCTTTACTACAAATTACCACCCAGTAAACGCTGAGTATTTTAATGAAAACTTGTATTGTAAATTTGTATTGTTTCGTATCATATGATTTAGTTACAAAAAACGAAATGTTATTTGATGCACCTTTCTACATTTACAATTTTTTGAAAATTTCGAATGGGATGATATTACAGTGATTTAAATTATGTTCCAAATTTGAAACTTGTAACTTACATATTTCTACCCATTATGGGCTTATAAACTTACAAATAAGTAAAACCAGTATACTTACATAAAACGCCTTTTAACATTTATAAAATTATTAAATTTGAAATTGACTATTTCAGGATTTTATTGGAAAAACTTAAAAATTGAGTTCTTAATACATTTCTTGACTAGTGCAATACATAAAAACCGCAAATTGCATAATCAGGAAAAGTTTTCATTAGCAGAAAAAAGTGAAGATACAAATTTCAAATTAAACAAGCCATATCTTTGAAGATAAACATAAAATTGAAAAACTTAAAATTGAAAAACTTAATTTTTTCTTCTTACACTTTTCGACCTGTACATACAGGAACAGATTGTCGAAAAGTATAAGAAGAAAAAAATAAGTATATTTTTTTAATAATTTCAGGTTTTTATCAGATCTATTATAGTTGTTTTAATTATGATCCAAATATAAAACTAGAGTAGCGTTATACCAATATCAATGTGTTTATCCCAAGAATTTCATTCATGAAGTAGAACACTATTGGGACAGTCCCTAATGGGCGATGCTTTTAAATCATGGAATCAATACATTTCTTCTATGCATTTTTAATAAACACACTGGGAAATCCATAAAGCGCGTAGGAAGTTCAGGAGCGTTTTACCAATGCTAGGGTAATGACATTATAATTGTAAAATCAATCCTGCAGTGCCACATTCACGATAGAAATCTATAGGTAAGTTAAAACATGTTAAAACAAAGAGTTTTAAATATAAACATACAAATGTTATGATATTTAAATTTTGTTTTTAATTGCTGGTACGTACTACAACTATAAAATTAAAAAACTTAATTTTTTCTTCTTACACTTTTCGACAATCTTACAGATAGATATATTTTTTTAAATTTCAGATTTTTATGAGATCTATTATAGTTGTTTCACATGGTATAAACAGTTACTAATTACATAGAAAGTGAGTATGGTCGTAAATATACCTAGTCGCCTACCTGTCTGATATGTACTCATATTAAAATAACTTGATATTGAATATATATTAGTATTATCTATAAAGGATAAATAAAACGATTTTTTATCACACTTCAGTTACACTTTGCAACTAGTTTCGGATAAGCTCTAGCCATTTTCGAGCTCCTCTGATGACTTTTTTACGATCACTTAATACGTACAATCTTGGTAGATCGCCGCCTATAATTTAATCGCCCTAAGGGATCAAAAGTTTGACCACCCCTGTTATATATACTCGTATACCAGCTAGCAAGGCTAACAGTTCCTGACGGTTCCGGTACTTGATAAAATAACTTTTTTTGTACTCATGTTCTGAGACAAGTAATTTCCCGCATTGATTCGGGTGCGGGAAATTACTATTACTGATATATCGTATCATCTCTAGTACACACTACATCCCAACTCTACTAATAACTATTTTAATATAAACCTATAAACCTGAGGTTTCACATTAGTTCCATTTTGAGGCCTAAGTGTCTGTAGCTACGCTACCCTCCAGCCAACTATCCAGAACTATCCAAAGAATATAAACCTGTACCCAGATCAGAGGCCTAGTGGTTAGAGCCGCCGTCGGTCTCGTACTGAGCATTAGGGAGCATGAATTCAAACCCCTCGTGTACGAAATTTCTCAAATCACCTTTCAAGGTTTTCTGTGAAGTTAAAGTAAATACATTCCTCTGAGCGATAACAGATTTTTGTATAAACCTGCATGTAGGGTAGGTTATGGTAAAATAAACTAAATTCATAAGCAATTAACTTCCCCCCATTTACAATTCACTTGTAATTATTCTGGTAATTTCATTTCTAAATCCATCACGCTAGTGGAATTTTCGCAAAGTACATTCCGTACACCTCCAATAATTTCCCCTTTTCCGCACATGCAATTTTCACAACCCGTTGGGGATATTATCATAATGCATATAAATGTGGCTATCCCGCGTTTTCTTTAATGGACCTTGCTGCGGTTCGGGTTCGCCTTTCCATCGCGTGCAACCCGCGCCGATACATATCGCACATAATTGCGTTTTCGATTTTTCCGGCCGCCACTACGTCACGGCGCGATTACCATCGTGAAAATCGATGAAAAAAACATGTTGAAAAATTCATCCGCAATTATACATATGTAGCGTGTGTCTAATATTTATAGTTATAGCAAATCAAGAAAGAATTACAACTTAATTCTAAATTTAATCTAGACAAAATAACGCAACGCATACAAATCTAGTGAGTCAAAAGATGAAATATTTATACACGAAAAATAATGAATTTTTTGGTTTATCAGATCTTGATACAGAAGATTTTCCTGGTTACGGATCTATCGAAATTAAGGATGCTCATTAATACGACTCAGATAAGGTCGAGACGAATACAGATATGTGATCACCAACATCCTTTAAGGAGAAGGCATATGAAGAAGAAAAATATACAGAATTAATCATGGATTACATATATAAGTGTGAATCCACCTCTTAGCAATCTACATATCTAGATTTTGATCTTATTAGGTGTCGTCAGTGTAGCTCACCTCAGGCGTTTAACTTTCCTCCTAGGGGATTAGTTGTATAATTTTTGTATATAACCACTCGAGATATTGTGTGAATTCACCCTCACTAGCTGAGCTACACTGATGAGATCTAATAAGATCGAAATCTAGATATGTAGATTGCTAAGAGGTGGATTCACACTTATATATGTTTTATAAGATTGGCCTTGTGCTGATATCTTAAGCACTCTGTTGGAATATTATTCCATAGAGGTGATCCTGATGGCATGAGCATGTTGACGGTTATTACCATATGGGTGTGCATTGCTAATTGATGTGGTGCCGCCAGATGGCGTTTAACTTTCCTCCTAGGGGGTTAGTTGTAACATGTTTAATCATGGATTACTAAAACGCTATAAAAAAGAATTCAAAATTGTTATGTTCCACTTTTATAAAAAATATTTTATATTATGGATGAAATGGAGTGCTTGATTAGAAAAAATATTTCCACATACAATTGTTTAGTTATCAGATGTATAGATTTATTTAGTCGTTAGATAAATTATCCAAAATTCTAAATTAATTTAACACTGAACCCAGCTCAGTGGCCGAGTGGTTAGAGGCGTCGTCCGTCTCGTACTGAGCATTGGGGAGCCTGAGATCGATCCCGAGCGGGAAACGAATTTGCGCGAATCACCTTTCACAGTTTTTCAGAGGTTTTCTGTGAAGTTAAGGTAAATACCGGGTGATTAAACTCCTCTGAGCTTCTCCCTTGATCGGCGGAAAAGCCTCACGGCTAATAGCCCTATAAAGATAGAAGTTTTTTTTTTTTTTAACACTGAGCCCCTTCATACTAGCCTAAATATGTATGGTAAGGTATAACACGCAGTATCTATTTCATTAATTTTATATGAACATACCAATTTTTGGTCGATTAATTTTATTTCCAGAATATTCAATAATAACATGATTTTCTTGTGTTTCTCCACCGATTCCAAATCTAATACGGAGTTTATGAAACGCGGCAGCAGTTTTATTCCCCGTAATTTCCCAACAATTGCATGCGAGTAATCGCCAATCGATTCGGAAATTCACATTTTGTTAACCTTCCATATATAATTAATAAATTTCGATTACGCTTTTTCCGACAAGCCAACGAAGGCCGGCGGCAATCATTGTGCGCACAAGGGTAGAACAGTTATTTGCTCAATTAGAAAAATAGAGACAGCCGAATGAAAGGTTTTGTTACGTTACATCTTGCATAATTTAGAATATTAATGCACCTGCATGTGCAGAGATGATTGCGGAACGTAATGATGTGTCGCAAGTTCATTTCGTATTGATTTGCTTGAGTTATTTGTTTGTTAGTGAACAGTCTATTAATCAGTCATTAGTATAGAATGTACAGTTAATAATATATTAATTTATTTTAGGGCGTATTAATGTAATAAAAACCTTTTTCCGTGGTGTTAACTACTGGAGTTGTTTATTATTAAATAACATGTTTTCTTCTATACAATATTTACTGTCAAAGGCATTTAAGATCGTTTTACACAAAACAATTTCTTGACTCAAAAGTTAGTCAAGATGCGAGACAATCTAAATTGTCTCGTATCATACAGCAAATTATTTGAAATATTGAATTGGATGGTGGATCGAATGGAAAAATATAACGCGTTCTATTTGTCAAGGACAAATTGTATGGGAGGAGGATGTATGCATTGATTTCTTGAACAACTTTTGAGCTAAGAAATTGTCTTGTCTAAAACGACCTTTAGAAGAGATGTAAAGATTATGCTACTCAACTAGGTATATTACAGTTGGAATGAGTATCTAAATCAGTATTTTGATCCGCGGTTGCACTTTCAAAGGACCCCCCAAGAATAATGGGTATGTGTAGAAACATCCCCAAATTCTACTTTTTGTAAATCATATTTGTATAGGGTATAGAAAAGACACATTACCACTGTAGTATTATGCTATATAGTATAAGTACTACAACATTTAGACCTCATAATTGTATTGCAAATCTTCGTATTATTACACGAATATCTTTATTTATATCGTAAATTACGTCTCTATAATTACATCTTACAGTGCGTTATGCTAAAATTGTATTGCGTTTTTTTTGTCTGTGATACACAACTATTTTTTGTTAACCCTATTTGTATAGGGTATAGAAAAGACATATAACCACTGTAGTATTATGCTATGGTATAAGTACTACAACATTTAGACCTCATAATTTATGCTATGGTATAAGTACTACAACATTTAGACCTCATAATTGCAATGCAAATCTTTTCCTTCATTAATACGACTGAGATAAGGTCGAGACGAATACAGATATGTGATCACCAACATCCTTTGAGGAGAAGGCATATGAAGAAGAAAAATATACAGAATTAATCATGGATTACTAAAACGGTGTAAAAAATAATTCAAAATTGTTATGTTCCACTTTTATTGAAATTATTTTATAGTATGGATAAATTGGACTGCTTGATTAGAAAAATTATTTCTATATATAATTGTTTAGTGTTCAGATGTATAAATTCGTTTTATTACGCGAATATCTTTATTTAGAACGCAAATTACGTCTCTATAATTACATAACACAAAAAAAACCTGAACACGAACAATATCTACTAACTCTATCGTCCTTGAACTTCATCACCAATCAGCTGTATTTATTTTTGCACACAAAAACCTTGATACTTAAATTGTGTATAAATTACGCGTCTGTATGGCGCATTAAAAATTAATCAGACTTATTTTGGTGTCATTACCTGTGCCGCCTCCCACGCTAAACGATTCCATTCCTCCTTGCCGAGCGAGTGGTCTGGTTTGGGGGGCGGCTTCTTCCGCAGGTGGCGCGGCAGCGTGGCGTTCTCCCGCTCCCATTTCTGAAATAACGCCATTTATTTACATATCGGCGAAATGCACCTGTACTCTGGGGATGGCGGCAACGAGTCAGTAGGTCAGTAGGGATGGGAAGGGGGGCGCCTAAAGGTTAGTTTATGCAAAGTGCTCTATAAAAAGCAGCCGTGTTTTATGCACAACTGACGTTTGTGGAGGGTTTACGCATATAAACATAGGGTGTTAAATATTTAGAACAAAAAAATCAATATAAAAGTTTATTATTATATTACCATAACATTAAATATTCATGCATTTTAGTAGGCGATATAAAAACTGCAAACCGATATGACTGGAAAAAAATAAAATCAGATTTTTCATTATAACAAAATTTTAAAAAACTTCTAAGACCTTTATTTGGCATATCATCCAAACCCTTCGCTTTTACACAAATTCCAGCCGAAAAAACAACACTTTCACAGAAAGAAATAAAAAAGAAACCAAAAAATACAAATTAACATAAAATACATCATTTTTCTACTAAACTAAACCCCCTCTGCCCTCGCCAATTTCCTTTCCGACGTCAGCCTCCTGCAGATTTTCACGCCTTTCTCATCCTCTCCTAACCATTCGTTCAGCTTTCTACACTCTCCAACCCACTCTGCTTTCACTCTCTCACATTCTCTGCTAAGGTGCCACCACGTGTCACTCCCCTTCCTACACAGCGCACACGCGGTGTACCCCAGCCCCATCCACACATTTCTTCCTCGCTCTTCTGACCCACACCTCGCTCTTGCCATGCATACTTTGTCCTCTCTGCTCCACTCTCCCCTGGCTAAGTAGCTCGGGAGTTTCCCGTGTACTTGCCACTCTACGTAATAAAAAAGAAACCAAAAAATACAAATTAACATAAAATACATCATTTTTCTAACCACTAAAATAAACCCCCTCTGCCCTCGCCAATTTCCTTTCCCACGTCAGCCTCCTGCAGATTTTCACGCCTTTCCCATCCTCTCCTAACCATTCGTTCAGGTTTCTGCACTCTCCAACCCACTCTGCTTTCACTCCCTCACATTCTCTGCTAAGGTGCCACCACGTGTCACTCCTCTTCCTACACAGCGCACACGCGGTGTACCCTAGCCCCATCCACACTTTTCTTCCTCGCTCTTCTGACCCACACCTCGCTCTTGCCATGCATACTTTGTCTTCTCTGATCCACTCTCCCCTGGTTAAGTAGCTCGGGAGTTTCCCCTGTACTTGCCACTCTACGTAGCCCGGGTTGTATGAGCTCTCAGCCATTTTCACTTGCCTTTCTTGCCACTCAATATCCCTCAATCTCTCTCTAATCTCAGTTCCTAGGCTACCCCTTTCTCTCAGCTTCTCCTCTACCCACGCCTCAGACATACCCACTCCTTCATACATCCTTTCTCTATCCTTCCTCCATCTACTCTCTGTTTTACTCTTACACCTTATCCACACCTCCCGTACCAGTCTTCTCTCGCCCAAATCCTGCAATCTTTCCTCAAACTTCACAACCCTCACACACGACTCCCACCACATACTCATACAATTTGTCTCCTGCAACAGCACTGCCCTCGGTGTCGACCTTTCGAGCCCTAGCAGATTCTTCAGGAACCAACTTTGCTCCCTTTCTATTACCTCCCATTCACGCAATCCCCACACTTCCACTCCACAACAAAATTTAAAAAAACTTCTATTTGTATAGGGCATACATATAAATTTTGTTATAAGAAAAAATCTGATTTTATTTTTTCCAGTTATATCGGTTTGCAATTTTTATATCAGCAGGGCCGTAACTGAGGGGGGGTTTAACCCCCGGACTGTTATGTAAAGTATAAAATAGAATGCATTTACTTCGATTCCTTACAGTGTCGCAGCTTTTCTTAAAAAACATCAAAATATAGAGAAATTCCCTAATCTTGCACCACTGTGTGCGTAAAGGTCGTTTTAGACAAGACAATTTCTTAGCTCAAAAGTTGTTCAAGAAATGAATTCATATATCGTCCTCCCATACAATTTGTCCTTGACAAATAGAACGCGTTATATTTTTCCATTCGATCTACCGCCCAATTCAAAATTTCAAATAATTTGCTGTATGATGAGACCAAAGACAATTTATATTGTATCGCATCTTGACTAACTTTTAACTCAAGAAATTGTCTTGTCTAAAATAACCTTAAGACACTATGAATGTAGAAGACTTCCTTATACGAACAGTATTTAAACCTAACACATTCTCTGCAGAGTTGTTAACGTTATGGAAACAAACGTGGATTCAAGAAACTCAAGTTGGAAGTCCAAAGAACGCCTTCCTCGAATCATTGTCACAATTTAATCAAACTAATTTCCCAACATTCAATTTATTTTCCAAATTCTTACAACACTACTTATATCGACAGCTACATCGGAGAGATCATTTTCAACGACGTTGAAATAGCTATTTATGGAATTCTACAACAACAGGTCTTACGATATTGAGCGTGCATAGAAACATAGCAGTTGATACAGAAGAGGTGTAAAATCGATTTGCCAGAGAAAAAGAGAGAGATGTGCAGCTTCCCTTGTAATTAACAATATATATTTTTTTCTCATTCATAATAAATACAAATTATTTGTCTGCAATTCTCTAAAACTCCATATCGAAAAAGAAAATCCAAACAGAAAAAACAACATTTGAAAATATATCCTAGTACACCCAGCTCAGTGGCCGAGTGGTTAGAGGCGTCGTTCGTCTCGTACTGAGCATTGGGGAGCCTGAGTTCGATCCCCAGCGGGGAACGAATTTGCGCGAATCACCTTTCACAGTTTTAGGTTAAGGTAAATACCGGGTGATTAAACTCCTCTGAGCTTCTCCCTTGACCGGCGGAAAAGCCTCACGGCTAATAGCCCAATAAAGATAGAAGTTTTTTTTTTATCCTATTACATTTCATTATCGAGATTAATTAGGATGTACATTATTTCACTGGTGTTTGGGCAAAAGGGCTTAAGTCATCATTTTTACGGAAATAAGGTTTTTATGTCTTTTTAACCAAATTTTCCATTGGTACAAACGGCTTGCAAACTTTTCCTGACTTAAACCCTTTTGCCCAAACACCAGTGATTTGTGGCTTATTAACACATTTAAAAAATATCAATTTTCAATAAATATATATATATATATATATATATATATATATATATATATATATATATATATATATATATATATATATATATATATATATATACATAAATAATTCATCTCCCTTGGGGTTTGTCAGTTCCTCTATGGGTGCGTCCCGTGGGAATCGGGGTAATCTCGCCGGCTTGCCGGAGGGAACCGGGGAAATAAAATACCCGGCGTGAAACAAAAACTGACTCTTCTACACCGACTCTACAATATTTTTGAGAATACTTGATAGAATCTACAAAAATAACTAGATAGAAATGTTGGGTTCGGTCGTGGCTTTGGCTGAAAGGCTGTTAAAACTCATGGAAGCTATAAAGCCCATAAAGAAATACACAAATATACCAGAGAAGTAAAGAGTAGAAATGAAAAGTCGATCATAGACTATTTTTTAACAAACACACAAAGGAAGGTAGTTAATGATGTACGGGTGAAAAGGGAAGGGAAATAGGAAGTTATCACTATCTAGTGGTAGCAAACATCACAATTAAGCAAGAAATAAAAACAAAAACGATGACAAGCGGAAACGAGGTTGAAACTAAAAAGGATAAGTACAAGAAACTGTAACTGAGAAATTCAGAATAGACAAACTCAAATATAAAGAAATAAAAGCTAAGTACCAGAATTATATTAACGAACTCACATCTTTTTCAAAATCTAATGATGTGGAGGAAATATGGAGCAGTTTCAAACACATAATAACAGAGGCTACAAAACGCGCATGCGGAACAACCAGGCAAACAACAGAACGCAAACACGATGGTGGACTATAGAAATAAAAGAGGAAATAAAGAAAAAAAACGCAAAAGTGGATAAAATACATCAACTCCAAGAAAGAAGAAGACTACGAAGCGTATAAAATACAGAGAAAAGCAACGAAACAAATAATCAAAGAATCAAGGGAAAGGACATGGGAAGAATTTGGGAAAACACTAGAATACAGTTTTAACGAAAATAAATTGTTTTATAGAACACTAAATAAAAGCAAGAACGAGAAAGTACAAATAACACTAAGACAACTAAAGGATAAACAGGGAACAATAATAAAACAAGATCATGATATAATGAAAAGATGGAAAGAGCACTTCGAAGAGCTTTTGCAGGAGAAAACGATGATAAGCACAAACGAAGGAAATGAGAACGCACATGTGGAAAATATTCTTTCTGACCGAAGAACCAGACAATATAACAGAAGCAGAAGTAAAAGAAGCACTTATAAAATTAAGAAATGGTAAAGCAGCAGGCATGATAACATAAAAGCTGAACATCTTAAAAATATGTGTGAGGAAGGTGTAAATTTCTTAATATATATATATATATATATATATATATATATATATATATATATCAATTGCCTTTTACCTTTCGGTGTAGGCTATTACATTAACATTATTAACATTATTATAGTTTACAATTACTGTTGTTTATACATTTGTAAATTCTTTCCACTCCTTTCTGTTCTTCGCCAGTTCTCTTGCTTGCTTGACTGTTTTTCCTTTCTTGATTATTATGTAATCTATTATGTTGTCCCACTCTTTTCTTGGTCTACCTCTTTTTCTTTTATTTTCAGTTCTTGCTTCCCATACCTGTTTTGTTTGATTCTTTTTGTCCATCCTAATTAAATGACCCCACCAGTTTAGTTGTTTCTTTTCTAAATACTTATCTACAGCTTCAATTCCCAGTTCTTCTCTGATGTCATCATTTCTTATTCTGTCTCTTCTCGTAACTTGTTTTACTCCTCTGAGATATTTCATTTCCATTGCCTGTATTCTACTTTTGTCCCTCTTCGTTAGTTTCCACGTCTCGCTTCCATATGTCAGTATAGGTCTATATATGCTTTTATATATATTTATTTTTGTCCTTCTGCTGATCTCTTTCTTGTTAATCAGTATATTGCTCAATGCGTGGTATGTTTTAGCTGTGTTGTTTATTCTGTTACTAAGTTCGCCTTCCATTTTTCCGTCTTCTGTCAGTGCTACTCCCAGGTATTTGAATTCTTCTACTTGTTCTATTGTGTGTTGTTCTATCTTTATATTTATTTGTTCTTTCCGGTTTCCTATTACCATCTCTTTTGTTTTGTTATAGTTCATTTTCATGTTATACTTTTCTAGGTGTCTATTCCATACACTAAGGTTGTGCTCCAGATTACCTTCATTTTCTGCTATCACTACGACATCATCAGCGAATGCTCCTTCCGATACTTTTACAACTTGCATGTTTTTGTACCCTATGTTTGCTTTTTTGGTTTCTGGTTTCATGCTCTTCATTATTTCACCCATGTATATGTTAAATAATGTAGGACTGAGCCCGCCTCCTTGTCTTAGTCCAGTGGTTGTCTGAAATGTTCTTGGTGTTTGTCCCTTTTGTATTATTGCATTGGTGTTGTTGTTGTATATGTTTTGTATTAATTCGACTGTCTTTCTTTCTACACCTCTCTCTTCCAGGATTTTCCATAATTTATTTCTTGGTATCATGTCGAATGCTTTTTCCAGGTCGATGAATCCTAGGTATGTGTTTTTATTATTTGCAATTCTTTTTTCTGTGATTTGTTTTATCGTAAAAATGTTGTCCTGTGTGGATCTTCCTTTCCTAAATCCACATTGCGATTCTTCTAGCGTCTGCTCTATTTTTGCTAGTATTCTTTTGTTAATTGTTTTTTCTAAGATCTTCATACCTATGCTTATGAGTGTTATACCCCTATAGTTTGAACATTTTGTCTTATCGCCTTTCTTGTGTATCGGTACGATTAACGATACTTGCTAATCTCTGGGTATTTTATTCGTCCTCCATATTTCGTTTATTAATTTTAGTAGTATTTCATTACCTGCAGGTTCCATATGTTTAATCAGTTCCGTTGTGATCTGGTCTTGTCCTGGTGCTTTCCCTATTTTCATTTTCCTTATTATCTCTAGTATTTCTTTTCCATTGATCACCTCTATATCTGCTTCCGAGTCGTTCTGGTCTCTTGTCTTCTGTTAATTTCCACCATTTTGTCATAGTAAGTCTTCAAAATATTCTTTCCATCTTTCCAGTATTTTTTCGTTGTCCTTCAGCAATATTCCTTGATTGTCTTGTATATAATTTACTTCTTGTCCTTTTTCTTTTCTGTTTAGTTTTAGTGTTTTATAGAATAATTTTTGGTTTTCCTTTGTATTTTTCTCCATTGTCTCTCCGAACTTTTCCCATTCCCTGCTCTTTGCTATTCTGACCTTATCTTTTACTATTTTCCTCTTTAAACTGTATTCTTCGTAGTTTTTACTATTTTTGTCATTTAGGTATCTTTGCCATGCTTTTTTCTTTTCCTTTATTTTCTCTCTTATGTCCTGCGACCACCATCCTGTCTGCTGTTTCTTGTTTGTGTTTTGCTTTGTCCCACATGTCTCTTGTGCTGTCTCCAGTATATTTTTCTTTAATTTATTCCACATTTCCTCTACTTTTTGTCTATAGTTGTCTTTTACTAATTTCTCCTCTATTTTCTCTTTATAGATTTTTGCTATTTCTTTTTCCCTTAGTTTGTATTCTCTTTACTCTTGTGTCTATTATTTTGTCCTTTTCCCTTGTTCTGCTAGTACATAGTCTATTATAATTTATAATTTGTTAATACAGCTTCTAAACACTATATGGAAAAGTGGAAAAATTCCAAATGACTGAGAGAAAGCAGTAATATTCCCAGTATACAAAAAAGGAGACAACAAAAACTGCAATAATTACAGAGGAATATCACTAATATGCACAACTGCTAAAATGTATGAGGTTGTACTAGAAAGTAAACTAAGACAACACACAGAAATAACGATGGAAAATGCACAAACTGGTTTCAGGAAGGCCCACTCAACGCAGGACCATATATTTACACTAAGAAAATTGATGGAGAAAACAATGGGCCATAACAGTAAATTATTCATAGCATTTATAGACCTGGAAAAAGCGTTCGACATAGAATCGAGAAAAACGATGTGGAATATATTACAAAAGATGCAAATAAGCAAACAACTACAAAGAGCAATACGGTACATACAGAAAGACATACAATTACATAAGGAAAGGAAATCAGATATCACAGGAATTTACAACCAAACAAGACAAGACTAAGACAAGGTGGAGCATTAAGCCTTCTACTGTTTATAATATTCCTAGATAATATATTAAAAAATATAAAGGAGAAAACAAGGAAAATAAACATAGGATATTATAAACTACGACGCACAATGATAACTGATATGTATTATGAGACCGGTTCTTATTCACATCGCCTTATCACTATGAAACCGACCGTTAATCCTTGATTTTTTGCATATTGAAATTCATAATTCAGGAAGGTCTCTCGAAATTAAACTTTTGATGACAAATAATAAAATTTCTCTATTGATTTTGTAAAGGTCATTTATACAAGGTTTTTCTAGAAATGACCTTATAAAAAAAAGTATTATAAAACTAAAAGCAATTTATAAATTGTAATGACATTTATATTTCCATTGCTGTGAAACCTATTACTCCAGTATCGATTTGCTTCATAAATGTAGCTAATGATCACGATATATATATAGCGCCATTGAATTGCTAATCAATCAAACATATATGTGAGGGTTGTAGGTGTTATACAGTTTATTTTCAAATACCCCCAGCGAACAAAAGTAGGTTAATAATATTCTTACATTCAGGAAGACGTTGTCTATTTGTAATATTTGCTGCCATTATTCATATTTCTTTGGTGTTTAAAGGTTAATATCAGGTCACTAGCCTTATTTATTTCTCTATTTTAATACAAATAATTGATTTTATTTGAGGAAATAAAATTAAGATTAGAAAATTATTCAATATACATTGCCCATAAATAAAAGAACGCAACCAGATCTCTATCTATCTTATTGTTGCTATAACAACAAATACTTATAGGTTCAATAGCTATTGATAGATTTATGTAACGTTGGTGAATACGGGGGTAAATCCATGACAAAATATTCAAACTGATTTAAAGGATTTAATCAACAAAACTAAAAGGATCAATCTACAAGTGCCAATCTACAGCTCGCTCTCAAATCTCATTTCACAATAGTTAAAAGTTAACTATTAGTAGTCCTTTAAATCAGTTTTTTTTCATTTGTCAAAAAAGCAGATTGGCCATTATTGCGCTACACAGTCGATATGCAAAAAGGATAATATATTACATTGAATACTTCTTAAATAATACGAAAATCCTTGGGAATGTAAATTCGTAGCGGTATTATGGTGTATACTTCTATGTTAAAAATCAGCAAAAAAATACAATAATAAGAAATGTTCAGGCAGGCTATAAGGCACCTTACACCGTCAATAATACTGACAATATTTTAAAATAATGACTGTATTACTGTTCGATAACATGTTTAAAATGTTCATTATTCTAAAATATTGACAGTACTACTGATCGCATAAGGTATAGTAATGATGGAATGAAGAGAATACGGATGTTTATCCGGATAATTGATTACTTGATAAATATGGAAGGAGGATTGAAACAAATACTGACAGTGCTAGGAATGACGGTATTATTGACCGTGGAAAGGTCGTTTTAGACAAGACAATTTCTTGACTCAAAAGTTAGTCAAGATGTGAGACAATCTATTGTCTCGTATAATATAGCAAATTATTTGAAATATTGAATTGAATGGTAGATCGAATAGAAAAATATAACGAGTTATATTTGTCAAGGACAAATTGTATGAGTGGATATATGAATTCATTTCTTGAACAACTTTTGAGCTAAAAAATTGTCTTGTCTAAAACGACTTTTAGCTCAAAAGTTGTTCAAGAAATGAATTCATATATCCTCCTCCCATACAATTTGTCCTTGACAAATAGATAGCGTTATATTTTTCCATTCAATCTACTATCCAATTCAATATTTCAAATAATTTGCTGTATGATACGAGACAATTCAGATTGTCTCGCATCTTGACTAACTTTTGAGTCAAGAACTTGTCTTGTTTAAAACGACCTTAAGGTGCCTTATTAATACCCCGTATTCACCAACGTTCTATAAATCTATCAATAAGGCACCTTACACAATCAATATTACTGTCAATATTTTAGAATAATGACATTATTACTGTACGATAATATGTTTAAAATGTTCCTTATTCTAAAATTTTGCCAGTATTACTCATTGTGTAAGGTATAGTAATGATGTAATGAAGAGAATACTGGTTTTATCCGGATAATTGATTACTTCATAAATATAAAAGGAGGATTGAAGCAAATATTGACAGTACTAAGATTGACAGTATTATTGACCGTGTAAGGTGCCTTTATAGCTATTGAACCCATAAGTATCCCTTGTTATAGCAACAATAAATAAATTATCTACGGAATGTAGTTACTTTAGATTCGCTCTATTGGAAACACTGAAAAAATAAAGAAAATGTGTCATCAAAGCTCCAATCACAAGCGCTATTCAAGGTTTTGACATTTATTTTGACCATTTCTGTCATAATGACATTTTTAATTTATACATTCAATAGCTTATGGGATCTATAAAGTTTATGGGATGTTGATGAATACGGGCAATACCCTTTTGATCTGCATGTCAATTCAGTCACTGTGATAACAGTATGATAAGAAGGTGCCTCGTAGTTACTACAAGGAAATTATTTTATTCGAAAATGATTCATCAAAAGGCGGATGCGTTTAGCATGGTTTATCATTGCTAGTCGCCCCCGTGGCGTGCAGTATCGCTCAGGTAATGCAGTCGTGCGCCGCTGGTTGTAAGGGCCAAGGTAGAATAATGCGCATCGTAAGCGGCAAATAGAACAAGAAACAATAAGCCCGTACCAGCCCAAAGTGATAAACGAAAGTCACTCAAGCCAACGTGAAATACATATTTATATTATTATAAGGATAATATGATATATAACTTACTTCTAAACATTTCGGTTCATGTAAAGGCAACGACATCGTCCCAAACTCCCTCCCGCACAAATAACAAGTGAGCGTCCTCGGTCCTTTGCTCGCCTTCACTGCCTTCGCGCCATCCCCATCACCTTTTGCTGCCACCCCTTCAACCACCTTCTGTTGTGCTGGCACTACAGTCTTCTTCGCATCCCCTTTGCTTTCCAGCTTCGACTTGTATTTCATCGCCGTCGGCTTCTGCACGGACTTCTTCATCGCGACCCGCTCCTCCGCTCGTTTGATCGGCTTCAGCGGCGTCGCGGGGTGACTGTGGAAGCGCTCGGGCAAGTCGGGGCGGCCACAAGTGGTGCAGGGTTCGGGCACCACAAGTTTGGTCGATGATTCCGACCGGCACTTGCGGGCCAGCGTTTTGAGGTTGTTGTTGATTTCGTCCGGCCGGTGCCTGTCAAGTTTGGCTTTCGTTGGTATGATCGCGGGCGGCCGGATTTTCGATTTGAGCTTGATGGAGCGACTGGACAGCGAGCATTCGTCCTCGTCGCTGGTGATTTCGATGCGTTTGAGCTGTTTTGGGGAGATTGCGACTGGGAGATTGGAGATGGGGCGTCTGCGATCTAGAACGGCGGTGGCTCGGCGTGGTTTCATTGTTGTTAAGGGCAGGCGACACAAGTTTGTTATGGTTAGAAACTCTTTGCGCACTAGGGACATGTCGATTTTACCGATTAATCGAATATCTAAGACTTGCGGTCTTTCAAGGGTCGCTGTTAGGGGTCTTGTGTTTTCATCTTTGGCTTCGTTTTTAGGGGGCCAGGTTTTCGTGAAGAGTGTTAGGTTTGTGTTTTTATTCATTTCAACATCACTATCCGCCAGTAGTGGTAACACTAAAAAAGTTTTCGTACTACCCGGTCCGTTGCGTCTACTCGTCTTCCACTTCATCGGTACTTGTTTTGCAACATTTTAATTGTTTAATTTCGCGGTTCACTTGTGCATGGAATTGTTTGTATGGCGCACCTCGCGTGCGCGCTCTTTGAAGTGTGTGAAAGCACTAGCCGGTGTTGTTAGTCCTGATGGATATGCGGTCTAGGAGCAGGATAACCCACGCGCAGTCCGCGGCTTTCGCAGACACGCGAGTGAGTAACACCCCTCTATAAGGACAGCATGAATTGATATTACCGTTGTCCATTAAATTTGACGTCACCCGTTCACGTATATGGTGGACCTTGTGACGACAAAGATCCAAGAAATATGAAACCCAATCAATTTTATTAGTTATTTTAACATATACAATATATACATGTTATTCATAATGTATACACTATTTACTTTAAATTTTGATAATCAAGGTGACTGGTGAGACGAGTGAGCAGCCTTAAAGGGAGGTTTCACAATGGGCCCAATTTGAGGCCTAAGTGTCTGTGCTATGCTACCCTCCAGCTAACTATCCAGAACTATTCAGATAATCAAGGTATTTTTTGGCTAACAAAAGAAAAACTTTTTTACCTGTTTCACACAGAGTTTATCTCAGAACTAAGAAAATTGCCAGAGAAATGGTTAAAAACATATCACATCAGAGCTTAAACCGCAAAGTGCATACTACTGGACTACAGTAATTAAAATACCAAGCAAAGGCACCAAAGTAAGACACTTAGAGATGGATACAGAAAATAGAAAACACGTACCAGAGGAGGAATCATTTTGTACATAAAAAATTAGAATAAATATTAAATAAAATGATATAATCCATCATTTACTGTTTAAAAGTGTATTTTATGTCTATACAATTATTAAAAATATTTTGACCAACTTTTGTCCTGAAATACTCCACTATGCGACGTGATAAACACAAACACATCGAAAATATCAGATACATAGACTTCAGGATAACATTTTATGGTAGAACATTTTACCTATACTCATGATTTTATATAGTGATTTTTTTTACACCGGATAGTAGTGTATCCGGTGTAAAACAACACTTACATACATTTTAATATTCATTCACATTTAAAACGAATTCATTAATGCTAAATAGGTAATGTTTTTTCAAATATCGATTACATTATAGGATACATTTCATTATATATCTAGGGCAATTATATTTTCCAAATATGATCCTATTTAATTTACAGTATTGATTTTTATAAATGCATTAATCATGTCTAGATTACACTAATTGCCTCACCTACCTGCCTGCATTCTATAAATTACCCAACCAATATGCGATAAAGCAATAACAATGTATTAGGTAAGATTCATGTTAATAGTGGTTTACATAACAATGTAATTCCTACTGATAATATTGTAAACGAATGTAATTAAAAGTCTTGATATGTGGAACACGGTTTAAACATCACTTATAATTGCCATGGCTATAGGTCCTTTATTTATTTTTTATTGTTATTTTTCCAATACATAGGTTTTGCGTAGTAGATAAGCCAAGGTTAAAATGTATGAACTTGATTGCAATTTGTTTACTAATAGTCCTTCCAATATGGTACTAAATTTAAGAATCCTAGTTACTGTCTTTTTGAAGGGTTAAAATGATGTAATATACTAAATTAGCTAGATTACTTCAGAAAAATAGCTGTATCTTGGTTAATAATTTTAAAAAAAAGTATGAAATTGACTACGATTTGTTTATTAATAGTCCTTCTAATACGGTACTAAATTTGAGAATCCTAGTTGCACTTATACTAACTCTTTGAGGAGTTAGAATGATGTAACATCCCAAATCCGCTATGTTACTTCAGAAAAACAGCTGTAACTTGGTTAATATTTAATATTTATTGTAATTTTTTATTTACAAAATGATTCCTCTTCGGCCTTAGGTGTTGAAGGTTCGTGTTTTCTATTGTGTGTGTTCGTGTCTAAATTTATTTGTTGTGCTGTTTTATTCTTCTATTCTATTTTGATTTTATTGTTTAGTAGTAAGATCAGTACTGCTGGGCCTATACAGTAGAATAAGAAGAGTATATATATATATATATATATATATATATATATATATATATATATATAATGTTGCAAAAAAAGAATTCTCTGAAACGTAATTTAGTTTAGTTCACTGGGTACTTGGGCAATATAAGTCCGACCCTCGTTGTGTGTTCTAATATAAATATTTTTTAACATAATATTCATAATTCATTGCAGAACATCCATGCATTGAATTATGAATATTAAATGAATTATACATATTAAGTTTAAGCATTTCATCCGTAAAACATATTATAGAAACAAAATCTAATTCTAGTCATTTTCAAGCTCTACACATCGTAATGGAACTAGGTGTTGTAACATTATTTATATATTTGTTATAGATTCGTTTGATTGTGAAGAGGTAAAGGGTGTGGAGAACTTTCTGCGTCATCAATTGTGGTTTCTGGTACAGTTCTATGTAAAAACCTTGGCCCGAGTTGCATAATAATAATAGCTCCAATTGGCGATGTTATAATTATAGAAATAACAGCTACAATCACTATTGTGTTGGCATATGCTATTAGTTCATCGTCCATTAAGTCTCTTGCAATATCCAGAGCTACTGGTCCCAAAGCAGCCTTTAATACATAAAATTGATTATTATGATGAAAATTATTATATAATATATATAAATATATATATATATATATATATATATATATATATATATATATATATATGTGTGTGTGTGTGTGTGTGTGTGTGTGTGTGTGTGTGTGTGTGTACTTTCATTCTCACAGACGCACATAATAATATAAATAAACCCGAGAATTATTATGCGAGATCTCCAAGTAAAACTTATTAGTTTGCCTATTATTTTATGCAAACACAATTGCTTATTATTTAGCAACATTGCTTGTTCATTTCCGTATAAAAACAAATCTCTCTCTATATATTTTAGTTTATATACTATCTGTAACTAAGCAATATACACATGTAAACACAAAACAGGATGAAAGACCCCCATATAGAGAGAGATTTGTTTTTACACGAAAATGAAGAAGTATATATATATATATATATATATATATATTATCAATTGCCTTTTACCTTTCGGTGTAGGCTATTACATTAACATTATTAACATTATTATAGTTTACACATACTGTTGTTTATACATTTGTAAATTCTTTCCACTCCTTTCTGTTCTTCGCCAGTTCTCTTGCTTGCTTGACTGTTTTTCCTTTCTTGATTATTATGTCCTCTATTATGTTGTCCCACTCTTTTCTTGGTCTACCTCTTCTTCTTATATTTTCAGTTCTTGCTTCCCATACCTGTTTTGTTTGATTCTTTTTGTCCATCCTAATTAAATGACCCCACCAGTTTAGTTGTTTCTTTTCTATATACTTATCTACAGCTTCAATTCCCAGTTCTTCTCTGATGTCATCATTTCTTATTCTGTCTCTTCTCGTAACTTGTTTTACTCCTCTGAGATATTTCATTTCCATTGCCTGTATTCTACTTTTGTCCCTCTTCGTTAGCTTCCACGTCTCGCTTCCATATGTCAGTATAGGTCTATATATGCTTTTATATATATTTATGTTTGTCCTTCTGCTGATCTATTTCTTGTTAATCAGTATATTGCTCAATGCGTGGTATGTTTTAGCTGTGTTGTTTATTCTGTTACTAAGTTCGCCTTCCATTTTTCCGTCTTCTGTCAGTGCTACTCCCAGGTATTTGAATTCTTCTACTTGTTCTATTGTGTGTTGTTCTATCTTTATATTTATTTGTTCTTTCCGGTTTCCTATTACCATCACTTTTGTTTTGTTATAGTTCATTTTCATGTTATACTTTTCTAGGTGTCTGTTCCATACACTAAGGTTGTGCTGCAGATTACCTTCATTTTCTGCTATCACCACGACATCATCAGCGAATGCTCCTTCCGATATTTTTACAACTTGCATGTTTTTGTACCTTATGTTTGCTTTTTTGGTTTCTGGTTTTATGCTCTTCATTATTTCATCCATGTATATGTTAAATAATGTAGGACTGAGCCCGCCTCCTTGTCTTAGTCCAGTGGTTGTCTGAAATGTTCTTGATGTTTGTCCCTTGTGTATTATTGCATTGGTGTTGTTGTTGTATATGTTTTGTATTAATTCGACTGTCTTTCTTTCTACACCTCTCTCTTCCAGGATTTTCCATAATTTATTTCTTGGTATCATGTCGAATGCTTTTTCCAGGTCGATGAATCCTAGATATGTGTTTTTATTATTTGCAATTCTTTTTTCTGTGATTTGTTTTATCGTGAAAATGTTGTCCTGTGTGGATCTTCTTTTCCTAAATCCACATTGCGATTCTTCTAGCGTCTGCTCTATTTTTGCTAGTATTCTTTTGTTAATTGTTTTTTCTAAGATCTTCATACCTATGCTTATGAGTGTTATACCCCTATAGTTTGAACATTTTGTCTTATCGCCTTTCTTGTGTATCGGTACGATTAACGATACTTGCCCATCTCTGGGTATTTTATTCGTCCTCCATATTTCGTTTATTAATTTTAGTAGTATTTCATTACCTGCAGGTCCCATATGTTTAATCATTTCCGTTGTGATCTGGTCTTGTCCTTGTGATTTCCCTATTTTCATTTCCCTTATTATCTCTAGTATTTCTTTTCCATTGATAATCTCTATATCTGCTTCCGATTCGTTCTGTTCTCTTGTCTTCTGTTCATTTCCACCATTTTGTGATAGTAAGTCTTCAAAATATTCTTTCCATCTTTCCAGTATTTTTTCGTTGTCCTTCAGCAATATTCCTTGATTGTCTTGTATATAATTTACTTCTTGTCCTTTTTCTTTTCTGTTTAGTTTTAGTGTTTTATAGAATAATTTTTGGTTTTCCTTTGCATTTTTCTCCATTGTCTCTCCGAACTTTTCCCATTCCCTACTCTTTACTATTCTGACCTTATCTTTTACTATTTTCCTCTTTAAACTGTATTCTTCGTAGTTTTTACTATTTTTGTCATTTAGGTATCTTTGCCATGCTTTTTCTTTTCCTTTATTTTCTCTCTTATGTCCTGCGACTACCATGCTGTCTGCTGCTTCTTGTTTGTGTTTTGCTTTGTCCCACATGTCTCTTGTGCTGTCTCCAGTATATTTTTCTTTAATTTATTCCACATTTCCTCTACTTCTTGTCTATAGTTGCCCTTTACTAATTTCTCCTCTATTTTCTCTTTATAGATTTTTGCTATTTCTTTTTCCCTTAGTTTGTATGTTCTTATCTTGTTGTGGTTTATTGCTGTATTTGGCTTTTTTTTATCGCTATCTTGGTAGTCTTCCTTTATTTTCGTCTCTACTAGATAGTGATCACTTCCAATTTCGTAACTTCTCTTTACTCTTGTGTCTATTATTTTGCTCCTTTTCCCTTGTTCTGCTAGTACACAGTCTATTATAGATTTTTCGTTCCTGCTTATCACTTCCCTGGTGTATTTGTGTATGTCCTTGTGTTTGAATAGTGTATTCGTTATTACTAGATTATCCATTCTACAATAATCTAGCATTTTCTTACCATTTTCGTTGAGTACGCCTTCTCCATATATTCCTCTCATCGCGTCATTATCTTTTACTTCGTTGCCAATTCTGCTGTTGAAGTCTCCCGCCACGTACACTTCTCCTTTGGCTTTTTCTGTTGTTTCGTTGAGTTGCTCCCAGAATGTTTCTTTGTTGCACGCAGTATCATCTTCGTTTGGTCCATACACTGCTATGATAGTTTTATGGTAGCCGTTTCTTTGATCTCTAACTTCGATAGACAAAATCCTCTCCGTAATTGCATCCCATTTATATATATATATATATATATATATATATATATATATATTCGATTTCAGTTTTTTATGCACTATACATCCTACCCCTGCTGCGGCTCTCCGATTGTTATCTACACCGCTATATATGAATATATGTTCCTTGTCTATTTTGTACTCTCCCTTCCCCTTCTTTTTTGATTCTGTTACCACTAAGAAGTCTAGTTCAGCTTTCTCAAATTCTTCTTCCAGCTCTTTTTCCTTTCCATTTATACTCCTGATATTCCAAGTCCCAATTTTCTATATTTTTCTTTTTTTTAATGTACTCTTTTCTTTGTTTCCATTTATTATGTGTTTGTTCTTCTTTCCTTTGTTCGTTGTCCCTTTCCTCACTGTATTCTTTGTATTTTTGCTTCCGTCCGTTTTCTCTTTTGTTAGTAGTTTTTTGGATTGGTTACTTTCACCCCATTATCTTTGGCTACGACTCCTTTCTCCTTTTTATCCCATATGTATATTTCATTGTCTACTATTATCTTTCTATATCCTATTTTTACGTGTTTTCCTTTTTCTTTTTCCAATTTTGCTATGTTTCTTATCTATCTTTGTATTTTTCTCTCCTCTTCCGTTAGATCATCGTCTATATATATCGTTGTATTTCTCAGTTTATATTTTGCTTTCATTATTTTTTGTTTTTCCTCCCAGCTTGGGATTTCCACTATTATTATATTTCGTTCTGGGCCTGTGTTTATTTTTTGTATTTTGTTAACCCCTGTCTCCACTTCCAGTTTCTCTTTGATGAGTGATCTTACCTCTTCTATGTTATCTGTCTTGTCTAGACCTCTTATTGCTATGTTATTTTTTCTTCTTCTCTTCTCTTCAATTTCTGCTTTATTTCTAGTTTTTCTATTCTGACTTCCAATCTTACACGAAAATGAAGAAGTATTGTTGCTAAATGAAGAAGCAATGTTGCTAAATAATAAGCAATTGTGTTTTGCATAAAATAATAGGCAAACTATTAAGTTTTACTTGGAGATCTCGCATAACAATTCTCGGGTTTATTTATATTATTATATGCGCCTGTGAGAATGAAAGTGTTGTAAGTTACTATTCTCTGTGAGAAAGTGGTGTAAGTCACAGAGAATATAATTTAAAAAAAATACCTTTATTTGGCATAACCCCTCAAAAATTACAAAAATTCCCCAATAAATGCTCATAACAGCAAGAACATATATTCTGTTCTTGCTGTTATGAGCATTTATTGGGTATATTGGGTATATTGTGTATATTTTTCAGCGATCAAGAAAATATGTTAATAGATTTAAAAAGCGATCACTGAAGTAGAAATACTACTGTCGATTTCATAACAATACACTCAAACCTATTAAATTTAACTATAATTAACTTACCTGCACCGTAGCCTTTGGTATCCAAGATAATGCAACGAATATATTTTCCTTTAAATTCAAATTACTAGGTTGCGTTGCGACAAAAGAAATAATGATGCGAAGCTGTAATAACGTATTTGTATAATGTTGTATTTAGTATACTCGCCGCCAAAAATAAATGAACTCCCTGTAAACGCTAATGTGCTCCTGAAGAGTCTGCTAGGCCTCGAAAGGTCGACACCGAGAGCAGTGCTGTTGCAGGAGACGAATCGTATGAGTATGTGGTGGGAGTCGTGTGTAAGGCTTGTGAAGTTTGAAGAAAGATTGCAGGAATTGGTCGAGGAAAGACTGGTGCGGGAGGTATGGA
Source organism: Lordithon lunulatus (assembly GCA_963942505.1). Classification (NCBI taxonomy): domain Eukaryota; kingdom Metazoa; phylum Arthropoda; class Insecta; order Coleoptera; family Staphylinidae; genus Lordithon; species Lordithon lunulatus. The sequence goes on along the minus strand of OZ012668.1, from coordinate 52,518,098 downwards.
TGAGGTGTAATAGTAGGACGGAGAGTGGTTGGAGAGGAAGAATGTATGAAAGAGTGGGTATGTCTGAGGTGTGGGTAGAGCAGAAGCTGAGAGAAATGGGAAGCCTAGGAACTGAGGTAAGAGAGAGATTGAGAGATATTGAGTGGCAAGAACGGCAGACTAGAATGAATGAGAGCTCTTACAACCCTGGCTATATAGAGTGGCAAGTGCGTGGGAAACTCCCGAGTTACTTAGCCAGGGGTGAGTGGAGCATGGCAGATAGGGTATGCATGGCAAGAGCGAGGTGTGGGTCAGACGAGAGAGGGAGGAAAGTGTGGATGGGTCTGGGGTACAACGCGTGTGCGATTTGTAGTAAGGGAAGCGACACGTGGTGGCACCTTAGCGAAGAATGTGAGGGTGTGAAAGCAGAGTGGGTGGGAGACTGCAGAAAGCTGAATGAATGGTTAAGCGAGGATGGGGAAGGCGTGAAAATCTGCAGGAGGCTGACGTGGGAGAGGAAAATGGAAAGGGCACAGTGAGCGGTAATAGATGAAGGTAATTTGTAATTTTTTTGCGGAGTATTACTTTTATTTATATTTGTATTTTTATTTAAATTTTTGTATATTTTTGTTGTGGTTTGTGATGTGGAAGGGCAGTGAGGGAAATGCCAATAAAGGTTTTTTTTTGTTTTAATGAAATTTACAGAAAAAAAAATTTATATTATTCTTAAAAAGAAATTTCCATCAATGTTTTCGTTTACTAGGTGTTAATTTATTAATTTATTTATAGCGGCGAGTATATATAATAAATGTGCGTCTTACCATTAAGGATACGAGCATGGAAATAGTACCCCATAGAACAGTATCGGCTTCCAAAATAGAAAAATTCACTTCCATTCCTATTAGACCAAAAGAGATTGGTTCAAAGAATTTCCAGAGTAGAATAAAACTCATGCGGACTGGATTCTAAAATAATTTAGTTTTACAGATAACATATATTGGTCTGGTAGACATGGGACCTGGCGATCCCGAGGAACACTAGCCCTAGATCTGGCTAATGTTCCTCGGAATCGCCAGGTCCTTCTTGTAAGTCATCTTTTGAATTATCCAATATTTCTTGATTGACTTATTTCTTCAGGACTCCAAGCCCTCTTAAAGCACGCAACTAAGGGTCTTTATTTTTCACAAATATAATTCTTCATGGTGGAAGGAAAAAACTATTAAACTTACATTATTGTCCCATCCTTCGCGTCTCCATTTCAAACTCGCTACAAATGCAGCAACTATACATCCCAAAGACCCAGCTCCCCCGTAACCAACAGCATCGCTACCAACAGCTGCCAGAACGCATCCAAGTCCCAACAATAGTACCCTCAATGTTACATAATAGTTATCCTCGTTACTTGGCACGTATGAGCAAACTAATCCCCATATAATTCCAAACGCAAAACCCATAACCAAGACAATAGGACCTTGTAAAATTTGCATCAATAACGTACCTACAAATTAAAATAATAAAATAACATTAGTATTGTATACACCAGCGGTGCCAAAGGGTCGACCAGTGGCCCGCCTAACTATTCCTAGTTACTAGTGATGGGGAGAATCGAGATCTTTTGAGAATCGAGAACTTGGAATCGATCAGCTAGTGAGGATTAATTCATACAATATCTCGAGTAGTTATATACAAAAATGATACAACTAACCTAGATAATCTATATGTGTAGATTGCTAAGAGGTAGATTCACACAAATAATACAACTCTCCCTCTAGAGAGAATGATACACCACCATCTGGTAGATTTCTAAGTGGTGGATACACAATTATATATTTTATAAGATTGGCTTTGTGCCAATATTTCAAACACTCTGTAGGAATATTATTCCAATAGAGGGCACAACTCGGTGATTCTGATATCATAAACATACTTATGCCATCAGGATCACCGAGTTATTACCATATGGATGTGCATTGTTAATGTTATCGTTCTCTCTAGAAGAAAAGTTGTATTATCAACTACACAGAGCTTATGTACACTATGTGAGGTTGAAAAACAAAATAATTTAAATAATGAGCATAAAGTAGGCACGATTTGTTCATATATTGGTCAATCCAAAAATGATTTTATTTATCGACCTGGGGTAACGTCTGGTTGCACTAGTTACTGATCTTTTATCTCCTAAAGCAATATATGGGCCCTTGCGGGTTAGATACAAACGTAAGGGGAAGGAATGTTTACATTTTTCTGAGCGGAGTGGTAGACAGGGCCCTTAAGGGTCCTGTCTACCTCTCCGCTCAGAAACATGTAAACATTCCTGCCCTTTACGTTTGTATCTAACCCGCAAGGGCCCATATATTGCTATAAGAGATCAAAGATCAGCGGGACTAGACGAGCAAGAAAGATAATAATATTTATTCATCTTGTATAAGATGTACAATCACCTGAAAACCGCAGTTTTCTTTTTCAATGTTGTATTGCTCTAATGTCAAACTGTTTTGAAATTGTAATTGAAAAGGAAATAAAGACACTTTATGATTATTATTATTATTATTATTATTATTATTTTCGCACAAAATGTATATCATATTTCCATGTTCGTATATTTAAATTAATACTTTACCTGTACTAAAAATCACTCCAATGAAAATTCCAAACAGCGCAATGCAAATAATATCATTGAATGTTGATGCAGCTATCACCAACGTGTGAACACCTTTGTTAACACCATAGCCCAGTTCTTGTAGCTCAAAGAGGCAAGGTATTATAACTGCTGGCGAAACTGCTGCTAATAGTAGACTGCAACATACGCAAACTACTTTTCAACATCAGACAGTTTTCGTAGTACTTTCGATATTACTCTACCCAAGTAGCACTCCCCATAACCACGGTAAATCCAACAAGTAGTAAGACGTCACGGTGATGCCAATCACTTCAGCAGCTACTGGTATTATTGATAAATTTAATATCATCGGAAGAAGCTTTTTTAAGGCTTTAGGATCTAATCCTAGGCCCGCAGGGAGCATTATATTCACCAAAGCTAGTTGCCTAGAAAAAGTAGGATATAATTATTATTCTACCGTTACAATATACAATAGCTGTTGATGGTATGTAAGCGTTTAAAAAGGACGGAATTAATAAGTCAGAAATCAAAATTTCGAGTATGAAAACGACTTCATATTAGTGTCATTTTTGTAAGCTTTATATTAATCAACGCCAATTGACTAAAAATGTAGGATATAAATATCATTCTGACGTTACAATATACAATAGCTGATGATGGTAGGTAAGCGTTTAAAAAGGACGGTATTAGTAAGTCACTTTTATACTCGAAATCAGGACATTCCTAAATCGGTACATGTCTTGATTTCGAGTATGAAAATTATTTCATAATAGTGTAATTGTTTCCTTTTTAAATGTTTATGTTTTGTATTTTTGTATTTATATGGAATATGTAACTTTGTTGTTTAAACAAATGCAAATTATTATTTAAAAAAAAATATTGTTAGCTGTTATTGAATAATATTTGCAATGAAACAATTTGCAATTTTTAATTCCGTCCACGACTTTTTTTGTAACTTTTATATTTTGTTTAGAATTTAACAACAATCATCAGACATATTATCCTATATTTTTACGGGCCTTTTTTAATTTTCGACCCTTTTAGCGGACAATATTTATTTTAATTTTCAGCATTTATTGCAATACAGTAATTATAAAAAATGTCTCAAGTTTTTCTGTATGTAAGTTCACCTTAATTCTATAATAATATTGTGTTTATGCTTCTATATTCTATTACTGTATCTACATTTTCTTACCGAAGAACTGATGTAAAGCGCCTATAATTACCAGTAATGTTTAAAAAGCCAACGTTTCTCAACAATACTCCGATTAGTAACATTCCTACCATTGGGGGTAGTTTAATAAATCCACAAAATGCTCCCGCTATTTTAGCTGTTATAAACAAGACCTACAAATAAACAATATTTATGCAATATAGCACGTTTTGTTTTTATGAGTTCTAGTTCTTACCATTAGATGTAACAATTGACTGTTGGGACCAACAACTGTTTCGCCAAATAGAGAAAATCCGATAGCCCACAATATTACAGCGAGTAGCAAAAGTGCTAATATTGAAGAATAATCATCCCATATTCTTTGTATTTTGGATTTCTGTGGTACTGTTTGATGATTATCATCAAATGTTCCATATGGTGTGATATTGGTAGTAGTTATTGAATCTACCGTCGTCATTTTTGTTTCTAGAAAGAAAATCCAACAGACGTTATTTCTAGTTACCTATACTATACTATTGGCATGTTAATGATAATAATGAAGCTATTATTGTACCCAAACAAATGCGTTTATACCCAAAAAAGTGCGTTTATACCCAAACAAGTGCGTTTATACCCAAACAAGTGCGTTTTAACCCAAAAAAATGCGTTTATACCCAAAAAAGTGCGTTTATATCCAAACAAGTGCGTTTATACCCATAAAAGCACACAAATGATACGTTTAAGAGAGCTGATTACGGACTTTACACATGGCAATCCTAGCTCGAGGGCTCTTCCGCTGGTGAGGGAAGGCATTTACGTTAACTTCACAGATCTTTGAAAAACTTAATTGGAGTATTTTTGATTCAATAGCATTTTTGTATTTAAGGGTTTTGTTTTTTACATATTAAAACATAATTCATTCATAATATATATTATCTATTTGCCTTTTACCTTTCGGTGTAGGCTATTACATTTACATTACTTAACATTTTACTTTACAATTATTGTTGTTGTTTGTTGTTTACATTTGTAAATTCTTTCAAAATCCGTTGTACAATAAGCTTTTCTGAATGGAGCTGGTTTACCATATTACGGTGTGTGAAAAATATCACGTTTGGAGGGGAAAAAATTGTTTTTCTTAAATATTTTTCATTTGAAAATTGATTCATCATACCCCTTCGAACAATGAGAATTTCACCTAGTTTTAGATACATACAACATATATTTACTTTTATATAATTCACTGATTAGAAATATTATATTATTTACCATTTGAACTCGTTTATCAATCTGATAATCACGGTTGCAATGAAACTGTATCTGTTCACTTCACAAAATAATTACTTCAAATAAACCTCACGCGTTATTGAATGTATAACAATTCACAGAAATTTTAATTGTTATGAACATACTCCCCTCGCGGGTGCAAATTTGTGGGTAATTTAATTATCGCTTATCATATGACGCCCATATCTTGTCTCGTCGCGTACTAAATGATGATATCATTCATGTTTAATTAATGTGTTTGTAAAACGTGATCGGTTTATTTATTTTAAACTGCAACTGATGATACAAATCAATTGAGTTGGTAAATGTATTGGATATTAGTACTGTTTCAAATCATTTAAACCTGTTTTCAGGAAGTCATTGAACTGTGAAATGCAGCTATGTGGGGAGTATTTTCCGCAGTATACACAATAATATTCTATAAATCAATTATAGAATATTGAATTATAGAATATTATTGTGTGTACTGCACAGTTTTCTAGCAATTATGTTTGTATTTACGAATACCTCATTGATTTCCGATTTTCGATTTAATGTCATCAAGTCCAATTAATTTAATAACAATATATTCTGATAATTTGCTATATCACACGCTTTTGGAATTTGTTTCTAGATTTTAAACTGATAAACAGAAAATATTATATATAAAAGGGTTTTCTAAATGTAGCTCTCGATGGGACTATTGAAGAGCTATTTTGAAAAAAATGTGGTTTAAAAAAATTCAGTTTCCCCATTAAATCCAAAATCTGTTCCAAATCTAACATTAGTAACGACACAAAATGAATTTTCTAAAAACTATCAGATATTTTTTTAAAACAAAACACAAAAAGGGGCTGTAAATACAAAATTTGAAGTGGCAAAGAAAGCTAGTTTGAAAATTCAGATTCCTTATTAAATTCACTTCAAAACTAGTTTAACTTGTTCAATTTCTCACATTAGTAACGACAGTAAAATTAATTTTCTAGCAACTATCAGGTAATTTTATAAACAAAACACAAAGAGGGGCTGTAAATACAAACCTTGAAGTGGCAAAGAATGCTACTTTGAAAATTCAGATTCCCTATTAAATTCACTTCAAAACAAGTTTAGATTTGTTCTATTTCTCATGTTAGTAATGACAGAAATGTGAATTTTCTAGCAACTATCAAATATTTTTAAAAACAAAACACAAAGAGCGACTGTAAATACAAAACTTAAAGTGGAAAAGAATGCTTGTTTGAAAATTCAGATTCCCTATTAAATTCACTTCCAAACAAGTTTAGATTTGTTCAATTTTTCACATTAGTAACGACAGTAAAATGAATTTTCTAGCGACTATCAGATAATTTTAAAAACAAAATACAAAGAGGGGCTGTAAATACTAAACTTGAAGTGGCAAAGAATGATAGTTTGAAAATTCAGATTCCATTAAATTCACTTCAAAACAAGTTTAGACTTGTTCTATTTCTCACGTTAGTAATGACAGAAATGTGAATTTTCTAGCAACTATCAGATATTTTTAAAAACAAAACACAAATAGGGGCTGTAAATACAAAATTTGAAGTGGCAAAGAAAGCTACTTTGAAAATTCAGATTCCCTATTAAATTCACTTCAAAACAAGTTTAAACTTGTTCAATTTCTCACATTAGTAACGACAGTAAAATTAATTTTCTAATAACTATCAGGTAATTTTATAAACAATACACAAAGAGGGGCTGTAAGTACAAACCTTGAAGTGGCAAAGAATGCTACTTTGAAAATTCAGATTACCTATTAAATACACTTCAAAACAAGTTTAGACTTGTTCAATGTCTCATGTTAGTAACGACAGAAGTATAATTTTTTTAGCAACTATCAGACATTTTTAAAAACAAAACGCAAAGAGGGGCTGTAAATACAAAACTTGAGGTGGTAAATAATGTTAGTTTGAAAATTCAGATTCCCTATTAAATTCACTTCAAAACAAGTTTAGACTTGTTCAATTTCTCACGTTAGTAATGACAGAAATATAAATTTACTAGAAACTATCAGATATTTTTAAAAACAAAACACAAAGAGCGACTGTAAATACAAAACTTGAAGTGGAAAAGAATGCTTGTTTGAAAATTCAGATTCCCTATTAAATTCACTTCAAAAAAAGTTTAGACTTGTTCAATTTCTCATGTTAGTAACGACAGAAATATGAATTTTCTAGCAAATATCAGATACTTTTAAAAACAAACACAAAGAGGGGCTGTAAGTACAAAACCTGAAGTGGCAGATAATGCTAGTTTAAAAATTCAGATTCCCTATTAAATTCACTTCAAAACAAGTTTAGATTTGTACAATTTCTCAAGTTAGTAACGACAGTAAAATAAATTTTCTAGCAACTATTAGATATTTTTAAAAACAAAACACAAAGATGGGCCGCAAATACAAAACTTGAAGTGGCAAAGAATGCTAGTTTGAAAATTCAGATTCCATATTAAAATCACTTCAAAACAAGTTTAGATTTGTTCAATTTTTCACGTTAGTAATTTCAGAAATATGAATTTTCTAGCAACTATCAGATATTTTTAAAAACAAACACAAGGAGGGGCTGTAAATGCAAAACTTGAGGTGGCAAAGAATGCTAGTTTAAAAATTCAGATTCCCTATTAAATTCACTTTAAAACAAGTTTAGACTTGTTCAATTTCTCACGTTAGTAATGACAGAAATATGAATTTTCTAGCAACTATCACATATGTTTAAAAACAAAACACAAAGATGGGCCGCAAATACAAAACTTGAAGTGGCAAAGAATGCTAGTTTGAAAATTCAGATTCCATATTAAAATCACTTCAAAACAAGTTTAGAGTGGTTCAATTTCTCACGTTAGTAATTTCAGAAATATGAATTTTCTAGCAACTATCAGATATTTTTAAAAACAAACACAAGGAGGGGCTGTAAGTGCAAAACTTGATGTGGCAAAGAATGCTAGTTTAAAAATTCAGATTCCCTATTAAATTCACTTTAAAACAAGTTTGGACTTGTTCAATTTCTCACGTTATTAATAAGAGAAATATAAATTTTCTAGAAACTATCAAATATTTTTAAAAACAAAATACAAAGAGGGGCTGTAAATACTAAACTTGAAGTGGCAAATAATGCTAGTTTAAAAATTCAGATTCCCTATTAAATTCACTTCAAAACAAGTTTATACTTGTTCAATGTCTCATGTTAGTAACGACAGAAGTATAAATTTTCTAGCAACTATCAGACATTTTTAAAAACAAAACGCAAAGAGGGGCTGTAAATACAAAAGTTGAAGTGACAAAGAATTATAGTTTGAAAATTCAGATTCCCTATTAAATTCACTTCAAAACAAGTTTATATTTGTTCAATTTCTCACGTTAGTAATGACAGTAAAATGAATTTTCTAGCAATTATCAGATATTTTAAAAAATAAAACGCAAAGAGGGGCTGTAAATACAAAACTTGAGGTGGTAAAGAATGTTAGTTTGAAAATTCAGATTCCCTATTAAATTCACTTCAAAACAAGTTTAGACTTGTTCAATTTCTCATGTTAGTAATGATAGAAATATGAATTTTCTAGCAACTATCACATATGTTTAAAAAAAACACAAAGATGGGATGTAAATACAAAACTTGAAGTGGCAAAGAATGCTACTTTGAAAATTTAGATTCCCTATAAAATTCATTTTAAAACAAGTTTAGACTTGTTTAACTTCTCACATTACTAACGACACTAAAATTAATGTTTAGCAACTATCAGATATTTTTAAAAATAAAACGCAAAGAGGGGCTACAAATACAAATCATGAAGTGGCAAATAATGCTAGTTTAAAAATTCAGATTTCCTATTAAATTCACGTCAAAACAAGTTAAGATTTGTTCAATTTTTCACATTAGTAACGACCGTAAAATTAATTTTCTAGCGACTATCAGATAATTTTAAAAACAAAGCACAAAGAGCGGCTGTAAATACAAAACTTGAAGTGGAAAAGAATGCTTGTTTAAATGCTTCAAAACTAGTTTAGATTAGTTCAATTTCTCACATAGGTAACGACAGTAAAATTAATTTTTTAGCAACTTAAAAACAAAACGCAAAAAGGGACTGTAAATACAAAACTTGAAGTGGCAAAGAATGCTAGTCGAAAACTTATTAAATTCACTTCAAAACAAGTTTGGACTTGTTCAATTTCTCACGTTAGTAACGACAGTAAAATTTTCCAGCAACTATCAGATATTATTAAAAACAAAACACAAAGAGGGGCTGTAAATACAAAATTTGAAGTGGTAAAGAATGCTTGTTTAAAAATTATTCATGTTTCCCTATTAAATTCCTATTAAATTCACTTCAAAACAAGTTTAGACTTGTTCAATTTCTCAGATTAGTCACGACAGAAATATGAATTTTCTAGTAACTATTAAATATATTTAAAAACAAAACGCAAATAGGGATTCTAAATACAAAATTTGAAGTGGCAAATAATACTAGTAATTAACTTCAAAACAAGTTTAGACTTGTTCAATTTCTCATATTAGTAATGACAGTAAGTAATCAGATTAAACAAAACCAAAAGAACAAAACAAAAAACACAAAATGCGGCTGTAACTACAAAATTACCCATACTTTCTTACATTTTCCCACATGTCCTCTCATTTTCCAACATTTACCAACATTTTACCACATTTCCCACATTTTCTCACATATTTTTCTATGGCCGACCATTATGTTTGTGATATTTTGATTTTCATTCCGAGTAATCGACAGACATACTTGTTTAAGGTTTGAACTTCGATATCTCCTAAACAAAGGAATATCAGAAAAAAAGTAAATAATTATTTTCGTTTCAGAATTAAATGTTATACCTTAATTTTCATTTTGATCCTCTTGTTGCCGAACAGAGTGTATATCAACTGCACCTTTGAATGTATGGTCCTAGATTTCAATGGAATGATCTGCATTGGGTTCTGAAATATGAAGGGCTTCATATTTCAGAACCCAATGCAGATCATTACATCTTATAAGGGCAAATAAATGGTATACAAAAAACAAAGTAATAATCAATCCAATATTTATTTCATTTCATTCTTCATATTAAAACAAATATCATTAAATTTCTTGTAAAATTATCTACATCCTCCAAATCTCCCGTTTTAAAGTCGGTAATTAACAATATGAAAACAACATATGTGATTAAATTTAAAGTTAAGAATGAAGACTATTCCATTTCACCACTAGTCATTATTTCTAAAATAATTTTTTATTCCTGATAAAATTTACATAAATTATTAAATGTTTACAATAAAACCCTAAGATTTCACAATAGAAACTATAAACGATTTGTATTGTGACATTATTATTATTATTATTATATATTTATTAGCTATAAATCGTAAAAAATGTAAATACATATGTTTATCTCCTATATCTATATCTCTTGAAATGGAACCACAGTTGGAATATGTTGTTGTGGAATTGACATCTAAAGCCTCGCTTATAGGAGTATTCCCACTCTCGATTAACAATTTTAAAAGCAATGTCTTCGTATGGCGGTCCTGCATGGAAACGTAGAATTGCAAACTCTCTGTTTTCAGGACATGGTGTCTGGAAAAAAAATCAAGAAATTGTAGTAATGTACGGGTTGTAAAATCGGAGATATTCCGGGTGAGAGTTGTAAATTTATTTGTGTTTTAGATCGTTTTAGACAAGACAATTTCTTGACTCAAAAGTTAGTCAAGATGCGAGACAATCTAAATTGTCTCGTATCATACAGCAAATTATTTGAAATATTGAATTAGATGGTAGATCCAATGGAAAAATATAACGCGTTCTATTTGTCAAATTATATAAAGGACAAATTGTATGGGAGGAGGAAATATGAATTTATTTCCCGAATAACTTTTGAGCTAAGAAAATGTCTTGTCTAAAACGACCTTAAGAGTTTACTTACTAGGAAATATTCCGGTGTATTATTTTTATCAATCAAATCTGGATAGAAAATGTTGAATTTGTATCCTTGTACAATCTTCGGTGGAGGATTATCCATGTCATAATGTGTTTGATTGTATTTGTTCCATTCAAAACCGGTATGGACGCGATTAAAGTACCTAGGTTTCCTAGGCCGATACTTATCAGACCATAAGTACACTTGATTATCTAGCGATGTTTCCACAGAAAATTGTGCCTCGTCATCACCCATCCCTTTGCGAGCCTCCTTTAGAAGAAGCAATTCTTCTTTAGTAACCACATTCTAAAACAATAAACAATATAAATATCCTTACAAAAAAAATATAATATCAAACCAAAGAGCTCAATAAGGCAATAGCACTTTATATTAACAATAATATTGATTACGTATAATAATAAATATACTTGGTGAAATATCTATACTATACATAGTCAGATTTTTTCAGGAAGATACATATATAATGTGGAGTTGGTTTAATAAATACCTCTAATTTTCGTCCAGTTCCTAAAACCTGACTACGAGCAAAGTCCAAACGCTTGTTGTCATCTTCCTCTGTCACAACTATAGTTCCAGGCTCTATATCGTTAGGTAATAACAGTTTGGGACTGTACCCGCCAGATTCATATGCGGAGAAGCATTCTTTGAGAATTGTGTTGCCGACATCACATCCATCTTCTTGATCACTATAAAAAAAGTATAATTAATAAAGCATGGGCCTCTAATGCTATAAAAGAGGAGTATCTACAAAAGACATTTAATTGCATTATCATTTAAAAAAGGTGTACTCCTATTAGTACCTACTACAATTCAAATGAAAAATCAGCAAAACTGTTATTCTTTAGGTGAATTTCTCAAATCACCAGCCAGCACTTTTATTTCAAATGACTTGTGCAAAACTGTCAGTTATTAACACAAATAAAATAATGATTATTACTATTATGTCAACGATTATGATAAATATCAATATATTTCAAACATAATTTCATACCTGCCAGTACTAGTTTGTGAAGTCTCATCTTCAACTGGTTTGCTGCTACCACTAGGGCCCGGTTGTGAATCATCATCAGGCACATCACTAGGAGCTTTTGGACTTGAATCCACATTTTCTGATTTTGTAGGCAACACAACAGCCTGTTCAGCTTTCAAAACTTGTAGTTTGTGTCTTAGGTTGTCCTGGTGACGATCTCGCAATCTTGCACGTGCCATATGAGCTGAAATAGTTTTCAGAATATATTTATTGCAACAAAATAATTAAATTTAGATTGCAATTGTTAATACCACCCGGTTTGTCACTATAATATATATGTTCTTCTATTTATTTTCGTCGAAAACTAGAGAAGACTGTTGGGATTGCGGCGTGAGGGCAAAAAGATATTAAGAGAAAGAGTTTCTTTTTTGCCCTCACTCACAGATCTATCACTCATATGAGTAACACAAAATAAAATCCTATTATGGAGAAATATATATATATATATATATATATATATATATATATATATATACAATCTGGCTATACAGGGTATTCAACATATTACAATAATAAAAAAGAACAGTATTACCTTTAAGTTGTGAAAGTAACGACTCCCAGTATCCAATATCAATTCCATCAGCCTTTCCATTGATTTTCGCCTCAATATTTTTCTGTAACTGTGCCAACTGCCCTGATGTCTTCCCTTTAAACACATCCGTCACGTCTTTAGCAACCGACTGATGTATACCCTCTCGCCTATTCATCCCTATATCATACTCATTTTGTTTGATTAACTTCCGCAGCTTGTGTAGTTCGTCCTCTACGATCACCGTAATATCATGCCAATAGTCCAGATTTTTACCCCTCTCCAGCTCTTTGTACACTTTGATATCCTCCACAAGATCCTCCAAATCCTTTACATGCAAACCATTGAGATAAGTGTATGGCTCGTGCATTTCCACCGCGTCCACCTCTTCCTCTGTGCTTATGTATTTGGCTAGCAAATCTATTGGCTTAGCTGCAATGATCGACAATTATGATTATTTAAATGATATAGAAGACAAATGACAAATATAGAACAAATACAATAACAAATATAGAAGCACCTCACATGCCCCAAATAATGGTGAAAGTGTAGTGTGCCAAAAAGGTGAATAGAGAATGAGATGAATGGAAATCTGCTAATGGCTGGCATAGGAGAGAAAGTGAATGAGTGTAGAGATAGAATCCCACTGCTAGGAACGAGGGTTATATTTCTAGTTATAGTAGTATTCGATATTATGTTGAGTTGATTTTTTGCGAGAGTTATGCCAAATATAGGTATGGTGATTGAGTAACATATCAAAGTGTAAGTAAATTTATATCTATAATCATACCTCTGCCATCTTGTATTCGTATATGTGATCGAAGTCTAGCCTGTTCCAAGTGAAATTGATCTTCCTGCCTCTCCCACTCTTCAAACTGTGCCGCTTCTTTAGTTCTTTGCATCATCTGCATTTCGTCCTCCCTCTGCTGCCGTTCCAGTTCTCTTTCATGTCGACGTTTTTTTACCTAGTCATGAATATGTGTAAGCATGTTTCCAGGCAATTTAAAAATATAAATAAATGGAATTGAATATATATTCAATTCAATGTCCATGAAACTTTTGATCACCAACAAAAAAAACACAAAACTTTGAATTTTACAAAATGTTCTTGAATTATATTATTATATTTACTAAACACTTGAAGCTTCAAATCTATTAATATAAAATAAAAAGTAACACATTTTATTCTAAATTAATATATGTTACTTTTTATTTTATATTAATAGATTATTTGAGGCTACAATTCTTTAGTGATTTGGAACAAATATAATCTAAAACTTACCTTTTCTAGCTCCCTTTTGTTCTCCTCTTGTTTAGACCGATTTCGACTTTCCAGTTCTTCCCTGCTGGCACCAATAAGACCATCCTTGGCCATTTTCTTTGTCCAAACAAAAGTAGACAACAAATTCCCATCTCCAAATGGATTATCAGTGTTTGTATAGTGCAAGTACTCATTGTCCCAACCCATTCGCTCTTTCCTTTTCCTCTCTTTTACATCTTTTTTTAACAATCTTCTTAATCTACAAAACAGTAATAAAAAAGAAGCATATGATTATATATTCCTCCCTTTAACTATTTATAAATTTTGATATGAATTACAAAAATAGAAACTTAGGCTCATTTGTATAAAGCAAATCAAGTTCATATCCAATTTGTGATTCAAACATCACTTTTGTCAACTTCGACACATAATAAAGACAGGTGTGCCTGGGATTTTGATGAACTCTGGCAGGTTTTTGGCATAGATTATAAAATGGGTTAGGCTTAATGTGTTGCCCTATAGCCATCATTAGGATTATATTTTCTTTGTCTATGCCAATTTTAGGGAATTTCAGGTGATAGTTCTCTCATATTGTCGATTCCTATGAAGTCATCACTTTTGTCAACTTTGACACAATGTGACAAGTGTGTCTGGGATTTTGATGAACATGTCTGGCAGGTTTTTGGCATAGATTATAAAATGGTTAGGCTTAATGTGTTGCCCTATAGCCATCATTAGGATTATATTTTCTTTGCCTATAGCACTCCCAATTTTAGGAAATTTCAGGTGATAGTTCCCTCATATTGTTGATTCCTATGAAGTCTGTGGCTAACATTCTTCATATATGTTTTCCCTTTGACACCCATCTGAATTAGCTTCTTATTTAGTATTTCTTCAGTCATTAAGTCAGAGGCCTTACAACAGTTGATATTTAGATGCCAATTGTTATTACAATAAATTTAAGAAGGTTTATCACAATACAAAATACACTAAAAATATATTCAAAAATATTAAAAATTATAAATTACTAACCTCTTCTCCTCTGGTGTTTCATTTGCCTTCATAGCATCCTTTTTCTGCTTTTTCTCTTCATCGTTCCTCAACCTTTCAGCCTTCAATTTTTCCAACAACTCTAGAGAATCATCAGAACCAGATGAAGAATCATCATCTGTACTATTATCACTCGAATTTGAACTACTTCTATCCCTCTTCTTATGTTTGCTTGATGAAGAAGCCTTTTTGTTCTTTTTGTGAGACTTTTTCACTTCAGGAGACTGTCTATGTTTCTCTTCATACTTACTACTCTTTTTACGACTTCGCTCATATGATCTGGAACGACTTCTTCTGGAGCTACTTTCATACTTTCTTCTGGTGGAAATTTCTTTGTAATCCCTACTAGACCTACAAAAATAATAGAAATTATGCTCAACTATATAAAATACTTATTTTATACAGCAAAACGCGTGTCATTATGTTATAATTATTATAAATATGTTTAAAATAATGTACCTTTCTCTGGGCATTGTTTATTGCGGATGTTTGTTAATTAAAAACGTTTTCATAACAAAGAAAAGTAGGGTTATGTTTTGGTAAATGTCAAAATTGAATGCAGTGTTGACAATTTTTTCAAAAATGAATAGAAAGCTAAATATTTTTCAAGCAAAATTCATACTTTAAATAAATAATAGGAGTAATTTGTTTTTAAACGAATTAAATTTTAAGGACGTACATGCTATTAATTAATTAATTTCACAACAGGACCAAGCAGATATTCTGCCCTAATTGCAGCAGCCAATCCGAAGCGGGTTAACAGATTATTTACTAGACCGTATGAACTTACAGAATAGACCCCTCTATTCTATAAGTTTAGACAGTCTGGTAAACAATTAAATTTATTGAAAACAAACAAAAACATAGGCTTATTTTGTATTACTACTATTATTATACGAGGAAACAAATGCGCAGACTATTTTTTTGGAATTCTTTTCTGTTGGAATAAGTTTGTGTTAGTGTTTATATATATTTAAGTAATTTGAGGGAAGAGAATGAGAGAGAAAAAGGAAGAGAATAATGTTGCTATCTGGTAAACAATTACCCTAGTCTGTTACGAATAGGATTGGTATGGAATAATTTCGATATTTGACATATTCGTACTTCTTGAATATTATTGCGCTGGCAACACCGTAATCCCTCTAGGGACTTTCTCGATTTGTCTGTTACGTTTGTAACCAGATTTGAATGTACGCGCATGCGCACCACTCGATAGTCGTCTGTTACAGTTGTCTGAAGCCGCTCGTCCAACAAGTGTTTTGCCGGTAGAAATTCCTGTGGCCGAATAGCTAATAAAACTCACATTTATGAATCGCGAGAAGCTAATCGAAGAGATGCATAAAAACATATACTACTCTGACAAATACTACGACGACGAGTACGAGTACCGGTGAGTAGAGTAGCCTGCATTTATCTAGCCGACATGTGATAAAAACAGTGTGGAAGCTCATGGACGTTTTTCCGAACAAAGACGGCGGTTGTGTGGTGGAAACCATCTGTCGCGTTTACTGATAATGTTTGGTAAAACGGGGGTTTAGGTGTGTTGGGGATTGCCTTTTGTTTTATTTCATTCAATACCAAGGTCTTAGCAGAAGGGGAGCCAGTTTTTCAAAGTTGTTTGCAAAGAACTTGTTCTGGTGGACCATGGAATTTAGTGTTATTGTTTTCAATGTTTCATTGTTGTGAAAGTCATAATAAGAGCTGGTTGTTTACTGAAATGTCAATGACAAACTATTTTTCCGAGGAGTTATATTATATAGTTATACTTACTGTATTTGTTACAATTCTGTAATTGGCTATCAAGCTGGGACTTTGAATCTATAAATCTAGTCCATTGTTTTCTTGTATTTGATCTGTATGGCTTTTTCACTTCAGGAGACTGTCTATGTTTCTCTTCATATTTACTACTCTTTTTATGACTTCACTCATATGATCTGGAATGACTTCTTCTGGAGCTACTTTCATACTTTCTTATATAGTTGTAATTACTGTATTTGTTACAATTCTGTAATTGGCTATCAACCTGGGACTTTGAATCCATAAATCTGGTCCATCGTTTTCTTGTATTTGATCTGTATGGTGACTGAACTGAGCTATAATCATGTTTCTATGAACAAATCAGCAAAAAGGGAACGTATATTCCATAGAATCAATGGAAAGAAACAATCTAGAATTGGTGTTTATATCCAAATTCTTGGAAATACACATGTGAGATTAAAATTAAGGTCTGGAGACGGTTTTTGTGAGTTATACTTGGGCTTCCATATTTATTTCTTTGGGTTGTGTAAGTTCTTTGTTGTGTAATTTAATATGTACAAAATTATATGCAGTATCTACATAAATAAGTTAATAATTTAATAATAATAATAATAATAAACATATTTATTGTGATACATAACATTTACATTGCATACCACAATGTGCTAGTTGTTACTAATGCTAATGCTAAAATCAATGTTGTATCTGAAATCTGTATGTGACTTATTTAACTTTATGTTAAGTATTTTCCAATTTGTTACTTATATATAATAATTGTTTTTTTTTAGACATGTTGTATTGCCACGTGAATTGGTGAAACTTGTGCCCAAAACACATCTAATGTCGGAAACAGAATGGCGAGGCATAGGGGTGCAGCAGAGCAAGGGCTGGGTCCACTATATGACCCACTCACCAGAGCCACACATTCTGCTATTCAAACGAGCCATCACCACCCCACCACAGTGAAAGAGATATAGATGTTATATAGTTGTATACCAATTTATTTTGTAGATTTGTTTATATTGTCTCCTATTTTTTAAAAAAATGTTCTTTTAGTTTCCTAATATTACAAGCACCGTTTATGTCTCTTTTATTTTCATCTAGAATTATTTTATACATACGGTATATGTATTCGGCTAAACACAGAAGTATTTGAGAGCAACGAACATGAGAATTTAATATATGTTTTTTTGTTAGTTTATTTAGTTTCAGCACATGTATAAGGTTTGCACTTGTGTCTTGAGCCTATGTTAAACTGTAGTTTAGGAATGTCATTTTTAATGTGTAGCATACCATTTTTATTACTTTATGTCCCCTAGTTTATAATAAAATCGGCTGTTATACATTTTTCTGAATAAAAATGTTTTTCTAGTTTATCATAAATGTTGTGTATTTTGTACTACATTTTAATTAAAGCATTGCATTACATTGCACATGATTTGTCAAGAAACTTAATTTAATATAATTATTCATGTGTTAATACATGTGCTGAAATATACTCATGTCAGCGAAATTAGCAGGGTTTCAAGGTAAGAACTCTGAACATACACAACCCGCTCAGAACAATTGATCTACAACTGCAACTTTTTTTGAATCAAAATGACTATTTGAAAATTGGTTTGGGTCAATGGGTATTTTCATTTTAAAACTGTCAATTAGTGAAAAATGAAGTAAATTTTATTAAGAAAACTATTGGCGGTTTTCTTCGAGTTCGTAGGTAAATAGCTAATCATTGTTATTGTTTGATCAGCTGATTGCATTAAAATTACATGATTTCAGTCACTTCCACAACAATGTGTGATTGTGAATGTACTAATGGTATAAATAGCAAAGGTTTGGGTATATAGTCATGTCGATGATGGAAAAAAACAAATATTATACCAACAAATTCCCTACTACATATAGTTTCATTTTCTTCCTCCAGATAGAGTAATAGCAGGCTTAAATCACCTATTACAATATGCTTTATAATTTATTACTTTCAACATACAGCATTTATAGTGACCAGGTATTTTCTATATATTATGTTTTACTTGCGGAACTCAAGTGGGTCACTTGAAATTGTCAAATGTGTCCTTTTGTGACCCCCGGCATATTAAATTATATTATATATTATATTTTCTATGATAATAAAATTATTTGATGACGCATGAACGCAGATGTGGCAACGGAAGGAATAGGAAGTTGATAATTAAAAATCTAAGGATATAAAACCAGAAAATATAAAATAGTTTCACAATCGTGTATTTGTATATACAAATCTGAATTTAAATTCTGAAACCAAATAAAATCTTAAAATATTCCAGCTGCTGAATTACGTTGAACGCACCCGTTATCCAAGTTCAGAACCTTTTTGATAGCAAAGTTTCAAAGATCCCCCGTCAGATGTCGCTGTAGTGTCCTTACTGTCATGTTTGTTTACTTGTGGTTAGTGTTCAACAAGTGGTAGTTTTTCGTGAATTTACTAGTGTTCAGCAGGATATATTCATTTAAACCGCGGTAAGTTGATGGGGCTAATATTATTATGTTCGATTTATCAACTAAACGTTAGTGTCATGCATTTGTTATTATATTTTGATCAATAATCATATGTATCAAAATAAATATATGTATAAATAAGTATCAGCATATGTGTTGTGAGATTTGTTTCACTATCGCAAAGATTAAGTTAAATCAGAGACAAGAATGATAAATAGTTAAATAGTTGCGAAGACAACTGTATGAATTAAAAACAAATGTTTATTTACTCAACAAGGTGATGCAACCCAAAATACTGTAATTTGTGAATAATTTGTGAATTCATTTAGTTTGTGCCCAATATTTCGCATTCAGAATAGTAGGTGGAGCGATAATATTTGGTCTTGGTTTGCTTGCCTCCCAATCTTGCAATTGAAGACACCGATCACTAAGACTTTCGATGTTTTATTGTCGCGCATTCCTTCAGTAATATCCTCGTATAATTTGACTTCAAAATAGTAGGTGGAGAGCTAACATTTGGTCTTGGTTTGCTTACCTCCCAATCTTGCAATTGAAGACACCGATCACTAAGACTTTCGATGTTTTATTGTCTCGCATTCCTTCAGTAATATACTCATAGAATTTGACTTCAAAATAGTAGGTGGAGATCTAATACTTGATCTTGGTTTGCTTGCCTCCCAATCTTGCAATTGAAGACACTGTTTACTAAGGCTTTCGATGTTTTATTGTCGCGCATTCCTTCAGTAATATCCTCGTATAATTTGACTTCAAAATAGTAGGTGGAGAGCTAACATTTGGTCTTGGTTTGCTTACCTCCCAATCTTGCAATTGAAGACACCGATCACTAAGACTTTCGATGTTTTATTGTCTCGCATTCCTTCAGTAATATACTCATAGAATTTGACTTCAAAATAGTAGGTGGAGATCTAATACTTGATCTTGGTTTGCTTGCCTCCCAATCTTGCAATTGAAGACACTGTTTACTAAGGCTTTCGATGTTTTATTGTCGCGCATTCCTTCAGTAATATCCTCGTAGAATTTGACTTTAAAATAGTAGGGTGGAGAGCTAACATTTGGTCTTGGTTTGCTTACCTCCCAATCTTGCAATTGAAGACACCGATCACTAAGACTTTCGATGTTTTATTGTCTCGCATTCCTTCAGTAATATACTCATAGAATTTGACTTCAAAATAGTAGGTGGAGATCTAATACTTGATCTTGGTTTGCTTGCCTCCCAATCTTGCAATTGAAGACACTGATTACTAAGACTTTCGATGTTTTATTGTCGCGCATTCCTTCAGTAATATCCTCGTAGAATTTGACTTCAAAATAGTAGGTGGAGAGCTAACATTTGGTCTTGGTGTGCTTACCTCCCAATCTTGCAATTGAAGACACCGATCACTAAGGCTTACGATGTTTGGTTGTCGCGCATTCCTTCAGTAATATCCTCGTAGAATTTGACTTCAAAATAGTAGGTGGAGAGCTAACATTTGGTCTTGGTGTGCTTACCTCCCAATCTTGCAATTGAAGACACCGATCACTAAGGCTTACGATGTTTGGTTGTCGCGCATTCCTTCAGTAATATCCTCGTAGAATTTGACTTCAAAATAGTAGGTGGAGATCTAATACTTGATCTTGGTTTGCTTGCCTCCCAATCTTGCAATTGAAGACACTGATTACTAAGACTTTCGATGTTTTATTGTCGCGCATTCCTTCAGTAATATCCTCGTAGAATTTGACTTTAAAATAGTAGGGTGGAGAGCTAACATTTGGTCTTGGTTTGCTTACCTCCCAATCTTGCAATTGAAGACACCGATCACTAAGACTTTCGATGTTTTATTGTCTCGCATTCCTTCAGTAATATACTCATAGAATTTGACTTCAAAATAGTAGGTGGAGATCTAATACTTGATCTTGGTTTGCTTGCCTCCCAATCTTGCAATTGAAGACACTGATTACTAAGACTTTCGATGTTTTATTGTCGCGCATTCCTTCAGTAATATCCTCGTAGAATTTGACTCCAAATAGTAGGTGGAGAGCTAACATTTGGTCTTGGTGTGCTTACCTCCCAATCTTGCAATTGAAGACACCGATCACTAAGACTTTCGATGTTTTATTGTCTCGCATTCCTTCAGTAATATCCTCGTAGAATTTGACTTCAAAATAGTAGGTGGAGAGCTAACATTTGGTCTTGGTTTGCTTACCTCCCAATCTTGCAATTGAAGACACCGATCACTAAGACTTTCGATGTTTTATTGTCGCGCATTCCTTCAGTAATATCCTCGTATAATTTGACTTAAAATAGTAGGTGGAGAGCTAACATTTGGTCTTGGTTTGCTTGCCTCCCAATCTTGCGATTGAAGACACCGATCACTAAGGCTTACGATGTTTTATTGTCTCGCATTCCTTCAGTAATATCCTCGTAGAATTTGACTTCAAAATAGTAGGGCGTAGAGCTAATATTTGGTCTTGGTTTGCTTGGCTCCCAATCTTGCAATCGAAGACACCGATCACTAAGACTTTGTTGTCGTGCATTTCTTCAGTAATAAATATCCTCGTAGAATATACATAACAATACAAATAAATAAAATTGAAGCTCTAATATCTTTAGAATTTTGCTGTCGCGCATTCCTTCAGTAATATCCTCGTAGAATTTGGTGACCTCTTCGTCTTATGAAGGTGTAGACCTGAATTATCTATTCAGATCTACGCACAAGCTGCGCCGAAGACGGAGAGGTCACCAAATTCTTCGAGGATATTACTGAAGGAATGCGCGACAACAAAACTAATGACATTAGAGCTTCAATTTTATTTATTTGTATTGTTACGTATATTGCTCTTTTGGATATAGCTTTGAGCATTCTTACGCTGATCAATTTTATTTGTTTGTATTGTTACGTATATTACTCTTTCGGAAATATAGCTTTGAGCACTCTTACGATGTTTAATTTTATTTATTTGTATTGTTACGTATATTACCCTGTCGGATATAGCTTTGAGCATTCTTACAATGTTCGTTGGTCTTCTATGCATCAGTAGGAGCTTAGTGTATCGTTCGCCTCTTCTTGTCTCGCTTATATAACCCCATTTGATTTTGTCTAGATCTCATTCCACTTCTTCTGTTCTGTCTTCCGACGCCATAGAACTAATACTATATTTAGCAATGTGCATCATGTGGCAGCATGATCTCTTACAGGTATTCTTCGTGCCCTTTGTCGTTCAAATCTGACTACAGCTGCCTTTGTAGGGAAGTTTCTGCTGGGGAATGAGGGCCTTTGTTTTTTGTTTGTGTTCATTGTAAGGGGTTTACTGTTCAATACAATCTACATAACTGGCAATACTCCAGATGATTGGTTGAAATCAGTATTCATTACACTGTCTAAAAAGTCGGATACTAAGCATTGCAATTGAGATTACAATATTTCATTAGATATCCAAAGCGTGTAGTTAAGATACATGATTACAAGTTTTTATTTGTTTATGCATTGTGTTTAGTTATAAATAATTATAATTAATGTATGTATAACTTCCTTTATCTTTAGTACATTAATCTGCTTCTACTGTTGAGATATCTGTGTCCAGTTGCATGAAAATAATAATATAAGTAATCCAGGCACTTACTAACTGAAATGAAAAATTACTTGTTAATTTAAGTTTGTTATGAACAATATCATTTTATATTACGCTGTATATAATTCCCCGATGGATAGTGAAAAATCTAGCTGCTGTTATTTGCAGCTCCGAATGACATAGTTGTAGCGAGAATAGTTCCATCTAAAATAGAAGTCATAGTATAGATTTCGTAGACCAAACGTAAAATCAATCGTGTTTTAGTACGACTAGTTTGTATTGAGAATTAAAAATTAAATATGAAAGTTATACAGAAATCTAGGTTTCATATTTAGGAATATATTGGTTTGAGAATCGAGGTGGGGTTTAGGTAGTAGGTTGGCCCTAGATGGGTCGGAATCCAGCACTTCCCGTGGGAGAATGTCTTAATGGTCTTCCTGGCGTTTTAAGAAATTCCCTACCTCAGGCCAAAATAAAAGGCGTATTACAATACGACTGATTTTACATTTCGCCTATGGCATATATACAACATGAATTAAAAGTTGTGGAGAGTCAAGTAATCACTGTTGATGACATACATTTTTGAAAAATTTAATGTTAACAAATAATTCTAGGCAATAAATACACTTACATGTTCGTTTAATTTGGGATAAATATTCCTCAACTTATGCAGATACGTCTTCGTGTCATTGGCATTATCCATAAGCCCAGTGGAGGCACTAATGAGCGCTGCCACCCCCATAACAGTCATAACCGACCAATATTCAATAGCATAAATCGTCCTGGGCGGTAGCTTCGTCCCCTTCACATAAAACGTAATATCCATACAAATATCGTAAATAAGCGACAGTATATCAATGGTGACGATAATCATGTACATGAGCAGGTCGTAGCCGCACATCTTATTTATGGTCCGCGCCGCCTCCGTGACCTCATCGTGCAGCATAAATAATTTCTCGTAGATCGTGTATGTTTTCCCCGGGAACGGATCCAGCAAACTCTTCGGAGTTTCATTACGTCTATTCGCGTAATATTTTTCCAACGGGCTGAGATCGTCACGCGTTAGTGTACCCAGATATCTGTTAATCGACACGTACTTGCTGGTGCAAATACGCATTAGAGTTGATATTGCGATGATGTAGACTGCGATTGCTATGCCTGGGAGGTAGTGGCATACGAAGAATGTTATATTGTATCTATAATACATATTAGCAAAATTATAGTCATATACATAGTACATTTTCAGGTGCTTTAGATTCTATAGTCTTGAATAATACATGTTAAAGTGTTTTGTTTCAAAAGAAGTCAAATATTTTAGCTTTTATATATTTCATTATTTTTATTGGTGTTATATAATATCTGGTGTGAGCACCATACGACTTTCCGAATTACGTTGCCATTATTAACTTTTTCAACATCTTCAACATCTTCAACATCTTCAACATCTTCAACATCTTCAACATCTTCAACATCTTCAACATCTTCAACTTTTCTACTTTAATATATTAACCTTATGGCATTTTGGCATTTTGATATCTTGACATTTTGTCATTTTGGCATTTTGGCATTTTGGCATTTTGGCATTTTGACATTTTCACATTTAGACATTTTGACATTTCCACATTTCTCCACATTTTCCCATTTTTTTCTGCCGTTTTCCCAAATTTTTCACATTTTCACACATTTTTCCACAGGTTGAAATGTTGAAAATGAAAATATGGGAAAATCCTTATTTTCATTACTGCAATGAATTTTTACTTTCCGAAACATCACTGATGTATAAAGAAGATATTTGTTTTAGCGAAAACGTCTTCTAACTAAAGGTCGTTTTAGACAAGACAATTTCTTAGCTCAAAAGTTGTTCAAGAAATGAATTCATATATCCTCCTCCCATACAATTAGTCCTTGACAAATAGAACGCGTTATATTTTTCCATTCGATCTACCATCCGATTCAATATTTCAAATAATTTGCTGTATGATACCGAGACAATTTAGATTGTCTCGCATCTTGACTAACTTTTGAGTCAAGAAATTGTCTTGTCTAAAACGACCTTAAGATTGTAGAAATATGCGATAACTATCCGGGGCAAAAACTACACTAGAAAATGTTTAAATATTTTCTAGTGTAGTTTTTTCCCCGGAAAGTTATCGCATATTGCCACAATCTTAGTGAGAAAACGTGAAGACGTTTTCGCTAAAACAATACCTTCTTTATACATCAGTGATGTTTCGGAAAGTAAAAATTCATTGCAGTAATGAAAATAAGGATTTCAGAAAGTAAAAACGCCAAAATGATGTAGGAATTAAATGCCAAATTGGTGTTGTATTAAACGTCAAAATGATGTTGAATATTATGCCGAAGTGGTGTTGTATTAAACGTCAAATTCTTGTTAAATAAACTCCATACATTCCTAATTTAATTCTCAATTATATATACTTTTCTCGATATTTTTAACAAAAAATACATTTTAACTGAATTAAACGTTTATTTTTGAAAAATTGCGCAGTTAAAGTTTTCTCTATAGGCATACAAATTCCTATAAATTGCGGAATAACAATATGAGTAATTTGTTACTACAAGAACAAGAATAGTGCACATTTACTATTCACAAACGTCTATTAAAAACAAAGCTCTCTTAAATGCATCTTAAATTATTCTTAGTTGGTCCTAACTTAAATCAAATTAATTTTAATCATAATTGCATTTATAATGGAAAGGAAAAAGAGCTGGAAGAAGAATTTGAGAAAGCTGAACTAGATTTCTTATGGTAACAGAAACAAAAAAGAAGGGGAAGGGAGAGTACAAAATGGACAAGGAACATATATTCATATATAGCGGTGTAGATAACAATCGGAGAGCCGCAGCAGGGGTAGGATGTATAGTGCATAAAAAACTGAAATCGAATATATATAAATGGGATGCAATTACGGAGAGGATTTTGTCTATCGAAGTTAGAGATCAAAGAAACGGCTACCATAAAACTATCATAGCAGTGTATGGACCAAACGAAGATGATATTGCGTGCAACAAAGAAACATTCTAGGTGCAACTCAACGAAACAACAGAAAAAGCCAAAGGAGAAGTGTACGTAGCGGGAGACTTCAGCAGCAGAATTGGCAACGAAGTAAAAGATAATGACACGATGAGAGGAAGATATGGAGAAGGCGTACTCAACGAAAATGGTAAGAAAATGCTAGATTATTGTAGAATGAATAATCTAGTAATAACGAATACACTATTCAAACACAAGGACATACACAAATACACCAGGGAAGTGATAAGCAGGAACGAAAAATCTATAATAGACTATGTACTAGCAGAACAAGGGAAAAGGAGCAAAATAATAGACACAAGAGTAAAGAGAAGTTACGAAATTGGAAGTGATCACTATCTAGTAGAGACGAAAATAAAGGAAGACTACCAAGATAGCGATAAAAAAAGCAGAGACCAAATATAGCAATAATCTACAACAAGATAAAAACATACAAACTAAGGGAAAAAGAAATAGCAAAAATCTATAAAGAGAAAATAGAGGAGAAATTAGTAAAGGGCAACTATAGACAAGAAGTAGAGGAAATGTGGAATAAATTAAAGAAAAATATACTGGAGACAGCACAAGAGATATGTGGGACAAAGCAAAACACAAACAAGAAGCAGCAGACAACATGGTGGTCGCAGGACATAAGAGAGAAAATAAAGGAAAAGAAAAAACCATGGCAAAGATACCTAAATGACAAAAATAGTAAAAACTACGAAGAATACAGTTTAAAGAGGAAAATAGTAAAAGATAAGGTCAGAATAGCAAAGAGCAGGGAATGGGAAAAGTTCGGAGAGACAATGGAGAAAAATGCAAAGGAAAACCAAAAATTATTCTATAAAACACTAAAACTAAACAGAAAAGAAAAAGGACAAGAAGTAAATTATATACAAGACGATCAAGGAATATTGCTGAAGGACAACGAAAAAATACTGGAAAGATGGAAAGAATATTTTGAAGACTTACAATCACAAAATGGTGGAAATGAACAGAGGACAAGAGACCAGAACGACTCGGAAGCAGATATAGAGATGATCAATGGAAGAGAAATACTAGAGATAAAAGGGAAATGAAAATAGGGAAATCACCAGGACAAGACCAGATCACAACGGAAATGATTAAACATATGGGACCTGCAGGTAATGAAATACTACTAAAATTAATAAACGAAATATGGAGGACGAATAAAATACCCAGAGATTGGCAAGTATCGTTTATCGTACCGATACACAAGAAAGGCGATAAGACAAAATGTTCAAACTATAGGGGTATAACACTCATAAGCATAGGTATGAAGATCTTAGAAAAAACAATTAACAAAAGAATACTAGCAAAAATAGAGCAGACGCTAGAAGAATCGCAATGTGGATTTAGGAAAGGAAGATCCACACAGGACAACATTTTCACGATAAAACAAATCACAGAAAAATGAATTGCAAATAATAAAAACACATACCTAGGATTCATCGACCTGGAAAAAGCATTCGACATGATACCAAGAAATAAATTATGGAAAATCCTGGAAGAGAGAGGTGTAGAAAGAAAGACAGTCGAATTAATACAAAACATATACAACAACAACACCAATGCGATAATACACAAGGGACAAACATCAAGAACATTTCAGACAACCACTGGACTAAGACAAGGAGGCGGGCTCAGTCCTACATTATTTAACATATACATGGATGAAATAATGAAGAGCATGAAACCAGAAACCAAAAAAGCAAACATAGGGTACAAAAACATGCAAGTTGTAAAAATATCGGAAGGAGCATTCGCTGATGATGTCGTAGTGATGAACAGACACCTAGAAAAGTATAACATGAAAATGAACTATAACAAAACAAAAGTGATGGTAATAGGAAACCGGAAAGAACAAATAAATATAAAGATAGAACAACACACAATAGAACAAGTAGAAGAATTCAAATACCTGGGAGTAGCACTGACAGAAGACGGAAAAATGGAAGGCGAACTTAGTAACAGAATAAACAACACAGCTAAAACATACCACGCATTGAGCAATATACTGATTAACAAGAAAGAGATCAGCAGAAGGACAAAAATAAATATATATATAAAAGCATATATAGACCTATACTGACATATGGAAGCGAGACGTGGAAGCTAACGAAAAGGGACAAAAGTAGAATACAGGCAATGGAAATGAAATATCTCAGAGGAGTAAAACAAGTTACGAGAAGAGACAGAATAAGAAATTATGACATCAGAGAAGAACTGGGAATTGAAGCTGTAGATAAGTATATAGAAAAGAAACAACTAAACTGGTGGGGTCATTTAATTAGGATGGACAAAAAGAATCAAACAAAACAGGTATGGGAAGCAAGAACTGAAAATAAAAGAAGAAGAGGTAGACCAAGAAAAGAGTGGGACAACATAATAGAGGACATAATAATCAAGAAAGGAAAAACAGTCAAGCAAGCAAGAGAACTGGCGAAGAACAGAAAGGAGTGGAAAGAATTTACAAATGTATAAACAACAGTAATTGTAAACTATAATAATGTTAATAATGTTAATGTAATATAAATATAATATATATATATATATATATATATATATATATATATATATAATTGCATTTAATTGTTTTTGAGAGTAAAAAGTTTTACCTATTGTTTACTAAAACTTTCTTTGAGTAAAGTGATTTATTTCATACCTATTCCAGAAGCTGTAGATGTCATAAAAGAGCACTGGTATGACCGTTATAAATACCCCAAGGTACATAATTACAATCGGAGACAGTTTTATTTCAGTGTAGATGTTGATCTTTCTCAACTGCCTGGAGTGATTAATCAGGGCGTGGTAGATGTTTACGTATTTCTTTCGGAAAAATGTCATCATTGTTGAGATTTGAAGGAACAAGATGCCGCTGAAGTAGAATTGCATGCAGAAACGCATTTGCGATATAAAATTGTACCTAAAAATATTTTAAATATAGTAACTTTCTTATTTGTGATATCAACTGAGAACAAGAGTGATCGAATATCAGATCGAATAAGTTTTTCGATCTAATTGAGATTTTGATCAAGACCGAATAATTATGTACTGTTGCAAACAATATATCAATAATTCTTGCTCTCTATATATGTTTTGTTACCTGACTTCTCCAGTAATATTATCATTGGTAACCATACTAACCAAGAAACACAAAAGGTATACACCAATATAGATAGCATTTGTAACAATCTCATACTTTCCACCTGGCTCCAATTTTGATGTTATAATATTTTGTGCAAAATATTTCTGCACATAGAACGGGTTTAAGAATATGTTGGACATGTTGTTTTTCACTGACGCTAGGGTGTGATGTGGTGGACCGTATTTTTCATAATCAATAATCATTAGCGTTTTAATTCAATATTCATCGAGATTGACTTAATTTGTGTATGGTCATCAGATAAGGTTATTTATTATATTAATAATGTACCGGTAAATTCTTGATTTGTATTTGCTAGCTCAATACTATTGCCCGTATTCATTGCGTCTGTTAAAAATAAAGATCTGTTGCTTAATGATAATTCGTTGGAGTTAAATCATGTTTTATCGTCTCCTTTTTCTTCTTCTGTAGCTTCCTTTAACCTCGCACATCCTTACCTGCTTCTAGTTTGATTTATTAAGTCCTTTAAATCAGGTTGAACCTTTTGCTAATGTCAGAATAAGTTTGAGATGTATAAATGTAATTTTTATTTGATTAAGTCAGCAACATTATAATTTTTAGGTCTAACATTGTTACGCGTATTAAATGCCATGCAATCATAAATATTTATTTACGTTTTAATTTCAATTGAAATTTTAGTAATTACATTGCTATTTATTTACATATACGAAAATGTACTGGAGTTATCCCCTTCAAAATGTTTATTTTGTTTGGTGATGGCTTTTACTCATCTACACGTTATTAATAAAAAATATGGCAGAAAGGCCCTAAGGTCGATGGCTAGTTAATACTTGTAATAAATACAGTGAAGACTATTAAAATTCACTCAACATATTCACCTAGTAAGTGAATCGTATTAATCCGTGAAAGTATTTAACACAAAATTCACAAGGATCGCAACGGAATTAATAATATTACAATTACATCAATTTAAACATAAACAAACATTTATGTACAATGATGAACAATATGAGAATTACGAAATGAAAATGAATGCGAATTTACATATCTCTAACTAGTGTTTCGGCTAAAAAAAACTACTCTAGTTACATATGAGAATAAATAGGTACAAAACCGAATTACATTATTTTGTTGCTGCTATTTCAAATTGTATCAGAATAATGTCATAAGTGCACATAGCTCCGAATATCTGTAACAAAAAGGAGTTTATAGATTTTTAAATAGAGAAATCAATTTTTATTAGACTATCGGCCGTTTTTTTAAATATTTAATGTAATATTATGATTATTATCAATGAGCATCATATTCATATAATATTTACCATCAGTATTATGGGCCAATCGATATCGAATATTCCATACAAATTAAAACGTGGATAAGCGTTTGATAGTTGTACACAAAGGAGTTTCAAATGTTTGACTTTAATGTCGATTTCATCGTGTATTGCCAATTTGTTCCAAATTTGATGTAGACATATAACAGTTTTTTGTGCCTAAAATATAATATATTAAGGAACATTAAATTTCATTACTACTGCCTTATGTCAAATGCCACAAATTTGTCAAGACTTACAGGATAATAAACTATTTCCATTGATAAATAATGACCTAGATGCTCAACGTCTGTCAACGTCCTGCTGTTTGCGGTGGCGACCTACCGATGGCTCTGTCGGTCAATTTATGTCGTAATTTCATTTATTATTTTAGACTTCATTTTAAAAATATAGAGGGAAGG
Source organism: Lordithon lunulatus (assembly GCA_963942505.1). Lineage (NCBI taxonomy): Eukaryota > Metazoa > Arthropoda > Insecta > Coleoptera > Staphylinidae > Lordithon > Lordithon lunulatus. Next base: position 52,487,532 of record OZ012668.1, on the reverse strand, counting down.
AATAATATAACCAACAACAATTGTTAATTTAATTAAAATTAAATTATATTAAATTATGAAATTTAATTAATTAACTTTAAAAAAAATATTTTATTATAATTTTATTAAAATATAAACAATTAAACCACTAGTTAATTATTAATATTTTTAATGATTTAATAATAATTTAAATAAAATATAACTATATTATAAATCATATATAATATATTAACTAATTTTGTATAATTGCGATAAATACTAATAAAAGGGGCCAGGCGTAATGATTAATTAATGCTATTTCACTATCTTTACGTCACTACTTGCCAATCTATGACATTTGATATAAGGCACTATTATACTAGGAGCCAAAGCCATGGGTAAAAAAAGCAGACTGCTCGGTTAACCAGTCTGCTTTTATTTATCGCTTAACTTACAAACTTTATCACTAAAATTAATAATACTGAATCTTACCTCATTTTGTACTTTAGTCCAAAAATAAATCAGAACCCCAATTTTCACATAAAACATCACCACATGAACAATAGTAACAGCAATACCCAAGTAACTAACCATGTTTCCAATCAGCAACGTTCTAATCGCAGTACTAATATGATAAACAGTCAATGTAGTAGTGGTAAAAGCAATTCCGAACATAAAAGCAATTGGTAGCGCAAAAATTTTATTGACAATTTTAGCAACTTTACTGATTTTCAGATGGGTCTGCGCTAGTTGGAAAACTGCGTCCAGAAAATTTTCTTTTTCTAACGAACGCAGTTTCATAAAGTTATCGTTTTTAGGGCTTTTTGCGTCAATGGGAACTAGTTTATTAAAGGCTAGAAAAGTAACATCGCAACTAAGTTTGTTATTGATTTCGTTATACTGCCTGTAGAATTCGTTTAAAAGTTTATACATCATAATTTGATCGAATAAGTTGAATGCCATGCAGATGTACTCGGTTATCTTGTTGTTAATATCAACTATGACTATATATTTTATTTGTACTATTAAATACAGGGCTAATGTTGTCAGAGCCAGTGCTGCAATTACCATATTATTAGTTGTGTAGTTTTTGGTTTCTATATCTAAACTTTTGTTAATCGTGTGGATTTTTTGCATCGTTTTTTTATACTCGTTGCGGATGTACAGGTTGTACGGTAGACGTACTATTGTGAATGAAAAGTTTGATATGTATAGCATAATATGGCCGATTCTGGTGTACACGCTTATGCTTTGAAATGCATTCATGTGCTCGTAGGCCAAGTATGTTACCACTGTGTTTAATACGAGTGATGGAAGGTATGGCACGATTGATATTAGTATATTTTCTTTGGTGGTGATTGAAAAAAGTGTTGTTCCACATATTTTGCCGATAAATATAAACGGTTTTATGTTCTCTATGAATGTACTCATGTTGCTGTTTGAGTGAGGAGTGTTGTTTCATTATGGTATTGAATTTAGTTGTTTTATTAAAATGATGGATGGGGTGAATTAATTTGATGAACTTATTGATGTTTGTTAGCTTTTGAATTAATTAAATTGAATGTGTACTTATTAAGTTGTTTGTAACATAAATATAAGGAAGCTAATTTGATATTTTTAATTATGATAATTATATTAGATATTCTAAAAAAATAATTATTTTTACATCTAATTGTAATGTATTTAATAAAATCTATTTATTTATATCTATATATATATATATATATATATATATATATATATATATATATATATATATATATATCGTGTATCAATTGTATTTGTATTTTGTATATATATGGAAAATAAATACATTTTATTATTATTATAAATGGATTTATTTAAAAAACAGTATTTTTGCGATAACATTTTTAATGTAAAATTATTTTGATTACTTTATGAGGAAATCGTCCTCCATTGAATGTATGATTATAAATATGAAAAGACGATATCTGTATCTACTAAAATTGCCAATAACTTTTTTTTCCAACTGTGGACACTTTCAAACTCTATTATTTCTAACGTGAGATGCAATATTAACCCCTATCTATATCTATTAGTTTTAACGTGAGATGCAAAAGACCACGAAATAATCAAGGAATAGAGGTCAAATGTTTATAATAATAATATCACAAATTTAAGAATTTATTTAATGCTGCCGATCGATAGTTTTTCAGATGCTAATTTATAATTCAAAAACCATTTCTGCATATCTCTTTTCGTATTCACGGCACAATCCTACAAAATTCGTAAAAATTGCTTGAAATTGTAATTTTCGAACTATATCTCTATAAGTGTTTGTCGTACCAACTTCTAGTCTGAGTTTTTGGATTCATGAGGTGGTGTTCCATCGAGGAACAATATTAACCCCTATCAAAATCATTAGTTGTAACGTGAGATAGCGAAAAACCACGAAATGATCAAAAGGGTAGAGGTCTAATTTTTTTTAACAATAAAATCGTGCTCCGTTCAATGTATGATTATAAATATGAAAAGAGGATATCTATATCTTACTAAAATTACTAATAACTATTTTTTTTTGTTCTATCACTTGTACATTTTCAAAAAAAAATATACGGCTCTTATATTAATTATATTAAGGTCGTTTTAGACAAGACAATTTCTTAGCTCAAAAGTTGAACAAGAAATGAATTCATATATCCTCCTTCCATACAATTTGTCCTTGATAAATACAACGCGTTATGTTTTTCCATTCGATATACCATACAATTCAATATTTCCAATAATTTGCTGTATGATACGAGACAATTTAAATTGTCTCGAATCTTGACTAACTTTTGAGTCAAGAAATTGTCTTGTTTAAAACGACCTTAAGACTATATAAATGCAAAATTATGTATAATATATAAAATATATGTTCTGGACGGTTTAGCGCTTTTCCTTACCATTCTCGAAGGTTTTTTCTAAAGTTACCTCACTTAAGATCAGGGCCGGCCCTAGTGGGCGTACAAGGTGTACGCCGCACGCGTGTGGCCAAAGTTACAGGCGGCCAAATTCAACCTGGGGCATGAGCTATCGAAGGAGTTCTAAACTTAAAATTTGTCTAATGAGATATCTTCGATATCTTGAAAGATATGGCTTTTTTATCATATTATTCTTTCACAAGCCATATCTTTGAAGATAATGAAGATATGGCTTGTGAAAGTTTAAATTTGGTTTATCACACCTTCCTGTAAAAGTACCTATTCATCATGATGTAATTTTAAGACTTTTTGTGTTATTCTAGTTTATAAATGTATGGAAAACTAAATTATAAAGACTCCAATGAGGTATCTTCATTGTCTTCAAAGATATGGCGTGTAAAAGTGGACATTTGTATTATCACATATTCCTGCAAAAATACCTATTCATCATGATGCAATTTTAAGATTTTTTGTGTTATTCTTATCTAAAAATGTATGAAAAACGCAATTATAAAGACTCCAATGAGTTATCTTCATTATCTTCGAAGATATAGCTTGTAAACGTTGAAATTTATATGATCACACATTTCTGAAAAAATACATATTCATCATGATGCAATTTTAAGATTTTTGTGTGTTATTCTTATCCAAAAATGTATGAAAACCTCAATTATTAAGACTCCAATGAGTTATCTTCATTATCTTCAAAGATATGGCTTGTAAAAGTTAAAATTTGTATTATCACATTCCTGCAAAAATACCTATTCTTCATGATGCATTTTTAAGATTTTTGTGTGTTATTCTTATCTAAAATTTTATGAAAAACACAATTATAAACACTTCAATGAGTAATCTTCATTATCTTCGAAGATATAGCTTGTAAAAGTTGAAATTTATATGATCACACATTTTTGAAAAAATACATATTCATCATGATGCAATTTTAAGATTTTTGTGTGTTATTCTTATCCAAAAATGTATGAAAACCTCAATTATTAAGACTCCAATGAGTTATCTTCATTATCTTCAAAGATATGGCTTGTAAAAGTTGAAATTTCTATGATCACAGATTCCTGCAAAAATACATATTCATCATGATGCAATTTTAAGATTTTTGTATGTTATTCTTATCCAAAAATGTATGAAAACCTCAATTATTAAGACTCCAATGAGTTATCTTCATTATCTTCAAAGATATGGCTTGTAAAAGTTAAAATTTGTATGATCACATTCCTGCAAAAATACATATTCACCATGATGCAATTTTATGATTTTTTTGTGTTATTCCTATCTAAAAATGTATGAAAAACTCAATTATAAAGACTCCAATGAGTTATCTTCATTATCTTCAAAGATATGGCTTGTAAAAGTTGAAATTTGTATTATCACACATTCCTGTTAAAATACCTATTCATCATGATGCAATTTTAAGATTTTTGTGTGTTATTCTTATCTAAAATTTTATGAAAAACACAATTATAAGGACTTCAATGAGTAATCTTCATTATCTTCAAAGATATAGCTTGTAAAAGTTAAAATTTGTATGATCACATTCCTGCAAAAATACATATTCACCATGATGCAATTTTATGATTTTTTTGTGTTATTCCTATCTAAAAATGTATGAAAAACTCAATTATAAAGACTCCAATGAGTTATCTTCATTATCTTCAAAGATATGGCTTGTAAAAGTTGAAAGTTGTATTATCACACATTCCTGTTAAAATACCTATTCATCATGATGCAATTTTTAAATTTTTTGAGTTATTCTTGTCTAAGAATGTATGAAGAACTCAATTATAAAGACGAGGTATCTTTATTATCTTCAAATATATCGCTTGTTTAATCTGAAAATTGTATTTTCTGCTAATGATAACTATTCCTCATTATATAATTCGCAGTTTTTATTTATTACACTATTCAAGCAATGTATTAAGATCTCAATTTTAAAAACTCTAAAGACTTCAGTGATATATCTTCATTGTCTTCAAAGATATGGCTTATTATATTTCAAATTTATATTATCAATCTTCTCTGCTAAGGAAAACGGTTTCTCATTATGCATTATGTAAATTTAGGATTGTTTTGGTACACTGGTCGAAAGATATATTAGGAACTCAATTATAAAAAACTTAAATGAGATATGTTCATTATCTTCAGTGATATGGCTTCTTAAAGTTCAAGTTTGTATTATCACACATTCCTGCTAAAAATAGGATTAATCATGATGTAATTTTAGAATTTTTTGTGTTATACTTGTCCAGAATTGTATGAAGATTTTTTTAATTACAAAAACCCTAAGGATATATCTTCATTATCTACAAGGAAATGGCATATTAAATTTGATTATCAATCTTATTTACAGTATTTTCTGACAAACGGTTCCTCATTATCTAATTTTAGAATATTTTTTTTACAGTTCCAAAATGTATCTGTATCTCATTATGTAAATTTAGGATTTTTTTTGGTGCACGGGTACAAAGATGAAATAGGAACTCAATTTCAAAAACGCCAATGAGATATCTTCATTGCCTTCAAAGATATGGTTTCTATAAGTTGAAATTTGTATTATCACATATTCCTGCACAAATACCTATTCTTCATGATGCAATTTTAATTTATTTTTTGTCCAAAAATGTATGAAGAAATCAATTATAACCCTCGGCTATAATATATTGTCGCGGTGGTGCGGGGGTTGGGGGGTTCACAGAGGTAGCTCAGGTTTGGGGGTAGCGTCGCACAGCATCCTGTGCGACGCCGCCTTTATTACCTAGTGTACTTTGTGACAATATCCTACTCAGTATTTTCACAGATTAGCGTTTATAAATGATTTATTAATTTCTCCACATATAGGTAGGGACATATGTGGAGAAATTAATAAATTATATATATTCTAATATCCTATATATTGGTAATTATAATTTTTTAAGTAATTTTAAGTTTATGTTCACACGCGGGCGGCCGATTACCTAGGGCCCTGCTAAGTATTTTGTTTCCAATTATAAAGTTGGTAATTACACAATAATAATAATACTTTCCTAAAGTTAACTTTGATTTTAAGCTATGAAAGTTATATGCTGTTATGAAATAAGATCATATAGATCAACGAGAGTAACGCCCGATTTCTCCATCGAATCTTAAAACTCGTCTTATATAAACTCGTCATATATAAACTCTTATATAAACTCGTCTTAATTTTTTATTCTGCTGCACCAAACATATGTAAGTGCCTTTCGTTTATCACTCTAGGCTGGTACGGGCTTATTGTTTCTTGTTCTATTTGCCGCTTCCGATGCGCATAATTCTACCTTGGCCCTGGCGGCGCACGACCGCAAGACCTGAGTGATCATGCACGCCACGGGGGCGACTAGCAATGATAAACCATGTTAAACGAAAGTGCCTGTAGATCTTACTTAGTCTTACAATGTAAGCCCGTCTTATCGTTTTAAGATCCGATTTGTGTTTCGTGCAACGCTTTAAGACCGTCTTATTATTAAGACTAGTTAAGATTCATTGGAGAAACCGGGCGTAAAAGTATTTAAATATGAAATCTGTTTTTAGAACGATAGGTATTTCCCAATGGTATTATCCGGCTTATCGTCAAATTATGTTACTTGCAAGTTTTAACTTCATTCATTCTTTTTCTCCTGGCCGTGTAGGATTATGGATATCGATATGGACGACTTGGATTTGGATCTCGATCCCATACGTGCCTTCCTCCAGCACAAATTGGATAACATAAAGAGTTTAGGCGAGGAAAAGAAATCGGTCGCGAACGGAATAAGGGAGTTACTCTTGAAATTGCAAAGGGAGCATTGTAACGCGGGGGCTGATAGCATCAAGCTCGGCGAAACGTGGAAGCGGATTTACGGAGGGAAATATGTGATCGGAATCGCAGTGGAGAACACGTCGGGAAGGTACGTGCAGAATTTTCTTTGTTTTTTTTTTGTATACAGAAAGTGGAGAGATTTGATATGCAAATGGTTATACTTGACTTACAGTTGCTTTTGTTTTGTGTAATTAGCATATTTTTGAGATTATAAAAATTGAAAAAATAATAATTCGATTACTCAGCTCGGTAGGAAGGATGATTCAATTAGTAATGTGGAGAATTTCGATAAACGGCCTATTGGATGTTATGAAAAATGTAATTTGTGTGCCATTTTTCAGTTTTACGTCATAACCTTTATTATAGTTTTAAACCTACAAGTATAATTTAAATTGCATATTTGTGGAGAATTTCAAGCCCGACGAATATTTATCGCTATCTTTTTTCGTCTTTCCGAAAAATACAAAAACCTGTGTGAAAAATGTGATTTGTGTGTCATATTCCACTTTTTCGGTCATATTTTTTTTATTTTTAAAGTTGGAAAGAGAATTTAATTTGTGGTGAATGTGAAACCCTATCAAAGGCCCATAGATATTTTCCACGACACAACTACCTTCTTTAAATTGGTGGTACGGCCACGTTTGAATTCATTAGACCATCGATATATTGTGGCCTTGGATCACCAAAAGTAGTAAGAAGTTCGGAAAGTTAAACGCCATCTGGCGGTACCACATCAATTAGCAATGCACACCCATATGGTAATAACCGTCAATATGCTCTTGCCATCAGTATCACCGGGTAGTGCCCTCTATGGAATAACTTTCCTCCTAGGGGGTTAGTTGTATCATTTTTGTATATAATCATTTGAGATATTTTGTGAATTCATCCTCACTAGGTACACTCATGAGATCGAATAAGATCGAAATCTAGATATGTAGACTGCTAAGAGGTGGGTTCACACTTATATATGTTTTATAAGATTGGCCTTGTGCTGATATCTCAAGCACTCTGTTGGAATATTATTCCATAGAGGGCATGATCCTGATGCATGAGCATCTTGAAGGTTATTACTATATGGGTGTGTATTGCAAATTGATGTGGTGCCGCCAGATGGCGTTTGACTTTCCTCCTAGGGGGTTAGTTATATCATTTTTTGTATGACAAAACGTTCTGATTACGTATATTGTCAACCAGTGTTGTCAATTCTCAATACATAAAAATGAACACTCGTATATTTAAATTTAAATAATTCTTATTTTATTTCCCTATATATATATATATACAATAATAATAATGGTCATATTTATAATAAATGGGCGGTTAATGATACGAGACATTCCAATGCGCATTATTTAAATAGGTCCCAAAGTTCCAAATTATATATATATATATATATATATATATATATATATATATATATATATATATTATATATATATATATATATATATATATATATATATATATATATATATATATATATAATTTGGAACTTTGGGACCTATTTAAATAATGCGCATTGGAATGTCTCGTATCATTAACCGTCCATTTATTATAAATATTACCATTATTATTATTGTATTTGAGTATAATCCTGCGTATATAAAATATATTATTTACAAAACAAATACACCCTAATGAGCCACTCTCAGTAATCAACTTTAATATTCCAAGCACTTTGGCTGTCGCCTCTTTGATGTTTTTTTTTGTATAATGGAATAGAATATGAACCACCAAATAAATATAATCCTCTTATGGGGAAGACTATTCCTATACGACTACATCAAATACGATAGCCCCCAAAGAAAATTCGTTAAAATCCGGGGAGAAAAGTATCGTATTATCTTTCATCTAATAATTTTTATAAACTACATGCTAGTATGCGCCCCGGAAGCTGTTTACAAAGAAATCGCACAGTACTCCGTGGGAGACTGCATACATTTAGTGGATTTTTTTCTGTTTACAATTCTAACAAGCTGCACGTTGCTAATGGTGTACATAACACGGGACGCACGCTGCACTATGATGAACCGTCTGCTACAGGTTGATAGTGCTTATAAACGTCTGAACATCAATTTGAGAAATCGTTTGATGTATAAAGTAATTTTTGCTATGCAAATGTTTGTGATCATCATTTGGTGTGCGGAGTTGATCACTACGTTTTTGCTGCTGTATGAAAATAAATTGAGATGGCTGCGCATCGCTCGACTTTATAGTATTATGATTTTCATGTATATTGGAGGCAATATAATTACTTTGTTGATGCTATGGTGTGATAAATTACTTTTGTTGGTGGAGATTGTTCATAAAATGGATTTGGATCGGAAACCTGATTGTGCGTTGTGTTTTATTAACATTAAAAAGACCAAGTTGGATATTGAGCAGATGTGCAGCAAACATTTTCTCATGTAAAGTATTTTTTTTAAATAGCGTTATTCGCGAAACTAATAATAGCCATTTTTTAAGTTAGTTACATTTCGTTAAAATTATTACTTCCGAGTAAATCAATCACCCACTTTATAAATATCGAGGCCCATTTTGTTCATAACAACGTCCATTAAAAAAAAATTGCCTTAATTTAATGTTTGCCACGGTGGAAGGCACATGATTAAAAAAAAAAGTTCGCCAAGATGTTCATTTAACATATCATCTGTAGGAAGCATAATAAGGTATCTCAAGGGTGGTGCATCATGTGGCTGCGTTTACTAATTAATCAGTATATTAAAAATAACTGTATTATTATTTTTAGCACTATTAATATTCTGTATAGTTCAGTTTACCATGGTTTTATTTGTTACAACAATTCCCTGAGGCCTCTCACCATGGTTGCATTAATGAAAGCTGGAATTACGTTTGGTTTCGAGCTATTCGCAGGAATAGAAATTATATACTTGAAACATATCCCGATGTGGGAGTTTTTTGTTGTATCAGTGTTTATATGCTTTCTGGGCATACCTGGTATCGTTTTTTTGATGCTGTGCGAGCTGATTCAGATGCTTGTATGTCTCAGAGCTGTGCTTTGCAAGTCTTAATTCGTTTTATTCTAGCAAAATGGTCTTGGTGTGTTTCTTCAGAAGATGTATGTTAATTCGGCTAATACTAAACTGAAGGCTGTTTTTACGTCAGTGTCGCAGAATATTCTACAGAGGCCTATTCAATTTGACTGCATGGTTGTGCCTATTGCATTACGGATCATGTTGCCGGTATAATACATATCTCTTGTTCAGTAACGGACTAGTCATAAAAATTAATTTTCGCAGTAAATTCGAACAAAAATCCGACATTACAAACATAGAGTATGTAAAGTTTGACATTTTATTCCGTTTTATCCCTATAATGTAAATAAAAGACATTGTTTGAAAGCGGATCTACCTGTCATATGATTTTTGTGATGGCAGTGCAGTCAAAACTAAATTCAAAAGTGGGGCTTGCCTTGATTAATATTTATTGTAACTTGCATCGTTTCTTAATAGAAATTAAATCCACGTTTTCTGAAATTTTCATCAAAATACATCCTCGTTTACTGGCTGTTCATTTACTTATGGTGGCGACACTATTAAATGATAAGTCGTTACTTCCAAAATTAATTTTTGATTTTTCTTTTGATGTTTCTTATGTATATTTTAATTCTCCTTTAATCCTTTATTCCTTTTTTGCGTTTAGAATAAAAAATGGATAACATTACACTTAATGGTAAAACTACTGGAACCATTGCAATCTTTAAAATGCATTCATCTTTATTTATATTTGGAAGTTACGACATTTGTCATCTCAGTGTGCAATATATACTTAAAACGATTTTTGTGATGTGTAAATGACGTCAAAAGCGACCTTTCTTCTCAAGAAACAATGGATTTGTTATAATCACGAGTTATAATACCCCGTTCATATATAAAGAATAAGGAATAATGTCTATGGCGTAAGAAAGAAGGAATACCGCCTAACGTATAATAAAATTGGGCATTCATACACTAGAATAACGCATAAGGAATTTTATTTTATCCAGGCCAATCAAGGGCGAAAGAGATTTTCGTTTTTATATGTTAAACGCACGAGATCCTGCGTCTAATCATGAAGGGCAAGATCGAGGGTAAAAAGTCCGTAGGGAGATACCAGAACTCATGCACAAAGGACAATGACTTTGGTATGGAAGAAAATCGGTCGAAATTTTTCGCGACTTGTTTTTGCAACATTCAGTATTCAACAGTTACTCTGCGTTTATAAAGCCCAACCCTAGCCATTTACTAAATTAGGGGGTGAGATTGTAAAGCGATGATCATTTGGAATATATTTTTTCTTATTTAAAATTGTAATGGTTTTATATAAGTAGCAAACCTCGTAAAAAAATTTACCCTTGCTCTACAAATAGCATAGTCCGAGTCTGAACAAGAGGCGTATGTGATTTTAAATGAATATATATATAATATATCTTCTTTTTTTTAGTTGTTCGATTTTTGCGTTTGGATGTGCACTTGCATACTACAATTTGATTTTACAATATTGTAACATAAACTACAAGCAAGAAGCTGACATCGATTTTTTTTTAATTGAAATGTAAATTATTAAAAATATTGGATTGTTAAGGCGTCTACTTTGTGATAATTTATTTTAAAGGATAAATAAAACGATTTTTTACTTTGTTTTTTATCACACTTTAGTTACACTTTGCAACTAGATTCGGCTAAGCTCTAGCCATTTTCGAGTCATCGGAGGAACTCGAAAATAGCTAGAGCTTAGCCGAAACTAGTTGCAAAGTGTAACTGAAGTGTGATAAAAAACAAAGTAAAAAATCGTTTTATTTATCCTGTAAATTATTAGTTTTATCTCCGTTCTTCCATTCTTATATTGTTGAAAAAAAAAGATGTAATCGCACTTTTTTTCTACTTATAATCGTACTACTTGCATGGCATCATTTAATAAACCGTGATTATGTTATGGATACTATATTGTTTTGATTCTAAATATGTGCGCGTTGCAGGATATAAAGGTGGTTTTAGACAAGACAATTTCTTAGCTCAAAAGTTGTTCAAGAAATGAATTCTTATATACTCCTATCATACAATCATACATCTCCCATTTCCTTCTCGCTATCTCCCAAGCCATTCTCGCTTTCGCTTGCATACATTCCACATGCACCCTAAATCCTGCTCCACTGTCAAACCAAATCCCAAATATTTAAAAACATTCACTCTCTCAATCATCCTTCCCTTCCATTTCAGCTCTTCCACTCTACCCCTTCTACCCCTATTCCTAAACATCATCCATTTAGTCTTCTCCACATTCACCACTAGCCCTCTCCTATCCAGGTACCTGCCCATTCTTTCCAACATCTCTTGCATCTCTTCCACTCTCTTGGCTACTAATACTATGTCATCCGCATATGCCAACATCCACACCTTGGTTCTCCCCACCACGACCCCTCCAGCCTGTCATCTCCTCAGGACCGCCTCCAACTCGCTTGTGTATAAATTGAACAGGAGGGGGCTTAGTGGGCACCCTTGCCTTACACCCACATTCACCCTAAACTTCTCAGACACTTCTCCATTCACTCTCGCTTTTGCCCACGCCTCTTTATATATACTTCTCACCCACTCCACACTTTCATCTTCCATGCCCAATCTATCCATACACTCCACGAGCTTTCCTCTAGGAACTGAATCATACGCCGCTTTCAAATCCACAAACACCGCATACATTCTCCCTTTGCACTCCAACGCTTCCTCCACCATTCTCGCAAGCGTGAAAATCTGCTCCCTCGTCGCTCTTCCCTTTCTGAAACCCCCTGGCATTCCGGCAGCAGCCCTTTTCTATCCACTTCCCTCTCTAGTCTATTTTTCACAATTGTCATCATAGCTTTGTACCCCGCGCTAATAACGGTAATACCCTTATAATTGTTTACGACCGATGCCGCTCCCGATTTATGTACCGGGACCACCATCCCCACACGCCACTCTTCCGACAGCTCCTCCTGACCGCTCCAGACTCTATTCAAAACCTGCAGCAACTTATCTCTTCCTTCCTCTGGTAATCTTTTGAAATCTTCTCCCGCTACCTTTCCCAGTTTCAGCTGCCCTATGGCCACGTCGACCTCTTCCCGCGAAAACGCCTCCCTTCCTACCACCGGTCTCGGACTCCCTAAATCCACCTATGCCCCCACCGTCTCTCTACAGCTCTTCTCCCACTCTGCCAGCTCTATGGTAACTTTGCCCTTTTTTACACTTCCCTTCAGAATTTCCCACAACCATTTCTCTGTCACACACTCCCTCAACCTCGTTTCTACCTTCTGCAACTCCTAAGTATTCGTTGTTATAGCAACAATAAATACATTATCTAGGGAATGTAGTTACTTTAGATTCTCTCTATTGCAAATACTGAATAATTAATCAAAAGGTGTCATTAAACCTTCAATTGCAAGCGCTATTCAAGGTGTATAATATTTGTTTTGGCATATTCTATCACAATGACATTGTCAATTTATACATTCAATAGCTTATGGGACCTATAAAGTTTATGGGATGTTGGTGAATACGAGCATTAGCCTTCAGCTCGTGCTGTATAAAGAGCTAATTCGGGAAACGGCCTTATCGCACGAATAATGTATCTTAAAGGATAAATAAAACGATTTTTTACTTTGTTTTTATCACACTTCAGTTACACTTTGCAACTAGTTTCGGCAAAGCTCTAGCCATTTTCGAGCTCCTCCGATGACATCATCATAGGAGGAGCTCCAAAATGGCTAGAGCTTAGCCGAAACTAGTTGCAAAGTGTAACTGAAGTGTGATAAAAAACAAAGTAAAAAATCGTTTTATTTATCCTTTAAAATGAATTATCACAAAGTAGACGCCTTAACAATCCAATATTTTAATGTATCTTATTTTTTATACGAATAAATCCTAAATATTTACATTGGTACCGAATTTTAAGTTGGCAACACTGGCTGTTTGCCGCACTAGTGCGGGTAGTAGTATTTCGCGCACCCAAATTAATGCGGGAAATGACTTGTCTTAGGACATGAGTAAAATAAAAAAATGGCGCTAAAATAATTGTTTGTAATCTCGATACGGCTCTTATAAGCAAAATTACCATGCGCAATGAAATCCCAACTAAGATCGGTTTAAATTTGTTTGGTGCAATACAACTTTAGATTAAGCTAAGCTATATACGAGTATTAATATTCGTTGGAGAAACCATTTAGTATTTTATGTCCGCATAAACTTACCTTGATCATCAATTCAACATATTGTCGTGGATAGGGGGGTGTAGACTCTAAGAGCTTGAGGTATCGGTGTATTTATTAATATAAAATGGTATCTACCCGCAACATGTTCCTTAATTACTATTACAATAACCTAAACTAGACTTACCCGGGCATCGCCATAGAATTTTACATACCTATCTAGAATAGATAGATTAGGAATAATATACTTCACGGTTCTGCAACAGTACAATAAAAACACAATCGCCATAGAATTTTACATACCTATCTAGAATAGATAGATTAGGAATAATATACTTCACGGTTCTGCAATAGTACAATAAAAACACAACATGTAAGCGTTATTCAACAATACTTTTGTTTTATTCATTTTATGTAACTTACAAATTTTTACATTGTCTACGTTTGTATTTTATATAAGATTGTACTCACTCTAAATATCACAAATTTCTCGTGTAACAGAGAAACTAACAACTAATTTGAAACAAAATTGTAAATCGTCATAAATCAACAAGCAATTTTTATGGCGCTGGTTGGTTATATTAAAATATAGGAAACTAAAAGAAACTACAAATTGTGTATTATGTACTATCAATACTATCCACTGTTCTAGTAAATATCAGCTTTTATTTTGACCTTATTTTGAACTTCTAAATACCGCAGAAAATTCTATTAAGTAAAATGAGCGGAGTAATCGTTGAAAATCGAATAGGGAACATAAATAGGTATGTGCAAACAGAAATATATTACATTATTACGAATTGATCTTTAATAAAGTAATGCAACTATTTCGCTAGAGAGAATGTTTGACGCCATCCTATAAAATTAACAAAAACATCCAGATGCCATTAGGATCACCGGTTGGTGCACACTTTTGGAATAATATTAATAAACCACTTTGTGATTTTCTTCACTAGCTGAACTACACTGATGAGACTTAACAAGATCGAAATCTAGATATGTAGATTGTTAAGAAGTGAATTCAAACACACACGCACACACACGCATACACACGCACACACACGCACACACACGCACACACACGCTCACACACGCACACACACTCACACACACGCACACACACGCACACACACGCACACACGCGCTCACACGCGCTCACACACGCACACACACGCTCACACACGCACACACACGCACACACACACACACACACACACGGACACACGCTCACACACGCACACACACGCACACACACTCACACACACACGCACAACCGTACACACACGCACACACACGCACACACACGTACACACACGTACACACACGTACACACACGTACACACACACGCACATACTCACAAGCACACACGCGCACACACATGCACACACACGCACACACACGCACATATGATCTATAATAGCTATAGGGATGGTAGTTTATCTAGCTAAACAGATTTTTATATAAGTTGGCAGGCATTAACGTCTTTTTTACGTTATATAGATTCACTACCTAATAAATATACGCATACATAGGATGTGCATTGCATGTGGAGATTATATTCCAATGTACATTGCACATTAGTTGCACAGACAACTTTTGAAGTTGTCTGTACAAATATTACTACCAGTTCAGTGTAGTACATAATACACAATTTTGAATGTATATCACATAATATTACAAACAAAATTCATCCCTAAATTCTCAAACTCTCCTTGTATATCTGAATTGACTAATAATACAGTTTGTTTTACTCGCACTAAAACTCTTATTACAATTAGTTAAAGATCTATGAAATATTCAACAATACAATTCGTATATTCTGTATACTAGTTGTTTAAATCAAAAACGGATCTACTAAAGCAATACGCTGTTCATTCTAAATATTTTTTTAGAACTGTAAGGTGTTATTTGGTTAATTATTAACTTATTAATTTGATTATTTGCTATTAGTTGAAAAATTAATACGATTTGCTACGTTTGCTTGAAGGTGTACGATCCTCTAGTGTGTTTCTTTGGTGTTTCTTTCATGGTTATGGCTGCTAGTAGGTCGGATGGGTCTTTGTCTGGCATCGCAATGTCCAGGTAGCCGTTAAGAGAGTAGTTGAAGAGCTCAAAGTCGTACCTAATAGTAGTAAATTGTCAAGCATATTAATCTCTCAAATACTAATTTTATATGACATTTCAAATTGGCTTCCAGTTAATATATTTTAGAAAAACTATCAATCGATAAATAGTTTTATGGTACGAGGCTGGTATTATAAATTTGCTAAAAATTAATTTTCATAAAAAACATATGCACGTCTAAAGACACTGATACTGGGTCGTATAAAGTTGAGTGAGATGTATACCTTGTTTTTCCTTGTAACAAATCCCAAGTAAACTGTATTGTATTATTTTACTTTAAAAATATATGTATGCATATATAATATAGTAACCATGAATGCTCAAAATACTTATTTGTTTAGTAATTACCTGTAAATGTGGTACAATTGTAAAATCTGCGATCTTGTCAGTTGCGAATACTGTTTTTCTATTTGTTTCACTGTAAAACCTCGCCCCACATTTCTCCACTCGGGCTTAATGATGTCTTGCAGACCAACTTTGTTAATTATATATTCTTGATCTTCCTGCAATAGAACCATTTTTACTCCTGACAATTACCAATTTTAGTAAACGTTTCAAGTTTGGAATAGTGATGGATCGGGCCATCCCATATTGAATTTACAAACACTTAAAAAATATTTTTTAATACTCTTATGGGCCATTCACAATAAGCGCGGTAAGTGGTAAGGTAGCTGTAAGGAATATTTTGCATGGCTATAAAAATTCAAACGTTCAGAATTGGGCAGTAATGCTATGCGATAATTATGGTAGGGATAATTACCCATGTTCTGTCATAGTTTTACTGTGAACGCCCGCATTTTTATACATGTGTGCAATTTCGCTTACCGCTACGTTATCCCTACCACGCTTATTGTGAATGATCCTTTAGAGCTGAATACGAGTAGTTGTTCGTAGTGGTTACACAAAATAAGACTGCCGAAACCACTTCTATTCCATATTGTACCAAAAAGGGATATATTTAAATACCTGCATTGTTTCCGTATGCGCAATAATATGAAAATCAAACATGCAAGGCGTACAGAACTCTGTAATTGGCGTCCAATGCATATCCATTGGTTGATCTTCCTTTGCAGAGTCCAGTATAAAACTTATAAATTCAGGAAAACTTGGAAAGCGTTGTTTTTTGAGCTTCTCCTATAAGGAATTTAAAAATGTCTGTAACCATTCTAATAACTATATCATGTGATATTATAATAAAAACGATTCTTAATATTATTTTATTGCAGATAACAATTACTAGATAAAACGGTAATAAAAAAGGACGGAAGGAATATATAATGAAACAGAATATAATATACATAAGGATAAATAAAACGATTTTTTAATTTCGTCTTTTTTGTCACACTTCAGTTACACTTTGCAACTAGTTTCAGCTAAGATCTAGACATTTTCGAGCTTTATTTATCCTTTAAAATGAATTATCACAAAGTAGACGCCTTACCAATCCAATATTATAATATATATATATATTTATTTCAGATGCATACAATACATATACAATAGTACATTATATATCATACATTGAAATATTTTTAACTTCATTAAAGTATTCCTCCAGGGAATATGGTTCACATTCTATAAGAATTTTGAATACTGCATTTTTGAATTGCTTAAAATTATTATTTATATATATATATATATATATATATATATATATAATAAACTCAGTTTGAGTTTATGGGTTAACTATTCAATTAACGAACCTTGTAAATGATGCTTTGTGTCTTCTCAATTTGAGAAGTAATTCAACCTCAAACTGATTTTAGTTTTATATCAGACATCAAACTTGTAAACATTAATTAAAATATCTGTACTGGCTACTGGTGTATATTTGATTTTCGTTATCATAATCAAAAGTTTGCATAATCATATTTTTTTCAGCATCAAACTTAACTTTTATTACATATATAAGTGTGAATCCACCTCTTAGCAATCTACATATCTAGATTTCTATTTTATTGGATCTCATCAGTGTAGCTCAGCTAGTGAGGATGAATTCACACAATATCTCTAGTGGTTATATACAAAAATGATACAACTAACCGCCTAGGAGGAAAGTTATTCCATAGAGGGCACACCCGGTGATCCTGATGGCATGAGCATGTTGACCATTTGGGTGTGCATTGCTAATTGATGTGCCAGATGGCGTTTAACTGTCCTCCTAGAGGGTTAGTTGTATAGTTTAACTTTTATTTTTCAACGGGCAACTTTGTGGTATGTATTTATCATCTATTAGCATATTGAAGACAGATAAATTGCTATGAAAAATATGATTTGTGTCGATTGCGTATTGGAAGGCATTTTTTAAAAAAATATAATAATATATACAAAAGTAATTTAATAATTATGTATCTCAAAAAATATTATTGTATGTGGCTTTTGGTCGACAGCCTTAATAAAGAATTGATATTATAATTATTCATAAGTTATTAGTAGATATTTAAAAAAATATTTTACTTACGTCTGTTAACTTCTTAGGCCGATATTTCTGTATGATTTCGTTGCCCAATTTCCGATGATAAGTAAGAGGCAATGAGTACTGAATCTTATCCTTGTACCCCGAGAGCAGCCTCTCCAACGGGTGTCTCACTATCAAGAACGACAAAGACGTCTTGAACGATTTCTTT
Source organism: Lordithon lunulatus (assembly GCA_963942505.1). Taxonomy (NCBI): domain Eukaryota; kingdom Metazoa; phylum Arthropoda; class Insecta; order Coleoptera; family Staphylinidae; genus Lordithon; species Lordithon lunulatus. The sequence goes on along the minus strand of OZ012668.1, from coordinate 52,468,892 downwards.
AGGTCTTTTAGGGAAGGACGGGGGTATCTCAACCGCGCGAGATTTAGAGGCACTTGTTTGGATTTCTTTAAAAATTGTGGACTGTATCTAAAAACAAGAACACTAATATCAGTTACTTACTAAAGAATATATGCACTAATTTTAAATTGGTGTACTTTCCACTATAGATATTTTCATCAAATTTTCTATCTAATAAAACGAAATTGGGTTTTCAATTGTCCATGATTATATGAGACAACTCCTATCTATACACCCCTGGGTTGACCGTGGTCGACCAGTCGTCCACGTAACTATTCCTAGTTACCCGCCTGTCTGATATATACACATCTCTGATGTTCCCATCCCACAAAGGGATCGCTTAATACATACAATGTTGGTGGACCTATAATTTTAAAAACAGATCGCCTAAAATAATCAAAAGTTTGGCAACCCCTGATATAGGGCTATCCGTACGGTTTTTCCGCCGGTAAAGGGAGAAGCTCTGACGAGTTTAATCAGTTTGCGCCCTAGGGATATCGTCCATTTAGCCCTGTGGTTACGGATGCGATGACCGCGCTTATTATGAATAGCCCTTAAGGGTAACCTCGTTTTTCTGTTCTGGAATATTATTATCACAAACGAAGTCCGTTTTTAGGAATGCATACATATCTTTCGCAAGAGTGACGTGATTTCGGAAAAGTCGGTTGGCCATTTTGTTTTCGGAATTCGAACTCCATTATTATTGATTTTCGATAGAATTAAGTTATTTTTTGACAAAGCCGAGCTGTTTTTGAGTACCCCATTTTTTTTTAATTTCGAAATTATTTGATAAATCGAAAACCTATTTGTACCAGTTTTTGCGAGAATAATGCATATTGCCTTGACTGCGCTTATTGTGAAAAGCCCTTAAGGGTAAACTCGTTATGCTGTTTTGTAATATTATTATGAAAAACGTCCGTTTTTATGAATAAATAAATATTTTTCGCAAAAGTGACGTGATTTCAGCAAAGTCGGTCGGCCATTTTGTTTTCGAAATTCGAATTCCATGACGCCGAAACCCGTTAGTACATATATTCGCTAGAATTAAGTCATTTTTGGTAAATTCGGCGGCCATTTTGTCAGTCGTTTTGGAAAATGACCAGCTGAAATTCATCATTACAGGAACATAGGAATCTCGATTTTCAAGAATGTTCGCTCACAAATTTGCCAGCCTTTTTCGGATTTTAGAACCAACAACGCTACACGAAAATATTAATGAAATAATAAGTTGTAGGTATTTGTATTTATTTTCTATTAACAGAGGGATTTTTATCAGTAAAATAGTTAGGAGTATAGATACGAGGCATATCCAGAAAGTAAGAGTACTGAATTTTTGTAGGTGTTAAAATTTTTTATTTAAACAAAAAAATTACGTGAAACTTTAGTACATAATAAAAGCTATTTTTCGACATAGTCGCCATTCCTCTCTATGCAGGTGGTGTAGCGAGGTATCAATTTTTTGATGCCTTCCTCGAAGTAGTTTCCCGCCAACTCCTTCGTCCACTTCTCCAACTCCTCCTTTACCTCCTCGTCGGTTAAAAACCTTTTTCCACCCATGTGCAGCTTCAGGGAGGTAAAGAGATAGTAATCTGAAGGTGCTAGATCAGGGGAATGCGCGGGATGGTTCAGGACATCCCATTTAAACGAGGCGAGCAGTTCCTTCGTGGCGTTGGCCGTGTGTGGTCTGGAATTGTCGTGCAGCAGGCAGACTCCTTTTGTCAGCATGCCTCTCCTCTTGTTCTGAATCGCCCTCCGCATTTTTTTAATGTCTCACAGTAACTTGCAGAGTTGATGGTCTCCCCTTGAGGCAGATATTCGATTAAAATTATGCCTTGACAGTCCCAAAACACGGATGCCATGATTTTCTTGGCTGAAATTGTGATTTTGAACTTTTTGGCGGAGGGTGAAGAGGTGTGACGCCACTGTTGAGACTGTCTTTTGGTTTCGGGCGTGTGATGTGCTACCCAAGTTTCATCTCCAGTTACGATGGAGCGGAGAAATTCATCTCCATGGAGTTTCCAGCGTCTCAAAAACTCTTGCCCGGCCTCCACTCGATTCAACTTGTGCTGGTCTGTCAGTTGTTTTGGGACCCACCTCGCGGACAGTTTCCGATATCCGAGGGTTTCTGTGATTGTTTCGTGTAGTAGAGATCTGGAGATTTGCGGAAACATCGCAGAAAGTTCATCCACAGTCAATCTGCGATCGTCACGGAGCGCATTTTCAATTTTTTCCACAATTTCGTCAGTCACAATTGAAGGTCTTCCGCTGCTCTGATCATCATGCACAGACGTACGACCGTTTTTAAACTCGCGACACCACTTGTACACATTCGTACGATTCATAGCTTTATTACCATATGCAGTTTTCACCTCATTATAAATCTCAAATGGAGGTTTTCCCTTCCAAACGAGATAACGGATGACGCTGCATATTTCACACTTGGCGGGAGATTGGATTGACATTATTCACGAAACTTGTTGTCGTGTCAACAGTTCTCAACGTACTGACCTCGAACCGGTCTCGGTGCAAAGGGGAGGAGTCAGGCTACACTGCCGTGTGGCCAACATGATGAAAATAAAATCTCTCCGACCGTGAGAGCCTCAGTACTCTTACTTTCTGGATATGCCTCGTACATTCATTTCTGAACTAAAACTTGTCGCGAAAACAAAGCATCCCTTGTCCCTAAGCCGCTACGAAATCCAAATTATGTTTCCCCAATATTAGCTTGTATTTTTCTCCATAATCGAGTGTGCAAAATTCTTAGGAACACTTTCAGTGCATTACTCATGAGACTAATCAAGCTATAATCACTTATACTTATAACTATATAGGTATAAAATGTACTTACCCTGCTAACAAATTAAAATTGTACATCCACGATGTACTACCCGCTTTAAAAACATTACACCAAACAAGGTGGTGTTTTTTATTGACTAGAAATTCCCACGGATTCGGCCTGTGCAGCGTATCGTTGCCCGGAATATTTAAACCTAAATGGCGGCACATTTTCTTCAAGTATAGCCTTCTTTTGAACAGCCTTTCCTCGACGGCGCTCATGTTTTTGTTTTCTTTGCGGGGCAGCTCGATTCGGCCAGACTAGAAAATTAAAAAAAAAGGAATTATGAATTAATATAAATATATGTTAGAGACGTCGTCCTTAGCATTGGGGAGCCTGAGTTCGATCCCCATCGAGGATAGAATTTTCGCGAATCACCGGTTTTCTGTGAAGTTAAGGTAAATACCGGGTGATTATACTCCTCTAAGCTTCTCCCCTGACCGGCAAAAAAGCCTCAAGGCTGAAAGCCCTATAAAGATAGAAGTTTTTTTTGTGTGTAGAGAGTGTTCTATAACTTGCATGCAAAAATCAAACGCATAAGAAAGACAATTGAAAGCAAAACAAAGAAGTTATATAAACTTCTTTGTTTTGCTTTCAATTGTCTTTATATATCGGTGCACCTGAGAAACTAGTTTCATGAAACTAGTCAAAATGCGTCAGTTTCTTACACATTCAGTCAATTCGGCGTAATTGAAATGAGCGAATCTATGCTAGCCTGAGATATAATATCCCATGCTTGGAAAATTAGTTGTTGAAGGGTATCAGGATAGATTTACAAACAATGTAGGGGAGGCTGTAAATCTATCCTCTGTTCACATTTTCTGATACCTATCAAGATAATTTTCTAACCGTTATTCGTTATATGAACGAATAGAAAATTATCTTGATAGGTATCAGACAATGTAAACGGAGCCTAGATTTACAGCCTCCCCTACATTGTTTGGGGGAGACTGTAAATCTATCCTGATACCCTTCAACAACGAATTTTACAAGCTTGGGATATTATACCTCAGGCTAGCATAGATTCGCTCATTTCAAGTACGCCTAATTGAATAAATGTGTAAGAAACTGACGCATTATGACTAGTTTCATGAAACTAGTTTCTCAAGTGTGCACCGCGCCTTAGTGTCTACAATATTTATGTCTTGTTGAAATTTTCATCGTTTCTTAATAGGAATAAAATTTATTTATGGCCTCGATTATATATGTTTTAAAAAATACAAATGCACGACGAATAAAATGATTCATAGATACTTTTTATATGTTTGCGTCGAGAACACGACAAAAAAACGATGCGTCATATCTACATTTAATTCGGCCGAGCACGTGAATCCGTCGCGAGCAGAACTTCAATGGTCCCGGACCGGTCGCGTTTGAATGAGTGAATAATTGAATTATTATTTAGTGTTAGTGCTCATGAGAAATCCGGTAAGTGATATTTTGCATTAATACATTGCCGGCTTAAGAATCTGTATCGCATTTACAGTTTTTATGTGAACCATTTATGTTGATACGACGATGATTCATCAAATTTGTCATTTATACATGTTTGGATTATTTGATTTTAACAAAATTTTATTTAGAAAACATATATTGTTTTGGGGTTTGTATGGATGGCATTGGATTGCGTTTTAAAAGTAATAACACTGAAAGCGTTGCGTACTGTTTGGGGATTAGTTGGTATTGGATACCTGGGTTAGAAGGTCCCAATACAAACTGGGTTCTGGTAGTTACTATCACTATCAGGATTAAAGTGATAGCAACCAATGGTGGTTAATATTACCTATTTAAGTTGACGGTTGGTATTGTCAACTTAAATAGGTAATATTAACCACCATTGGTTGCTATCACTTTAATCCTGATAGTGATAGTAACTACCAGAACCCAGTTTGTATTGGGACCTTCTAACCCAGGTATCCAATACCTTCTGAAACCAGGGCAAGTTTATAGCGTTTCCACAGCTTATTGAAAGTTTGATTGTACGCACTCCAAAAAGGTGACGGCAACTCAGTACAACTTCAAATAAATTACTAGGTATAACATATATAAGTGTGAATCCACCTCTTAGCAATCAATGCTAGGTAAGCATTTTTAGGAAAAAGGGCAAACTCAGTATTTAATGGCATAATAAGTCTAATGTATTGGTAGTTGCAACAGAATACTACTATATTCACCTATTAACGCTCACGCATAGGGTGGTTGTATAAATGCGAATGTTTAATCTGATAAATATTGCATAAATTCAATCCAAATTTTTAAACATGTATGAATTTAAATAAATTAATTATATATGGAATTTATAATTGTTATATCTTTTAGTTAATCAAACGATATCAGAAACCGTATACATTAATCTAAAAATGTATAGGGTTAGAAATAAAACACTTAAATAAATGAACAGATAACTCTCACCATAAAACAATAACTTATGCAATAATCTAAAACAAATACATTTTATAATCATCCCTATCTAGAATTTAATAATAAATATTCGAGTCCCCACAACAATATATAAACAGTTTTCATAAGATCACATCCATTAGTGCATCATGCTTTTCCAACCATTGATGTGGTTTGGCAAATATACTCTCTCCGAATGCGTACGCTACGACAATCACAAAAAAACGTTTTATGCTTCATGGGACTACCAATCGAAACTATCAACAATTCTCCGAACATGCACGTTTACTTATATATTATACAATACTCGACTTTCCGTTTATGGATTTAATAGCATGCAAGAGTTTGTCAATACGTTTGATTACATTGCGTTTTTTGCTGTTATGCTATTTAATATATTGCTGCCTTATGTAAATCAAAATAATAGAGCGGAAGTATTGAATGTGTGCAACGATTTGGAGAAGCTGTGTAGGAGATGTAACATGCACATTAAGGAAGGTTTGACAAATATTTTAGCTGTATCTTTTATGGCCCTTCACGTCAGCTATTTGCTATTTTTTGCGATTATTTTCGTCGAAAATAGCTTGACGAGGATTCGTTCTTGCATTTTGTTTTGCGGCTGTCTTTTTTTATATCCGATTTTATTAAACTATTCCATTATGAGGTATTTAAATAACACATTGATAATGCTAACTGGGGCGTTGAGAAATGTTGAATCTACCGAGAGATATGTGTGTGGTATATGTATTCGTGGAAATACTGTAATGGATTTGAATAAAATGTGTGCGATTCATGCTTTAGAGTACGTATACATTTATTATTTTGTCAGTTGTTATTGAATGTTTTATTGTAGATATTGCGAAATGATTTATTTAGAAGTTAAAAGAGCTGCTGAGTTGTACTGTGATAAGTTTCGTTATGAACTTATAGTTGGCATCTTCGCCACCGCCGCCTTGCAGGGCGGGTATGAGTTATTTGTTTTAACTGAATTCGTTGTATTGCATCGAAGCGCCGGTTGGCAATTTAATGTTGTTACTATATTGATTGACATACAGATAGTTTGGTTTGAATGCGCGATGTTAAATCTTTTCGAGCAATTGAGATTGCAGGTAAGAATATGTAAGCTGCTTCCGTTTATCGTTAGGGAGCTGTTCTGGGCTGGTCTTATCTGGCTTAGAACAGCTCTGAACAGCGCCTGTACGATAAACGAAATCGGCGGTATTAAACTTCCTACAGATAGGGTTGTGATCTGTAAAATTACTAACCGAGAACACAGCCCTTAAAAACTGTTCAGCTTAGAACCCGGACGTTTTTTCCCCATCATTATATCAACATTTATAAGTTAGTTAAATTTCTTTAATAACCACTATACTACTATACTGTATAGTACAAACGCTACAATCGTACAAAAACATAAATTAGAAGTGCCTTTCGTTTATCACTCTGGACTGATACGGGCTTATTGTTTCTTGTTCTATTTGTCGCACGACCGCGATACTGCACGCCACGGGGCAACTAGTAATGCTAAACCATCCTAAACGAAAGCGCGTATACTAAAACGTCAAAAATTTATTAATTAATCAAACTAAACTAAAATTAGTCACATTTGTCTAATCAATAAGGCACCTTACACGATCAATAATACTGTCAATATTTTAGAATAATGACAGTGTTACTGTACGATAACATGTTTAAAATGTTCTTTATTCTAAAATATTGAATGCATTATTAATGGTATAAGGTATAGTAACGATGGAATGAAGAGAATATTAATGTTTCTCCGGATAATTGATTACTTAATAAATATAAAAGGTGAATTGAAGTAAATACTGACAGTACTAGTACTGACAGTATTATTGACCGTGTAAGGTGCCTTTATAAGGTTGAGATTAACATAAATAATCTCTCTTTTTGAAAATTAAATTTAAAAATCACAAAATAATCATAAACTCACACATATAAAATTGTAAACTAAATTCTGAGATTTGAGAAATTTGTGAAAGTTATGCACGCATAATTGTTCAAAATACATGGCTGTTTTGATTGTTCAAAATATATACAAACTTTGTTTAAGTTTGTTAAAGTCTAATGTTCAAAAACTCGCCCGAAGGGACGCCTCTAAAACAAGGACGATGATCTACAGACAATATGGCGAATGTGAGTAACCGCCTAGGCCCTATAGTCCAGTCGACAACTACATTTTACCGGGATAATTTTCCGAATTTAATGACATTTTAGAATATTGTTCGGGATTGGTGAAACTTTTTTGCTTATATCTTCTAAACCATCATATATTCGAGGAAAATGTTTATATGCAAAGTTATAGAGCATTAAATTTCCTTCAAGAAACTGAAGAAAAAAATCCCACAATTTCGACATTTCCACATCCCACACCAACCCCGAACAATATCCAAAAGTTTAATTAACTTTTTTCCAGGCAACCCCATTTTTTTGACTAGCTGACTAGCCTACTAGGTGTACATTCGCATCTGCTTTTATGTGTGCAGCATTTACCGCATACTAAGCGAACGTCTACGAATACGAACATTTGTGTACAATTGTCAACTAATTCGCCCTACATTCGCCACATCTATTTCTGGAGCTTTAAGCGAATGGGAATTAATTTCATAAATACACATCGTTTATAAAATTTGAGAAATTGTACACTCACTCACACTATGCTAAAAACTAATGAAATATTTTTTTTTAGGAAACTGAAGTTGCTCTTTGTGTACATAGATTATATAATAGAGTTCACAATCTGCAGCCAATTTCACGACAAGTAAAATTATTTTCTTTAATAATTTTACAAACGCCAATTAAAATGTCATGTTATAGCATTCGCTTACGAATATCTTTATTGATATCTGTAAGTTATATTAACACTTACAATACTTAACCTTAGTTTGTAGATTTTTCATTTTTCAGTATTTATGTGCTCGAACGTGTTTAAATATGGAATCACCTTTGTAAATTAGCAATAAATTATTTATATGGGTAATTAATAAATTCTACACAGGTATAGAAGATTGACTGGTTGCTACTACTTGAAGACAAATAAGTTTTGAAGGACTTCTGTAATCCTTTTGTAATGTTCTTACTTGAGTACATTTATATATTATTCATTTGTAATACGTTTATTGAGTTCTTAAGCGAAACTGTTGCTTAAATTCTTCAAATAGAATATTATATTATTGAATAAATAAAGATATTATTATCATTATTGTTGTGTCGATGAATACGAAAGTAATCTAGAAAAACACGACTCACCAAACAAGCAAATTTTATTTATATATTTATTTTATTATTTTATGTCTCAAATAACATTAATGTTGTGCCTGTAATATATACTTTGATAATCAACAAAACTTTTTAAACAAATTTACAAATGTATAAACAACAGCATAAATTGTAAAGTATAATGTTAAGTAATGTAAATGTAACACCGAAAGGTAATATATATATATATATATATATATATATATATATATATATATATATTTATATATATATATACATATATATATATATATATATATATATATATATATATATATATATATATATATATTACCTTTCGGTGTTACATTTACATTACTTAACATTATACTTTACAATTTATGCTGTTGTTTATAAATTTGTAAATTCTTTCTACTGTTTTCTGTTCTTCCCCAGTTCTCTTGTTTGTATAAGTGTCTTTCCTTTTTTGATTATTAATTCCTCTATTCTGTTGTCCCACTCTTTTCTTGGTCTACCTCTTCTTCTTTTATTTCCAGTTTTTGCTTCCCATACCCGTTTTGTTTGATTCTTTTTGTCCATCCTAATTAAATGTCCGCACCAGTTTAGTTGTTTCTTTTCTATATTCTTTTCTATAGCTTCAATTCCCAGTTCTTCTCTGATGTCATCATTTTATATTCTGTCTCTTCTCGTAACTTGTTTTACTCTAACTAAGAGGCTTGGCCGAAACTTGTTGCAAAGTGTAACTGAAGTGTGATAAAACAAAGTAAAAAATCGTTTTATTTATGTTATATGTTTTTTTAAAATGTATTTCGTGTCACTTTTGTCGTAAGGCTGCTGATATTTCTTTCAAGAAAATAAATGTGATTGTAGAGGTGTCTTTTCCCGCCCCATTATCGACGTAATAATTGCGCGTTGAATAAATTACACAAATGCCAGCGTGTCCAAGTATTTACGGTCACGTAAGGGAAACTTCTTGGCGGTACCAAGAACAGAGGTCATAATGAATAATTACATTCGCCCGAATGGAATCTGATTGCTCTTATTAGCTGAAATACAAAAACGATATTGCGCTTTTTTGGGAGACCACACACGTCGCCCAATTAACGTAATTCATGCATTCGGGCGGAAGTTTAATTTGTTGGAATGACTTCTGTTATTTGTATACGGACAAAAAATGTATGGAAGATTGGACATGCGTGCACCTGGTTATTATAGCTGTATTAAATATTACTACTACTACTACAACAACTACTATTACTACAACAACTACTACTACTACAACAACTACTACTACTACTACTAATAATAATAATAAAATATTTTTTAAAAAGTACATCACAGTACATACAATCTATACAAACAGTAAACTGAATAAGTTAAGGCAGAGATCACGTCTATACTTTTCTTATTGTGAAATTCCTTCGTTTGAAATTATTATTATTATTATATATATATATATATTTCAAGTAATCAAATTCTTATTTTAAAATTTTCTCGCAATTTGAGAGCTAGAAAAAATATATACTACGAGGCATATCCAGAAAGTAAGAGTACTGAATTTTTGTAGGTGTTAAAATTTTTTATTTAAACAAAAAAATTACGTGAAACTTTAGTACATAATAAAAGCTATTTTTCGACATAGTCGCCATTCCTCTCTATGCAGGTGGTATAGCGAGGTATCAATTTTTTGATGCCTTCCTCGAAGTAGTTTCCCGCCAACTCCTTCGTCCACTTCTCCAACTCCTCCTTTACCTCCTCGTCGGTTAAAAACCTTTTCCCACCCATGTGCAGCTTCAGGGAGGTAAAGAGATAGTAATCTGAAGGTGCTAGATCAGGGGAATGCGCGGGATGGTTCAGGACATCCCATTTAAACGAGGCGAGCAGTTCCTTCGTGGCGTTGGCGTGTGTGGTCTGGCATTTTCGTGCAGCAGGCAGACTTCTTTTGTCAGCATGCCTCTCCTCTTGTTCTGAATCGCCCTCCATTTTATAGGTCTCACAGTATCTTGCAGAGTTGGTGGTCTCCCCTTGAGGCAGATATTCGATTAAAATTATGCCTTGACAGTCCCAAAACACGGATGCCATGACTTTCTTGGCTGAAATTGTGATTTTGAACTTTTTGGCGGAGGGTGAAGAGGTGTGACGCCACTGTTGAGACTGTTTTTTGGTTTCGGGCGTGTGGTGTGCTACCCAAGTTTCATCTCCAGTTACGATGGAGTGGAGAAATTCATCTCCATGGAGTTTCCAGCGCCTCAAAAACTCTTGCCCGACCTCCACTCGATTCAACTTGTACTAGTCTGTCAGTTGTTTTGGGACCCACCTCGCAGAAAGTTTCCGATATCCGAGGGTTTCTGTGATTGTTTCGTGTAGTAGAGATCTGGAGATTTGCGGAAACATCGCAGAAAGTTCATCCACAGTCAATCTGCGATCGTCACGGAGCGCATTTTCAATTTTTTCCACAATTTCCTCAGTCACAATTGAAGGTCTTCCGCTCCTCTGATCATCATGCACAGACGTACGACCGTTTTTAAACTCGCGACACCACTTGTACACATTCGTACGATTCATAGCTTTATCACCATATGCAGTTTTCACCTCATTATAAATCTCAAATGGAGGTTTTCCCTTCCAAACGAGATAACGGATGACGCCGCGTATTTCGCACTTGGCGGGAGATTGGATTGACATTATTCACGAAACTTGTTGTCGTGTCAACAGTTCTCAACGTACTGACCTCGAACCGGTCTCGGTGCAAAGGGCAGGAGTCAGGCTACACTGCCGTGTGGCCAACATGATGAAAATAAAATCCCTCCGACCGTGAGAGCCTCAGTACTCTTACTTTCTGGATATGCCTCGTAGATATGTGATATTGCACTATGAAATGACAAGTGTCGTAACTTCCAAATTGAATTTTCAGGTTTTGATTTTTGATTTGATGATTCTTATGTGTATTTTAACGCTCTTTTAATCCTTTTTTTGCATTTAGAATAAACCAAATTATTATTTTAAAAAAAAATGGATTAAATTAAAACTATTAAAGTAAAATATACCATACAAACCCAATTCTATACACAGATATTATTTATTCTATCAGATATTAAGTATATTTTTTAGGAAAAGAATTAGTTTAAAAATTCTAGTAATATTTGAATGAGATGGATATGTAAAGTGTGTACTTGAAATTTGTTTGAATAGGTACCTATAAATATTATTGTAATATAATTGCTATCTGTTTTCTAAATAATTCATGAATTTGTATTTCTGAAATTACATTGTTTTTTTTGTGTGTCGAGTGTTAGTACAACGCTATAAATGAATGTAATTGCTGTTGAGCGTGTAATGGACGGTCATGAACTGAATAATGCATGTCGTTGAAAATATATAAAACGGAATACTCAATGAAGTTCGTTTCATTGCGACGTGCATGATTGATGAGGGCGAGAAAATTTGCTATGTATGTTGTGCGCTCGAGTTTTTTCTATAATGTAATTAGCGTATAATTATATAATAAGAGATGCATTTTTTTTAGCGCGCTGGAAACAAGCGCATTTTATAATTTTGTGGAATTTTTAAAATAGCTCTCTATAATGATGCAAATTTATTGTGTAAGTTTAATGAGAACTAACAACGTTTATTATAAAATTCGAAATAACGTAATGTTATACACTCATGGACAAAATTATCATATAATAAAATACTAAATTGTCATCATTACCGTCCATTCGTTATGGTATTATTTAAGTCGTAATAAAAAATTTCCACGCTTTTCACTTCTTTTGAACATTATTATCAATTATTATTTGTTGCATATACGATGAATATGAATATATATATATATATATATATATATTTATATATTTACTTTGTTTTTAATCACACTTTAGTTACAATTTCCAACGAGTTTCGGCAAATCTCTAATTTCTATTATGAATGATTGAACATTGAAAATGTAATATATATATATATATATATATATATATATATATAAAACTTCCAATGAAAACAGTTAACAGTTAAAATTAGAAAGAAAAATATGTCAAGATAAAGACTTACCATTTTCCATTGTAGTTTTGTTATAAACATTGTGTATTTTTTTCAAATCAATTGTATACCGGATCCATGGTCAAAAATAATAATAATGAAATTTGGTCGCCAAAAAAAAATACTTATAATCAAAATTTTCCAATTTCCTTCGGGAATCTAGTGCACTGATATGTTCTGCACTAAGATCAGTAAAAAAATTAAACAACATATGTTGCATAATATTTTTATCGACCTAGCCTCTAAAATCGGCATATAGGAGCGTAAAAGTTAAAAATAAAAAGAAGGAAATATATGTCGGGATAGAGACTTTCCATTTTGCATTGTCGTTTTGTTATAAACGTTGTGTAATTTTTTCAAATCAATTTTATGACGGATCCATGGTAAAAATAATAATAATGAAATTTGTTCGACTTGGTCGCCGAAAAAAATAATACTTATAATCAAAATTTTCCAATTTCCTTCGGCAATCTGGTGCACTGATATGTTCTTCACCAAGATCAGTAATAAATTAAACAAAATATAATGCATAATTTTTTTATCCACCCAGCTTCTAAAATCGATATATCGAGATAGGAGCGTAAAAGTTAAAAATAAAAAATAAATAGAAGGAAAAATATGTCAGGATAGAGACTTTCCATTTTCCATTATCATTTTGTTATAAATATTGTGTAATTTTTTCAAATCAATTGTATGACGGATTCATGATCAAATATAATAATGATGAAATTTGTTCGACTTGGTCGCCGAAAAAAATAATTCTTATAATCAAAATTTTACAATTTCCTTCGGGCATCCGGTGCACTATGTATGTGCATAATTTTTTTATCGACCCAGCCTTTAAAATCGACATATCGATATAGGAGCGTAAAAGTTAAAAATAAAAAATAAATAGAAGGAAAAATATGTCAGGATAGAGAGTTTCCATTTTCCATTGTCATTTTGTTATAAATATTGTGTAATTTTTTCAAATCATGGTCAAACATAATAATAATGAAATTTATTCGACTTGGTCGCCAAAAAAATATACTTATAATCAAAATTTTCCAATTTCCTTCGGTCATCCTGTGCACTGATATGTTCTGGACTAAGATCAGTACAAAAATTAAACAAAATATGTTAATATATAATATGCATAATTTTTTTATCGACCCAGCCTCTAAAATCGGCATAGTGAGATAGGAGCGTAGAAGTTAAAATAAAAAATAAATAGAAGGAAAAATATGTCAAGATAGAGACTTTCCATTTTCCATTGTCATTTTGTTATAAACATGGTGTAATTTTTTCAAATCAATTGTATGACGGATCCATGGTCAAAAATAATAATAATGAAAGTTGTTCGACTTGGTCGCCGAAAAAAAAATACTTATAATAAATATTTTACTATTTCCTTCGGACATCAGGTGCACTGATATGTTCTTCACCAAGATCAGTAATAAATTAAACAAAATATGATGCATAATTATTTTATCAACCCAGCCTATAAAATCGGCATATCGAGACAGGAGCGTAAAAGTTTTAAATAAAACATAAATAAAAGGAAAAATATGTCAAAATAGAGACTTTCCATTTTCCATTGTCATTTTGTTGTAAACGTTTTTCAATTTTTTCAAATCAATCGTATGACGGATCCATGGTCAAACATAATAATAATGAAATTTATTCGACTTGGTCGCCAAAAAAATATACTTATAATCAAAATTTTCCAATTTACTTCGGTCATCCTGTGCACTGATATGTTCTAGACTAAGATCAGTAAAAAAATTAAACAAAATATGTTGCATAATTTTTTTATCGACCCAGCCTTTAAAATCGACATATCGAGATAGGAGCGTAAAAGTTAAAAATAAAAAATAAATAGAAGGAAAAATATGTCAAGATAGAGACTTTCCATTTTCCATTGTGGTTTTGTTATAAACATTGTGTAATTTTTTCAAATCAATTGTATGACGGATTCAGGGTCAAAAATAGTAATAAACGTTTATTCGACTTAATCGTCGAAAAAAAATACTTATAATCAAAATTTTTCAATTCCCTTCGGGCATCCGGTGCACTGATATATTTTACACTAAGATCAGTAAAAAAAGCGTGAAAGTTAAAAATAAAAAATAAATAGAAGAAATATAATGTCAAGTTATAGACTTTCTATTTTCCATTGACATTTTGTTATAAACATTGTGTAATTTTTTCAAATAAAATGTATATGATATGATAATAATGTTCGACTTGGTCGCCGGAAAAAAAAATACTTATAATCAAAACTTTCTAATTTCCTTCGGGCATCCGGTGCACTGATATAAAAATAATAAATAACATAAGACATAAAATGTGATGTTATTTACAAATATCGATATTAAAATCGATTTCATTTGCCAGATCAAAGTTATGATACCAGATTCTATAAACTATTGTTATTCTATAAGAAATTATCAAAGGAAAAAATTGGTTCGTCCATAATAATACACTTGTACCTAAAATTTATAATTTTTTAATATGTAATTCATACACAATTTAAATCGATTTCATTTGCCAGATCAAAATTATGATACCAGATTCTATAAACTATTGTTATTCTATAAGAAATTATCAAAGGAAACAATTGGTCCGTCCAAAATAATACACTTGTACCTAAAATTTATAATTTTTTAATATGTAATTCATACACAATTTAAATCGATTTCATTTGCCAGATCAAAATTATGATACCAGATTCTATAAACTATTGTTATTCTATAACAAATTATCAAAGGAAACAATTGGTCCGTCCAAAAAAATACACTTGTACCTAAAATTTATAATTTTTTAATACGTAATTCATACACCCACAAAGGTTTCGTTGTACACAACATTTGCTGTAGTATATAAGTACGTACCGTATAAGATTATTATGTATTTTCATCGTGTGTAAACAATATTGTTCTTCTCTATTGATTTATAAATAAAACCATTTTGTGGTAAACAGAACAGAGCGGTTTTAATATTATCTATAATATTTGGACAGCTGCCAAACATCGCGGATACAACAACGGGGTACATATTAGCATATCTCATTTTATGTAAATATTGTCGACGTATAAACGGTGTGGAGGAAATCAAAAAGTTTCCCAACGCAAATACAGCGTCAGTAGGAATGATTTGTGTATTATATATCACTGGTGTTCGGACAATTTTGACGAAAATAAGATTTTTATGTCTTTTTTATAAAAAATCTGCTATTTCCATTGGGACAAACGGCTTGTAAAATTTACTTTTGCTGACTTAAGCCCAAACACCAGTGATATACAAAAATTATACATTGTATAATTTTTGTATATAACCACTCGAGATATTGCGTGAATTCATCCTTACTAGCTGAGCTACATTGATGAGATCTAATAAGATCGAAATCTAGATATGTAGATTGCTAAGAGGTGGATTTACACTTATATATGTTTTACTAGTGATATGGCAATTTAGAAATCACGGAAAATATTGAGTTTAATAAAATGTATGAAGATTTTTTAACAATCGTCTGAAAATATTATGAAAATAATAGAATATTAAGAAAGTAAAATATTATGTATCTTAAAAGGGAAAGGGATCTTATATGACTGCTTGGGTAAACAAATATTAGCAAACAAAGTAATGAAAATTGCTTTAAGGAGTTATATACCTTTATTTTCTTAAAAAAAATCGATTTTTTTTATTGCTTTATCTGAAAGTAAAACTCTTTGAGAATATTTTACGAAATTTTCATGGAGATCCGAGCAATAGATCGAAAGTTACAGCGTTTCGAAGCGGGGTGCCATGTTTCCTGGAACATCTACTCCATTCTCGACCATTCAAATCGCGTATGTTTTGTGACAAATCCCTTATAATTAGTTGTATACGAGCTTCCGAAGCGTTAGCATCGATTATAGAATTTTTTTCTCTGCTGTTTGTTTTGCCGTCTTTTCACAAAATCAGTATGGATTCCCGAAACAAAATTACACGCTAATAGCCGCCGACACATTTTACATGGAATTTTATTCAATGGTTGTTTTACACTTTCTCGCAATAATGAATTTGTACATATGGTGCCCAACGTGTTCGTCCCACATTTGGCTATACTGAGAATCTACAATTCTTGTCAAATATTGCCTTTACTAATAGAAAAACATCATTTTCATACAGCACTTTTTGCCAAATTATTGTCAATCTATCTCATTTTAGGTTATTTTATGTGTGGTTGCATACATATTTAGAAGCTATACCAACATTCAGAATATATACATTGTTGCCGTATTTAGATGTTTTATGTTCCTAGTGTTTACTATAATTGTAGGCATTGAAATTAAATTTGTGGATTCCAGTAAAGATGACGATCCTGAGTTTAATGTTAATGTTTAATGACTTAAATACATTTCTTCATCTCTTTTTATTTTGATTCAAACTTGGAACCGGAATATATATCGTTTTACTGAACTGATACTAATACTCTTAGAGCGATAGTAGGAACAGTGGCAACATCGCATGCGATAGGTTGATTGGCAGTACCGTATATTTATGAAACTTTAGGTACAACGTCACCGTATAAACATCAAAATGTGTCCATGAAAATTTAGTATTAGCTTGTAGTGAGATTCAGAAACCAACTAGAATCTGACAGCGGAAATTGTGACAAACACGACGAGACCATACACGTAAAGAATCATTAATCGAGTGAATTGTAATCTAATCTGAAACACCATACAAAATCAATGTAAATTTGAATTTTACACCATTTCAGGACCTCAATTTTTAGACACCAGGTGTCGCTTTAGAATCGGATAGAGGTCAATACTTAGTTAAATTTAAAACAATACAAATTTATACTAATATAAGCAATTTCTTTTATTTCTGAAATATGCTGTCACTCAAATGTCGTATGAATTAAATCTTTAACCCCCAAAACGGGTGTAAAGAAATTTTTTTGCATTATTAATTTTACTTTTGTAATACTATAAAACTTCCGTTTATCAGCTACAAATTGTTTTTCATCCCTATATCTCGAAAATTAAAAGAATGGCGTCTATTTCAAATATGGTCAAATGGTCTCAGCCTCCCTGTATTATTATTAAAATATTACTTACTATTAAGTAATATTTTTATTTTTAATAACTTAATTTTAAGTATAAACCAATCTAAACTTGCATCGTTGCGTTATTCAGCTAATAGATAAGTACGATATGTACGATATTCCTCCCAAAAAGGTCTGCTATTTTAAAATAGAAATTGTTTTTGTAATTACCTCTGGCCGAACGAAAGCTACCCTGTTGGGCCGCACCGGTCGCATATACTGATCCGTCGTGACGAGTAGCACTAACAATACCGGTATCACACATATTGCCGTAAAGAAAATCACACATCTTCGTATCACTTTCCACGTGGCCAGCCTTTTCCGTTTCTTATATTTCATCGTCTCGCTGCACTGTGGCCGATTGCTGACGAACCGTGTGATATGTAAATGATGACAATTTTGCACTGCAACAAACATGCATATATATATATGAACAATTCTGTATCGAAAAATGCAAATATTGAATAAGTTCAAATGATATATGATAATTGGATGAACGTTTATATACGTTTAGGGACAATACAACCAAACAAACGTTAATAATAAAATTCTATTTAAATAAAAAAGTTTCGTAACTTCCAAAATGAATTTTCAGGTTTTGATGATTCCTATGTATATTTTAACGCTCCTATAACCATTTTTGTGTTTAAAATAAACCAAATTATTATTTAAATAAAAAATAGATAACATTATACTCAATGGTAAAACTACTTGCAATAGTTAGTACTATTGCAATCTTTTAAATGCATTTATAAAAAAAAAAACTGTTTTGGAAGTTACGACAGTTGTCGTCTCGCGGTGCGAGATATTGATAAATTTTTTTTTTTAAATAAATCGACTATAGAGTAATTTCTTTCAGTAGAAGTAATGTTACTTCTAAAATTACATAACTTGAGCCTGCCATTTAAACACAACATTCCCAAAAAGTGTTGTTAGTCTTTCGGATCTTTACAATAGGAAGTGAACTTCCATTTTCACCCATTATGACGCCTTGTACTGCATCATCTAATATACTCTCGTTTAATCCGATTCAGCGTCTTAAATTTCTCACGATTTTAGTTTTAGTATTAACAACGATATTATATGCTTGATTAATATATCAGATACCCAATATTAACTACTGCAATTGAATGTATATCTTTAAGAGGTATTGAACTACTATTACGATTTCTAATATTTTCTTAAAACCAATAGAATCAAAAAAAGTTGTTCATTCCAATTATATATCTTTCTGTATGAAATGTATGTATTTAAATTCTGTAAATTAACGAAACATTTCAAATTACATTAACGATTACTATTTTTTTTTAAAACCAATAGAATCAAAAAAATGTTCATTCCAATTATATATCTACCTTTCTGTATGAAATGTATGTATTTAAATTCTGTAAATTAACCAAACATTTCAAATTACCTTAATTAAGCAATCCAATATCATCGAATGCACCATTTCATTTAAAAACTCTCACACTCGCAAAACCGGCCTCATACCACTCAATTTATGTTAAAGCACTCGAATATTATAAAAAACGTATTAAAATCCAGTTTGGCTCGGAATCGGGATTATAGTTTCGCGTGGAAATTCTGGAAGACTTGCAATTGATTTTCACCGCCACTTACTTTTTGCCTCGCAACAACATTCGAATGTGTTCGCGCGCGCATTAATTTACGTACGCGTTGCGTGCAATACGATTTGATTTGTTTGCTTGAGAGATGAATGTACAGAAATAATTAGCGGGCTTGTCGATTTTGTTAGTTATTGTGTGAGCGAAGAGAGCCCCAGTGGGTTACATCGTGCATATATAGGTTATGTATAATGCAGGAAAAGTGTGCGGTTCCCCATTCAGGAATGTTCGTGCAGCAGGATCGTGACTGCGGTCCTGCAATGGGTCGATCCTGGCAGGACTGGAACGGTCATGCGCCCCTTGCGCACGGAAACGCGCGTGATGAATTAGACCACGCGCGCACATTTGTTTCACTCATTCCACCGGCATTATGTACAACTGGAATTATTATCGGGCATTTTCACGAAAAGTTTTAGTTGTGAATGGGGTTTGGAAGTTTCTAGTTGGGATTTATTACGTAGGGAAAAAGTTTTATGTCATAACAGTTTTAAGAACGACTTCAGTTAATATTTTTCTTCATATTTGTTTTCCATTGCATATTTAAAATCAAGATAACACTCATGGACCAAATTATGCCATATTTGTGATTTACCAAAATTTCAAAAAAAAAACTTCTATCTTTATAGGGCTATTAACCGTGAGGCTTTTCCGCCGGTGAAGGGAGAAGCTCAGAGTAGTTTAATCACCCGGTATTTACCTTAACTTCAGAGAAAACCTCTGAAAAACTGTGAAAGGTGATTCGCAAAAATTCTCTCCCCGCTAGGGATAGACGACGCCTCTAACCACTCGGGCACTGAGCTAGGTCAAAATTTCAAGTTTCTAAACAAAATCTAAATAAATTAAGGAACTCATACTAAGAAAGGACCTTACTTTACAAGTTGACATAGAACCATTAAATATTGGATTGTTAAAGCGTCTACTTTGTGATAATTCATTTTAAAGGATAAATCAAACGATTTTTATTTGAGTATTGGATTGTTGAGGAGTCTACTTTGTGATAATTCATTTTAAAGGATAAATAAAACGAGTTTTCACTTTGTTTTTTTATCACACTTCAGTTACACTTTGCAACTAGTTTCGGCTAAGCTCTAGCCATTTTCGAGCTCCTCCGATGACTGAAGAAATTGCTGGAAGAAAAACAAAAGAAAAAATTGGAAAGGATAAATAAAACGATTTTTTACTTTGTTTTTTTATCACCCCTCAGTTACACCTTGCAACTAGTTTCGGCTAGAGATTAGCTGAAAATAATTGCAACGTATAACTGAAAAACAAACAAAGCCAACATCGTTTTATTTATCCTTTAAAATGAATTATCACAAAGTAGACTTAACAATCCAATATTTAATTAATTATTATTTATTATTAACCCCTAGGTCTATTAGTTTGAACGTGGGATGCAGAAATCCACGAAATCGTAAAAAAGATAAAAAATTAATTTTATGCTGCCAATCAATAGTCTTTAAGATGCTAATTAAAAATGCGAAAGCCGTTTTTGGATATCTCTTACCGGTTGCATTCATCAATCCCACAAAATTTGTAAAAAATGCTTGGAATCACCATTTTAGAAACGGCATTTTCGAGCTGTATCTCAATAAGTATTTTTGTCGTATCAACTTCTAGTTTATATTTTTGGATTGAGGGGATGGCTTTCTATGAGGAAACAGTGTGAACCCCACTCTACGCCTATTAGTTTTAACAAGGGATGTGAAAAAACACAAAATCGTAAAAAAAATTCAATAATAATAAAAAATATTCTATATCGTATATTCTATAATCATTTTATGCTACCAATCAATAGTATTTATGGTATTTATGGTTTGATTTCTTTTACAAACTTACTTCAGTTGCCAGGACATTGTCCCCAGTTCAATTTAAAATGGTTGCATTTTTAAAACTGTACAATTTAATTGTTTCTGTAAAGCCTATTTTCTTCCTTCGGGTAAATCAGAGGCCGAGTTTAGAACAAGCTGTTACCACTTCTAGTTTAAAACCTAGATAATAATTATTTTAATACCAAATTTCGGAGTTATTTCTATTTATCGGTATTATCGGTATCGGTATTAGTTTATAGGTTTTATCGGTATTAGTTTATAGGTTTTATCACCTTTTATCATCTTATTACCTTACCTATATGATTAGGGTACCCTTGTTGTCGTACATTCAGAATTAATTTGTACTTTAGAGATATTGCTTGTCCCTTAAAATCCAAGGTTTTAAAATTTTAGTTTTTAATGTTACTAATACACTAATTCTACATAAGTTATGCCAATAAAAGAATAATAATATTACACAAACACAGTGTCTTTTTAACTTTACAAATTATCAGTTGGTCACTATAATTTAACACGATTACACACGCGTGCACTTTGATATATTTTTGCACATAAAACCGCTACTGTTGTACTCATTGTATCTCGTGATTAAATGAAAATTATTCACATTATGTACTCCCAATGCGCCATTGGATGGATCGTATGGCATTAAACGACCTCCGTTTATAATTATGGCTTTAAATTAGTGTTGTTAATTTTTGTCGTATAAACACATTATGTAATTCGATTCCGAGCGGTAGTCTGCACACAATGCGAAACGCGACACAAATACGGACACGTGCGTTTTATTACTATTCTATAATTACACAAAATTTATGTCAATGAATGAAGTTCATTTAAATTGTAAATTATCGGAAAACAAAATTTTAATGATGGAACATTATTATCAAGGCTTATATATTTTCAGCATACAAATTGTTGTAAAATGTTCTGCCATTATAGAGTTATCAGCTCAATGGTGTGCTGATAAAGGAAGAAGCTCACTTGATTAAATATGGGGTGATAATACTTTTCTAGACATAGATATTGGATTGTTAAGGCGTCTACTTTGTGATAATTCATTTTAAAGGATAAATAAAACGATTTTTTACTTTGTTTTTTATCACACTTCAGTTACACTTTGCAACTAGTTTCGGCTAAGCTCTAGCCATTTTCGAGTCATCGGAGGAGCTCGAAAATGGCTAGAGCTTAGCCGAAACTAGTTGCAAAGTGTAACTGAAGTGTGATAAAAAAACAAAGTAAAAAATCGTTTTATTTATATAAGATAAGGTTTTTTTTATGAACTTAAGGCTTAACTTCATATAAAACCTCTGACATTCTGTGAAAGATGGTTCGCGAATCACATTGAGGTGATAGTTCTATAATGGTAGAACATTTAAAAAAAATGTTTCCTGCAAATATATTCGTTATACCCATCTCAGTAGCCGAGTGGTTAGAGGCGTCGTCCGTCTCATACTGATCAGCGGATTTTCGCGAATCACCTTTCACAGTTTTTCAGAGGTTTTCTGTGAAGTTAAGGTAAATACCAGGTGATTAAACTCCTCTGAGCTTCTCCCTTGACCGGCGAAAAAGCCTCAGGGCTGATAACCCTATAAAGATAGAAGTTTTTTTTTATATTTGTTATGCTAATTAAGTCATGCTAATAATGTTCCATCATTAAAATTTTGTTTGCCAATAATAATTACATTTTAAATTTAAATTTCGTCTGTAAAGGGCTTTATTTTATAAAATTCGTTCCCCAATGCTCAGTACGAGACTCTCGGAGCCTCCCCACTAAGTACACGAGGGTAGCCCGAGAATTGCTAGACCTATTATCTCCATACACTTTTTCCAGTTATGACGATGGTGCAATGAAGAACTAGAAACAGCAGAGCATATAATATGCCTCTGCCCAGCTCTAGTAAACACTAGGCATCTAATACTAGGGGAGTGCTGGCATAGTATGGTCAGCATTGGCAACTCAAGAGTTTTGCAGCTCGCACGCAAAATTGACTGGTGAGACGAGTGAGCAGCCTTAAAGGGAGGTTTCACAATGGACCTAAGTGTCTGTAGCTATGCTACCCTCCAGCCAACTATCCAGAAGATTATACAGTATAGTCATGTTAAACAGGTTTTACATAATTGTTAGCAACTGTAATTTAAGTTTATAACCATTTGTAACAAATAACTATGTATATATAAATCGACACCTAGAATCCTTTAAAAATTGCAGTGTTCTCACCGAAATCAGCTGCATATTGCACTGCAGGCCCGCAATCTCGCTGGAATACACCACCAAAATCTACTCAATTAAACCCCGGCCAGGATTCCAGCGGGAAATAGGGCGCGCCGCCCTTTTAATCCTCATAATTGAAAAGCCGAACTTTGTCAAGTGCCGCGGCTACGAAGTGGACGGCGTCGTCTCGGGCAAACTTGGCAAATTGGACTGTCAGGCGAGTCTGCAGAAAGTGCGGCTCGATGTGAAAGATTACGCCGCCGCTGCTGCCGACGGGCGGTTGGAAATAAAAAACATTCATCTAATTAACGCGGACCGGGCGGCGTTCGTCTCCGCTCTCGCCTGCCTCGCGCAGCTGGAATTAGCCGCCGGATTGCCGGCCGGGACTCAAAGGAAATTGGAAAATTATATCGGTATTGATTGCATGCTAAGGGAAGTGGAATTTGATGCGGTTACATACTTCCTCTTTGATGCCGTCGCGGGGGGTGTGGTGGATGGGGCTATGTGTACCGTTTTCCCAACCCAGGACGAGAATGTTTATAAATTGAGGGTGTTTTATAGGTTTGTATTTGAATTTCCTGCGTACTTTGCATACCTTTTGTTTCTACTGAATTCGTATGCTAAAATATTTGCTAGGGGTGTGCAATATTGAATAAAAACCATCGGATAAAGACTAGCGACATCAAGACCTATCTATTATTGCAAGTAATCGATAATTGAAATAACTCTCGGGTAACTATCGAATAAAATGTTTACATTATATAAATAAAACTAATATAAGGTTAGTCACTGTTTACGGATTTATAGGGGTGCGATTCCTAGCACCACTCGTTTCGAAACGAGACTCGGATGTGTACTTCATCAATTATTGATTAATGTACATGCAATTAATATTTATAACGTTATTATAAACATGAGTAAACCGAATATCCAGCATTGAAGGAACTGAAGTCTATCTTTCGTTTATCGCTCGGGCTGTTCTATGGCAGCTAAGAGCAGCCAAAAATAGCTCCGGAACGATAAACGAAAGCGTTTATATAGAATCGAAAAAATGTTTCAGAAAAATCCTTCGTATTTTTAACATAGAATTCGAATCCGTAATAAAAAATGGGGGGTTCCCATTTTAGATTTTAAAGTACCCCCTCTCCCCACCTGCAGTCGCTGGGGGTGGGGAACTAATTTTAAAGCTTCCAATTCGGAATGATTCAATTTTGATTATTTTCGTAGAATGCGTATTTTTCGAGATATTTGAAAATTGCAGGTTTAAAAACTCACGCGCTATAAAGCTCAATAATATACAGGAGTCAAGTTAATTTTTTTAAAAATATATTGCAATCCTGCTAGCTTAAGGTCGTTTTAGACAAGACAATTTCTTAGCTCAAAAGTTGTTCAAGAAATGAATTTATGTATCCTCTTACCATACAATTTGTCCTTGACAAATAGAACGCGTTATATGTTTCCATTCGATCTACCATCCAATTCAATATTCCAAATAATTTGCTGATAAGATAATTTAGATTGTTTCGCATCTTGACTAACTTTTGAGTCAAGAAATTGTCTTGTCTAAAACGACGTTTAGTCACTGTCTCAGGATATATAAAATTCTAATAATGTTATATTTTTTATATATCAAGGATATAATTTTCATCCCAGTAACATTTCTTTTAGAAATAAAGACCAACTAATTCACATTCTGCACTACTTGCACGATTCCATAGCGCAATTGCGAATACTTCCCCTGAAGTACATGTCGTCGCTGAAGGATCACGACGAGCCATTTCTCTCGACGCAAGCTTTTATGGCGACGCAAAAGCCCGTCGCTGCAGATCCCGCAGTTGCGGAGTTTGGCGCAGTTTTGAGTTCGCAAATTAAAGACGTGATCGCATTCCACTCGAGTTTGATTGAAAATAAAAGCGTGAGTGCTGGTACTGATGTGACGGCGGAATATAAAATGTTGCGAGACACGATGGTGGAGAAGGAAAGGAAATTGGAGGAGTTGCATGAGAAACTAAGTAATGAGTTGTAAGTAAAAAGTTAAACAGTATTTTTTAAATGAATTATGTATCTTTATATATATTTTTGTATTTTTTTATAGACTTGTAATAAATTTTAATAAAAATATATATATCCTCCTCCCATACAATGTGTCCTTAACCAATAGAACGCGTTATATTTTTCCAATCAATCTACGATCTAATTCAATATTTCATATAATTTGCTGTATGATACGAGACAATTTAGATTATCTCCCATCTTGACTAACTTTTGAGTCAGAAATTGTCTTGTCTAAAACGACCGTTATGTACTATGTATTTTATTTCAAACAATAATATGGCATATTATTAATTATAATATTGCTATTGTAAATAAAAAATAATGTTAAAACTAGACGTTGCTATGGAAAAATATTAATTGGCTTCTCCTTTCCGTCATATTTTTGAGAACATTTTTTCACATAGGATCAGTTTGATCAGGCGTGAAATTCTCTACAACTTTGCAATTTGAATCATCTTTGTAGCATCAAATATAAAAAAGTTATGCCCGAAAAACCTGTAATTGACACCAAATTGACGTCTTTTTATCAGTTTTTTGTATTTTCCGGGAAAACGATAAGAGATAGTGAAAAACTTCCAATGGGCCGTTTGTCGGGCGTGAAATTCTCTACAACTTTGCTATTTGAATCATCTTTGTAGCATCAAATATAAAAAAGTTATGCCCGAAAAACCTGTAATTGACACCAAAATCACGTCTTTTGATCAGTTTTTTGTATTTTCCGGGAAAACGATAAGAGATAGTGAAAAACTTCCAATGGGCCGTTTGTCGGGCTTGAAATTCTCTACAACTTTGCAATTTGAATCATCTTTGTAGCATCAAATATAAAAAAGTTATGCCCGAAAAACCTGTAATTGACACCAAAATCACGTCTTTTGTTCAGTTTTTTGTATTTTCCGGGAAAACGATAAGAGATACAATTCAATTCAATTTTGATTAAATTAATTAATTAATTTTTAATTTAATTTCTCTTCACGTTCAGTTTTTGCCCGACAAACGGCCCATTGGAAGTTTTTCACTATCTCTTATCGTTTTCCCGGAAAATACAAAAAACTGATAAAAAGACGTGATTTCGGTGTCAATTACAGGTTTTTCGGGCATAACTTTTTTATATTTGATGCTAGAAAGATGATTCACATAGCAAAGTTGTAGAGAATTTCACGCCCGACAAACGGCCCATTGGAAGTTTTTCACTAGCTCTTATCGTTTTCCCGGAAAATACAAAATACTTATCAAAAGACGTGATTTTGGTGTGAATTATCGGTTTTTCGGGCATAACTTTTTTATATTTGATGCTACAAAGATGATTCAAATTGCAAAGTTGTAGAGAATTTCACGCCCGACAAACGGCCCATTGGAAGTTTTTCACTATCTCTTATCGTTTTCCCGGAAAATACAAAAAATTGACCAAAAGACGTGATTTTGGTGTCAATTACAGGTTTTTCGGGCATAACTTTTTTATATTTGATGCTACAAAGATGATTCAAATTGCAAAGTTGTAGAGAATTTCACGCCCGACAAACGGCCCATTGAAAGTTTTTCACTATCTCTTATCGTTTTCCCGGAAAATACAAAAAACTAATAAAAAGACGTGATTTTGGTGTCAATTACAGGTTTTTCGGGCATAACTTTTTTATATTTGATGCTACAAAGATGATTCAAATTGCAAAGTTGTAGAGAATTTCACGCCCGACAAACGGCCCATTGGAAGTTTTTCACTATCTCTTATCGTTTTCCCGGAAAATACAAAAAATTGACCAAAAGACGTGATTTTGGTGTCAATTACAGGTTTTTCGGGCATAACTTTTTTATATTTGATGCTACAAAGATGATTAAAATTGCAAAGTTGTAGAGAATTTCACGCCCGACAAACGGTCCATTGGAAGTTTTTCACTATCTCTTATCGTTTTCCCGGAAAATACAAAAAAACTGATAAAAAGACGTGATTTTGGTGCCAATTACAGGTTTTTCGGACATAACTTTTTTATATTTGATGCTACAAAGATGATTCAAATTGCAAAGTTGTAGAGAATTGCACGCCCGACAAACGGTCCATTGGAAGTTTTTCACTATCTCTTATCGTTTTCCCGGAAAATACAAAAAACTGATAAAAAGACGTGATTTTGGTGTCAATTACAGGTTTTTCGGGCATAACTTTTTTATATTTGATGCTACAAAGATGATTCAAATTGCAAAGTTGTAGAGAATTTCACGCCCGACAAACGGTCCATTGGAAGTTTTTCACTATCTCTTATCGTTTTCCCGGAAAATACAAAAAACTGATAAAAAGACGTGATTTTGGTGTCAATTACAGGTTTTTCGGGCATAACTTTTTTATATTTGATGATACAAAGATGATTCAAATAGCAAAGTTGTAGAGAATTTCAAGCCCGACAAACGGCCCATTGGAAGTTTTTCACTATCTCTTATAGTTTTCCCGGAAAATACAAAAAACTGATAAAAAGACGTGATTTTGGTGTCAATTACAGGTTTTTCGGGCATAACTTTTTTATATTTGATGCTACAAAGATGATTCAAATAGCAAAGTTGTAGAGAATTTCAAGCCCGACAAACGGCCCATTGGAAGTTTTTCACTATCTCTTATAGTTTTCCCGGAAAATACAAAAAACTGACCAAAAGACCAGATTATGGTGTCAATTACAGGTTTTTCGGGCATAACTTTTTTATATTTGATGCTACAAAGATGATTCAAATAGCAAAGTTGTAGAGAATTTCAAGCCCGACAAACGGCCCATTGGAAGTTTTTCACTATCTCTTATAGTTTTCCCGGAAAATACAAAAAACTGATAAAAAGACGTGATTTTGGTGTCAATTACAGGTTTTTCGGGCATAACTTTTTTATATTTGATGCTACAAAGATGATTCAAACTGCAAAGTTGTAGAGAATTTCACGCCCGACAAACGGCCCATTGGATGTTTTTCACTATCTCTTATCGTTTTCCCGGAAAATACAAAAAACTGATAAAAAGACGTGATTTCGGTGTCAATTACAGGTTTTTCAGGCATAACTTTTTTATATTTGATGCTACAAAGATGATTCAAATTGCAAAGTTGTAGAGAATTTCAAGCCCGACAAACGGCCCATTGGAAGTTTTTACTATCTCTTATCGTTTTCCCGGAAAATACAAAAAACTGATCAAAAGACGTGATTTTGGTGTCAATTACAGGTTTTTCGGGTATAACTTTTTTATATTTGATGCTACAAAGATGATTCAAATAGCAAAGTTGTAGAGAATTTCAAGCCCGACAAACGGCCCATTGGAAGTTTTTCACTATCTCTTATAGTTTTCCCGGAAAATACAAAAAACTGACCAAAAGACGTGATTATGGTGTCAATTACAGGTTTTTCGGGCATAACTTTTTTATATTTGATGCTACAAAGATGATTCAAATTGCAAAGTTGTAGAAAATTTCACGCCCGACAAACGGTCCATTGGAAGTTTTTCACTATCTCTTATCGTTTTCCCGGAAAATACAAAAAACTGACCAAAAGACGTGATTTTGGTGTCAATTACAGGTTTTTTGGGCATAACTTTTTTATATTTGATGCTACAAAGATGATTCAAATTGCAAAGTTGTAGAGAATTTCAAGCCTGACAAACGGCCCATTGGAAGTTTTTCACTATCTCTTATCGTTTTCCCGGAAAATACAAAAAACTGACCAAAAGACGTGATTTTGGTGTCAATTATCGGTTTTTCGGGCATAACTTTTTTATATTTGATGCTACAAAGATGATTCAAATTGCAAAGTTGTAGAGAATTTCAAGCCCGACAAACGGCCCATTGGAAGTTTTTCACTATCTCTTATCGTTTTCCCGGAAAATACAAAAAACTGATCAAAAGACGTGATTTTGGTGTCAATTACAGGTTTTTCGGGTATAACTTTTTTATATTTGATGCTACAAAGATGATTCAAATTGCAAAGTTGTAGAGAATTTCAAGCCTGACAAACGGCCCATTGGAAGTTTTTCACTATCTCTTATCGTTTTCCCGGAAAATACAAAAAAACTGATAAAAAGACGTGATTTTGGTGTCAATTACAGGTTTTTCGGGCATCTTTTTTATATTTGATGCTACAAAGATGATTCAAATTGCAAAGTTGTAGAAAATTTCACACCCGACAAACGGTCCACTGGAAGTTTTTCACTATCTCTTATCGTTTTCCCGGAAAATACAAAAAACTTATCAAAAGACGTGATTTTGGTGTCAATTACAGGTTTTTCGGGCATAACTTTTTTATATTTGATGCTACAAAGATGATTCAAATTGCAAAGTTGTAGAAAATTTCACGCCCGACAAACGGTCCATTGGAAGTTTTTCACTATCTCTTATCGTTTTCCCGGAAAATACAAAAAAACTGATAAAAAGACGTAATTTTGGTGTCAATTACAGGTTTTTCGGGCATAACTTTTTTAAATTTGATGCTACAAAGATGATTCAAATTGCAAAGTTGTAGAGAATTTCAAGCCCGACAAACGGCCCATTGGAAGTTTTTCACTATCTCTTATCGTTTTCCCGGAAAATACAAAAAACTGATAAAAAGACGTGATTTCTGTGTCAATTACTGGTGTTTCAGGCATAACTTTTTTATATTTGATGCTACAAAGATGATTCAAATTGCAAAGTTGTAGAGAATTTCAAGCCCGACAAACGGCCCATTGGAAGTTTTTCACTATCTCTTATCGTTTTCCCGGAAAATACAAAAAACTGATCAAAAGACGTGATTTTGGTGTCAATTACAGGTTTTTCGGGCATAACTTTTTTATATTTGATGCTACAAAGATGATTCAAATTGCAAAGTTGTAGAGAATTTCACGCCCGACAAACGGCCCATTGGAAGTTTTTCACTAGCTCTTATCGTTTTCCCGGAAAATACAAAAAACTGATCAAAAGACGTGATTTTGGTGTCAATTACAGGTTTTTCGGGCATAACTTTTTTATATTTGATGCTACAAAGATGATTCAAATTGCAAAGTTGTAGAGAATTTCACGCCCGACAAACGGCCCATTGGAAGTTTTTCACTAGCTCTTATCGTTTTCCCGGAAAATACAAAAAACTGATCAAAAGACGTGATTTTGGTGTCAATTACAGGTTTTTCGGGCATAACTTTTTTATATTTGATGCTACAAAGATGATTCAAATTGCAAAGTTGTAGAGAATTTCACGCCCGACAAACGGCCCATTGGAAGTTTTTCACTAGCTCTTATCGTTTTCCCGGAAAATACAAAAAACTGATCAAAAGACGTGATTTTGGTGTCAATTACAGGTTTTTCGGGCATAACTTTTTTATATTTGATGCTACAAAGATGATTCAAATTGCAAAGTTGTAGAGAATTTCACGCCCGACAAACGGCCCATTGGAAGTTTTTCACTAGCTCTTATCGTTTTCCCGGAAAATACAAAAAACTGATCAAAAGACGTGATTTTGGTGTCAATTACAGGTTTTTCGGGCATAACTTTTTTATATTTGATGCTACAAAGATGATTCAAATTGCAAAGTTGTAGAGAATTTCACGCCCGACAAACGGCCCATTGGAAGTTTTTCACTAGCTCTTATCGTTTTCCCGGAAAATACAAAAAACTGATCAAAAGACGTGATTTTGGTGTCAATTACAGGTTTTTCGGGCATAACTTTTTTATATTTGATGCTACAAAGATTATTCAAATTGCAAAGTTGTAGAGAATTGCAAGCCCGACAAACGGCCCATTGGAAGTTTTTCACTATCTCTTATCGTTTTCCCGGAAAATACAAAAAACTGACCAAAAGACGTGATTTTGGTGTCAATTACAGGTTTTTCGGGCATAACTTTTTTATATTTGATGCTACAAAGATGATTCAAATTGCAAAGTTGTAGAGAATTTCAAGCCCGACAAACGGCCCATTGGAAGTTTTTCACTATCTCTTATCGTTTTCCCGGAAAATACAAAAAACTGATCAAAAGACGTGATTTTGGTGTGAATTATCGGTTTTTCGGACATAACTTTTTTATATTTGATGCTACAAAGATGATTCAAATTGCAAAGTTGTAGAGAATTTCAAGTATTATAACTGAATTACTCAATTCAGGATGTGACAAAATCGCATCTTACCTGCACTAGTTTCGGACGTACACTAATTCCAAGGACTGTATATAAGAAGGACAATTGCTTAAGCACATTGTAGACTCTTGACGTGCACTTTTACCGGTAAACGTTGTTGGATCTCACACATACTGAGTTGCCATCCACTGTTTTTTCCGATATAGCAAACTTTCTTCACACCTACCTACCTAGGCTGCGTACTACAGAAGATTTCAATTTGCTGCAAATTATTCACCTGATCGTGTTGGACTTCCACAATATTCAAGCTCGATCATGCCCGATTGCAATTTTATTTAAATTTATTTATTTATTTCTATCGTGAGATCCATAATGGACATTAGTACCAAGTAGAGGGAACACGCTGATTCTAGAACCTCCTTGAAGAATTCTGAAGCCTCTTCCTTGATCTGCCTTTAGGTTAAAGAGGAGGAGGATGTTCCATAATCGCTATTTATTTCTATCGTGAGATCCATCATGGACATTAATACCAAGTAGAGGGATCACGTTGATTCTAGAACCTCCTTGAAGAACTCTGAAGCCTCTTCCTTGATCTGCCTTTAGGCTAAAGAGGAGGAGGATGTTCCATAATCGCTAATTATTTCTATCGTGAGATCCATCATGGACTTTAATACCAAGTAGAGGGAACACGCTGATTCTAGAATCTCCTTGAACAACTCTGCAGCCTCTTCCTTGATCTGCTTTTAGGTTAAAGAGGAGGAGGATGTTCCATAATCGCTAATTATTTCTATCGTGAGATCCATCATGGACTTTAATACCAAGTAGAGGGAACACGCTGATTCTAGAACCTCCTTGAACAACTCTGCAGCCTCTTCCTTGATCTGCTTTTAGGTTAAAGAGGAGGAGGATGTTCCATAATCGCTATTTATTTCTATCGTGAGATCCATCATGGACTTTAATACCAAGTAGAGGGAACACGCTGATTCTAGAACCTCCTTAAACAACTTTGAAGCTTCTTCCTTGATCTGCCTTTAGGTTAAAGAGGAGGAGGATGTTCCATAATCGCTATTTATTTCTATCGTGAGATCCATCGTGGACTTTAATACCAAGTAGAGGGAACACGCTGATTCTAGAACCTCCTTGAACAACTCTGAAGCCTCTTCCTTGATCTGCCTTTAGGCTAAAGAGGAGGAGGATGTTCCATAATCGCTATTTATTTCTATCGTGAGATCCATCATGGACTTTAATATCAAGTAGAGGGAACACGCTGATTCTAGAACCTCCTTGAACAACTCTGCAGCCTCTTCCTTGATCTGCTTTTAGGTTAAAGAGGAGGAGGATGTTCCATAATCGCTATTTATTTCTATCGTGAGATCCATCATGGACTTTAATACCAAGTAGAGGGAACACGCTGATTCTAGAACCTGCTTGAAGAACTCTGCAGCCTCTTCCTTGATCTGCTTTTAGGTTAAAGAGGAGGAGGATGTTCCATAATCACTATTTATTTCTATCGTGAGATCCATCATGGACTTTAATACCAAGTAGAGGGAACACGCTGATTCTAGAACCTGCTTGAAGAACTCTGAAGCCTCCTCCTTGATCTGCCTTTAGGTCAAAGAGGATGTTTCATAATCGCTTTTTCAAGACCATGGCAAAGGTCAAGAATAGTACCCCTGGGCGATTTTCTCCCTTATCAATATCACCTTGACCAACCTCCTCCTGAGCTCACGAGGTGGAGGAGGTTGGTCAAGCTGATATGAGAGGGAATCGCCCCGGGGTATTATCCTTGATCTCTGCCATGGTCTTGAAAAAGCGATTATGAAATGGAAAAAGAGATCGATGACTACTCCAGTAGTAAACAATGGTTTTCGATGTTGACCATGTGAATGAGACAATACATAAATGAATAAATATTTATTAATCATACCAAAAAAATTTCATACTGACAGTAACAAAATATTTACAATAAATGATCTAAACACCAAACAGAACACAATAGCCGGCCACACACGTGCAGATTTTCCGGCGGATTTTCCGGCGGATGGCATTCCATGAATCTGTCACATTATCCGTTGTGGAATGAATGTATATGTCAGAAAGCCTACTGACGTAAGAATTAAAATATTTCTAAAACAAAATTTGCTGACTGGAATCGTTTTTTATGTGATGACAAATTTAGTGGGGTTTCGGCGTAAAGGTCTAAAGGCCACAGAGAGTTGTGGCGACCCGGAAATCTGTAGCTCTATATTTGTATTAGACGTCAGTTTGATTTAGTATTTCTGCGCTGTCAATAGTGTCAGATGCAGTTAAACCCTGGTTACACATACACTGTGGTTGTTATGGAATTTTGTTGGGTCCTTTAACATCCGTTGCCTTTATGCATGCATAAAATATCAGCGGATTAACAGCGGATTTTATATGTGCATTGCTGCCAAAGTAAATTAATTAAACAGCTGCATTTTTAACGAGTGTGAGAGAGTTGAAGGATATGTCAGACTAAGGGATTGAAGAACGATAGACCGACCGAGAAATAGTTGGATGGGCTCTCGATTCCCTATACATTTTAAAGTTGGTCAACTATCGGTGGACTGCTTAATCGGCCCGGCGCTTTATGCAAGTGCACAGACTAAGCCACATGCGAAATGCAGTACAATATATAAAGTATAGTTTTTTAAATATTACATTACACTGTACAAAAATTCCACAAAACTACTGACTTCTGTAAAAGAAACTTCAATTGAACAGATCGAAAAGAGACCAGCATTATATAAAAAATCTTTTCAGCCTTAAACATGAAGAAAAATCTACCATTATTTTCCTTTCCTCCTATACAATAATAATAGCTCTCGGAAATATTTTGAAATAACACTGAACAGAAGCTGAACCCTGTGCAGCTTCAATTACAACTATGTGTAAGCAATCGACCCAGCGTGTTGGACAGTGTGCGCACCCACCATCAACCAAACAATTTAATTTGCATAATATGCGAGGATGCAACCCAATCCGACTAAACTGTTGGCCGATACTTTAGTCTGTAGTCTGCGGGACCCTCACACTCAGCAACTTCATATCAAAACCAGTTACTTGAAACGTTACACTGACACGACCCAAATTTAAATTCATACGTCAGTGAAATCTGACATATACATCCAATTATTCAATAGCGGATAATGTGACAGATTCATGGAATGCCATCCGCCGGAAAATCCGCACGTGTGTGGCCGGCTAATGAGTTTAACAATAATAATAATAAAAATAATATATTAAATTAAATTAAATAAAACAGGATAAACAATTATTTTTATAACAGAATATAATAAAACAATACAACATGTCATTAAGATTTACATAATATATTATATGATAACATTTTTTTTTAAATAAAGTTATAATGTAAGTATTTTTTTTTTGTACAAAAGTATTCGTATACGCTAAATATTATATTTTACATATTATTACATATTATTTAAAACTGCAAGGAACAGCAAACAATTGAAAGATTCAATCAACTTATTAAAATAATGTAATTTAAAAAAATAATACCGAAAAGATTGTAATGAGTGTATTTATTCGCACGGTGATTATGAAATGACTTGGGCCACAAGTCAATCATTAAAAAAAATTATATTTATTTCGTGTTGCAATTATTGCAGAATTTGTAAATATCGTTGGTTCAAGTTGGTTGTTATTAAACAAAACTCGGTTAATGTTTATTTTAACAATGGGCTAAATTACTTGTACTCTCGTGAATTTATAAAGGCACCTTACGTGGTCAATAATACCGCCATTCCAAGTACACCAAGTATTTGCTTCGACCCATCATTTATCTGTATTAAAGTCGTTTTAGACAAGACAATTTCTTAGCTCAAAAGTTGTTCAAGAAATGAATTCATATATCCTCGTCCCATACAATTTGTCCTTGATAAATAGAACGCGTTATATTTTTCCATTCCATCTACCATCAAATTCAATATTTCAAATATTTGCTGTTTGATACGAGACAATTTAGATTGTCTCGAATCTTGACTAACTTTTGAGTCAAGAAATGGTCTTGTCTAAAACGACCTTAACTTTTGAGTCCAGAAATTGTCTTGTCTAAAACGACCTTAACGTCAGTATTATGTTCAATCCATCAATAAGGCACCTTACACGATCAATAATACTTTATTTTACAATATTTTAGAATAATGAGAATATTACTATACCGTAACATGTTACAATATTAATTATTCTAAAATATTGACAGTAGTATTTATCGTGTAAGGTATTGTAATGATGGAATGAAGAAAATGCTAATGCCTGTCCGGATAATTGATTCCTTGTTAAATATAAAAGGAAGATTGGAGCAAATACTGATAGTACCAGCATTAGTACCAGTATTGACTGTGTAAGGTGACTTAGTAATATACCTTACACGATCAATATTACTGTCAACATTTTAGAATACTGTCAGTATTCTAAAATATTGACAGTATTACTGATAATGTAAAAGGCAGCTTACACGGTCAATAATACTGACTGTATTCTAAAATATTGAAAGTATTACTGATTGTGTAAGTGTAGTATTGATGGATTGAACAGAATACTGACGGTAATCCGGATAATTGATGGGTTGCTAAATATTGAAGCAAATACTGACAGTACGGCTATTCCTAGCAGTAATAGTGTCATTATTTTAGAAAAATTACAATATTACTGTACGATAACATGTTTAAAATATTCATTATTCTAAAATATTGACAGTATTACTGTCGTGTAAGGTATAGTATTGATAGAATGAAGAGAATTCTAATGTTTATCCAGATAATTGATTACTTGATAAATATTGAGAGGGGATTCAGGAAAATACTGACAGTACTAGGAATGACAGTATTATTGCCCGTGTAATGTGCCTTTATAAGGCACCTTACACGGTCAATAATACTGTCAATATTTTAGAATAATTATAGTATTACTGTACGATAACATGTTTAAAATTTTCATTAATCTAAAATATTGACAGTATTACTGATCGTGTATGATATAGTAAGTAAAAGTATTCTCTTCACTCCATGAAGAGAATACTGATTTTTATCTGGATAATTGATTACTTGATAAATATTGAAGAAGGATTCAGTCATATACTGACAGTAATAGGAATGACAGTAGTATTGACTGTGTAATGTGCCTTTATAAGGCACCTTACACGATCAATATTACTGTCAATATTTTAGAATAATGACAGTATTACTGTACGATAATATGCTTAAAATGTTTTTTATTCTAAAATATTGCCAGTATTACTTATCGTGTAATGTATATTAATGATACATTGAAGAGAATACTGATCTTTATCCGGATAATTGATACCTTGATAAATATAAAAAGAGGATTGAACCAAATATTGACAGTACTAGGATTGACAGTATTATTGAGCGTGTCTTTATAAGGCAATAAACTATCAATATTTTAGAATACTGTCAGTATTTGTGACCGTGTAAGGTGTCTTTAAATTTGCCCAAAATTAAACGGATGTAGAGTAATATTTATTAAGAATACGCGACAAAAAGATCTAAAGTTGTTACTACTAAAGTTTTTGAAAATAAGGGTTGAGAAAAAAAAATAAATCACTCCAAATATGAATATAGACAAATTAAGTATGTCGCAAATGAAGATTTTTATAAATCCAAACGTATTACTATATGGAGCCGTTTATAAATACAACACTTAAGCAAAGTAGCACTGACATGGATAACAATTGTTCAATCTTCTGATAACAATATTGAAACAATAGATCATACATCATACTTATATAATTCAAGCTCTATACAGGGCATAAAGCTATATGGGATATTTTTAGTTCTAAGCACTGTAAAACTGTATTGTCTATCGTTTACCCCTCTAAAGTCTTTTCAAAATTAATAAATATAATATTGTATAGCATAAATTGGTATGAAACTTATCAAAAACATCTATCATTATATTTTTAGAGGGCAGAGGGAGAAGCCCAGATATGTCTAATGGGTTATTAGACATATCTGGGCTTCTCCCTCTGTCCTCTAAATACCTTGGGCTGATTCATTTAATATTTCGCATTTAGTTTCGTGATTTAAAGTTTCATGTTTTCACTCTGCTAGTCGTGTGGATTACATCGTAAGGGTAGTAACAATACTATTTATTAACTAAAGTTAAATAACCAACAATTACGTTGCGGCAAATATGTAAAATATGTATATTACAGAAATATTAACAAACTGGTGAAAATATTCACCATGTAATAATTAAAACCACATTTTCATCTACATAGTCCTGGAATCAAAAATTTCTATTAAGTCATGTTCTGATGTTTGGGAAATCTCTGATTTCGTTCGATTTACGTAAAGGACTTTTACGAGTAAATGATCGCAAACATGTGTATTGTAGAACTAAATTCTTATTATTCATCGTACTATGTTCAACTTTGAAACACTAGTAAAAGTAGAATAGAATAGAATAGAAATGTAACATTTTTGTATTAGTTTGTAGATTCTGAAAATATTACGCCTGATATAAAATTCGTCTATATTGTGCGTATTTTTACATTAATACATTTACGATGATCGAACTTATTGTATTAGCCTTTAAAAACGAAAATTCCGTCCTGGACACCCCGTAGATAATTCTCCTCGTAGACATGCATTAATTTGTTATCATTTCGAATAATTTAAAAACAAATGAAAACAATTATTTAATTTTGAACATATTTATTATTTATAGCCTTGGGTATATAAGGTAATTCAAAACTGAGACATAAATATCCTCCAGATTTTTAAATCACTACACTAAATATTAATTGAAATTATTTTTTGAAAATCGTATTCTGCGTGAAGATTTTCTAATAGCAGGCAGGGTGGCCAGTTACATAAACTCTTAATATTAATAGATCAATATTTCGCTAGTAATATGATCCTGATCAAATTCTATGTAGAAGAATCCTGTTTCTACAAAGGAAACATCCATAAATAAGCAACCATCTAATCAGTTGGTGGACCAGTAATGTGCTTCTAATTAGACTAGGAGAAGAGCGAACAAATCGGTAGAAATGCCTTATATATTATAAAATGCACATCCTGATGGAAGTTTAACCCTTTCAGCCCTAGATTTTTAAATTTGAAAATATGTTCTTCTTTGTTAATTGTTATTACGCTTATTCACACACATCAAAATTCAAAAGATTCTAAAACTGCACATGGATTTTCTTTAAAATACCTTGTTGGAATTAAAAAATCTAGTGATTAAGAGCAAACACTAGAGGTAGAGGTAAATGTTATGGTGGCAAATGCTACCGACAGGGCCGCAAGGGATAACATATTAGCGAAATATTGATGCATTAATAATGTTGAGTTTATCTAACTGCCTCTGTGCCGTCTCTCGAAAAACTGAAACACGTATTTCTAGCTAGTTTTGACAAACAAACTACTTTATCGTTAAAATAATAAAGTTTATACTGGAGGTGGAATTATTAAACAGAATGAAACATCCGGAAAAAGTTCTTATAAATAAGATCAAAAAACGCACCTTCTATCTCTTATATCAGGGGTAACTTTTGTGTACATTAGATATACTTTTTATCTTAAAACGCGTCGCAATCGACTTGTGCTCTATTTATCAAGTATGTAGTCCAAAGTTACGACATCGTGAGCGATCGACCAAAATTGGCTTCGCGAACGACCGACTTATTGGCCATCCCTGTGTTATATATTCAAACAACACAATGCATTTGAAAACATGGTTTTATATATTTAAAAACATATCATGAGATCATGATATTAAAAAGTTACCTCATTTAAATCCACCACCAAACCCATCAGCGTTACCCCAATACCCGTTTATATAATTTTACACAGCAGGTACATGGAAGCGACTGCGATCGGTTTCCATTATTATCAAAAAAAGTCGGAATAACAAACAACATCCCACAAACTAAATTAACCGTAACGGTTGTTTTGATAACAATGGAAAGCCCAATATGAACCCAAACTTAAATCTACAAATAAATTTAGAAGGACTAATCCTACTGGCTTACAAAAAAAAATATTTAAACAAAACAAAAATATTGCACACATTTCTAGTACATTGCACAATATTATCACAAGAAAAATACATATTTTTTTGAGCATCTGCGAGATTATTGCACAAGAAATTGCACTGTTTACACTAAAACTATACCGCTACTAGCTATTTTGGCAATATAGCCGTATTATATTAAAATAATAATATTCGGCGAAGAAACTAAACTAATATTGCTTTTCATTAAAATTATTTATTGCACGTCCGGCCCGATAATATCACATTTGTGTGTGAAAATATCTAAGTACGCTAAGGACAAACTAACCGCTAAAAAAACAACTATTTACAAATAGGAACGAAAATTGCTTCTTCCAAACGAATGTGTTTTACTTACTACTAAGGGTTTAAAGGCACGATGGTGCTGTAGCTCATCGTCTCCGAGTCGCTGCTAGCAATGTCCTCCAGGACGCTGACCGCCTCGGCGGGCTTCAATTCGGAACCCACGCCGCTGTCAACTGAACCCGCTATACACGAACTTTTTCTAAAACTACCGAAAAACACAGAGTGTGTTTCTATGCTTTCCGCGCCCGACTCGCTATGCGCGTCCCCGAGGCTTTCATCCGTTTCACTGCCAGCACTAGTG
Organism: Lordithon lunulatus; assembly: GCA_963942505.1. Taxonomy (NCBI): domain Eukaryota; kingdom Metazoa; phylum Arthropoda; class Insecta; order Coleoptera; family Staphylinidae; genus Lordithon; species Lordithon lunulatus. Next base: position 52,428,827 of record OZ012668.1, on the reverse strand, counting down.
CGCTCAATGTCTTTGAGTTTTTTGCGATTGGAGTCTGCCGAGTCGGTGCTCAAGTAGCCCGAGTCGTCAGGTTTTTGATTGAGATTCATTATGCGTTTCCACGTTTTTTTGTTCGGTTCCAGTTTGTTGATGTTGATTGGGTTTGTTGTTATGGTGGATGCTTGCAGGATGATTTGGTTGTTAACACCGTTTTTGAACAGGATTTCATTTGTGTGTATGAAATTTTTCAAAATGCTTACATCCATTTTTTTCGTATAGTCTGATTCAGGACGTTTCTTGCTGGACCGTATTGAGCCGTTTTTGGGTGGCAGTGGCGGTTTTTCAACTTTTCTGGGTGGTTTCGGATGTTCATAAATGGGTGAATCGATTTCATATGGATGCGGAGGTATTACATCTGGTGGAATTGGGTTAGTGGATTTTCTTTGTCGTCTACAATGACGCTCTTCTAATGTTAAAATACGTCCTTCGTAATCAGTTTCGGGTTGATTTAGTTTTTCCCTCTTCAATTTAGCCTCGTATATTTCCCGTAAGGATCCAAACGTGCGATTGAAGTTAGATTCATTTTCTTTACCAACTATATCGGTGGTTGAATCTTTTTTAAAACTGCCTGTTGTTCGCAGAAGAATTTGATTGGGTCTCTCTAGTGAATCAATAAATTCATCCTCCGTTATAACAGCTTTGAGTTGTTTGGGCTGTTTACGATCTAATGTATCTGGTTCGAAACAATCGGAATCCTCTGCTTTGATATAATTATCCGGACAATCCTCCACCTCTATCAGTAAATGTCCAGGTTTATTTTCTTCATAAATTATCTTCGGGGATCTATCTAATGTAGAACAGTTGGAACCAGCAGGACTTGAAGGTGTGCTACCATAATTATAACCGTTATTAACATAAACCTCACTCACTAAACTATAACCATTATTATTACGCTGCAACAATTCTGGCAGTTTAAACATCCCATTACTATCATTCTTTTTCAACACTATCAACTCGTAGTCATGTTCATCCGGTTGTGGTTGAAGAATTTCATCCATATTTAATTTAGATATAGTCATGTTCCCGGTTTTCGTATTGATGATTGCATTTCGCATCGTCATCTCTTCATCCATTGGCAGCGCTGAGCTTAAACTAGGACTTGGTTGCGATGAAGATATATCTGCGTAATCTGTTGGCGTGTTATAGCCTTTATTTAATTTAGCTCTTTCTAGACTGTCGTAGTCGAAATTTCTAATGTCATCAGGTGTTGGTGATTCTATTTTCAGTGTGGATAGTTCGTTAATAACTGCGTTCATTTTCTTTTTGGTCATTGTTGGAATTTTTGTATTTTCAACTTGATCCATAGCGACAGCTTCATGCACCATGTCTGGTAGGGTACGCGGGACTTCAGATACAACATCGTAGATGTTTTGGATTTCTTTACTGTGGGGCACTGGTGGCGGTGGTGCTTTTGGTTTTGGAATGTACTTTTTGACACTAGCAACAGTCCTCACTGTGCTTTTCGAGCGGTGTGATGATCCGGATTTAATTGAGTTCGTTTTCGTGTCACACGGAGGAGATTTCGCTCGTTCTGTGGGTGGTCGACGCGTGTTTCTTATAACAGGAGTTATATGGTCTGGTGATAGTGATCTTGTAGGTGATCGAATTCTTTTAGTGCACTTCGCTGTTACTTCAACAGTTGGTGTTGTTTCTTCCGTTTTTAATACAGGAACATCTTCAAGCCATTTACGGATACTGATTTGCTTGCTGTCTGGTGATATTGAACAGTTATGACAAGCCGCCATCGACGGGAATTCTGGAAGTTTTCCACTTAATGCTTTAAAATCTTGAGGCTCACAGCCTGGACAACCAGAGCAGGTTTTTCTTCGACTATTTTCTCGTTTCAAACTAATTACACTGCCTCTGCGGCTTCCTACTTGGCGTGAGTATTCAGAAGATAGTTCCACCATGTAATTGGACTCTTCTTCTGGTATGCCGTTTAGGATAGGCATAAATTTTTTGGATGCCATCTTTTGTTTTGCTATTGAAATCACCTCGCGAATTTTTGTAAGGAACTCAACAGCTGCGGGAGGCGGTGCCTGAAATAAAGACATTAATTGTCATTTTAATATTACCTCCTAGAAGTTCTCATCAACCCTGATGTTAATGCTAATGATAAATATTTGTATATTAGTTGCATGGAAGTTCTAAACTATATAAGAATGATTCTTTAGTGAGCTATTTTCAATTTCTTCACACGTTCAAACCTTATAGCTCCGTCCCGGGACTTTTGGGAAGGCCTGTATACTCTTAGCAAGTCGAGAGAAACCACACTTGAGAAACTAGTTTCATGGAATTTTAAACTAAGTTTCATGAATCCATTTGATATAAAACAAATAGGAAGGAGCACACTAGTTTCTTGAAACTGTAGTTTCATAAAACTTGTTTTACGCAACCAAAAAGATAGGTTTTGTCGAAACAAAATTTCATGTGGTTTCATGTTTTTTTTTTTTTAATTTCTTATATCAATTTATGTTTTCTAGGCCGTTCAGACTGTTTTTTTTGCTTACATAATGACTATTGAACTAATAGAATATATCGAACAATACCCTATATTTTATAATATAAATTTGAAGAATATAGTAATATGGACGATGTCCAAAAAACATGAGAAAGAATTGCGAATGAACTCAACAGTATAGGTGAGTGTTAAAAAGTCAATAGTAGATTAGACTTTTATTTCTAGAAAAAAATGTTGAAGACATGATGAAATTGTAGAAAAATGGTTTCATATTTGCGCACCAAAACATAAAACTAGTTTCTAGAAACTTGTGCACCGCGCCTAAGTAGTATAACATAGGATACCTTAAGACTTGTTTGCATTCATGATTGCTTATATCGATTCCTTTGTTGTCTAACAAATATCCTTAAATTGTGTTGACTTGTAATCGATATAACCATAAAATCCTTTATAGTAATTGTAATGTATTTCAATAAATACATTTTTCGCGCTATATTTAAGATGTAAACGTATTTTTCACGCTATATTTAAGATGCAAACGTAGATTATTTTATGATTTTTTTTACGTCAACTGTTTCTTTTTAAAAATATGACCACCCTGGTTCTAGCAGAATTAAAATAGCCATAGTCTGTCTACCCACGAAAAATGTAAAATTATTAAACATAAATTAACTTACAATTAACAATTGTGGATCGAAATAAGCCGGGTTAAAATACAGCTTTCTCCGTGTTGTCCCAATAACTCTGGCAGTGTCCTCCCGGCCTTCCAAAGTTTCAACTATGGAAACATTCTCCTCGGGCAGCCTCTCAATAGTCTCCTGATGCATTGACTGTACTTGTGAAATTGAATTGAATACTGAGTCGTATTTGTTATTGTGTTGCGGATGAATCAATGCAGATGTGATTTGAATCTATAAAACAAATACAAAAATTCTTGTTGGTATTATCCGCTGTTTTTACTTTTCGATTAGAGTAGTGATGTATAGGGAAAATATTGTTATCGCAAAAATTGCTAATAATTCATAATTATTTACATTTTATGCTTAAAACTCAAAGACACAAAAATTACGAATAGTTTATTTGGAACGTTACAATGATAATAAACTCAATTTCCAGATTTTGTCCTAATCCATAAAGTCGTTTTCCCTAATTTTATTCACATCTTCTGGAAGTTGCATATATCGACTATAGCCACTTTCGTTTATCGTTAGGGAGATGCTCTGAGCTGTTCTAACACGAGAAGAGCAAGTCGGAACAGGTACCGAAGGATAAACAAAAGCAGTTTATATAAATAGCGAATTACATATTCGCCATGAAACTTCTTCAAGTTCCTAGTTTCAATTATCATAGAAATTCCGTCCAAGTAAATCCAAATAGTCACTTCTAATTGGATTTACTTGGACGGAATTTCTATGATAATTGAAACTACTTTTTAACTTTTTATATAAACTGCTTTTGTTTGTGCTCTTTATATTGGGAAGACAAAGTTTGCATGGCAAGAGCGAGGTGTGGGTCAGATGAGAGAGGAAGGAAAGTGTGGATGGGGCACACTGCGTGTGCGCTGTGTAGTGAGGGAAGTGACAAGTGGTGGCACCTTAGCAATGAATGTGTGGGTGAGAAAGCAGAGTGGGTTGGAAATTGCAGAAAGCTGAATGAATGGTTGGGAGACGATGGGAAAGGCTATAGTTTATCACTCTGGACTGGTACGGGCTGATTGTTTCTTGTTCTATTTGCCGCTTCCGATGCGCATAATTCTACCTCCGGCAGCGCACGACCTGAGCGATACTGCACGCCACGAGGGTGACTAAGACTGATAAATCATACTAAACGAAAGCACCTTATATAGTCAAAATATGTAACGTCTAGAAATAGAATTGCCGAATAACGATTTTATGGATGGAAAATTTAGAAATTAATTTTGATATCAGTGTAACGTTCCAAATGTACGATTTCCCTAAAATTATGAACTGGAGTTTATTTTAGAAAGTTGAGATTACTTACACTTTTCTTTCTGTCGTCGTGATTCTGTATTATGTCTGGTGGTGCGTCGGTATCAGAGCTGCAGCTGTCGCTGTAATTTATATCAGGACTGGTGGGGAAGTGTCGTCCCAGGCCCAAGAGAGGGTTGTTTTTGATAACGCCTTCCTCCGCGGCGGCTAGAGCCTGGTTGTCGCGGCGCTGCACATCTTTGTCCGCTTCTTTTCGTCTTCTACGCAGGTGTAGATAGAGGAAAACGGATGCCACATAAATTAGGCCTAGGAGTATCGAGCATACCCCGATTGCGACATACTCTGAGACACTTAAACCGCCACTGCTGCTTTGGATTGCGTTTGCGTCGGGTGCAAACACAACTTCACTAACATCTGAAAGAGAATATGATTCATAAAATAAAAAGACTAAAAGTTTATAATATTATGCAAAATATAATTAAAATAAAGATATACTAACTGAATAACAAAGTTCAATTATACCAACTAAACCAGATTTGGCAAATCTGATAATAAATAGTATTTGTATTAAATGATTCAGACAACAATAATAAAATGTTATACAGATTAATTAAATTATTGAAAACATGATTTAAAAATAATAAAATTTGCTATGATAAAAATCTGACACTAACCTATACAAATAACAGGTACACGCGAAACGGACTCGTATTTAGTATTTATTTATTTGACATTTACACATGACATCTTTTCCGCACCCAAATCAATTGCGGGAATCTTAGGGCATGAGTACAAAAAATACAATTCTTAATGTATT